>JAHNEJ010001611.1:0-298784 GCA_022559845.1 Amorphophallus konjac | reverse complement strand
AGCCCTTTTGTTGCCTTGTCATGACAGACCCACCGTTCACGATGGACATCACTTGACTTTGTTACAAGTTTAAACGAAAATGACCCAAAAAAAGGGTCTTGATATGTATTCATCGGGGAAGACAGTGGAGGAAGAATTGAAGCACAGATGGACGAAGTTTCCCACGTTCTTCTGCCTTATCCGGAGTCTTTTTAAATCAACTTCCCTATGATTTGTTGATAAATTAAATTTATCAAACTAGAAATAAATCTGATTATACACACATACCAGTTGACACGGCTGCTGGCTATATATATGTATAATAGGGTACTGACTGTTTGGTAACATTTTGTTGTTCTCTCGAATTCTATAAAATGTTGTTTTGTAAGATCTTTTCCAAATTTTGAGGAGATGTTTAACTCTCCCGTAAGATCTCTTTCTCAAAAAAATAAAAATGAAAAACACGAACAAATGCGTACTTGTTCAACGGACATAATGACTTCCTTCACAGCTAGAATGTGATTTTTGAGAAAGAAAGTCCAAACAATGGAAGGGAACGGTGACTGGGATGTAGTTTCTCACACGTCGTGTAACTTGTCAGACGCATGTACCAAATGTAGGCTGTGGTTTTGAAATTGGAAACAGAAATAGTTCTTATATATGACTCCAGAGAAATTACCAAACATCAAATTTTACATGGATGACGCCCTCTGCCCTCGGACCAAGTTGACCTACTTGGTGGTGGGAATGCTTCTACCTCACACAGCCCCTGCAACCCCCCTTATTAAAGAGGCGTCGTGACTGTCTGATAACAACGGTCGTCGCCGGCGGCTGCACGGTGATGGCAACCTGTCCCGTTCCATCCTTTTCCCTCTCTTCGTTTGGATCCACCGGCGACTTGCGTCAACTTGACCTGCCGTTTTGTGTTTTTTTTTTTTGAAAAAAATTGTTTTTTGTCGTTGTGTTTGGTCAAGGAGGCAAAGGGGCCCGATCGGGATGGGTGAGGGTTGGTGGGGGCTCCTACGGCGACTCCGCCTTGTGATTTGACGGGAAAATGTCGTGGGGTTTTCCGGTGTTTGACTTCAAACAGAATGACACCAGGACACGGAAACACACGTATAAGTCGGAAAAAAATAATCATAGATTAACTATGATTATTTACAATTTTTAAACTGTCCTAAAATAACTTCATTTAATTTAAATTAATCTTGACGGGATGGATAAATCATAACATTAAATGGGTTTTATTTACCATCGTAAATTGATCTTGGGTTGAAAGCCCTATATTTATCAAATAGATATTCATAGTGATTTGATTCTCAAGAGTCAAGACCACAATTGGTGGGCTGGCTTTCCTTTGCTGTAGCCAGACACTAATCCTTAAATTTGTGTTGAATCTACAAAATCACGATGTTGAGATACATAGGCCCAGGATCATAAACACATGAACTACAACTCATTTGACCAATACGGGACTATTGTCTAAGGGCGAACTATGTCTAAATATTTCAACATTTTTCTCACGGTCAAGATGGGCCGTGGACATTAATCGGGTGGAGGTCACAAGAGGAGTTGGGTCAAGACCATGCTCTGATACCATGTTGAATCCACAAAATCGCGATGTTGAGATACACAGGCCCAGAATCATAAGCACGTGAACCACAACTCATTTAATCAACACGGGACTATTGTCCAAGGGAGACTATGCCCAGATATTTCAACAATTTATCACATAAAAGAGGCCAAGGTCAGATGAAGAAAATTTTGAACTAGTTTCAAAGCCACATTTTTTTAAAAAAAATATAAAGGAAATTAAAACATGTGGCAAGTCCACTGGGAACTTAACCGGTACAGTACTTTTCTCTTGCTCTGGTGGATATACTGACGATCGAGGAAAGAGAGAAAAGTACAGTTTCACTTCGTAATCTCTCGAGATACTTAACCAAAAGCACCATCGAACTGAAGCTCTTGCATGCTACAATATCATGTATAGCTGTGTTGAAGAACGTACAAGCAGCAATCTTACACTTGAGAGAGAATAATATTGAAACCAGTAGTTCAATATCCGAAACCCGCTGGGCCTCTTATTCTTTCACAAGGAATTAAGTTACGTCGCAAAAGAATGAACTATTATTGGGAATTCGCTAATTAATTAACCTCATGTACTGCCTACGTTACCTATCGTGGCTGTAGAACAGACATTGACATCTCATTCACAGACGGCACTCCTCGCTGTGCCATGTTTTGACTGGAGTTCTCATTCTTTGAGACCGCGGAGTTGCTGTCTCTTGGGCGAAGCCCATGGTCAACTCTTGGTTTTTTCAGACATGTAGTTCTAAGAAATGCAGGCCTCGAGGGAAGGGGAGGAGGCGTCACAGTGTTGTCGAGCATGAGACGTACTGCAGACATGGTGGGTCGATCCAATGGGTCTTCTTGGACGCAGAGTAACCCAATGTGGATGCATCTCAGGACTTCGTCTCCTGGACTACTTCCCTCGGCAAGTACACTTGCATCCAATAGCTGTAGGGCTGCCCCTTCATTCCAACGATCCCACACCTATATATATTATAACAGATCGCAAAATTAAGATTGTCACATCACTTGATTATTATAAGCAGTATACTAACAGTTCCTAATTAGGTGAATTCTAATTAAGCTTTACGACTCACATAACTTAGAAGGTCAGTTGCACTCTCAGATTCCACAAAGCCACTATTTCTTCGACCGTCACTATCTCAAGTACTAGCACACCGAAACTAAACACATCCGACTTTGCTGAATAACGCCCGTGCATGACATATTCCGGCGCCATGTAACCACTGCACAAGAAAAGATTAAGTATCCAAATTAAGAATTCGATGTAGTCCAAGTATGTACGAGAATATATATATAATTGCAACTCACTAGGTTCCGGCAATACGCATGGTGTCCCCGTGCGTCTCGTCGACACCAAAAATCTTCGCGAGGCCAAAATCTGAAATCTTAGGATCCATGTGTTCATCTAGCAATATATTGCTTGCTTTCAAATCACGGTGGACAATCCGGATCGGTCGTGTATCTTCGTGAAGGTAAACAAGCCCTCTTGCAATCCCCTCAATGAGCTTGTACCTTCTTTCCCAATCAAGCTTTAGGCGTTCGACGGGATCTATATATATGTATATCACGACCAAACAATAAGATCGACTACGTGCATGGGTGGGAAAATTCTCATGCTTCAATTACTAGCTGGGGATGATGTTTGATGCATTTTCATTAATTACATGGAGATGAAGATGCATGGTAGCGAGAAATTAAGGAGATGAGAATTAATGCATTAAGGCATATACATATATATAATACCGAATAAGAACTTGTCAAGGCTTTTATTAGGTAGATACTCGTAAACCACCATCTTCTCTTCTTGTTCCAAGCAAAAGCCCAGTAGCCTCACAAGGTTTCTGTGATGAAGTTTAGCAATCAAGACCACCTCATTTCTCAGCTCAACTAATCCTTGACCGGAACTTCTTGACAGTCTCTTCACGGCTATTTGTTGTCCATCCGGTAGGACTCCCTGGGTAATAGTTAAATGCAGTGTAACACACACGACCATCGGTAATTAAATTGGCCAAACTGCTGATCGATGAAGGCAAAATTGAGTAATTAACAAGCAATTGTGACTTATCATATATGATTGCTCATAAATTAATTAGAGGGCTAGCTAGCTAGCTGGATTATTAATTATTATTACCTTGTAAACAGGTCCAAACCCACCTTCCCCTAGCTTGTTTGCTCCAGAAAAGTTTCCCGTGGCAGTTCTAAGCGTTCCAAAGTTGAAGGGTATGGATTCTCCACCTTCAATGGGTTGTTCATCTACACCATCTGGGGGAGAAGTAGAACAATTTTCAAAAGTACGTTAATTAATTGCGACCGGTGAACATCTCGAGCCAATGAATGGATGTATGCTACGTTTTGTTTTCTACATTTCCAACAATACTTACTCGATTCTTTCTTTATGAGTCTCCTTCGTTTTAAACAAATAACAGTGGCAGAAAGGAGTGCAGCTACTGCAGCGACCACCAAGATGACGACAATATCTCGGATTTCTGATTCATTATTGTTTTTCTTTCCTGAAACACAGAGAGAAATGTAGAACAAAAAAAATCTAATCCATCAAATAATATATCAAGGACTTGAGAAAATGATTCTAAATTAACTGACCATTGCATATACATTTGCATGCTGGACGACAGTACCATCAGCTACATATATATATATATATATATATATATATATGATCCTTGCTAGCTATCCGTCCCAGACGCTTATCAGTCCGGGATGGGATTGGCCCACATAGGGTGGGTGCGGATGTTTAAAACATTATTTTTTTTATTTGAGACTTCAAGAAAGAAATTCCCGTCGATCCGATGCGATACCTTAAAAAGTGGGCACTGGATGCCGGATGGATCTATCAAACCTAGATTATTAAAGGAGGTCACCGGCGAGGCGACCGTTGGTAAACTATGCCTGGTATATTGAAGATGCCATGGAAGAAGATTATACTAGTTTTAATTCCCAACGATACTACGAAGTCTACGATAGTACATTTTACATGTTTTTTTTTGGCACATATACGGCCATTAAAAGTAAAATTGTATAAAAGTTCATCCTACATTCCTATTTGTATGTATAATCTTCTTTCACGAATTAAATAACACGGTTATCACGCTTCACAAACTATTAAAAGGTCGACTCTTTAGGAAAGGTGAGGAAAAAGATAGCACAGTACTCCGTGGGTATTTTATGCATGTTTACGATCGGTCCACAGCGACATATGTGATATTAAATAATCTGTATACTGAGGGTATACATGTAAATAAGAATCTAAGATATATGTTAATTAATTTCACATTTAACAGAGTTATGCATAAAAATATTATTTTATCCAGGGTTTGTCGACCCGCGTGACGCGGTCGACCCGGTCTCGGCCTGGGTCGGGTAGGGTCACTCCCGTCTCGGTCCGTCCCAATCCATATTTAAATAAAAATAGACTTTATATATATATAATATATATAAAATAATAGAGTAAAATAAAAAAATATATATATATAATATAATATTAAATTAATGGAGCGATCTGGTGACGACCCATGACCCGATCGTCCCGCAAATGATCTAGATCAGATCGAGTGGTGCGAGTTGGGATGACCCGCACCGAGTCGACAAACCCTGATTTTATCACATGTGTCCAAATCTTTAATACGGCAAATCGATCAACCCCGTCGGTCGGGATTACCCGCAAGGCCCAAAACGGAAGAAAACGCTGGACGGGTAGGTAACTAATTATGAAAGCAGGGTAGTAGAGTTACTGGTCGTCGTCGTCGTCGGAGGGGGGCTGGCTGCAGGCTGCATAGAAGGACGGACGACCGAGAACGAGAAGAAGGGCCCGGCCTCTACCCTCAGGATGCAGCTCACGCCGTACAATTGACCCGTGCTCCTCCTTGGGAGGTTCCTGATCAGATCCCCCAGGCAGTATTTGCAGCTCTCCTCTGACAGGTCCCTCGTGCACTGAGCCAGCCCGTAGATCTCCCCGAACTCCGAGAGGTCTTTGATCCCCACCGCGAACCTGGCGCTCCCTCTCACCGCCTCCGAAGTGACCTCCGTCACCAGCTCCGACAGTCGCCCCTCGATCGGGTCGGAGTACTTCTTCCGAGTAATCACGATGGAGTTGGAGTAGGTTTCCACGGTGCCGAGCAAAGGCCGGTCCGAGTAGCGGAGGAGGCAGTTGTCGTAGCGGATGGCGGCGGCCCGGCGTAGGCGGCAGCGGGTGACGACCTCGGAGGCGGAGAGGTTGAGGCAGGTGGCGCAGTCGGCGGCGGCGACGTCGCCGCGGCACTGGGCGAGGCCGTAGGCGGCGTCGACGGGGCCACCGACGGAGGCGCTGTAGAAATGGCCGCGGTCGGCTGTGGGGGGCACGTCCCTGAGGTCGGCAAGGAGACGGTTGAGGTGGCGCTTGAACTGGCTGGTGGCGGTGTAGTTGGTGTCGCCGGAGCACCAGAGGAGGAGGAGGGGTTCGTTCTGGGCATAATACTGTAACGGCAGCACCGCCAGCATCTGCAGGAGAGGTACGACTATGGGCAGGTTCGTAAGCATGTGAGGCTGCCGGGGGGAGAAGGAAGGCGGCGGCTTCGCCATGGGCTGCTGGGTTTGTGGCCGGGAGACGCGGGAGGGAACTCGATCGATGGCAACCGGCCGGGATGGGTAACACCGGCTACAGGGAAAAGGGATAACGCCGTCTGTGCCTCTCTTAGTTAACATTCCTTCTTTGGCTCGCGGTGTGTAGGTGAGGAGGAGCTGAGGATGTACGGTACCCGCCCTTTCCAGTTTCCATCACATATCGTGGCCGCCAACCTCCCTAAATTTCCGACACGCTGCAGCTTACTCGTGACTTGAATGCAACGGCCCCCTCCTATTAATTAATGAGCGGTCCAAGACTTGAGTGACATAATGGGTAAGATCCCCTCAAAGGAGATTTGGAAATATCTATTAAGATGTTATCCTCGTTAACATTGTTTTTAGAGTAACGTTTCGTGCATAGAATTTAACGCATAAAGTTTAACTTAAATTATATTCTTTTCTCTTATTAGTTAAAAAAAGTTATCATCACCCTTTTCATCTCAAAATGGATATCTCGCGTCAGATCTCTACGATCCCGTGTTAAATTCGACTTATTTTTTCACTCAACGAAAAAATACAGGAGTGAAATATTTTATAGGACTGAAATATTTTGTTATATGAATGAAACGTTTAGTATATAATTGAAATATTTTGTTATGTTTTATTTTTATAATAAAATATTTTATTTTTATAATATTTTATCCTTATAACAAATATTCCGTTCTTATAAGAAATATTTCATTTTTATAAAGTATTTCAATCGTTCATATATGTGGTCAAATAAAATATTTCATTCTTATAATAAAATATTTCATTCTTGTAACAAAATATTTTAGTCTTACAAAATATTTCACTCATGCATTTTCCTGTCGAGCGAAAAAGCGGGTCGGACGGATCTGACATGGGACCGTACGAGTCTGACATGAGCCGTCTTTTTTTTGGACGAAAATGATCATTTCAACCTTTTTCTAAGTCAATGATCGGTGCACAAAACATTACTCTTATTTTTATCACAAATTAGATGAAAAGGAACAATTGATGCTCTCTTATTCGGTACTCTCAAGTTTGGAGATGTTTGAACCAAATTTCTTAACTTAATTATTCAATTCTATAAGGGCCAGTAAATTTCTTAACTTAATTGTTCAATTCTATAAGGGCCAGTAGTTTGACAATGGAATAGCCCCGATTACAATGACATAATCGGGGTCAAATAGGTAAGTTTGAGTTGTTTTGGTATAGTCGGGGTGGGGTAGGGGATTTCTTGGATTTTTTCATTCGAGGTGGAGGTGACGAATACGTCACGCGACTCACGTTAAAGGTTGGGAGTAGATACTGTAAGGATTCGGTCAGCCCGGTTCGAGCAATGCAGCGGATAATAAAATTTTTAACCTGAACCCAGACTTTGTGGAATCCTAAAACCGTGCTCTAATCGATGTAATAATTACTCCCAACCCCTAACTGTGGGTTGTAGATATTACCTTGCGCGGAATGACGTTGTCTGCAACGTCCGATGTCGATTTTCACGAACGCCGAGCCGCACAGATGTACGGCCTCTAGAGCTGATCCACACGGATCCTCCCGCGGTGACGGTGTCCACCCGTTCTTTCCACACACGAACCCACCGATGTTGAAAACCCTTTTCTTCTTCCTTAGATCTTTCTCCCTTGAGATGGAGAGAGAGAGACCAACAGGGGAGAAGAGAGAACAAGAGGGAGAAGAGGGGAGGAGACCGTCTAGAGAGGCATCTGACCATGCCCCTCTCCTTGTTAAACTGACTAACCAAGAGAAAAGACTTAGCAGATTCTGTTTTCAGAAAATGTGGACTATGCATAACAATTTTCTCGAGACTATTCAAAACTGCTGGCAATGTAGTCCCCTTGCCTCTTCCTCCATGGCTTCTCTGTACCTCAAACTCAAAGATATGAGGAAAATGCTCCGAATTTGGAACAAACAGACTTTTGGTAATGTCCATATATATGAATCGAACTGAAGCTGAAGATGCTGTTCTAAAGGCCGAACATGCCTATGATATCTCTCCAACATCTGCAAACTATAATTTACTAGAAGAGGCAAAGAACATCCAATCTGAAAGACTTTTACAACAGGAATATTTTTGGAGACAAAAATCCGGAATAAGGTGGCTTCAAGAGGGGGACAGGAACACAAAGTTCTTTCATTTGTCTACACTAACTAACAAGCGTAAACATAGAATTCACCATCTTAAGAATTGTTGGCAATCTTATCTCAGATCATGAAGACATGAAAAGGATTGCAGTTTCTCACTTTCAAAAGGCTTTCACCTCCCAAGATCATTCTATTGAGGCTAACTTCCTAGATTGCATTCCTCAGCTGATAAATCAGGATGAGAATGAATGTTTATGAGCCATTCCAACGGAAGCAGAAATCTATGATGCTGTTTTCAGCTTGTCAGCAGATAGTGCGCCGGGGCCTGATGGATTTATTGGAGCTTTCTATCAAAAGACATGGCTGATCATTGCTAAACTTATTATTAGTGCTGTTCAAGAAGCTTTCTCCTCCAGTAATCCTTTGCCAAGAAGTGTGACTGCTACTTTGATTGCCTTAATCCCCAAGAAGCCTAATGCAGTTGATATATCAGATTTCAGGCCAATCAGTCTATGTAACTTCTTTTATAAGATTATTTCCTCCATCATCAATAAAATATTAACTACAATTCTACCCAAGATTATTTCACCGGAACAATCAGCTTTTGTTAAAGGGAGACACATTATTGAAAATATAGCTCTTGCTCAGGAAATCACACAAGAGCTTGGCAGAAAAACCAGAGGGTCTAATGCTATGTTTAAACTTGATATGGCAAAGGCTTATGACAGGCTAGAATGGGATTTCCTCTATGCTGTTATACTTAGATTTGGCTTCAGCAATAACTTTATTTCTCTTATTGAAAGTTTGATTAGCAATTGCTGGTTTTCAATTTTGCTAAATGGAGACTCTGCTGGTTTTTTCAAATCCTCGGGAGGTGTTCGTCAAGGTGACCCGATTGCTCCTTCATTGTTCATAATTGCGGAAGAAGCATTGAGTAGATCACTAAGGGAAGCTTATAATAGTGGTAAAGTGGAATGGTTTTCTGGGTATAGGAGATGCCCAAAAATTTCCCATCTACTATTTACTGATGACACTCTCATTTTTAGCAAAGCCAGCTCTTCTTCTATCAAGAGTCTACTTAAAGTTCTCAACACTTATGAATCTGCATCCGGCCAGCTCATTAACGTCAACAAGAGTGGCTTTTTCATTCATCCAAAAAACCAGAACTCTGCTGCTACTCGGATCCACAGTCTTACTGGATTCACCCGACAGCATTTCCAACACAAATACCTTGGTCTTCCCCTGATACTTGGTCGAAGCAGGAAGATTTACTTTGCTGGGATTATAAATTCTATTCAAAAGCGGATTGCAGGTTGGAAAGCTAATTTATTATCACAAGGAGCCAAGCTGATCCTCATCAGGCATGTTCTCACTTCCCTCCCAATCTATTCTCTATCTGCTACACCTTTGCACTCTGGTATTCACCACCTGATTGAGCAGGCTTTCGCAAATTTTTTTTGGGGGTCTTCCACCAATGGGAAAAAAAGGCATTGGAAGTCTTGGCAGGCCCTTTGTAGACCAACTTAAAAGGGTGGCCTTGGTATTTTATCCCTTAGGCAAATGGAAACTGCCTTGCGGGTTAAAATGCTATGGCAAGCTATTCACACAGAATCTTTATGGGCCTCCTATTTCAAAGCCAAATACATGCATCAATGTCACCTCCGGGACATTGATTTTAAAAACATGAAGGGTAATGCTAGAAGGAGTTGGATAAAGGCAAAAGATATCATTCTTCAACATAAGTTGGTTGTCCAAGGGGACGATAAAAATACTAATTTCTGGCAAGATAAGTGGCTGGGAAATCAATGTCTGATTGATTATGTCCCTGCCAACCTCAGTCCAAATACGAAAGCATCAGTCAGTGATGTTCTTTTGCATCCAAGTGAGGAGGAAACTGAGCTCAAAGAAATGCTTCCCACTTGTATCCAACAAGCCATTGCTCATGTAAAGATGAATCAAGAATCTGATATGGGAATTTGGAGCTTATCCTCATCTGGTAAATGTTCAGTAGCCTCTACTTATAAAGTCTTATCAGCTGACAATCAACCCTGGTCTGCTGTTCCCTGGTCCCGACTGTGGTCCAACTGGCTTCCTATCAAAATTTCAGTACTCTTATGGAAGATCATGAATATTAACTATCTCCCTATTGATACAAACATCTAGCGAATTGGGGTTTACCTTTGTTCAAAATGTTACTGCTGCAAGGACCCACAGGTGGAAGATCCAAATCACTTATTCTTATACAGTGATTATGCCATTCATGTATGGTGTAGTGTCCCAGAATTTATATAAGTATTTTCTAGATTATTTAATAATTTTCTGAAATTTATTTGTAATTTATAAGGGCTAAAGAGAATTATAAAAGGATTATTGAACTTTTATAAGGCCCAATGAATTAACCTAGCCTATTTAAACAAATCAAAAGGGTTTAAAGACCAGGCCCATTAAATTTGGCCCATATTCTAGAGGATTATTAAGCTTATCCACGAAATTTTAAGGATAAATACTAATTATATAGATAATTATAAGAATAAATGAATAATAGAGTTTTATTAATTTAAAACTCTGTATACGTTGAATGTAACGGTCCATCGCACGACCGTCACAGACATGTAATGCGTAGGCCTTAGACCGTTACATCTTAGATTAACTATGATTATTTACAATTTTTAAGCTATCCTAAAAATAACTTAATTTAATTTAAAATAATCTTGATGGGATGGATAAATCATAAAATTAAATGCAACAAACTACTAGATGTCGTTGGAAGATTGGCAAAATAAATGATCGATCAATAATGACATACTATTGACGGGGTTTTATTTACCATCGTAAAACATATTTTGTGAAGTATAATTTAATTCAAAAAAATTAGTGGGGGGTTGAGATTGTCTTCTACTCTACTCCGTTTCAATCGTGTATCTAATTTGCCGTAGACGGCTAAATTCGAAGTTAATAGTGATCACAGAGATCCGGTAGGTGGTGGATCCGCTCCGCTCTTCTTGGTTCACTCTAAACCAAGGTTCTCAATTTGTCACGGTAAAGAGGTCCAAGGTCAGACAAAGAAAATTTTGAACTAGTTTCAATGTCACAATTTTTTAAAAACAATTATAAGGGAAATTAAAACATGTGGGAAGTCCACTGAGAACTTAACGGACGGTACTTTTCTCTTGCTTTGGTGGATGTATTGACGATCGAGGAAATAAAGACACCACAGTTTTATCACTCGACCCTCGTGTCATGTCATCAAATGACGTAACGTCGGGCCAAACAAATTTAAGATGAGAGTTACCTAAATTTTTTTAAAAATATTATTAAATAATATACTAATTACATCGATAGATGTAATTAGATAACGGGCGCACGTGGACGCACTTTCAGAACATGTAATTATTTTTTTATTCATTTATTTAGTTTATTTAGTAAGTGGACGTACCAGTCACAAAATGACGATTTATTCAGACTTCAAAGAAACTACGGGTGCGCGCCGTCTGACTAATTAGACGATAGTAGATGTCATGTCAGGACAGAAATCCGCCGTGCCGTAAAAGTCACGGCGTTAATTACATCTCTTCGGAGAGGGGAAACTCTTGACTGATTGCCAAGAAAAGGGGCCCTATGACTTAAAATTAACATTAATGAAAATGAGATAACGAAGATCTTGAATTACGTTAGCATGCCCCCGCGTCGGGTGTGAACGTTAAAATATGTCGATCACTCGTGGACCATTGTTGGTGAGATTCACCCTCCTCTGATATCCTCTATCGAGGTCTCTTTTATAAGGGATTGTCCTGGTGTCGAAGGTCTATCCCTTGGCAGGGAAGGACGTAAGTCGTGGAGTAACGTTCCCCGCAATCGTGGCGTGAGTTTCCCGTTGAGGAGCGACTTCCCCGGAGTCGACCGATCCTCGGGCAAGTCTTACGGCGCCATCGAAGCCAA
Source organism: Amorphophallus konjac (assembly GCA_022559845.1). Taxonomy (NCBI): domain Eukaryota; kingdom Viridiplantae; phylum Streptophyta; class Magnoliopsida; order Alismatales; family Araceae; genus Amorphophallus; species Amorphophallus konjac. The sequence continues at coordinate 286,589 of JAHNEJ010001611.1, read as the reverse complement.
CGTTGTGGGGGGTAACAGTCGATCGTCGGAGGGTCATCCGACAGTCATTGCGCCCGGGCCAAAACCCTTCCCGCACTGTCAAATTCGACGTTGAGTTGTAATGGGCCGCGTCTTTATGGGCCATGACTGTCGAGCGACCTTGGACGCGTTTATAGACCGTGAGTTGAATCGGGCTTGTCGTAGATGGGCTCGACATGGGCCGAGCCCGATTTACATCACAGTTATTTGGCGTCAAATAAACAATTATATCTATCCAACAATGCTAGTGCTGCTCCATAGATCACTTTGAGGGCACTGCCATTAATACTTCATGATTGGAGGGTGCCAGGGTGTGAGAAGAAATTCCTGAAGCAGCATGTCTTTAAATTCACTAGTTTCTTTTTCTGTAAAAACCTAATTTTTAAATATTACTGATATTCCATTCAGCTTTGTTAGTGAACTCATCACCTAAACCCAAAACGTGTGTTAGTGAATGGGAAGGCCCAGAATTGATGTCTGACACCAAAACGCTCATGGATACCTACGTGGAACTAAACGGCTTTTGCCTACACTCTTGATTCCTGATGCCATCTAATCTCAGTCATAAGTTTCAAAACTTGCTTAGATTTTGAAGTATGAGAGAAAATATTGTATAAGAAGACCTTGAGGAATTCATAGACTGCAAACGCAAGTCTCATTGATCCACATGAGAGTGATGGGGGTTTAATTAAGGAGCCAGAAAAACCTACATGAGAACATGAAAAAAGTGTGATCCCCATGTCCTTTTCATGCCTTCTCTTTCTCTCCGAATCCCATCAATCCCATGTGGACCGATGAGATTTGGTTCACAATTTGAGTTTGTAGCAAATGCTACTCTTCATACAAACCTTTGTTCTTGCCCGGCTATGATAAACTAGAAATGAGAAGAGAATTATTTCACAATCTCTAAATACTCTTACATCACGGAACTAATGCCCCTGCATCCATCGCACTGTGTCAGAGTAATATTTAAGAATTACACAAATTATTTCAAGAATGCATCTTTACCCATTTATTTACAAGAGGAATCAACTTTTTCTTGACAACTTCGTGAATCCCAGAAACACTTCGTTCAATAACTTTGTTTCCCCAAACAAGAAATGCGGATTGATGTGGAAGTGAAGTTAATTGAGATACCTTGCAAAGGAATCAAAGTATTTCAAATTAATTCACCAATCTTGTACTATTGCGGATTGCACTCTTGGATGTCGACTGGAGCTCTCATTCTTTGAATGTGCAGAGCTAGCATGTCTCAGATGCACATCAGAATTGCTGGTCTCGCTTCCTCCGATAAGAAATGCAGGCCTTGAGGGAGCAGAAAGTGTTAAAGAAGAGCTACTGAGCATGATCACAACTGTTGACATGTTTGGTCTCTCTGCAGGATCTTCTTGGATGCAGAGTAACCCAATGTGGATGCATCTCAGAACTTCATGCCTTTGATGTCTCTCCACAGTTCTATCCAAGAGTTTTAATGCTGTCCCTTCGTTCCAATGATGCCATACCTATTAACATACCACATGAAAGACTGTCAATTCTCTGTGATGCAATTTGTCACCATGAGTCATTTGAGTGTTTCAACTGCCTCAAGTTTTCCACAGGGATCAATCAGTATCAGAGCACTATCACTTTATAAAGTGACTGATAAGTGGATAAGGTTACTTACATCACTTAGAAGGTCAGTTGCACTCTCTGAGTTATGGAAGCTGCTGTTTCTTCGACCAGTCACTATCTCTAGTGCTAGCACACCGAAGCTAAATACATCCGACTTTGTTGAGAATTGCCCAAAGAATGCATACTCTGGTGCCATGTAACCACTGCATGCTAGAAATCAGTATTTGTGTAATGAAAAATGGGGAAGCAAGACTTGATCAAGTAATCAAGAATATAATATCTAGTACGGGTGTTTTTCAAGAGATAAAAAAAAAACACACTAGGTCCCCACAATGCGGCATGTGTTTCCATGAGTGTCATCCACACTGAAAAGTTTTGCAAGGCCAAAATCTGAAATCTTTGGATTCATTTGTTCATCTAGCAATATGTTGCTTGCTTTTAGATCTCGATGGATAACCCGGAGTCGAGATTCTTCATGAAGATACACAAGACCCCTTGCAATTCCTTCAACAAGCTTGTATCGCCTTTCCCAGTCCAGCTGCAACCTTTTTGTGGGATCTATGGAAATGAAATAAAAAAGGGAAATTGCATATTTTGGTAAGAACTGAGGCTAAAAGTGAAGGAAGCCACCATCATATATATGAACTATTTAATGGACTTATGGCTGAATGATTCCCTTGTTGTATTCTATATATTATCTGATAGGATATTATTGGAACAAGAGATGAATGCCCCAGGTTCATTACCGAACAGGAACTTGTCTAGGCTAGTGTTCGGCAGATACTCATAGACCACCATCTTCTCTTCTTCTTCTAAGCAAAATCCTAGTAACCTTACGAGATTTCTATGTTGAAGTTTAGCAACCAAGACCACCTCATTTCTTAGCTCCGCTAACCCTTGAGTTGTCCTCATTGACAGTTTTTTCACAGCTATTTGCTGTCCATCTGGCAGAACTCCCTGCATAAATTATAACATGTTTCATAGATTTTAAGACAAAGTTGGCCATCAGAAAATAAGATTCAGATACCGAGATAATTGCTCACTACAAAGAGCAGGATCACCTTGTAAACAGGTCCAAATCCACCTTCTCCAAGCTTATTTGCATCAGAGAAATTTCCTGTGGCAGTTCTAAGTGTTCCAAACTCAAAAAGTAGGGATTCTGTGGTTACAACGGGTTGTTCATGCACACCATCTGAGGAGAACAAGGAAAAAACAGTGAGCATCTTTAGCCAACAAATATATGTGCATTGTATTTCATTGGTATATGATAAAGCTGGAACACCTACACAGTATTTCTTTTATGGGTCTTCTCCTTTTTAAAACAAATGATCATGCCAAGAAGGAAAAGTACTGCAGCAACCACTGAGATGACGGCAATAATAATCACTCTTGATTTGTTGCTCTTCTTTCCTGTTACCCATATTAGCAATGAAGACAGGAGTTCAACAAAAAACATCTGAGGAATTGTTGATATAAGCAGCTAGCGCAATCCAGGTGATTATCCTAATAATCAAAACATAAATAAGTTCTCATGGCTATGTCACTACCATTTGTTGATCATTGTAAGATTTTGTTGACAAAGAACATAGATTTTCCTTCCTAAATTAAACGTTCAGCTGATATCAAAAGTGTTGAATAACTTAAAAATCCTAAATTCTGGAACAGAACATTGGGCATGAATTCCACCAAAATTGCAGGGACTGATCTGTCTATTAGCATCTAGTAAAGCTGAGAGAGGGCAAGAGTATGCCTAGATTTGTAGATGCTTTTCCCATATGATAGATCAGTCTTTTGAAGTTTCAAGATCAAAATGAGTAACCTTAGTCATTACCAATACTGGACTATATTATGCATTTTCACATATTCCAGGCACAATATGCAAACTATGGTTCTGCACTCCTGCTAATAACATTAACAGATGGAGCAAATACTTAATTCTGAGCTCAGGCATTATCTCAAGTTATCATCATCTTCTTTTTTCTGTGAAGCCCTTATCCCACAACATTCGGTAAGCTTATGATTCAAGATTTCGAAGGATCTGGGCGTAGTCTCTGAGCATGATGCAAAGCTCCTATTTGTTGAGGCATGCTATCATAAATAGTTGCCCGTGTTTGATTCTGTCTGGTTCTAATTGTTTGAGGATTGAATGGTTCAGAATGCATACGAGTGTTTCGGATTCTTACAAATTGATATATCATTTTATGCTCACTAATAATTATGTTAATTTCGTTAAATCTAAAATAAAAGTACGACACCCCAACGCAAGAACCGATAACAGGATATGGCTTTTTATAAATATAATCCTGCAATGTTCTATGTTTACAATTATTCCTTAAAATCAATCTATTATCTTAATACTCCTATATTATACAAGTGTTGCATTTTATATCTTTTTGGTCAAAAACCCGATGGATGAGACTGAAACCATGTTACAAAGATTTGATGGGAAATGCCAATTTTATCATGGGAACACCGAAAGGGCATAGCTAAAACTTTTTTCTTTCAGAATGTAGAAGTATTCAAAACAATATGCTAATGTCCAGGTCGCAAACGTGATTAGGCTAATTAAATATATATGACATATCCGGGAAATGTATACAAGAATCCCAGAAAAGGAGAATTTCACTTTACCAAGCTTCTATGTTCTCAGGCAAAGATGTGCTTTTTTCCCCAGTAATTCAATCAATTTCTATATCATTTGTTAGAATGCAGATTTCAAGGTGCTTGAAAAAAATAGAGGTAATTACATATATATCCCTCACATCTTTCCCATTCTATTATATACATCCATATTTCTTATATTATCATGTATAACTGAAATGCAAAATATAAGATTTTTGGAGATCGGTACATGGGGGATATGAAAGATTTAGGTGTATAAATGTGAGGAAGTTACGTAAGGACAGGTTAGTCTTTTTCTTTCTTAACCCACCATTGTTGGGACAATTTTCTTAACCCAACTTATATGTATGATAATTATATTAATATGGTCGGTTTGCAGGGGTGTAATATGACAATATAAAGCAGGGTTTGCCGACCCGGTGCGTCTCGCACCGACTCGCACGACCCGACCCGACCCAGGTCGGGACCGGGTCGATCGGGCTGTGGGTCGCCACCGGGTCGGCCTATTATTTTAATATTATATTATATTATATATAATGTGTATTTTTTTTTATTATATTATATTATATTATATTATATATATATATATATAAAGTGGTGTTTTAGAACGGGACGGACCGGGTCGTACCGAGACGGGAGCAACCCGACCCAAGCCGAGACCGGGTCGACCGGACCGGCAAACCCTGATATAAAGGACGAACATATATGCAGTAGAATATGGCATGTTTTTTGCGACATTTGTAATTATATCATTTTATCTTCCAGAAAGCAAGCATGCGTCGTAACCTTCACTTCCGGGGGTCCCGCCGGTGCCGTTGCCGCCTCCTTCCACCGGCGGCGGACCGGGCGCCGGCTGCAGAGTCGGCGGCGGTGGCGGAGGGACGACGGAGAGTGAGAAGAAGCGGCTGATTTCGAACCTCAAGATACAGCTCACGGCGAGCACCTGCCCTCCAATATTCCCCCGGGGTAGGTCCCTCGTGCACTGGGCCAACCCGTAGATGTCCCCAAGCTCCGAGTAGTTCTTGATGCCCACCGCGAACCTGGAGCTCCCCGCCGCCGCCTCCGACCTGATCTCCGTCATCAGGTCCGTCAATGACGGTCGAACACGGCCGGGTCTGACGTGTTCTGGCCGTTCAAGAGTATGCTTGGTTGTCCGTACTCCATGATGCCGAGAAGGGGCCGGTCGGAGTAGCGGAGGAGGCAGTCGTCGTAGCGGATGGCGGCGACCCGACGGAGCGGGCAGCGTGTGACGACCTCTGAGGCGTACGGTTGAGGCAGGCGGCGCAGTCGGCGGGGAGGACGTCGCCGTGGCACTGGGCGAGGCCGTAGGCGGCGTCGGAGGAGGTGCCCAGGGAGGCGCTTTGGAAGTGGCCGCGGGTGGTGTGGTGGGTGGCACCGTGCTGAGGTCGGCGAGGAGGAGGTCGAGGTTACGCTTGAACCGGCTAGTAGCGGTGTAGTTGGTCTCGCCGGAGCACGGAGCAAGATGGGGTTGTCCTGGGCGTTGCCCGGCAGCACCGTCAGGGTTTGCAGGAGGGCTACTACCATGAAAAGTGTTGTAAGCATCCTGGGGAGGCGGGCAGAGCAGGAGGGAGGCGGCCTCGCCATGGCTGGTGGCGGAGGGAAAAAGTACCTCGGCGGAGCTGTAAAGAGAAGAGGGTCCTGAGTTCCTCCCCAAAATGCTGTTGAAATAGGAACTGGGTGGATATGGTCACCATTGTTTTTGGGTTAGCGTGGACTTCTCCGCCCTTGTTCCCTTGTCGGAGAGTGATATTATGTGGTAGCTGCTTGCTTCGAGAGGATACGCTCAGTGGTGGGGACGGACCGTGCGCAAGTCCGCGTGAAGAAAACATGTGCCGCTGACGAGAAATAGCGTCGGTTTTACGGTGTCGCTGTTTGCCCTAACCACTATATACGCGACAGGTGTCCGTCTATCGGTGTTGCGAAAATTCTAAACATTTGGTATAAAATAATGTGATCGTAATTGAATCGGTATCTGAATCGATCAATGAGTTGATTCGGTTTGAATTGATTGGACCGTTCAATCAAATTGATTTGAACCGTGACGTCACCGTAATAATGATATATGATCCGACTCGATTCTATAATCTAAAATAATAAGAAATAAGATATAACGATCAAAATAAATAAACATACATATATAATTATTAGTTATGATTATGTAACAATACAAGTAAAAAACTAACAATAACATAGTTAAATAAATTGACCTTAAACTTTTGTAATATTTTATTAGTCTTCACTCTTCACAATTGACATTTATACTCATTTAAATATTTAAATTTTAAATATATCTAAAATAAAATGATAAATAACAATAAATCAATAATAATAAGATAATTTTATTCACACGTAAATAACAACAAATCAATAATTATCTTGAAATGATAAATAACAATAAATCAATAATAATTATAACATGTGCTCCTCAAATGGTTGACATCAAATTACCTTGAATCTTGGACTGCATGTTTCCTTGTCACCAACGATGCTCTCTTGAGACCCTGGAAGCTCCCCTGAGACTACATGCGTTCACTTAAAGGTTGACATATGCTTTTCCCTGAACCTTGGTCATGCATGCTCCCCTAAGACATCAAATACTTTCTTAGAGTTGTGGATGGTCCCCGGAGACTGCATGTGTTCCCCCAAATGGTTGACATCAAATTATCTTGAACCTAAACTGCATGCTCCCCTGGCACTAAGGATGCTCTTTTGAGGCTGTGGATGGTCCCCTGAGACTGCATGTGTTCCTCTAAAGGGTTGACATATGCTTTACCCTGAACTCTGGTCATGCATGTTCCCCTGAGACATCAAATTCTCTTCTGAGGCCGTGGATGCTCGCCGGAGACTACATGTGCTTCGCCAAAGGGTTGACATCAAATTACCTTGAACCCTTAACTGCATGCTCCCCTTTCACCAAGGATGCTATCCTGAGGCCGTGGATGCTCCTCTGAGACTGCATGTGCTCCCCTAAATGGGTTGGCATATGCTTTACCCTGAACACCTGGTCATGCGTGCTCCCCTGAGACATCAAATGCTCTCCGGAGGCCGTGGATGGTCCCCGGAGACTGTATGTGTTCCCCCTGATCGTTGACATTAAATTACCTTGAACCTGGACTGCATGCTCCCCTGCCACCAAGGATGTTCTCCTCGGGCCGTGGATGCTCCCCCGAGATTGCATGTGCTACCCTAGAGGGTTGACATATGTTCATGCAAGCTCATCAAATTAATAATAATAACATAATTATGTTCACACATAAATAAAATTTTGAACATCTAAATATTTTTATATTTATTTTTTTTATTTTAAAAAGTGAATCGAGTCGGATCGATTCAGATCGGTTCATCGGTCGAATCGCAGTTCGTCCGATTCATCCGATTCTTTAATATTAGACCGATTCTTTGATCGATTGACGGTCGAATCAGTCCGGACCGATCGATCTGACCCGATATTTGATAACAATGGTCTAAAATCATGACAGACCTTGTTAAATTTCTCACGTTCTGCCTTATACGGAGTCGTTTAATCAACTTCCCAATGATTCGTTGAATTTATCAAACTAGAAATAAATCTGATCATACACGTACTAGTTGGCACGACGGTAGTGTTTGGTAACATTTTATTGTTCTCTCAAAATTATATAAAATGTTGTTTTGTAAGATCTTTTCCAAATTTTGAGGAGATTTTTTAACTCTCTCATAATATCTCTTTCTAAAAAAAATAAAAACAAAACACAAACAAATGCATATATACTTGTTCAACAAACAGAATGACTTCCTTTACAGCTAGAATGTGATTTTTGAGAAAGACAGTCCAAACAATGGAAGGGAACGGTGACTGGGATGTAGTTTCCACACGTCGTGTAGAACTTGTCAGACGCATGTACCAAATGTAGGCTGTGGTTTTGAAATTGGAAACAGAAATAGTTCACGATATAATATCGAGGAGAAGAACCGTGTTTTTGTTTTTTGTGAACGAACGGGCACAATGGCCAGCTGGGTCGGGGAAGGGAGCATTTGTCTTGTTTTTAAACCATCTGATCACACACCCTACTTGGGCTCTCAAGCACCGTAGAAGACTCTTGGCCTCACTTTGGTAGGGGATTTGGGTTAAATTAAGCTACTTAGGTTAGTCCATAGTTAACTTATTTTTGATTTGATAGTAAAAGTATTAACTCAGAAATAAGAAGGTGGGTTAACTTAATTTGAATCTATTTTCAATGGGTGGCTTTGATATGGAGTTATGTTAAAGATGTGTTAAGTCAACCCGATTAAAGTAACTCGGAATTAACTCATTTTTAATTTGGTAGGAGGGTAATTAATCGGGGAGTAAGGATGTGGAATAACCTAATTTTAATCTAGTATGATTTGATAAATAGTAGATTAACCTAGTAATAATGAGAGAGAGAAATATCATTTATTATGAGAGAGAGAGACACATTTAATTGAGCATTTATTGAGATAGGAGGTTAACCCACCTTAACCCACCTTTGGGTGGATTTCAAAACTCAGGAATATCCCTGGTTAGCCCTTAATCTAACCCGATTAACACTAACTCCTTACCAAAGCACAAAAAAGTTTATCCCGGAGTTAACTTAGAGCTAACCCCAGGATAAACCAATACCAAAGAGAGACTTGTGATTTGAAGTTAGTGGGTTAACCCAATAATATTTATAAGTAAAATATTGAGAGAGAGAGAGAGAGAGAGAGGGTGCATTTATTGCGCATTTATTGTTGGGTTAACCCTTCTAAATTCACCTCTGGAGGTGGATTTCGAAGTCCAGGGTTACTCCGGATTTAATACTCATCCTCCCGGTTTAGTCTATGTTTAAGTATCAAAGCAATTTGGACTTCAAAAATAGTTAAACCTAGGCTAAACTATGACTAACCCAGGACTAACCATATATCAAAGTGAGGCTTGAAGGATGCACCGCACTATATGTACATGAGAAATAACATAAAGGTTTCTGAATGTCTTTTAAAAGAAAGAGTTCTTTTATAAAAATTATTGTTAAATAAGAATTTATAAAAAAAATCATTTATACAAATATAGTAGTAATATATCATTGTGTAATTTGAATTACGTAAAAATATCATATTTATTTGTAAATATATTATTTTTTATAAAAATTGTCAAAAAGTTACATTTAAATCACATTTATACACTATTTAAATTTATCTACTAATATGTCTGTTATAAATAGTTTGTTTTTTATAAATTTATCGATAACAATGATTTTCATATAATTTTTTTTAAAAAAAAATTAGAGAAGAAAATGAAGTGAGGTCCTTGGCGGAGGCTGATTCCCGTAAAAGTTGTCTTCTTCCTGAATAGATGAGCACGTAATTAAAACGTGATTCAGAAGAAGCCTAATTTAGTGAGGAGGGGATATTAAGTTTTATAGGTAATGTTTCAGTTCTCAACGAGATGATCATTGTTTGAATTCATGGACCAATATTATATATATATATATATATTATATATATATATATTTCGGGTGGAGGGGGGCACAAGGAAGAGTGAGTGGAAGTGGAAGAAACTTCACTTATGTGATCACAGACCAGCTTGTGGGCCTTGCATCAGAAGACCTATGAGTCTTATAATAATACTGCTGCCTTTCTCAAAACTAATTATGCCCGGAGGTCATTGTTAGCATCGGATTATCGACGTGTGGCATGTGACACATGGATTTTCAATTTTTATTTTTAATTTTTTTAATCTCTCTATTGAGATAAAGATAAGACTCACTTCCCCGTTATCTCTCTCTTTTGTTGGTGAGAGTTGATTACACGTGTACTCAAGCTTAGGTGAGGATATCTCACGTGGGGAGAAATCTCCTCTCCCATATTTTCAATGTAAGACCCTCTCTCGCTGCTATAAAAGAGAAGCCAGGTCCCCAATATCACCGACTGTACGACTGAGGCTGTGCCATACGAAGTAGAAAGAGAGGAGGAAACCAGCGTGCTTCTTGGGACGATCCTCAATCTCGACTCCGTGCATTCTACATCGGGCACTCGACATCCCACGATGTCGTTCCGTAAGCACCCTTCTCTCCTCTCCCATGATCATTCACAGCACCATATGTTCCAGACGCCAACAATTTTTATACTTATTTCTTCCACATTATGAAACCGTAGATATGAATTATAACTTACCTATGACATTGACCATAGGTAATATATAAAAACAAAAATTATTCCTACGGCATAATTAAACAGTAAGTAGTTACCTCATGTACCTATGACTCGTACCGTAAGTAATTTCATATGACTATCTATTCTTATCACACTATCAAATCGTAGGTATAAATTATAACTTACTTACGACATTGACCATAGGTAATATATAAAAATAAAAATTATTCTTATGACATAACTAACCGTAGGTATGTTACATCGTATACCCACAACACAATCCGTAGGTAATGTAGTATGACTATATATTCTTATGACCGTATACCCACAACACAATCCGTAGGTAATGTAGTATGACTATATATTCTTATGACCCTGTTAAACAGTAGGAATATGACATCACATACCTACGATATTCTCGGTAGATAGTTCAATATAATTATATATTCTTACAGCTCTACAAAACCGTAGGTATAATATATCACTCACCTACGACATTATCTGTAAGTAGTTCAATCTGTCTATCTATTCCTACGACGCTACCAAACAGTAGATAAGGTATCCCTATTGCCTATGACATCAACCGTAGGTAATGTATAAACTCACAAAATTGTAAGTATAATTTAATCTATATCTACGAATTACAGAACCGTAGGTAAATGTCGTAGGCAAAGGTCCCCTTTGTGTAGTGATAATACTGTTGCCATTCTCAAACTAATTAAGTGGAGAGCATTGTTAGCATCGGATTATTGACGTGTAGCCTGTGACACATGGGTTATCAATTTTCATTTTTGAAATTTTTTAATCTCTCCATTCAGATAAAGATAAGACCCACTTCCTATTATCTCTCTCTTATGATGTTGAGAGTTGATTAGACATGTACGAAGATTTAAGAGGGGATATCTCCCATGGGAAGAAATCTCCTCTCCCATGTTTTCAACGTAAGGTCTCCCTCCCATTGCTATAAAAGATAAACTTGATCTCCGTCACCAGATTTACGACTGCGATTGTGTCATACGGAGTAGAAGGATATGAGATTGTTTGAATCTTCCGCTGTCTTGCCTTCGTCACCCTTCAATCATGTCTGCAAAATCCCTCGATCCAGCTTTGGTCAAGGATCCTCCGTGCCCTCTCAAGTAGACATGACAGTTTTCAACCTTTGACTTGTAATCAGTGATAAACTGCACAGGATCTGGCCTTCTATATATTGAGACTAATTGCTTGGCAAAAAACCCTTTCCCCCACTTTGATTGGGTATTAAGATTGTCTTAAGATAATCGATAAGGCTAATCCATCTCAGAAGTCAGGATAAACATGATCTTTCTTTGATAACCACTAGTGGATTCTCCTGGGATCAGTGAGGACATGATCCTAGAATGTGGCGTCTCCACCCACTGATCACTCTCGCCTGTTTCTCTTATGTACCGGCAAAGTTGGAAGACATGATGTAATTTATGTAAACAAGTTCTTGAAAAACACCAACGCCAATTTTCAATTAATGGGCTCCTAATCAATCCTCCCCCACTTATATTGGAAGCGATGCTTCTGTCATTGTTCAAAATAACTTAAAAAAAAAGTTAATCTTCTAATTTGCGATACCCAGCCACCACGGGGGATTAGGCTTATCAATCAACAGTGCCAACTTAAAAATTTGTCAGGTTTCAATAGTGCAAATAATATTCAAAATAACTTAGAATTTTTATTTTTTTCAAATATGCATGGTCCGCTCTTTTTTAAAATCTTTGTAGGCCGTTTGATTGGAGATGGGTTGTACGGTAGAATAAGTGAGGTACTACACCTTCACCTCACAATTTCTTTGTTAAATAAAGATAACTAAACTCCAGAAATAAATTACACGTAGGAAGGAAGTAGAACACCAAGCAGCAAAGATTCACGAAATAAGAGCGATATCCAGAATTGTTCAAATGAGACGGGAAAATTATGATTCATGCTTATGCCACTGATGGTTCGACCATGTGCCTGAAAAGAAACTTCCATCTCTTCGAACCTTAATTATAACATGAAAATGGTTAGGAAGAGAAACTTCATCTCTTTGAAATTTAATTATAACCCAAATATGGTTAGGAACAAGTGAGTCTTATGTAAGGTTTGACAAATTGATACGGATCGTATCAGTCATCTATTGATATGATCGGCGTGTGATACATAATTAATAATATTATTTTAAATATTAAATATTCTATTTTATAACGAACTTGATTTTGTAACTCAATTGGTTAGGGACCTCACTAAGTACACGGTTGGCATAATTTTTCTATTTTTTTCAAAGTTATTTAAAATTTAAGTAAAAAATATCTTTAAAAATATGACACACCTCGAATTCGAATCGAAGATGACCATCTAAATCACATATCAACTAACCAATTGAGTTAAAAAATAATTTAAATAGTCTTACTCTAATATATATGTTGTGTTATTTTATCTTAACATGCAATGGTACAAACTCGTACCATATCGTATCAGTAAGACATACTGCAATTTCTGAAGCAGTATGTCTTTAAATTTACTACTTTCTTTTTCTGTAAAAAACCTATTTTTTACATATATACTGATATTCCATTCATCTTTGTTAGTGAACTAATCACCTAAACCCAAAACGCGAGTTAGTGAATGGGGAGGCCCAAAATTGATGTCTGACACCAAAACGCTCATGGATAGCTATGTGGAACTAAGCGGCTTTTGCCAACACTCTTGATTCCTATTGCCATCTAATCTCAGTCATAAGTTTCAAAACTTGCTTAAATTTTGAAGACGAGAGAAACCTACATGAGACTGATGGGGGTTTAATTAAGGAGCCAGAAAAACCTACATGAGAACATGAGAAAAGTGTGATCCCCACGTCCTTTCCATGCCTTCTCTTTCTCTCCGAATCCCATCAATCCCATGTGGACCAATGAGATTTGGTTCACAATTTGAGTTTGTAGCAAATGCTACTCTTCGTACAAACCTTTGTTCTTGCCGGGCTATCATAAACTAGAAATGAGAAGATAATTATTTCACAATCTCTAAATACTCCTACATCATGGAACTAATGCCCCTGCATGCATCGCACAGTGTCAGAGTAATATTTAAGAATTACACAAATTATTTCAAGAATGCATCTTTACCCGTTTATTTACATAGGAATCAACTTTTTCTCGACAACTCCATGAATCCCAGAAACACTTCGTTCAATAACTTTGTTTCCCCAAACAAGAAATGCGGATTGATGTGGAAGTGAGTTAATTGAGATACCTTGCAAAGGAATCAAAGTATTTCCAATTAATTCACCAATCTTGTACTATTAGCGTGCATCCACGTCAGAAATTGTCAACTCATTTGCAGATTGCACTCTTGGATCTCGACTGGAGCTCTCATTCTTTGAATGTGCAGAGCTAGCATGTCTCAGATGCACATCAGAATTGCTGGTCTCCCTTCCTCCGATAAGAAATGCAGGCCTTGAGGGAGCAGAAAGTGTTAAAGAAGAGCTACTGAGCATGATCACAACTGTTGACATGTTTGGTCTCTCTGCAGGATCTTCTTGGATGCAGAGTAACCCAATGTGGATGCATCTCAGAACTTCATGCCTTTGATGTCTCTCCACAGTTCTATCCAAGAGTTTTAATGCTGTCCCTTCGTTCCAATGATGCCATACCTATTAACATACCACATGAAAGGCTGTCAGTTCTCTGTCATGCAATTTGTCACCATGAGTCATTTAAGTGTTTCAACTGCCTCAAGTTTTCCACAGGGATCAATCAGTATCAGAGCGCCATCACTTTTATAAAGTGACTGATAAGTGGATAAGGTTACTTACATTGCTTAGAAGGTTAGTAGCACTCTCTGAGTTATGGAATCTGCTGTTTCTTCGACCGGTCACTATCTCTAGTACTAGCACACCGAAGCTAAATACATCCAACTTTGTTGAAAATTGCCCAAAGAATGCATACTCTGGTGCCATGTAGCCACTGCATGCTAGAAATCAGTATTTGTGTAATGAAAAATGGGGAAGAATGACTTGATCAAGTAATCAAGTATATAATATCTAGTATGGGTGTTTTTCAAGGGATAATAAAACTCACTAGGTCCCCGCAATGCGGCTGGTGTTTCCATGAGTGTCATCCACACTGAAAAGTTTTGCAAGGCCAAAATCTGAAATCTTTGGATTCATTTGTTCATCTAGCAATATGTTGCTTGCTTTTAGATCTCGATGGATAACCCGGAGTCGAGATTCTTCATGAAGATACACAAGACCCCTTGCAATTCCTTCAACAAGTTTGTATCGCCTTTCCCAGTCCAGCTGCAACCTTTTTGTGGGATCTATGGAAATGAAATAAAATAGGGAAATTGCATATTTTGGTAAGAAAAGAGGCTAAAAGTGAAGGAAGCCACCATCGTATATATGAAGTATTTAATGGACCTATGGCTGAATGATTCCCTTGTTTCAGTATCCATCTATAGAATTATCTGATAGGATATTATTGGAACAAGAGATGAATGCCCCAGGTTCATTACCGAACAGGAACTTGTCTAGACTAGTGTTCGGCAGATACTCGTAGACCACCATCTTCTCTTCTTCTTCTAAGCAAAATCCTAGTAACCTTACGAGATTTCTATGTTGAAGTTTAGCAACCAAGACCACCTCATTTCTTAGCTCCGCTAACCCTTGAGTTGACCTCATTGACAGTTTTTTCACAGCTATTTGCTGTCCATCTGGCAGAACTCCCTGCATAAATTATAACATGTTTCATAGATATGAAGACAAAGTTGGCCATCAGAAAATAAGATTCAGATACCGAGATAATTGCACACTACAACAGAGCAGGATCACCTTGTAAACAGGTCCAAATCCACCTTCTCCAAGCTTATTTGCATCAGAGAAATTTCCTGTGGCAGTTCTAAGTGTTCCAAACTCAAAAAGTAGGGATTCTGTGGTTACAACGGGTTGTTCATGCACACCATCTGAGGAGAACAAGGAAAAGACTGTGAGCATCTTTAGCCAACAAATATATGTGCATTGTATTTCATTGGTATATGATAAAGCTGGAACACCTACACAGCATTCTTTTTATGGGTCTTCTCCTTTTAAAACAAATGATCATGCCAAGAAGGAAAAGTACTGCAGCAACCACTGAGATGACGGCAATAATAATCACTCTTGATTTGTCGCTCTTCTTTCCTGTTACCCATATTAGCAATGAAGACAGGAGTTCAACAAAAAGCATATGAGGAATTGTTGATATAAGCAGCTAGCGCAATCCAGGTGATTATCATAATAATCAAAACATAAATAAGTTCTCAAGGCTATATCGCTACCATTTGTTGATCATTGTAAGATTTGTTGACAAAGAACATGAATTTTTCTTCCTAAATCAAACCTTCAGCTGATATCAAAAGTGTTGAATAACGTAAATCCTAAATTCTGGAACAGAACATTGGGCATGAATTCCACCAAAATTGCAGGGACTGATCTGTCTATTAGCATCTAGTAAAGCTGAGAGAGGGCAAGAGTATGCCTAGATTTGAAGATGCTTTTCCCATATGATAGATCAGTTTTTTGAAGTTTCAATATCAAAATGAGTAACCTTAGTCATTACCAATACTGGACTATATTATGCATTTTCACATATTCCAGGCACAATATGCAAACTATGGTTCTGCACTCCTGCTAATAACATTAACTGATGGAGCAAATACTTAATTTTGAGCTCAGGCATTATCTCAAGTTATCATCATCTTCTTTTTTCTATGAAGCCCTTATCCCACAACATTCGGTAAGCTTATGATTCAAGATTTCGAAGGATATGGGCGTAGTCTCTGAGCATGATGCAAAGCTCCTATTTGTTGAGGCATGCTATCATAAATAGTTGCCCGTGTTTGATTCTGTCTGGTTCTAATTGTTTGGGATTGAATGGTTCGGAATGCATACGAGTGTTTCGGATTCTTAAATTGATATATCATTTTATGCTCACTAATAATTCTCTTAATTTCGTTAAATCTAGAATAAAAGTACGACACCCAAATGCAAGAACCGATAACAAGATATGGCTTTTTATAAATATAATCCTGCAATGTTCTATGTTTACAGTTATTCCTTAAAATCAATCTATTATCTTAATACTCCTATATTATACAAAGTGTTGCATTTTATATCTTTTTGGTCAAAACCCGATGAATGAGACTGAAACATGTTACAAAGATTTGAGGGGAAATGCCAATTTTATCATGGGAACACAGCAAGGGCATAGCTAAAACTTTTTTCTTTCAGAATGTGGAAGTATTCAAAACAATATGCTAATGTCCAGGTCGCAAACGTGATTAGGCTAATTAAATATATATGACATATCCGGGAAATGTACAGGAATCCCAGAAAAGGAGAATTTCACTTTACCAACCTTCTAAGTTCTCAGGCAAAGATGTGCTTTTTTTCCCAGTAATTCAATAAATTTCTATATCATTTGTTAGAATGCAGATTTCAAGGTGCTTGAAAAAAAATAGAGGTAATTAAATAGATATCCCTCACATCTTTTCCATTATATTATATACATCCATATTTCTTATATTATCATGTATAACTGAAATGTAAAATATAAGATTTTGGAGATCGGTACATGGGGGATATGAAAGATTTTAGGTGTATAAATGTGAGGAAGTTAAATAAGGACAGGTTAGTCTTTTTCTTTCTTAACTCACCATTTTTGGGACAATTTTCTTAACCCAAGTTAACTTAAGGTGAAAAATCAGCAGATTATGGCAAAGCAATGCATGATAATTATATTAACATGGTCGGTTTGCAGGGGTGTCATATGATAATATAAAGGACGAACATATATGCAGTAGAATATGGCATGTTTTTGCGACATTTGTAATTATATCATTTTATCTTCCAGAAAGCAAGCATGCGTCGTAACCTTCACTTCCGGGGCTCCCGCCGGTGTCGTTGCCTCCTCTTCCACCGGCGGCGGACCGGGCACCGGCTGCAGAGTCGGCGGCGGTGGCGGAGGGACGACGGAGAGTGAGAAGAAGGGGCTGATTTCGAACCCCAAGATACAGCTCACTGCGAACACCTGCCCTCCAATCTGCCCCCGGCGCAGGTTGCCCATCAGAGACCACAGGCACTGGTCGCAGCTCCCCCGCGACAGGTCCCTCGTGCACTGGGCCAACCCGTAGATCTCCCCAAACTCCGAGTAGTTCTTGATGCCCACCGCGAACCTGGAGCTCCCCGCCGCCGCCTCCGACCTGATCTCCGTCATCAGGTCCGTCAACTGACGGTCGAACACGGCCGGGTCTGACGTGTTCTGGACGTTCCAGACTATGACTCGTAGTCCGTACTCCATGATGCCGAGAACGGGCTCGTCGGAGTAGCGGAGGAGGCAGTCGGTGTATCGGATGGCGGCGACTCGGCGGAGCGGGCATCGTGTGACGACCTCTGAGGCGGTACGGTTGAGGCAGGCGGCGCATTCGGCGGGGAGGACGTCGCCGCGGCACTGAGCGAGGCCGTAGGCGGCGTCGTAGGAGGCGCCCAGGGAGGCGCTTTGGAAGTGGCCGCGGGCGGTGGTGGTTGGCACCGTGGTGAGGTTGGCGAGGAGGAGGTCGAGGTTACGCTTGAACCGGCTGGTAGCGGTGTAGTTGGTCTCGCCGGAGCATTGGAGCAAGATGGGGTCCTGGGCGCTGCCCGGCAGCACCGTCAGGGTCTGCAGGAGGGCTACTACCATCAAAAGTGTTGTAAGCATCCTGGGCAGGCGCGGAGAGCAGGAGGGAGGCGGCCTCGCCATGGCTGGTGGCGGAGGGAAAAAGCACCTCGCGGGAGCTGTAAAGAGAAGGGGGGGTTACGTTCCTCCCCAATATGCTGTGGAAATGGGAACTTGGTGGATATGGTCACCCATGTTTGTGGCGACCGTGTAGTTATCAGCCCTTGTTGTTGCCTTGTTGGAGAGTGATTGCATCCTTTCCAGCCCCTTTCCGCGGGCACGCGTGAAGAAAACATGTGCCGCTGATGAGAAATAGCGTCGGTTTTACGGTGTCGCTGTTTGCCCTAACCACTATCTACGCGACAGGTGTCCGTCTATTATCGGTGTTGCGGAAAATTGCGAGCATTTGGTCTAGAAAAGTCACGACAGACCCACGGTTCACGACGGACATCACAAAAAAATAAAAATAAAAAATAAAACACAAACATGGTGACTTCCTTTACAGCTAGAATGTGATTTTTGTGAAAAGAGAGTCCAAACATGGAAGGGAACGGTGACTGGGATGTAGTTTCCACACGTTGTGTAGAACTTTTCAAATGAACTTTTCAAATGCATGTACCAACGTAGGTAGTGGTTTTTGACATTAGAAACAGAAATAGTTCATGATATAATATCTAGGAGAGGTTTTTTTTTTGGTGAACAACGGGTACAATGGCCAGGGACGGGGGATCGATCGAGTGTAGGGAGGGGAAAGGTACGTAGGTGCTCCGCAAATAACCTCCCAGCAGCACCGTGGGAGACCACCTACGTGTGCACCCGCGCAGTGTAATATTTTTTTGTTTTTTAGAGTAATACTTATTACACTACTCCCTTGATTAAATTTTCTAGCAGTGTAATATTTTTTTGTTATTTTTCTTTTTGTCTCACGTAAAACTATTTTGATGTGATAAACTCTATAATTATAGGGAGAGTGATGTAATAAAACATTACACTCTCGGAAGGTGTAATTAGGGGAGAAGATGTAATAAGCGTTTGTCTTGTTTTTAAACCATCTGATCACACACCCTACTAGGGCTCTCAAGCACCACAAAAGTCTCCTGGAGGATGCACCACACCATATACCCTGAGAAATAACTGAAAGACTTTTGAATGTCTCTTAAAAGAAAGGTTTTTTTCTAAAAAAAACATTGTTAAATAAGAATTTGTAAAAAAATATTTCTACATATATATTAACACATATATCATTGTGTAATTTGAATTACGTAAAAATGTCATATTTATTTATAGACACATCATTTTTTTATCAAAAATTTATAAAAAAATTATATTTAAATGATATTTATACACTATTTGAATTTATCCAGTAATATATCTGTTAATATATTTCAAAGAATATTTTTTTATAAATTTATCGATAACAATGATTTTCATATAATTTTGTTAAAAAAAATTAGAGAAGAAAATGAAATGGCGTCGCTTGGCGGAGACTCATTCCCCGTAAAAGTTGTCTTCTTCCCGAATAGATGAGCACGCAATTAAAACGTGATTCAGAAGAAGCCCAATTTTAGTGAGGAGGGGAGATTTAAGTTTTGTAGAGAATGATTCAATTCTCAACGAAATTATCATTGTTTGAATTCATGGACCAATGTTATACATATATATATTTCGGGTGGGGGAGGGGGTGGGCGCACAAGGAAGAGTGAGTGGAAGAAACTTCACTTATGTGATCACAGAGCAGCTCGTGGGTCTTGCATCAGAAGACCTATGAGTCTTATAATCATACTGCTGCCTTTCTCAAACTAATTAAGCCTGAAGATCATTGTTAGCATCGGATTATCGATGTGTGGCCTGTGGCACATGGGTTATCAATTTTTATTTTTAAATTTTTTAATCTCTCCATTGAGATAAAGATAAGACCCACTTCCCTATTATCTCTCTCTTTTGTTGTCGATTTCGCATGTACGAAAGTTTAGGAGAGGATATCTCCTATGGAGAGAAATCTCCTCTCCCATATTTTCTACGTAAGGTCCCCCTCCCGTTGCTATAAAAGAGAAGCCTGGTCCCCATCACCAGATTTACGATTGCGATTGTGCCATACGGAGTAGAAAGGGAGGAGGCAACCTGCATGCTTCTTGGGACGATCCTCAACCTCGACTCCGTGCGTTCTACATCGGGCACTCAACGTCCCACGATGTCGTTCCGTCATCACTCTTCTCTCCTCTCACATGATCATTCACAACACCATATGTTCCTGACGCCAACAATTTTTATACTTATTTCTTCCACATTATCAAACCGTAGGTATGAATTATAACTTACCTACGATATTGAGCATAGGTACTATATAAAAATAAAAATTATTCCTATAACATAATTAAACAGTAAGTATGTTACTTCACGTACCTATAACTCGTACCGTAAGTAATTTCATATGACTATCTATTCCTACCACATTATCAAACCATAGGTATAAATTATAACTTACCTACGAGATTGACCGTAGGTAATATATAAAAATAAAAACTATTCTTATGACATAACTAGCCGTAGGTATGTTACATCACATACCTACGACACAACCCGTAGGTAATGCAGTATGACTATCTATTCTTACGACCCTGTCAAACAGTCGACATTCTCGATAGATAGTTCAATATAATTATCTATTCTTACGGCTCTACAAAACCCTAAGTATAATATATCACTTATCTATGACATTATCCATAAGTAGTTCAATCTATCTATCTATTCCTACGACACTATCAAATCGTAGGCAAGATACTCCTATTGCCTACGGCATGTATAAACCCACAAAATCATAGGTATAGCCTAATGTATACCTACGACTTACGGAACCGTAAGTAAGTGTGATAGGCAAAGGTCCTCTTTGGTGTAGTGATAATACTACTGCCATTCTCAAACTAGTTAAGCGGAGATCATTGTTAGCATTGGATTATTGATATGTGGCCTGCGACACATGGGTTATCAATTTTTATTTTTAAACTTTTTAATATCTCTATTGGGATAAAGATAAGACCCACTTCTCTATTATCTCTCTTATGTTGTTAAGAGTTGATTACACATGTACGTAGGTTTAAGAGAGGATATCTCCCATGAGAAGAAATCTCCTCTCTCATGTTTTCAACATAAGATCTCCCTCCCACTGCTATAAAAGAGAAACTTGATCTCCATCGTCAGATTTACGACTACGATTATGTCATAGGGTGCCGAAGGATATGAGATCCTTTGAATCTTCCGCTGTCTTGCCTTCGTCACCCTTCGCCATCCTTCAATCATGTCTGCAAAATCCCCTCGATCCAGCTTTGGTCAAGGATCCTCCGTGCCCTCTCAAGTCTCAAGTAGACATGACAGTTTTCAACCTTTGACTTGTAATCAATGATAAACTGCACAGGATCTGGCCTTCTATATATTGAGACTAATTGCTTGGCAAAAAACCCTTTCCCCCACTTTGATTGGGTATTAAGATTGTCTTAAGATAATCGATAAGGCTAATCCATCTCAGAAGTCAGGATAAACATGATCTTTCTTTGATAACCACTAGTGGATTCTCCTGGGATCAGTGAGGACATGATCCTAGAATGTGGCGTCTCCACCCACTGATCACTCTCGCCTGTTTCTCTTATCTACCGGCAAAGTTGGAAGACATGATGTAATTTATGTAAACAAGTTCTTGAAAAACACCAACGCCAATTTTCAATTAATGGGCTCTTAATCAATCCTCCCCCACTTATATTGGAAGTGATGCTTCTGTCATTGTTCAAGCTATCTTTTAATTTCCTTGGGCCAAAAAAAAAAGGAAAAAAATAAGTTATCTTCTGATTTGCGATACCCAGCCACCATGGGGGATTAGGCTTATCATTCAACAGTGCCAACTTAAAAATTTGTCAGATTTGAATAGTGCAAAAAATATTCAAAATAACTTAAAATTATTATTTTTTCAAATATGCATGGTCTACTCTTTTTTAAAATCTTTTTAGACCGTTTGATTGGAGATGGGTTGTACGGTAGAATAAGTGAGGTATTAAACCTTCACCTCACAATTGCTTTTTTAAATAAAGACAACTAAACTCCATAAATAAATTACACATGGGAAGGAAGTAGAACATCAAGCATCAAAGATTCAAGCGAAATCCAGAATTGTTCAAATGACACGGGAAAATTTACAACATTATCATTCATGCTTAAGCCCACTGATG
Organism: Amorphophallus konjac; assembly: GCA_022559845.1. Lineage (NCBI taxonomy): Eukaryota > Viridiplantae > Streptophyta > Magnoliopsida > Alismatales > Araceae > Amorphophallus > Amorphophallus konjac. The sequence goes on along the minus strand of JAHNEJ010001611.1, from coordinate 264,277 downwards.
GTTCGACCTTGTGCCCGAAGAGAAATTTCCATCTCTTCGAACCTTAATTATTACATGAAAATGGTCAGGTAGAGAAACTTCATCTCTTTGAAACTTAATTATAACCCAACTATGGTTAGGAACAAGTGAGTCTTATGTAAGGTTTGACAAATTAATATGATACGATCTGTACCGCATGTATCATATCAATCAGTTATCAATATGATCGATGCGTGATACGTTATCAATATGCTACTTTAAATATTAGATATTTTACTTTATAACAAAGTTGACTTTGTAACTCAATTGGTTAGGGACCTCACTAAGTGAACGAATGGCATAATTTATCTATTTTTTTAAAAATTATTTAAAATTTAAGTTAAAAATATCATTTAAAAACATGACATCTCGAATTCGAGCCGTAGATGACCATCTAGATCACATATCAACTAACCAATTGGGTTAAAAATAATTTAAATAATTTTATTTTAATATATATATAATGTATTATTTTATCTTAATACATAACGGCACTAACGCTTACCGTTCGTATCAGTAAAAAAACGGTCAGGTCAGTACAAATGAACCGTCGAACACTGGTCTTATGACTCCAGATAAATTACCGAACATCAGAATTTTAGGGTAGACGACGCCCTCTGCCCTCTCGGACCAAATTGACCTACTTGGTGGTGGGAATGCTTCTGACAACAATGGTCGTCGCCGGCGGCTGCACGGTGATGGCAACCTCTCCCGTTCCATCATTTTCCCTTTCTTTGTTTGGATCCACCGGCGACTTGCGTCAAGTTGTCAAACGGTTTTGAAATTAGAAACAGACATAGAAGTTCTTATGACTCCAGAGAAATTACCAAAAATCAGAATTTTACATAGACGACGCCCTTTGCCCTCTCGGACCAAGTTGACCTACTTGGTGGTGGGAATGCTTCTACCTCACAGAAGAAAATGTACTGCAGCAACCACTGAGATGACGGCAATGATAATCACCCTTGGTTTGTTGCTCTTCTTTCCTGTTACCCATATTAGCAATGAAGACAGGAGTTCAACAAAAAACATCTGAGGAATTGTTGATATAAGCAGCTAGCGCAATCCAGGTGATTATCCTAATAATCAAAACATAAATAAGTTCTCATGGCTATGTCACTACCATTTGTTGATCATTGTAAGATTTTGTTGACAAAGAGCATGGATTTTCCTTCCTAAATTAAACGTTCAGCTGATATCAAAAGTGTTGAATAACTTAAAAATCCTAAATTCTGGAACAGAACATTGGGCATGAATTCCACCAAAATTGCAGGGACTGATCTGTCTATTAGCATCTAGTAAAGCTGAGAGAGGGCAAGAGTATGCCTAGATTTGAAGATGCTTTTCCCATATGATAGATCAGTTTTTGAAGTTTCAATATCAAAATGAGTAACCTTAGTCATTACCAATACTGGACTATATTATGCATTTTTCCCCAGTATTTCAATAAATTTCTATATCATTTGTTAGAATGCAGATTTCAAGGTGCTTGAAAAAAATAGATGTAATTAAATATATATCCCTCACATCTTCTCCATTCTATTATATACATCCATATTTCTTATCATGTATAACTGAAATGTAAATTATAAGATTTTTGGAGATCGGTACATGGGGGATATGAAAGATTTTAGGTGTATAAATGTGAGGAAGCTAAATAAGGACAGGTTAGTCTTTTTCTTTCTTAACTCACCATTTTTGGGACAAATTTCTTAACCCAACTTAAGTTAAGGTGAAAAATCAGCGGATGATGGCAAAGCAATGCATGATAATTATATTAACATGGTCGGTTTGCAGGGGTGTCATATGATAATATAAAGGACGAACATATATGCAGTAGAATATGGCATGTTTTTGCGACATTTGTAATTATATCATTTTATCTTCCAGAAAGCAAGCATGCGTCGTAACCTTCACTTCCGGGGCTCCCGCCGGTGCCGTTGCCGCCTCCTTCCACCGGCGGCGGAGCGGGCGCCCTCTGCAGAGTCGGCGGCGGTGGCGGAGGGACGATGGAGAGTGAGAAGAAGGGGCTGATTTCGAACCCCAAGACACAGCTCACGGCGAGCACCTGCCCTCCAATCTGCCCCCGGGGCAGGTTGCCCATCAGAGACCCCAGGCACTGGTCGCAGCTCCCCCGCGACAGGTCCCTCGTGCACTGGGCCAACCCGTAGATGTCCCCAAACTCCGAGTAATTCTTGATGCCCACCGCGAACCTGGAGCTCCCCGCCGCCGCCTCCGACGTGATCTCCGTCATCAGGTCCATCAACTGACGATCGAACACGGTCCTGTCTGACGTGTTCTGAACGTTATAGAATATGATTGGTTGTCCGTACTCCATGATGCCGAGAACGGGCTGGTCGGAGTAGCGGAGGAGGCAGTCTGCATTGTAGCGGATGTCGGCGACCCGGCGGAGCGGGCAGCGTGTGACGACCTCTGAGGCGGCACGGTTGAGGCAGGCGGCGCAGTCCGCGGGGAGGACGTCGCCACGGCACTGGGCGAGGCCGTAGGCGGCGTCGGAGGAGTCGCCCAGGGAGGCACTTTGGAAGTGGCCGCGGGCGGTGGTGGTTGGCACCGTGCTGAGGTTGGCGAGGAGGAGGTCGAGGTTACGCTTGAAGCGGCTGGTAGCGGTGTAGTTGGTCTCGCCGGAGCACCGGAGCAAGATGGGGTTGTCCTCGGCGTTGCCCGGCAGCACCGTCAGGGTCTGCAGGAGGGCTACTACCATGAAAAGTGTTGTAAGCATCCTGAGAAGGCGGACAGAGCAGGAAGGAGGCGGCCTCGCCATGGCTGGTGGCGGAGGGAAAAAGCACATCGCTGGAGCTGTAAAGAGAAGGGGGGGTTCCTCCCCAAAATGCCGTGGAAATGGGGACTGGGTGGATATGGTCACCAGTGTTTTGGGTTAGCGTGGAGTTCTCAGACCTTGTTGTTGCCTTGTTGGAGAGTGATATTATGAGGTAGCTGCCTGCTTCGGGAGGATACGCTCACCGGTTGTTCTCAGCCCTTGTTGTTGCCTTGTCATGACAGACCCACCGTCCACGATGGACATCACTTGACTAATCAAATGACCCAAGAATTGAAGCACAGATGGACGAAGTTTCCCACGTTCTTCTGCCTTATCCGGAGTCTTTTTAAATCAACTTCCCTATGATTTGTTGATAAATTAAATTATATATATATAATAGGGTACTGACTGTTTGGTAACATTTTATTGTTCTCTCAAAATTCTATAAAATGTACGACTGGGATGTAGTTTCACTCGCACATTTGTGGAACTAGTCAAACGCATGTGCCAACGTAGGTAGTGGTTTTGAAATTTAGAAACAGAAATAGTAGTTCTTATGACTCCAGAGAAATTACCAAACATCAGAATTTTAGGGTAGACGACGCCCTCTGCCCTCTCGGACCAAGTTGACCTACTTGGTGGCGGGAATGCTTCTACCTCACACAGCCCCTGCAACCCCCCTTATTAAAGGGAGGCGTCGTGACTGTCTGATAACAACGGTCGTCGCCGGCGGCTGCACGGTGATGGCAACCTGTCCCGTTCCATCCTTTTCCCTCTCTTCGTTTGGATCCACCGGCGACTTGCGTCAACTTGACCTGCCGTTTTGTGTGTGTGTGTGTTTTTTTTTTTAAAAAATTGTTCTTTTGTCGTTATGTTTGGTCAAGGAGGCAAAGGGGCCCGATCGGGATGGGTGAGGGTTGGTGGGGGCTCCTACGGCGACTCCTCTGCCTTTGTGGTTTGACGGGAAAATGTCGTGGGGGTTTTCCGGTGTTTAATTCAAACAGAATGACACCAGGACACGGAAACACACGTATAAGCCGGAAAAAAAATAATCATAGATTAACTCTGATTATTTACAATTTTTAAAATGTCCTAAAAATAACTTAATTTAATTTAAAATAATCTTGATGGGATGGATAAATCATAACATTAAATGGGTTTTATTTACCATCGTAAATTGATCTTGGGTTGAAAGCCCTATATTTATCAAATAGATATTCATAGTGATTTGATTCTCAAGACCACAATTGGTGGGCTGGCTTTCCTTTGCTGTAGCCAGACACTAATCCTTAATAAATTTATGTTGAATCTACAAAATCACGATGTTGAGATACATAGTCCCAGGGTCATAAACACATGAATTACAACTCATTTGACCAATACGGGACTATTGTCCAAGGGCGAATTATGTCTAAATATTTCAACATTTTTCCTCACGGTCAAGATGGGCCGTGGACATTAATCGGGTGGAGGTCACAAGAGGAGTTGGGTCAAGACTATGCTCTGATACCATGTTGAATCCACAAAACCGCGATGTTGAGATACACAGGTCCAGAATCATAAGCACATGAACCACAACTCATTTAATCAACACGGGACTATTGTCCGAGGGAGACTATGCCCAGATATTTCAACAATTTGTCACATAAAAGAGGCCTGAGGTCAGATGAAGAAAATTTTGAACTAGTTTCAAAGCCACATTTTTTAAAAAAAATATATAAGGGAAATTAAAACATGTGGGAAGTCCACTGGGAACTTAACCGGTACAGTACTTTTCTCTTGCTCTGGTGGATATACTGACGATCGAGGAAAGAGAGAAAAGTACAGTTTCACTTCGTAATCTCTCGAGTTACTTAACCAAAAGCACCATCGAACTGAAGCTCTTGCTTGCTACAATATCATGTATAGCTGTGTTGAAGAACGTACAAGCAGCAATCTTATAATTAAGAGAGAATAATATTGAAACCAGTAGTTCAACATCCGAAACCCGCTGGGCCTCTCATTCTTTCACAAGGAATTAAGTTACGTCGCAAAAGAATCAAAATTATTGGGAATTCGCTAATTAATTAACCTTGTGCACTGCTACCTACGTCACCTATCGTGGTTGTAGAATAGACATTGACATCTCATTCACAGACGGCACTCCTCGCTGTGCCACGTTTTGGCTGGAGTTCTCATTCTTTGAGACCGCGGAGTTGCTGTCTCTTGGGCGAAGCCCATGGTCAACTCTTGGTTTTTTCAGACATGTAGTTCTAAGAAATGCAGGCCGCGAGGGAAGGGGAGGAGGCGTCACAGTGTTGTCGAGCATGAGACGTACTGCAGACATGGTGGGTCGATCCAATGGGTCTTCTTGGACGCAGAGCAGCCCAATGTGGATGCATCTCAGGACTTCGTCTCCTGGACTACTTTCCTCGGCAAGCACACTTGCATCCAATAGCTGTAGGGCTGCCCCTTCATTCCAACGATCCCACACCTATATATATTATAACAGATCGCAAAAATTAAGATTGTCACGTCACTTGATTATTATAAGCAGTATACTAACAGTTCCTGATTAGGTGAATTCTAATTAAGCTTTACGACTCACATAACTTAGAAGGCCAGTTGCACTCTCAGATTCCACAAAGCCACTATTTCTTCGACCAGTCACTATCTCAAGTACTAGCACACCGAAACTAAACACATCCGACTTTGCTGAATAACGCCCGTGCATGACATATTCTGGCGCCATGTAACCACTGCACAAGAAAAGATTAAGTATCCAAATTAAGAATTCGATGTAGTCCAAGTATGTACGAGAATGTATATATATTGCAACTCACTAGGTTCCGGCAATACGCATGGTGTCCCCGTGCGTCTCGTCGACACCAAAAATCTTCGCGAGGCCAAAATCTGAAATCTTAGGATCCATGTGTTCATCTAGCAATATATTGCTTGCTTTCAAATCACGGTGGACAATCCGGATCGGCCGTGTATCTTCGTGAAGGTAAACAAGCCCTCTTGCAATCCCCTCAATGAGCTTGTACCTTCTTTCCCAATCAAGCTTTAGGCGTTCGACGGGATCTATATATATATATATCACGACCAAACAATAAGATCGACTACGTGCATGGGTGGGAAAATTCTCATGCTTCAATTACTAGCTAGGGATGATGTTTGATGCATTTTCATTAATTACATGGAGATGAAGATGCATGGTAGCGAGAAATTAAGGAGATGAGAATTAATGCATTAAGGCATATACATATATATATAATACCGAATAAGAACTTGTCAAGGCTTTTATTAGGTAGATACTCGTAAACCACCATCTTCTCTTCTTGTTCCAAGCAAAAGCCCAGTAGCCTCACAAGGTTTCTGTGATGAAGTTTAGCAATCAGGACCACCTCATTTCTCAGCTCAACTAATCCTTGACCGGAACTTCTTGACAGTCTCTTCACGGCTATTTGTTGTCCATCCGGTAGGACTCCCTGGGTAATAGTTAAATGTAGTGTAACACACATCGATCATAGGTAATTAAATTGGCCAAACTGCTGATCGATGAAGGCAAAATTGAGTAATTAACAAGCAATTGTGACTTATCATATATAATTGCTCATAAATTAATTAGAGGGCTAGCTAGCTAGCTGGATTATTAATTATTATTACCTTGTAAACAGGTCCAAACCCACCTTCCCCTAGCTTATTTGCTTCAGAAAAGTTTCCCGTGGCAGTTCTAAGCGTTCCAAAGTTGAAGGGTATGGATTCTCCACCTTCAATGGGTTGTTCATCTACACCATCTGGGGGAGAAGTAGAACAATTTCAAAAGTACGTTAATTAATTGCGACCGGTGAACATCTCGAGCCAATGAATGGATGTATGCTACGTTTTGTTTTCTACATTTCCAACAATACTTACTCGATTCTTTCTTTATGAGTCTCCTTCGTTTTAAACAAATAACAGTGGCAGAAAGGAGTGCAGCTACTGCAGCGACCACCAAGATGACGACAATATCTCGGATTTCTGATTCATTATTGTTTTTCTTTCCTGAAACACAGAGAGAAATGTAGAACAAAAAAAATCTAATCCATCAAATAATATATCAAGGACTTGAGAAAATGATTCTAAATTAACTGACCATTGCATATACATTTGCATGCTGGACGACAGTACCATCAGCTACATATATATATATATATATATATATATATATATGATCCTTGCTAGCTATCCGTCCCAGACGCTTATCAGTCCGGGATGGGATTGGCCCACATAGGGTGGGTGCGGATGTTTAAAACATTATTTTTTTTATTTGAGACTTCAAGAAAGAAATTCCCGTCGATCCGATGCGATACCTTAAAAAGTGGGCACTGGATGCCGGATGGATCTATCAAACCTAGATTATTAAAGGAGGTCACCGGCGAGGCGACCGTTGGTAAACTATGCCTGGTATATTGAAGATGCCATGGAAGAAGATTATACTAGTTTTAATTCCCAACGATACTACGAAGTCTACGATAGTACATTTTACATGTTTTTTTTTGGCACATATACGGCCATTAAAAGTAAAATTGTATAAAAGTTCATCCTACATTCCTATTTGTATGTATAATCTTCTTTCACGAATTAAATAACACGGTTATCACGCTTCACAAACTATTAAAAGGTCGACTCTTTAGGAAAGGTGAGGAAAAAGATAGCACAGTACTCCGTGGGTATTTTATGCATGTTTACGATCGGTCCACAGCGACATATGTGATATTAAATAATCTGTATACTGAGGGTATACATGTAAATAAGAATCTAAGATATATGTTAATTAATTTCACATTTAACAGAGTTATGCATAAAAATATTATTTTATCCAGGGTTTGTCGACCCGCGTGACGCGGTCGACCCGGTCTCGGCCTGGGTCGGGTAGGGTCACTCCCGTCTCGGTCCGTCCCAATCCATATTTAAATAAAAATAGACTTTATATATATATAATATATATAAAATAATAGAGTAAAATAAAAAAATATATTATATATATAATATAATATTAAATTAATGGAGCGATCTGGTGACGACCCATGACCCGATCGTCCCGCAAATGATCTAGATCGGATCGAGTGGTGCGAGTCAGGATGACCCGCACCGAGTCGACAAACCCTGATTTTATCACATGTGTCCAAATCTTTAATACGGCAAATCGATCAACCCCGTCGGTCGGGATTACCCGCAAGGCCCAAAACGGAAGAAAACGCTGGACGGGTAGGTAACTAATTATGAAAGCAGGGTAGTAGAGTTACTGGTCGTCGTCGTCGTCGTCGGAGGGGGGCTGGCTGCAGGCTGCATAGAAGGACGGACGACCGAGAACGAGAAGAAGGGCCCGGCCTCTACCCTCAGGATGCAGCTCACGCCGTACAATTGACCCGTGCTCCTCCTTGGGAGGTTCCTGATCAGATCCCCCAGGCAGTATTTGCAGCTCTCCTCTGACAGGTCCCTCGTGCACTGAGCCAGCCCGTAGATCTCCCCGAACTCCGAGAGGTCTTTGATCCCCACCGCGAACCTGGCGCTCCCTCTCACCGCCTCCGAAGTGACCTCCGTCACCAGCTCCGACAGTCGCCCCTCGATCGGGTCGGAGTACTTCTTCCGAGTAATCACGATGGAGTTGGAGTAGGTTTCCACGGTGCCGAGCAAAGGCCGGTCCGAGTAGCGGAGGAGGCAGTTGTCGTAGCGGATGGCGGCGGCCCGGCGTAGGCGGCAGCGGGTGACGACCTCGGAGGCGGAGAGGTTGAGGCAGGTGGCGCAGTCGGCGGCGGCGACGTCGCCGCGGCACTGGGCGAGGCCGTAGGCGGCGTCGACGGGGCCACCGACGGAGGCGCTGTAGAAATGGCCGCGGTCGGCTGTGGGGGGCACGTCCCTGAGGTCGGCAAGGAGACGGTTGAGGTGGCGCTTGAACTGGCTGGTGGCGGTGTAGTTGGTGTCGCCGGAGCACCAGAGGAGGAGGAGGGGTTCGTTCTGGGCATAATACTGTAACGGCAGCACCGCCAGCATCTGCAGGAGAGGTACGACTATGGGCAGGTTCGTAAGCATGTGAGGCTGCCGGGGGGAGAAGGAAGGCGGCGGCTTCGCCATGGGCTGCTGGGTTTGTGGCCGGGAGACGCGGGAGGGAACTCGATCGATGGCAACCGGCCGGGATGGGTAACACCGGCTACAGGGAAAAGGGATAACGCCGTCTGTGCCTCTCTTAGTTAACATTCCTTCTTTGGCTCGCGGTGTGTAGGTGAGGAGGAGCTGAGGATGTACGGTACCCGCCCTTTCCAGTTTCCATCACATATCGTGGCCGCCAACCTCCCTAAATTTCCGACACGCTGCAGCTTACTCGTGACTTGAATGCAACGGCCCCCTCCTATTAATTAATGAGCGGTCCAAGACTTGAGTGACATAATGGGTAAGATCCCCTCAAAGGAGATTTGGAAATATCTATTAAGATGTTATCCTCGTTAACATTGTTTTTAGAGTAACGTTTCGTGCATAGAATTTAACGCATAAAGTTTAACTTAAATTATATTCTTTTCTCTTATTAGTTAAAAAAAGTTATCATCACCCTTTTCATCTCAAAATGGATATCTCGCGTCAGATCTGTACGATCCCGTGTTAAATTCGACTTATTTTTTCACTCAACGAAAAAATACAGGAGTGAAATATTTTATAGGACTGAAATATTTTGTTATATGAATGAAACGTTTAGTATATAATTGAAATATTTTGTTATGTTTTATTTTTATAATAAAATATTTTATTTTTATAATATTTTATCCTTATAACAAATATTCCGTTCTTATAAGAAATATTTCATTTTTATAAAGTATTTCAATCGTTCATATATGTGGTCAAATAAAATATTTCATTCTTATAATAAAATATTTCATTCTTGTAACAAAATATTTTAGTCTTACAAAATATTTCACTCATGCATTTTCCTGTCGAGCGAAAAAGCGGGTCGGACGGATCTGACATGGGACCGTACGAGTCTGACATGAGCCGTCTTTTTTTTGGACGAAAATGATCATTTCAACCTTTTTCTAAGTCAATGATCGGTGCACAAAACATTACTCTTATTTTTATCACAAATTAGATGAAAAGGAACAATTGATGCTCTCTTATTCGGTACTCTCAAGTTTGGAGATGTTTGAACCAAATTTCTTAACTTAATTATTCAATTCTATAAGGGCCAGTAAATTTCTTAACTTAATTGTTCAATTCTATAAGGGCCAGTAGTTTGACAATGGAATAGCCCCGATTACAATGACATAATCGGGGTCAAATAGGTAAGTTTGAGTTGTTTTGGTATAGTCGGGGTGGGGTAGGGGATTTCTTGGATTTTTTCATTCGAGGTGGAGGTGACGAATACGTCACGCGACTCACGTTAAAGGTTGGGAGTAGATACTGTAAGGATTCGGTCAGCCCGGTTCGAGCAATGCAGCGGATAATAAAATTTTTAACCTGAACCCAGACTTTGTGGAATCCTAAAACCGTGCTCTAATCGATGTAATAATTACTCCCAACCCCTAACTGTGGGTTGTAGATATTACCTTGCGCGGAATGACGTTGTCTGCAACGTCCGATGTCGATTTTCACGAACGCCGAGCCGCACAGATGTACGGCCTCTAGAGCTGATCCACACGGATCCTCCCGCGGTGACGGTGTCCACCCGTTCTTTCCATAGCACACGAACCACCGATGTTGAAAACCCTTTTCTTCTTCCTTAGATCTTTCTCCCTTGAGATGGAGAGAGAGAGACCAACAGGGGAGAGAGAGAGAACAAGAGGGAGAAGAGGGGAGGAGACCGTCTAGAGAGGCATCTGACCATGCCCCTCTCCTTGTTAAACTGACTAACCAAGAGAAAAGACTTAGCAGATTCTGTTTTCAGAAAATGTGGACTATGCATAACAATTTTCTCGAGACTATTCAAAACTGCTGGCAATGTAGTCCCCTTGCCTCTTCCTCCATGGCTTCTCTGTACCTCAAACTCAAAGATATGAGGAAAATGCTCCGAATTTGGAACAAACAGACTTTTGGTAATGTCCATATGAATCGAACTGAAGCTGAAGATGCTGTTCTAAAGGCCGAACATGCCTATGATATCTCTCCAACATCTGCAAACTATAATTTACTAGAAGAGGCAAAGAACATCCAATCTGAAAGACTTTTACAACAGGAATATTTTTGGAGACAAAAATCCGGAATAAGGTGGCTTCAAGAGGGGGACAGGAACACAAAGTTCTTTCATTTGTCTACACTAACTAACAAGCGTAAACATAGAATTCACCATCTTAAGAATTTTGTTGGCAATCTTATCTCAGATCATGAAGACATGAAAAGGATTGCAGTTTCTCACTTTCAAAAGGCTTTCACCTCCCAAGATCATTCTATTGAGGCTAACTTCCTAGATTGCATTCCTCAGCTGATAAATCAGGATGAGAATGAATGTTTATGAGCCATTCCAACGGAAGCAGAAATCTATGATGCTGTTTTCAGCTTGTCAGCAGATAGTGCGCCGGGGCCTGATGGATTTATTGGAGCTTTCTATCAAAAGGCATGGCTGATCATTGCTAAACTTATTATTAGTGCTGTTCAAGAAGCTTTCTCCTCCAGTAATCCTTTGCCAAGAAGTGTGACTGCTACTTTGATTGCCTTAATCCCCAAGAAGCCTAATGCAGTTGATATATCAGATTTCAGGCCAATCAGTCTATGTAACTTCTTTTATAAGATTATTTCCTCCATCATCAATAAAATATTAACTACAATTCTACCCAAGATTATTTCACCGGAACAATCAGCTTTTGTTAAAGGGAGACACATTATTGAAAATATAGCTCTTGCTCAGGAAATCACACAAGAGCTTGGCAGAAAAACCAGAGGGTCTAATGCTATGTTTAAACTTGATATGGCAAAGGCTTATGACAGGCTAGAATGGGATTTCCTCTATGCTGTTATACTTAGATTTGGCTTCAGCAATAACTTTATTTCTCTTATTGAAAGTTTGATTAGCAATTGCTGGTTTTCAATTTTGCTAAATGGAGACTCTGCTGGTTTTTTCAAATCCTCGGGAGGTGTTCGTCAAGGTGACCCGATTGCTCCTTCATTGTTCATAATTGCGGAAGAAGCATTGAGTAGATCACTAAGGGAAGCTTATAATAGTGGTAAAGTGGAATGGTTTTCTGGGTATAGGAGATGCCCAAAAATTTCCCATCTACTATTTACTGATGACACTCTCATTTTTAGCAAAGCCAGCTCTTCTTCTATCAAGAGTCTACTTAAAGTTCTCAACACTTATGAATCTGCATCCGGCCAGCTCATTAACGTCAGCAAGAGTGGCTTTTTCATTCATCCAAAAAACCAGAACTCTGCTGCTACTCGGATCCACAGTCTTACTGGATTCACCCGACAGCATTTCCAACACAAATACCTTGGTCTTCCCCTGATACTTGGTTGAAGCAGGAAGATTTACTTTGCTGGGATTATAAATTCTATTCAAAAGCGGATTGCAGGTTGGAAAGCTAATTTATTATCACAAGGAGCCAAGCTGATCCTCATCAGGCATGTTCTCACTTCCCTCCCAATCTATTCTCTATCTGCTACACCTTTGCACTCTGGTATTCACCACCTGATTGAGCAGGCTTTCGCAAATTTTTTTTGGGGGTCTTCCACCAATGGGAAAAAAAGGCATTGGAAGTCTTGGCAGGCCCTTTGTAGACCAACTTAAAAGGGTGGCCTTGGTATTTTATCCCTTAGGCAAATGGAAACTGCCTTGCGGGTTAAAATGCTATGGCAAGCTATTCCCACAGAATCTTTATGGGCCTCCTATTTCAAAGCCAAATACATGCATCAATGTCACCTCCGGGACATTGATTTTAAAAACATGAAGGGTAATGCTAGAAGGAGTTGGATAAAGGCAAAAGATATCATTCTTCAACATAAGTTGGTTGTCCAAGGGGACGGTAAAAATACTAATTTCTGGCAAGATAAGTGGCTGGGAAATCAATGTCTGATTGATTATGTCCCTGCCAACCTCAGTCCAAATACGAAAGCATCAGTCAGTGATGTTCTTTTGCATCCAAGTGAGGAGGAAACTGAGCTCAAAGAAATGCTTCCCACTTGTATCCAACAAGCCATTGCTCATGTAAAGATGAATCAAGAATCTGATATGGGAATTTGGAGCTTATCCTCATCTGGTAAATGTTCAGTAGCCTCTACTTATAAAGTCTTATCAGCTGACAATCAACCCTGGTCTGCTGTTCCCTGGTCCCGACTGTGGTCCAACTGGCTTCCTATCAAAATTTTAGTACTCTTATGGAAGATCATGAATATTAACTGTCTCCCTATTGATACAAACATCTAGCGAATTGGGGTTTACCTTTGTTCAAAATGTTACTGCTGCAAGGACCCACAGGTGGAAGATCCAAATCACTTATTCTTATACAGTGATTATGCCATTCATGTATGGTGTAGTGTCCCAGAATTTATATAAGTATTTTCTAGATTATTTAATAATTTTCTGAATTTATTTGTAATTTATAAGGGCTAAAGAGAATTATAAAAGGACTATTGAACTTTTATAAGGCCCAATGAATTAACCTAGCCTATTTAAACAAATCAAAAGGGTTTAAAGACCAGGCCCATTAAGTTTGGCCCATATTCTAGAGGATTATTAAGCTTATCCACGAAATTTTAAGGATAAATACTAATTATATAGATAATTATAAGAATAAATGAATAATAGAGTTTTATTAATTTAAAACTCTGTATACGTTGAATGTAACGGTCCATCGCACGACCGTCACAGACATGTAATGCGTAGGCCTTAGACCGTTACATCCTGCAAGTTCCGTAAGTGAAAGAACTTGCAAAAAGATTGAAAATTTGAGATCCAATCCACTAGGGATCGACTTGGGAATGCTTGTAATATTGCTAAGGACTCTTAGGGATTAGGATTTGATGAAATAAAGACTCTAGAATCGATCTAATCCTCAAACCCTAGCCTAAACTCTATAAATAGGGCATAGTTCTGAACTGTGCGACCCTTACTTTTTGGACGTAAAGAATCAAGGTAAGGAGTCATTATCTCAGGTAAGCTCTTTAGAAGTATTTGTTTACAATACTTTAGACTAACTCCCCTCCAAATTTCACATCTTTAGGTCAAGAGGTCGTGGAGTTAGAGCTCAAGGAGTTACTGGAAAAGTCACAGAAGAAGGAAATCTAGGGCAGGATTCTCAATCCAAATCAGAAGCAACAGCCTAAGTTAAGAGGTAGGTTATCTCATGAACGGCAAAAATAACTTGATAGGACTAAACGCTCTCTGGTTCAAGTGATTTCCATGCATTATAGATCATTGATTTCATGATTTTACTACTTCTATGCATTACATGCATCCCTTAGCCTTAATTGGACATGCCAAAGATGTATCTTGTCTAATTCATTGATACCTAAGCATGTAGTTGGCCTACACTACGTTATCATGTCTAGAGATTCATTGTATTTTAATTATAGACATGATATGAATCGATCTCTTTATGTTTTATCTAGTTTTCTGTCAGCAGATACTGTAACGCATACCTGTAGGACCGTCACACTCATGTAACGGCCCTACGACAGACCGTCACACACCCTGTTGTCTTGAATTTCACTGTTGTCTCTGACGCACTTGGACAGACGCGTTACGTTCATGTAACGGCTAGATCCTGACCATCACGTTCACTGTGACGCCCCACCTCCAGACCGTCAGAGTCTATGATCTGGCGACCCTAGGCAGAATATGATTTGTCAATTTTACTTATTGTTAAGCCTAGTTACCTAAGTGTTAACCTGGTTCTATGATTTTGAGATTGTTTAAGCATTCATGATAGTTATTGCATATTTTGGTATCTCACTTTTACTTTAAGTTATGTTAAATTCATGAAGCCAAATTCTATAGTTTTGTATTATAAAGCATGACTCTTTTAAAAACATTGTATTGACGGAGTTTCACCATGATTTCCATATTGATTATACATATCTCTCTCTATCAAAAGAGTCAATTCTATAAGTACATGGCACATATTCCGGTATGTTGCCATTAGTTCACACTTTGCACTATAGGAACACCATCTTGGACATGAGGACCTCTCTATTGGATATTCCTTCCAATGGACTAGGAAATCATTGTTTCAAGGCCTCCGTAATTCTCCGCGAGCCTGGGATTCCCACTAGGATGCCGAGTTGGTTGTACCATCAAAGCCCAATAACTAGAATACACTATCGTTGTTTTCTAGATCTTGTAATGTAACGGCCTTGCACTGGACCGTCAGGCTCACGTAACGGTCCAATGCCCGACCGTCACATTTCACTGAGTCTAAACTAGTATGCTGGACTCTGGTCACTATAACGGCCCATTATGGATGCGTTACATAGTGTAACGGCCCAGTAAATGACCGTTACAGAGCTGGTATATGTTAACCCAAGGTTTAACCAAGGGTTGATATTTCAATGATTCTAGACAAACCTTGATGATCTAGAACTTATCATATTGCTTAATAGACTTAATGTAATGGATGAAAGTTAAGGAAATATACCGTTATGCTGCCGATTTATTCTATAAGCATAACATAGTTTAAATGTCATTCTTGATCTCATATATTCAAATTAAAGCATTCATTCATTGATTATTGTTATCATGGAATTATTGAACTTATTACATTCTTGGCCATACTTTACTGTTACATGCATGAAAGTAGCTTAATTTATAACTGAAGATGCGATCGAGCACTGATTATGTTCAAGGGCTCTATGCTAGTCCCCTCGGCTGATTGCCGGAAACATACTATTTTATAAACCATGGGGTATGATGCTACTGGCGTCGCATTACGCTGGGAGTACTATTTCTATAAATAAGTGAAGATCTACGGCACGATATGACATTCTTGTACATGACTTCTTGCTTGATATTCCACAGAAATTCACGAACTATGTACTCAAAAGAGACTAGTGTGATGAATATGTGGCTTGCTCGTACATTCTTGTTACATGCTTGCTCGTGAAAGGCCAAATATATGTTCATGTTACATTCTTGCTAGTTCATTCTTGATCATTCTATCTTATCTTGTTACTTTGGTTTGATCGCGTGATCGATTCGCATTCGCATGATTTTACCTTATTCTTTAGAGCTAAATTGTTAATTACTTTAATAGTGCCTTCATGTTGATGCGAAGATACCTACTGGGCAAGTGTGCTCATTACCTATTTCCAATATTTTTCAGGAGATGGAAGTGGTTCAGATTCGGATTCGGGCTATACTAGTAGCGGGTCCGGAAGTGAGTGAAAGTCTTGTAAAGCTACGAGTGAAGACTTAGGAAGTTATCATGTCTAGATTGAGTCAATGTAATTTTCTATTTCTTGAGTCTAGTAGAATGAAAATCAAATTAGTGATTGTATCTTTGAATATTGAGCATTATGATATGAAGTTGAAGTTTGATTAAATCATGTGCAATTGCATTTATTTGTGTAATTGTCTTGCGCTCTGATTGATTCTTACTTGCAAGAGGCTTACCATGCCGGCTGTTCGCGCTCCCCGAGCGAGTCTTCCGCTGTAATAAAGGCTCGGGGCGTGACAGTTAAGTTGGTATCAGAGCCTAAGTCTCAGGACTTAGGGAAAAGAGTCATGTCATAGGATAAGTCCAAGGTTAAGGACCTATACCTATGAACTAAGGAAGAAATTCCACACCCATGTGAGGATTGGGTAGAACCCGGGATAAGATAACTAATTAGCTTTAAGAATTATTTTTTCATTCCAATTTCATGAGAAATAACAAGTTGTTATTTTCTCTCAGGTACCCTATTTTCCAAATGGCTCATCGCGTAGATTGGGACGGTATGCAACAAACAGTTGCCGGCCTTACCCAGGCATTGCAGACTATAGCACAAGGTGGTGCAGGGGCAAGGGCTGGTGACCTTCATCGCAATTTCGGAGTCTAAATCCTCCGCGTTTCTATGGATCTTCCAATCCAGACGAAGCAGAAAATTGGATCGATGAGATGAATCATATATTTGATGTCATACAATGCACTGATCAGGAGAAAGTCCGTCTAGCAACGTTCCAATTGAATAAGGATGCCCGTACTTGGTGGAAGTCGGTTCCGGCACCTCCGGCCGATGCGCCACATACATGGAATGCTTTTCTCACTTTATTTCGTGCCAAGTATTTCTCCGAACATGTGAAGGAAAGGAAGGCCATGGAGTTTGCCTCCCTTCGTCAAGGGATGATGTCAGTCGCAGAATATGAGTTACAGTTTTCAAGACTAGCACCATATGCACCACACCTTATCAGTACGAATTGTTAAAGGCAAACCGATTTATGGACGGGTTACGGCCCGGTTTCATTCAACAACTAGGGACACAGAATATCCGCACTTATGCGGAAATGGTTCAAAGGGCATATCTATGCGAGAGGACCTTGGAAAAGGTCGAAAAGCTGAAGGGAAAAGGAGAGGAATCTAGCCGGCGCTCAGATCAGCATTATAAAAAAGAGAAGTTTAGCATCACGGAACCATACAAAAGCCGTGATAACAAGAAAAGATCAAGGAACGGGAACGGTGGAAGTTCCCAAAAGAATAGTAAAAAGGTTAAAGAAGAGAAGGAGCAAGTCGCCTTGGCGTGCACCTTTTGCGAGAAATTCGGCCACTCGGCTGAAGAATGCTGGAAGCGCCTAGGTGCTTGTTTGCGCTGTGGAAGTGTGGAGCATCGTGTGCCAGATTGCCCCCTTATGAAAGATCAATCAAATAACGGAGGACGTAGGAGGCAGGCTCGCCTCAATGCAGTTATAGATGGAGAAGAAGCGCCCAAGGATCAAAATGATGGGCTCATGGAAGGTACCCTTCAAATCTGTTCTCGCCCTGCATTCGTGCTATTCGATACTGGTGCTTCTCATTCTTTTATCTCCACCACTTTTGCAAACACCTTACCAACTGCATCAGTTCCCCTACCTTCAGATCTCGCTATTACTACACCTTTAGGATCTGGAACTAAGCTTACCAAGTATTATCCTGATTGTGAGGTGTAGTAGAAGGACACAATCTCCCCGCAAACTTAGTATGCCTCGATATGAAAGGTTATGATGCCATTTTAGGGGTAGATTGGCTTGTAGACCATGATGCTTACATCAACTGCCGAAATAGAATTATATCTTTCCGAAAGCCCGGTCTTCAAGATTTTCTTTTCTTGGCATCAAATACAAGAAGCATCCTACCATTATATCTTCTCTTCACGCCTGCAAACTTATCTCGAAAGGATGTGAAGCTTTTCTTGCTTCAGTCATTGTCACCGAATCTAAGGAAATTATCCTAGCAAACATTCCTATTGCAAATGAATTCCCTGACGTGTTCCCATCCGAACTACCTAGTTTACCGCCCGAGAGGGAAGTAAACTTTACCATTGAACTCATTCCAGGTGCAGCACATGTTTCTATAGCCCTTACAAGATGTCCCCCACAGAACTTAAGGAACTAAAGAAGCAATTACATGAACTTCTAGACAAGGGTTTCATTAGACCTAGCACATCCCCTTGGGGTGCGCATGTTCTATTTGTCAAGAAGAAGGATGGTTCTCTCAGGTTATGCATCGATTACCGGCGACTGAATCAGCTTACAATCAAAAATAAATATCCATTGCCGCGTATTGATGAGCTCTTCGATCAGCTTTCGGGAGCAGAATATTTTTCTAAGATTGACCTCAGATCAGGTTATCATCAGCTTAGAATCAAAGAAGAGGACATTTATAAATCAGCTTTTCGAAGTCGTTATGGCCACTATGAATTCGTGGTAATGCCGTTTGGGTTAACTAATGCCCCAGCAGCATTCATGCAACTTATGAACAGTGTCTTCCAGCCATATTTGGACCAGTTCATCGTCGTCTTCATCGATGATATCTTAATATATTCCAAGATAAAAGAAGAACATGAACAACATTTGAAAATAGCCTTACAAACACTTAGAGAACACAAGCTATATGCCAAACTCAATAAGTGTGAATTCTGGCTCAAGGAAGTCTCATTCCTAGGCCACATTATTTCAAAAGAAGGTATTGCTGTGGATTCTTCTAAGGTAGAAGCTGTCAGAGATTGGAGTCGACCAACGACTGTATCTGAAGTCAGAAGCTTTTTGGGTCTAGCTGGTTATTATAGGAGATTCATAAAGGACTTCTCAAAGATCGCGGTTCCTTTAACTAGACTTACAAGAAAAGAGAATCCTTTTGTCTGGTCGAAGGACTGTGAAAAGAGTTTTCAAAGTCTTAAGAATCATCTTACGACATCCCCTGTTTTGTCACTACCAATAGAGGGTGGTGAGTTTGAAGTATATACGGATGCATCGGGATTGGCTTAGGATGTGTCCTTATGCAGAATGGAAAAGTGATTTGCTATTCTTCAAGACAATTGAAGCGTCACGAAGAAAATTATCCTGTACATGATTTAGAATTGGCAGCAGTTATTTTCGCCTTGAAAATTTGGCGTCATTATCTTTATGGAGAAAAGTTTACGATCTATTCAGACCACAAGAGCTTGAAATATTTATTCTCTCAGAAGGAGCTTAACATGAGGCAAAGGAGGTGGTTAGAACATCTCAAGGACTTTGACTTTGCTATTCAATATCATCCTGACAAGGCAAATACTGTAGCAGATGCACTCAGCAGGAAACCAATGGGTATGCTGTCAAGTCTCATGATTAGTATGACTAACCTTATCCCTCAATTTGCTCAGTTGAATCTAGATGTTGACATTAAGGAAGAAGATTGCTTCATGGCAAATATCCGAGCCCAACCTATATTGATTGAGGAATTGGCCAAGTTACAAGAGGATGACCCAGTTTTACTGGAAATTAAGGCCAATATTGAACAGAGACCGGATTTTACTATTTCCGAAGATGGAAGATTGCTATTCAAGGGACGAATGTGTATACCGGATCATGAAGATACAAAGAAATTGATCTTAGAAGAAGCACATAAATCAAAGTACACCATTCATCCAGGAGGTACGAAGATGTATCAGGATCTCAAAAGAAACTTTTGGTGGCCCAATATGAAGAGGGAAGTAGCTGATTTTGTGTCTCGCTGTCTCACTTGCCAACAAGTTAAGGCGGAACATTTCAGACCTGCAGGAAAATTACAGCCCTTAAGTATTCCAGAATGGAAATGGAAGAGCATAGGAATTGATTTCATTATGGGATTACCTAAGACAAGATGTGGACATGATGGAATATGGGTAATCATAGACCGATTGACTAAATCTGCACATTTCATACCAATAAAAAGTCGATGGTCTGTGGATATTCTAGCAGCATTATACATCAAAGAAATTATTAAACTACATGGTGTCCCTGTCTCTATTGTATCAGATAGAGATCCTCGATTTACATCACAGTTCTGGAAGGGCCTACAACATTCACTGGGGACTAGATTAAATTTTAGCACAGTTTTCCATCCACAAACTGATGGTTAGATGGAAAGAACAAATCAGGTGGTAGAAGATATGCTCAGGGCTTGTGTCATTGATTTTGGAGGAAGTTGACATGATCACTTGCCTCTAGTGGAATTTACATATAATAATAGCTATCAAGCAAGCATACAAATGGCACCTTTCGAAGCTCTATATGGGAAGAGTTTTCGATCTCCAATATGTTGGAATGAAATCGGGGAAAGGCAAATTCTAGGCCCCGACCTAATCAGAGATTCTACAGAAAAGATCAAACTCATCCAGGAAAGAATGAAAATGGCTCAAGATAGGCAGAAATCTTATGCCGACAATCGAAGGCGCGACTTGGAATTTCAAGTAGGAGAACATGTATATCTAAAGGTTTCTCCGGGTCGTGGTATTCGAAGATTTGGCATTAAAGGAAAACTAACTCCAAGATTTATTGGCCCATTTGAAATTCTCGAGAGGATTGGTGAAGTGGCTTATAGATTGGCTTTCCCACCACAATTAGCAGGAGTCCATGACGTATTTCACGTCTCTATGCTGAAAAAGTACGTGTATGATCCAGATCACATTATCACTTATGACAATATAGAGATTCAAAAAGACTTGACTTATGAACAAACACCAAAAAGGATTCTGGAACGAGAAGTACGACAACTCAGAAATAAGGTTATTTCTATGGTTAAGATTCAATGGAAGAAAGCATGCCCATATGAAGCAACATGGGAAATCGAAGCAGCCATGAGAAAAAGATTCCCAGAATTATTTAACTGTAAGTACACTCTCCACAATACATGTATTGAATTTGGGGACCAAATTCTTTTTAAGTGGGGGAGGGTGTAGTGCCCCAGAATTTATATAAGTATTTTCTAGATTATTTAATAATTTTCTAGAATTTATTTGTAATTTATAAGGGCTAAAGAGAATTATAAAAAGATTATTGAACTTTTATAAGGCCCAATGAATTAACCTAGCCTAATTAAACAAATCAAAAGGGTTTAAAGACCAGGCCCATTAAGTTTGGCCCATATTCTAGAGGATTATTAAGCTTATCCATGAAATTTTAAGGATAAATACTAATTATATAGATAATTATAAGAATAAATGAATAATAGAGTTTTATTAATTTAGAACTCTGTATACGTTGAATGTAACGGTCCATCGCACGACCGTCACAGACATGTAACGCGTAGGCCTTAGACAGCTACATCATGTGAGTTCCGTAAGTGAAAGAACTTGCAAAAAGATTGAAAATTTGAGATCCTATCCACTAGGGATCGACTTGGGAAGGCTTGTAATATTGCTAAGGACTCTTAGGGATTAGGATTTAATGAAATAAAGACTCTAGAATCGATCTAATCATCAAACCCTAGTCTAAACTCAATAAATACGGCATAGTTCTGAACTGTGCGACCTTACTTGTTGGACGTAAAGAATCAAGGTAAGGAGTCATTATCTCAGGTAAGCTCTTTATAAGTATTTATTTACAATACTTTAGACTAACTCCCCTCCAAATTTCACATCTTTAGGTCAAGAGGTCGTGGAGTTAGAGCACAAGGAAGTTGCTGGAAAAGTCACAGAAGAAGGAAATCTATGGCAGGATTCTCAATCCAAATCAGAAGCAACAGCCTAAGTTAAGAGGTAGGTTATCTCATGAACGGCAAAAATAACTTGATAGGACTAAACGCTCTCTGGTTCAAGTGATTTCCATGCATTATAGATCATTGATTTCATGATTTTACTACTTCTATGCATTACATGCATCCCTTAGCCTTAATTGAACATGCCAAAGATGTATCTTGTCTAATTCATTGATACCTAAGTATGTAGTTGGCCTACACTACGTTATCATGTCTAGAGATTCATGGTATTTAATTATAGACATGATATGAATCGATCTCTTTATGTTTTATCTAGTTTTCTATCAACAGATACTGTAACGCATCAGCGTAGGACCGTCACACTCATATAACGGCCCTACGACAGATCGTCACACACCCTGCTGTTTTAGATTTTCACTGTTATCTCTAACGCACTGGGACAGACGCGTTACGTTCATGTAACGGCTAGTTCCTGACCGTCACAAGCACTGTGACGCCCCACCTCCAGACCGTCAGAGTCTGTGTTCTGCCAACCCTAAGACATAATATAACTTGCCAATATTATTTATAGTTAAGCCTAGTTACCTAAGTTTTAACATGATCATGTGATTTTAAGGTTATTTGATTATTCATATTAGTTATTGCATGTTTTGGTATCTCACTTTACTTTAAGTTATGTTAAATTCATGAAGCCAAATTATATAGTTTTGTATTATAAAGCATGACTCTTTTAAAAACATTGTATTGACGAAGTTTCACCATGATTTCCACATTGATTATACATATCTTTCTCTATCAATAGAGTCAATTCTATAAGTACATGGCACATATTCCGGTATGTTCCCATTAGTTCACACTTTGCACTATAGGAACACCATCTTAGACATGAGGACCTCTCTATTGGATTTTCCTTCCAATGGACTAGGAAATCATTGTTTCAAGGCCTCCGTAATTCTCCGCGAGCCTGAGATTCCCACTAGGACGCCGAGTTGGTTGTACCATCAAAGCCCAATAACTAGAATACACTATCGTTGTTTTCTGGATCTTGTAATATAACGGCCTTGCACTGGACCGTCAGGCTCATGTAACGGCCCAATGCCCGACCGTCACATTTCACTGAGTCTAAACTAGTATGCTGGACTCTGGTCACTGTAACGGCCCATTATGGACGCGTTACATAGTGTAACGGCCCAGTAAACGACCGTTACATAGCTTGTATATGTTAACCCAAGGTTTGACCAAGGGTTGATATTTCAATGATTCTAGACAAACCTTGATGATCTAGAACTTATCATATTGCTTAATAGACTTAATGTAATGGATGAAAGTTAAGGAAATATACCGTTATGCTGCCGATTTATTCTATAAGCATAACATAGTTTAAATGTCATTCTTGATCTCATATATTCAAATTAAAGCATTCATTCATTGATTATTGTTATCATGAATTATTGAACTTATTACATTCTTGGCCATACTTTACTGTTACATGCGTGAAAGTAGCTTAATTTATAACTGAAGATGCGATCGAGCACTGATTGTGTTCAAGGGCTCTATGCTAGTCCCCTCGGCTGATTGCCGGAAACATACTATTTTATAAACCATGGGGTATGATGCTACTGGCGTCGCATTGCGCTGGGAGTACTATTTCTATAAATAAGTGAAGATCCACGGCACGATATGACATTCTTGTACATGACTTTCTTGCTTGATATTCCACAGAAATTCATGAACTATGTACTCAAAAGAGACTGGTGTGATGAATATGTGGCTTGCTCGTACATTCTTGTTACATGCTTGCTCGTGAAAGGCCAAATATCATGTTCATGTTACATTCTTGCTAGTTCATTCTTGATCATTCTATCTTATCTTGTTACTTTGGTTTGATCGCGTGATCGATTCGCATTCGCATGATTTTACCTTATTCTTTAGAGCTAAATTGTTAATTACTTTAATAGTGCCTTCATGTTGATGCGAAGATACCTACTGGGCAAGTGTGCTCATTACCTATTTCCAATGTTTTTCAGGAGATGGAAGTGGTTCAGATTCGGATTCGGGCTATACTAGTAGCGGGTCCGGAAGTGAGTGAAAGTCTTGTAAAGCTACGAGTGAAGACTTAGGAAGTTATCATATCTAGATTGAGTCAATGTAATTTTCCTATTTCTTGAGTCTAGTAGAATGAAAATCAAATTAGTGATTGTATCTTTGAATATTGAGCATTATGATATGAAGTTGAAGTTTGATTAAATCATGTGCAATTGCATTTATTTGTGTAATTGTCTTGCGCTCTAATTGATTCTTGCTTGCAAGAGGCTTACCATGCCGGCTGTTCGCGCTCCCCGAGCGAGTCTTCCGCTGTAATAAAGGCTCGAGACGTGACATATAGTCCAAGTTCAAAGCTGCTGGTATGCAAATTGAAGGCCGAACTATAAGAGAAGTTATTCTAAAATCAGCTTGTCAAACTCAGTCTCGGTCAGCATATGGACTCTTCTGTCTTGCGGTTATTGGTTTTGAAATGTGGGAATTATGGAGAGCTAGGAATTCTAGTAAATATGATGATAACTCATTATCAAAGCATAGCATTGTCCATCATGTCTGCTCTCAAGTGAGAAAGGTCTGTGAAATAGCTGACCTCAAGGAATGCAACTACAATAACAGGAAAGTTATGGAGTTCTTTGCTATCAAGACCAACTTTCCTAATAGCCAAAACCTGAAAATTGTAAAGTGGATCCATCCCCCTTGGCCTTCTCTCAAACTTAACACCGACGGTGCTTTCAAGCAATCTGGAGACTCAGGAGGAGGTGGCACCATTTGGGACTACAAAGGCAAGGTTCTCCTTGCATTTTCACATTATTATGGGCAATCAAATAGCCTTATTGCTGAAGCTCGTGCTCTTCTAGATGGAATTAAATACCTGCATACAGTGGATACTAAGCCAGCTATTTTAGAATGTGATTCACTCACATTAGTCCAGATTGTCAAGAAAGAAATACATTGCCCTTGGTCCATTCTCAGTTATGTTAGGGAGATATGGAGCCTAACATCTCACCTTCACTCGATTAATCATATCTACAGGGAACGAAATACAGTTGCGGATCTACTTGCCTCTTTAGCTTGCACTTCTAAATGTAATTCCTTTTTTTCTTTCAATGAGCTACCTTCCTCTATAAAAGGTGTTGCTCGGCTTGATAAGCTAGGTATGCCTAGCATCCGCTTGATGTAATTCTTATTTTTTTGCAACAGAAATAAAATATTCCTCCTAGTGACTCGATGGTGGAGTGGTTTCCCCTCACCCCTGGTAAGGGGTGCACTTTCCCATTGATCTCTAGGCAGGGTTTCCTGATTAAAAAAAAGGGGAGGAGAGAAGCCTCCTTTCTTTATGCAATGCTTGGCTAAAAGAAAGAAGAGCCTCTCTTCCTACGTAGCATACATATATACAATGGTTGGCTCTTTTCAAAAGAGCTCCTAAGAACTAATATTATACATATGTCCTTTCCTATTATTGTACATATGTATTAAGCCCTTCTCATATTCCTTTCCAAAAGGACTTTAAGGGATTAACATATACATTTGTACAATAATCTACCGTCACCCGAGAATCCATTGTGTGTGATCCTCTAGGCCCACAGTCACTCCAGTTTAAGGCCCATTAACTTCTAATTCTCAATTAGAAGTAAATTAAACTTATTATTCGCTTCTACTAGAGCCGAATAATAGTTTAATTTATTCTGAACCTTTGATCACGTTGGGTCAAACAAATCCGCGTGATCTCAGAGGACGCTGGGTTCAAACCACCCTGTATAGTACCTATAAGTCTACAGTTGCCGCATCGCTATAATCCCTTGCTCCTTCTATGAGTCTGGTTCGATCGAGGGTATGGTTTCTGTCAAATCTCATGATCGTGCCATTCGACTATGACCTCCTTAAAGTGTATGCCGTACGTTCTAAACGAACTCACATGACCCTGGCCAGGGATTTAATGGAGCATCAGTGTCATGACCCCTTAACTGTCTGATATATACCCGACAGTGAGCGATCCCCTCCTGATCGTTGATGATCTTCACACGTATCCCGAAATGGTTAATAACTTGTCAATTTATGACTTGTGTTTAAAGTCACTTAGCCCACTCATTAAACCATTTCGGTCCTCGTGTAAGATCCGATCAATGTCTTAGGTCAAAGGACCAACGATGCTACTGAGACAATTGGATCTTCAGTTGACATTAGGTCTAATCAACCATCTGAAGATCCAATAGCGGATCAGTTCAGTGTACATCCTCCTAGGACATACACCTACATATATGTGTTGGTGTCCCGCACCAGTGATCATGGGACTGATCCCGTACACATCATGTGTACTAGTGTAATAGGTAATCAAAGTCCCTGAGTGATTACCCTCCAACCAGGAACAACTTTCAGATATGTGTCTATATAAAGTAAGTCTCATGATCGAGATCCCATCTCGAGTAGACTTTACAACCACATATCCTAGGGACATCGTAAAGTAATATACAATCACACATTTACGTTCAAGTACCACTTCGTTAATAATGAACAAGATCGTATAACTATTAGACCTACCCGACCTGAAATTGGCATGTAGCACACCAATACTAACAGATATGGCATCTCATGTGACGTACCTAACCTCACCTTAACCGAAAAACAAAGCCACATTAATGGATTTTAGGTTTGTGATACATAGGAAGAAGGAAGAAGAATATGCTGCACTTTTAGGCCCACTTTGGTAACAGAATAGAATAAGCTAGTTAGGATAAGGGCGGGTAAGGTATCCATGGGTTTGGACTCTTCTACTTTGATAACTGTCTCTTATATTAGCCTGGGTTAAGAGAATAAGGAGACCTTATTCTAGTCAATTTGATAATCAGCTGGAATTAGATAGTAGAATAATATTTTGCATACCTATTTTGCCCTCTCTTTTTGAGAGGACGAGCGAGGATATTAACTCCACCACTTTTCTATGGCCCATTACAGGCCAATCCAAAACCCAATTTCCTATTAAACAAATAACAAAATTTCTTTTTCATTTTTCCGCAACCACTTTTCTATGGGTACGTGATATTATTTTGCTCAATTTATTAAATGGACTATATAGTTCGAATTTGTAACAAATTTTTGGAAGTATGCGCTTGTAATATGTTCTATACTTCTATGTGCATGTCTATATTTTTTATTTTGCATTATTCAGGAGAAGGTTGCTATGTTTGCTCTGATTGTGTTCCTTGTAAATCCGCTTAGAAACATATCCCTATGTTTTCCAAAATCGATCCTTTATATTGAAAGTTTATGATCCTGGTAAAAAAAAATGTAGAATTATCTCAGAAACCAAGGACTGTACATTGAGGACTAACAATCAAAGTCAATGAGGTTGATAATGTAAAGCAATTTCATACACTTATAGCAGACATTTGTAGAATCTATTCATAGACTTCATAATGTAACATTTTCAATTACTACCTAAGTCATGGCAGGTACATAAATCTGGATTAGAGGGAAAACACCATTAAGCATGATAAGTTTGCTTATAATTTCTTCAATACAAAATTTGATGAAGAGTAGTGGCAACAAGAAAACAGCTCCGCCCAGGCTTAAAAATCTGGGGGCAGTACATGGCATCAACTCGGTGAAATTACAGCAGGCTCCAAGTGACGAGAGGTGTCCCAAACATCCAATTGAAAGTTGCATTTCAGTAGTACCATACACCATTCAGCTCCATTTCAGCTGACTGCTTATCATCACTTTCCTAGCCCAGAAACACAAGGCGACCTATTTATGAATGGCATGGTAAAAAGGAGAAAGAGTTACACATATGAACAAAGAGTGACAAATAATAAATAGGCATATAAAAATGACAAGGAAGGATTGCTTTTTGTGCATTATTGGGCTCAGACTGGCTTGAATAATCATACCATTGACAAGAGTGGTGCATATGCCAGCCTTCATAGTTCATACCTGTAGAGGCAGGAAAATGGTTCCTATGTCACGTACCACCTTCTTTATTTATTTGTTGGGGAAGTCGTCTCGCAGCCGTAGAGGCCTGCAAACATCAGGAAGAAAGGGGCGTCAGAAGGAGTCCCAGATGTTACCCCAGGGGACAACCCTTCGATGCTTAAGTCAGCAACAGATCAATGAAGAGCAGAGAAGAGCAAAATGAGAAAGATGTGGAGGCCATAGTAGAAGATCCGAGAGACGTGTAGGCCTTCACCACGAGTGCTCGCCACTCCCAGTGGGCACCCAGAGAGTGCTCGCTGGGTGGTAAGGTCGTGTAGAAGGGATTCTCTCTCTGGACGTCGTATGGCGTGGCCTCTCTATCGTCGTAGTAAAGACTAGTTGCTCTATTATCTGTGAGAAGCTTTTTGACAGAAGTATCCATCGTATAGCCTATGTCTCTCTTCTCTGTCGATCTCCCTTTTATAGGGGGTTGTCTTGGAGCGGGGAGCCTCATCTCTTGATAGGGAAAGGCGTGAGTTATGGAGTAATGCTTTCCCGCTATAGTGGCGGGAGTTTCCCGTTGGAGGGTGATTACCCCGGCGTCGGCAGGTCCCAGGGTGAGTCTTACGGCGCTCATGGGGCGTGCTCGCCTGTTAAGGGGTCAAGGCGGACGTCGTGGGGGCAACGGTCGATCGTCAGAGAATCTTTCGGTGATTAATGTGCTTGGGCTATAGCGTTTATGCGCTGTAGAATCCGATGTTGAAGTTTGATCGGGCCGCACCTCACTGGGGCGCGGCTGCTGGCTGCCTCTTGGGCGGGCTTTCGAGGCGATCTTGGATTGGGCCCGTCATTATTGGGCTCGATTCGGACCAAACTGGATTTACCCTCCTCACTTCCCCCCTACTCGCAGTGGCTGAGCACTCTGCAGGGGGTTGAGAGTCGAATATGGGAGGATCTGTCAGAGTGTGTGGCTTTGATGTCGACCACTTTGAAGTGTGGGCGTTGCCAGTTCGAGCGGTATGCTCGGTGCGCAAGGCGCCTCTGGCGGTGGCAGGCGCTACTATTGTAATCATGGTGTAGGCCCTGTTTTGTCTGGGAGTGCGAGCTCCGAACTGGCGTCTGGCGTTGGTAATCGTACCACGATAGCAACAGGCACCTTTTCACATGTCACACGGCTTGGAAGCGCCGATCTGCCATGGACGGTTATAAGGATCATCTTAGGGTTTCCCCAGAAGACTCCATCCTCGTCCCGTTGGTTGCCGCGCTCGTCGTAGACTTCTTCCTCCTCCGTCTGGTGAGGATCTTTTTCTCTTGCGTCTTTCGTATCTCGCAGTCATGTCGCCTCGTAGGAAGACCCTTCGCGCCAGCCCTTCTTCTTCTGTCGAGGAAGTGGCACCTGGCCGTCGTAGCGCTCTGAGCTCTTCAGGTGCCGAAGCTAGTCAGCCCCATTCCCCGCCACTAGTGGCGTATAGGGTGGTTCGAGGGCTGCGAGAGGCCTTCCAAATTTTGCCCCACTTTGATATCATTTTCTCAACCATTGACGATGACCAGTTGATTCTGCCTCTGGGCGGGATTATGGTTCCTATGGCGTCCTTCCAGGCAAGCTTTCGCTTGTATGTTCATCCTTTCATTGAGTCTATCCTTCACCATTATGGACGACATCCTGGGGAGTTGTCCCCCAATTCTTACCACATCCAATGTGGCTTTGTCTACACATGCCGAAGAGCATCGGTGGAGCCAAGTGTTCACCTCTTCTGGTAGTTCTACTACCTTCAGAGATGCCCGTCCGATATGGCCTACGCATATTTTAAGGCCCGGTCCGGTCGGAATCTCATCTGCATCACCGCCGCTGCGGCCAGCCCTTCTTCAAGGGTTGGTCGCAGCGCTATGTATACATTACCAAGTCGAGTGATCACGACTCCTCTAGCGGTTGGAGGTATAGGTGTTGTGTCCCCTGGTTTTGATGATAACAAACCACAGTTCATTGTTGAATGTTGTGGTGTGATTAATGATTTTTGCTTAAGTAATGTTTTGGACAGCTCAAGTGAAGGACACTCAAGTGTCGACCTGTCATCTGGACATGTCGACACTTCATGAAGAAACCAAGTTAGAACCAATTCAGGTTGAGCTCTGGAGTGAGCAAGGTGTCGACACTTCCAACAATGTGTCGACACGCATAGAAGAAAAGTATGGTCCAACCATCTCTAGCTAGCTTCTGTTTTACACCAAGTGTAGACACCATGTGGAAAAAGTGTCGATACCTTGGCTCCAGCACAACGGGCTTCATCTCTGATTACTGCATATGTCCCGACACCATCTAGTGAAGTCTCGGTACGGTGACATGATCCGCACACGTGTATGGCACGCGTGTCGACACTTATCCTTCGAAGTGTCGACCTGTTCTGCTTGGAAGCCACGGTTCTTCAAGATCATAATGGGATGTGTCGACACCCTATGTGTAAAGTATCGACACGTTCATGATCGCCCAGAACGGATCTAAAACCGGAAGCGTCTGCTTTCCAAGATCCGCAATCGGTCTTGGAGGATCCACTCGCACTTGAAAAGCTATCAGGAAGCTCACTTGTCAGGAGAGTTTATTGCCTGGCAGAGACATCCTCTGAAATGCTGGTACCTTTACAGTTTTGGTTCCCTACCTACCCACGTACCAGCATGCTGGCAGGGAAAGGTCAACTATGCTAAGGAAGCAAATCATATAATGGGGATGTGACGTTCTGGGTGTGGCTTCTGCTGTGGACAATGTAAGCGATGCCGTGAGCTACTGATATAGCAGGAGGAGGAGCTCCAGTTACAAAGAGAGCAGAACACAAAGAAAAAGAAGAAGGTGAAGAACAGCCAAAAAGACAAGCCAAGAGAGATCTCTCCTTCTTGGTGTTGTTGAAACAAGGGCAACAAAGCAGATCTTCTTCTTCCATCTCAGGATCTCCCAAAGCAAAGGAGACAACATCTATCTACAGCTTCATCTAGTGGGAGTGAAAGTTGAGGAGCTTATCCACCGTTCCCCTTGTGGTCGGGGTGAAGACCTAGGAGAAAGACGAAGAGAAGCCAGGCTTCGTCCATTCCTCTCCAGACAGGAGTTCTCTTCTCCTATAGAGTTTTTTTGTCACACTCTGTCTGGTTGTTCTTTTTACAGCTTTGTTTTTTCTTTGAAAATAAGCACTCTTATTTTGCTCCCTACCTGTGAGTAGGAAGACAAACGGTGTGCTCACCGGTCTGTGGGTTTCAGGGTTGTGTACCCTCAAGCTGTTTAGTAGCGGAGTTGAGAGAGTGTATCTCTCTGTTGGAAGCTGTGAATCAGCGATAGTGCATTGGCACTAGTGAAGCCTCACCGAGTTGTGTGAGGGGTGGACGTAGGTCTCTAGATAGAGACCAAACCACCTTAAAACTTGTGTCTTATGATTTGCCTTCCATTGGGTACTGACGCTAGATGCTTGGTAGGAACATTTCTGATCATCATTTGTGCATCTAGACTATTAGCTATCAACTATCTCTTGCCTTAGTAGTCTTAGTTTTGTATCTAATTTTTATTTCCACAAAGAAGGGCAAAAAGGGGCTGATCTATTCACCCCTCCCCTCTAGATCTGTCTATCACCACATATCACGTGGTATCAGAGCTAGTCTCTATGTATGTGGTCTAACGACCTTGAGAGAACCGGTGATATGGTGACTAAGAGTCCTATGTCCGAAGGGCATTCCATAAATAGACCTCCCTTTTTCTCTGGAACAAACTATCCTTACTGGAAAAACCGTATGCATGTCTTCATCAGAGCACAAGATCATGAGATCTGGTGGGTGATTAGCAAAGGTCCATATGAGCTGCCTCCCGAACTAGAAGAGGAAACATGGAACAAGGAGTAGATAAGAAGATCCACTCTGAACTGGGGTGTCATGCACATAATGTAATTCTCCCTTCATCCAATAGAATTCTCAAGAGTGTCAACTTGCGCAACTGCAAAAGAAATGTAGGACCGTCTCGAGGTAATATATGAAGGGACACAGCAGGTACGTGCAACTAAAGCAAACATGTTAGTGTCTGAATATGAAAAATTTAGAATGAAATCTGATGAGTCTATTTCAAACATGTATGGTAGGCTAACCATGCTCACTAATGGTTTAATTGAGCTAGGCAAGACCTACTCTGAGCAGGAGATTGTGAGAAAAATATTAAGATCCCTCACTCCTGCATGGCATACAAAGGCCACAGTGGTCGAAGAATCAAAATATTTGGCTACCATCAAGGTAGAAGAACTCATAGAGTCCCTGATGACCTATGAGATGAATCTGAGAAACAAAGGGGCTGAAGTAAGTAAGAAAATGCCTCTAGCTCTTAAAGCAGGTTCAAGTACCAAAGACTTCTCTGATGATGAAGAACCTTCAAGCAGCAACTCTGAAGAGGATGAAGTTGCTATGTTAACGAGAAAGTTCAAGAAGTTTCTAAGAAAGGAAGGTAAAGGCTTCACAAAGTGGAAGCCTCAAGTAAAGAGAGGTTTCAGGCCAAAACCTGAAAATGATAAAAAGTTTGACAAACTCGTCTGCTACTCTTGCAGGAAACCCGGACACATCAAGTCTGAGTGTCCAGAGGGAGCCAAGAGAACAATGCCCAAGTGGAAGGGCAAGAAGAAGCAGGCCATGGTTTGTACCTGGAGTGACGAGGAAGAAAATGAACATAGCTCCTCGGAAGAAGAGAAAGATGATCTCTGCTTAATGGCCAATGGAGAAAAGAATAGTGAGGTGGACTCCCCTTTTGAACATTTCACTACTGATCATTGGAAAGAGGCTTACTTTGAATTAATAGATAAGTATGAAGCGTACAGAAAAGAAAACAAATCCCTAAAGAAGAAAATATACTCCACTATGCATGATCAAATCCCTAATGACAAAAATCACCTGCCTAGAAATTGAAATTGAGGATCTGAGAAAATTGAACGAAACCCTAGAAGAAGGAAGGAAAGAAATGAGGGATTTGGATGATGAAAATGAAAGTTTAAGAGATGAAATTGATGAGCTAAAGATAAAGATACAGAGCTATGTAAAAGACAACAACCTATGCAATGAAAAGGCTGATGTTGTCACTCAAGTAAACACTCAACTTCTGAAAGAAAATGAAAAGCTTTTGAAAGACTTAACTGACAAACAAAATTCCTTAGAGAAATTTGTTGATGGGAGTGAAAACTTGAATGCTCTGCTTGGGACAAAAATGAATTTCAACAGGGAAGGGCTAGAATATAATCCCACAAAGAAAAAGTCAATTGGTATGAAAACCACAACCTTTGCCTTATCCTCTGAATCATCTACTTCTAAAACAACTCCTAGCGTAGACCAAGAAAAATGCTAGAAACAAAGGAAAAGAGAAAGTGGGAGAGCCCATGAAGAACAATCCTGTAAAACCCAAAAAAGCTCACCAACAGCAACACCAAGCAGGCCGACACCTACCTAAGTCCAAGTCTGCATGTAATGCCCCGAATTTTTCGGATCCTTCTTCGTGGGTCCCGGATCTGATTTCTCGAAGTGTCTGACTCCGTTGTGTCCGAAATTTCGTTTCGGACATCTTTCGTGTTCAGATCGGCGCGATCCGGAGTCGTTTCGGAGGCCCGGAGGCGTTCCGTGACTTTTTCCGCGTGTGTTTTCCGATTCCCGGCGTGGGTTTCGGCTTTCCCTTCGGAACCTCGTTGCGGGTGAACCGGGCCGTTCACCTGGGCGCGAGTGGTACCGTTACGTTCGATGCGTTCCGAGGATCGCGAGGGTGTGATTTTCTATTTTTCTAGATTTTTCCAAATTTCTAGACTTTCCTATATATAACTCTTTTCTCTCTCTCCCCTCTCATTTCTCTTTTCTCTCCCTCTCTCTTCTCACGCTCTCTCCTCTCTCCCTCTCTCTCCGGCGGCCGACGGGGCGGAGTACGGGCGAGGTGGGGACGGCGCGGGTGAGGTACGGGCGAGGATGGATGAGGATCGAGGCGGTGGAGGCGCGTGGAAGCTCGGCCGTGAGTTCGTGGAACCGGCGAGGCTTCAACGGCGTTTTCTTCATGGACCGGTGTCCACGGCGCGTCGTTTCTTCGGTGGAGGTAGGGTGATGGACCCCCAGCTCGTGCACTTCCTTTCCCGCGAGTTTCGTAGGCCGTGGTGAGCCGAGCGGGCTAAACGGGGCGTTTTGGGTAAAATGCATGATTTTGGGGTGTGCGCCGGATCTCCCGTTTTATGGTATTTTTGGGCGATCCAGGGGTTTAGATGCATGCCTAGGGGCTTGGGGAAGGTTTCCCCTTTTGTTTCCCCTTCACCTGGGGGTGAACGGGGCGTGGCATGGCTTTTCCCACGATTTCTACCATTTCCGGGCGCGGACTGAGAACGCGCTATACTCCAGTAGCGCGTTCTTGAAGGTCGCGCTGCCCCGATAGGGCGCGTTCATCGGAGAAGATGAACAGTAAGGCGGTTCGGGTAGCGCCTTACGGCCCCAGCGTGTTCTGGTTGTCGCGCTATAGGATCATAGCGCGACCTGGTCTGGTCGCGCTATGGACATGTAGCGCGTTCGTGTTGAACGCGCTAGGCACGTATAGCGCGTTCTGGCTGAACGCGCTATGCACGTGTAGCGCGTTCTTGGAGGGACCAGCCGGACTGCCCGGGGCGGGCGGTCTGCGGCTGATCGTGCTCCTCGTGAGCCGTGTGTGCCTTGGACACCCAGTGGAGTTTCGTGACCATGTTTTGGGGTGTCTGGAGGTTCTGCTAACCTCATTTTGCGTGCCCGTGCGCTTAAGGGTCCGGGTGACCTCTACCGTTCCGTTCGCATTGTGTTGGTCTCCAGTTGACCCAGTTGTGACCCAGTGGTCGACCTCCGGCCTTGTGAGTGTCCTGGACACCCCATGGGTTCTGTGTCCATATTTTTGGGGTGTCGGGAGGGACCGTTCTACCTCGATTAGCGTGCCCATCGGTGTAGTGGGTCCGGGTGACCCCATGTGTTCCGGGCTTTCGTGTTACGCTCGATCGAGTCATCGTGTGTCGGTGTGTGTGCGGTGGGGTCTCCCCCGCATATCGTGGGTTCCTTTGGAAGGCGATTCCCATGTGGGCCATGTGTTTGGCCTTGGACTGCGAGTCCAGTTAACCGGCCTGGGGCTGGAGGTTTCCCGCTTGCTTCAAGATGGGAAATCGTAGTGGCGGCTTGTGTGCTACCTTGGGAATCATGCTTCTACGTTTTCCGTGTGGCCCGTGTGGGTAGCCTTAGTACTTTGCGTTCCCTTCCCAAGGGACTGGTCTCGGTACTCGTGCTACCGCGGTTTTAGACCTAGAGATTGGACTAGATTGACGGCCTTGTGCTGTTGCGTGCAACGGTCTTGACCCCGAGTCTTGTGACTCAAGGACCGTTGGCTGTAGTGCGTTTAGAGGACTGTCCAGAGTCCAGTGACTTAGCGTCACTTGGGTTTTCTTGACTCTCGCGCACGGTGTGTGCGTAACCGTGGACTGTATGTCCTGTTTCTTCTCCGACTGTGGTCACCGTGTGACGGGGCCGGTACGTGGGCTGGTCCCCGTACGTCGTCGGATTCGGACGTTGTTTTCCGCTGAGTTAAGAGTCTACTTCTTCAGTGACCCTCCACTAGTCGTAGCCTACCAGTACGCGGTGCTGGTCGCACCAGGGAGTGGTGTACGGGCTTACCCAGAGGGCGGTTTTAGACTGGTTTCCGTCGGGCCCCTCGTCGTAGCCAGAGTCCGGCTGCGGGGGAAAACCGGTCAGAGGGCTAGACCTAGGACGCGTGGTCTGTGTGTGCACACGTGGTTGGGGACTGTGGACGCACGTCGACGGGCGTGACCCCAGCTAGTCACTTGTTTGTGGTTACTTGTAAGGTGTTCGTGCCTCGGGTAGGACCTACCACGTCAGGCGGTTCACCTGCAGTGCGGTGTAAGACGTCAGGGGACGCTACCGGCTGTGCTTCTAGTGGGTGGTACTCCTGTCGAGTACGGAGTGACAGACTACCAGTTTTCGTGGCCTTGACCTTCGGGTTTTCGGTCGTGTCGACCGTTGAGTCCTTTGGCTGTTTTGCCGTGGCGCGTGTGTTGGTCTTCGCGTCGTGAGTCTAGTGCTAGTGGCTTTACCGAGGTTCCGTCTTGTGGTGCGGTACCCGCGATCGCATGGTCGGGATTGCACCTTGGACAGCGTGTCCAGGTCGGCTGTGTCCGGGGGACAGGCCTCTGCGGCATGGTTGCCGTGTGTTGTTACTTCGGTAGACGGTACTAGCTTGGTTCGGTAGCTTCGTCTGCGTGATCGAGGTGTGCCTTCTGGTACAGTAGGAGTAGCTGTAGTGCCGAGTTTTTGACCGGCCACCGGTTTGCTGTTCCTGCTGTAGTTGTAGCTTCCTTTCCGCTACCGCCGTTGTTTTTGGTTGGGGTTCCGCGGGATCCCTGCTGAGTCTCTGTTCCGGAGACTCATTCCCTACTTTTCAGGTGTAGCGGTTCTTCCTCGTGGTTCGAGAGCGCGGAGCGGAGGTTCTCAGTTGCCAGCTTGCCGGGCCGAGTGTTCACTTGGGATGTGGTACGTTTTACTACTTTAGACTGTACTTTCTGTTAGACTGGACTCTGTTGTAGTTGTTTATTTATTTCTGTTATCTGTTGTGTTGTCCTGCTTTATTTCCTATTTCTTTGTGCCTCCACACTCCTTTTAGCCCTTCCGAGCCCTCCCGGCCCGTGGGCGGCGGTGCGAGTCTCGGGTTATCGGGCCTTCCCGGTAATCAGATTCTCGGGTCGTTACAGCTGGTATCAGAGCGGTAGTTGTGGACGTACATAGGAATTCAAAATGTTGCAGTGATCAGAGTCCATAAGGTCCAGTACAGTCGGCAGCTGGCTTAGGGTTTTGTGCTTATTTTTCCGCCTTGTTTCTCGCTTGGGAGCTTGAGTGCGCTGTGCGGCGCTGTGAAGGTGGTTGCTGTCCGCGGCTTTCGTGCCAGCGTGGGGTCTAAGGATCGAGGTTGAGAGCCTTCTCCCTCATCGGTAGTAGCCTTGGTTATGCTGCGTTGGGCAGAGGTTACTGGCAGGCGTGAGCTCGCGGTGCTGCGTTCGAGAAACCTGCAGCGTGGTCAGGTGGCTGGTGCGGACTGTTCGTGGTTAAGTGGCCGTGAGCGTGCTTCGAGGGAGCTGCTGTCGATTTTGGCCACTCCAGCTTGAGGTTTGTCCAGCTCCTGAGGTGTTTTGATCGAGAAGTGTGCTCGGGTGAGCGGAGGATCTTCTCGGTGGGCTGCTGTTTCGTCGAGCCTGATGTTTTTGTCACGCTCTGTGGCGTCAGAAATGACGTGTCGGTCCCGATTGTTCTGCTGATTTCGAGGCAGGATTTGGCAGAGATGTCCCGTTAAGCCTTTGCTCCTGCGTTTCTGTCAATGGATGGGTTGTGTTCGCTCTGGAGTTGGCTTGAGATGTGAAGGCTCCATGGTGAGTTCGGGACTCGAGGATGAGCGTCGGCGGTTGTTGTTATGGCTCGTGTTGCGGCTCTTGGCATGCCGTGTTGCAGTTCGAGGAATTGCAGCGGTGGTGCATCGAGAGATGTTGCGATTGTGGTCCGACGTGACACTCGCCGAGTGTGCCGGAGGCGCTGACCTGATGGAAGCGATGGTTTTCCTTGGTGCTGGATGGTGCTGTTTCCAACGTGCGCGAGGTTCGAGATCAGGTCGAGCATGGAGTTCTTCCGTTGGTTGGAAGTGCGCTGGTTTCTCCTTTGGTTGGAGAGATTGCATTGGGCTAAGGTTCGTCATCTTGCATTGCGTATTCGGATTGGTTAACCTTGTGTGCCATGAAGTCTGTGCGAGACGTGCTCCTTGCCTTGGCAGGGTGGTTGCCTGTGAGAAGTCGTGCCCATTCCCTTGTCGTGTGAGGGTGCTGGCGCTGTTCCGGAAGGACGAGTGCTGGTTGGGCGTGTTTGCTTTCTCGGTTGTGCGCGCGGATCTGAGTGCGCAGCGGAAGCGTGGTGGGCCCATAACCCTTTGGTTCAGGATCGTAGCGTTGGTTGCTACGGGCGGATTCCTGAGTGTGCGTTGAGCATCAGAGGATTGGTTCCTCGGTGTGAAACGGGTTGTTGCCGTGCCGTTGCCCGAGAAGTCGTGGTTCTTGGCACTGACAGGTTGGAGTGTAGGGGAATGTGCTGGCTAGTGCACCGCATGAGTACCCTGTTCCTGTGTTGGAAGCCGTGTCAGGCGTCGGTGTTGGACCTGGATGAGGTTGTTGAGGATGTCGCCTGACGATGGTCGAGGACGTGATGGTCAGAGTCGGTGGCTTGGTGTCCGACTTGTGTTCTCAGTCGTGTCCTCGGATGAGATCATTTTTGGGAGAAGTGATCTCTGGCAGGCTGTGGGTTCCCGTTGGTTCTACGGTCTTGTCGGATTGTGACGGTAAGATGTTAGTTGCTTGGGGACCCGTGAGCTCTGTTCGGGTGGTATCCCGTGGCTCTGT
Organism: Amorphophallus konjac; assembly: GCA_022559845.1. Taxonomy (NCBI): domain Eukaryota; kingdom Viridiplantae; phylum Streptophyta; class Magnoliopsida; order Alismatales; family Araceae; genus Amorphophallus; species Amorphophallus konjac. The sequence continues at coordinate 226,022 of JAHNEJ010001611.1, read as the reverse complement.
GGTAAGGGCGGAATCGGGATTGGCAGGTGTCCACTTGGATGGATCGAAGGATTTGATGAGACCAGATGGAAGCGTGACGCCTTCGGGCGGAGGCCTTCTGTGAGGTTGGCATCGGTTGGTGGTCCTTGATAGGACGTTGGTGTCGCAAAGGTTATCCCTGGTTTGGTGACTAGCATGGGGTGGTTCCCTATAAGTCTGAGTCCCGTGAGGTGATGACTGAAGACGCCAGGATCCATCATTCGGTTTCGTTGTGCTCCCCGAGAGGGTCGAGTTGGAGCGATGTTCGAGCTCGGATGCGGTGTCCGAGAGGAGTGCTGCTCGAGATGCGGCTTCAGTCTGTGTGTGAGTCGACGGATGGCTTGCTGAGGTTTGGAATGTTTCCTTTGGACCTGGTCGAGGACCAGGAAAGAAGGAAGAAGCTGAGCAAGCAGGAGGTTTCCCGTTGACGAGCAGCTGGAGACCGGTGGATGGTCTTTTCAGAAGCAGAAGGTGCTGGTTGTTGGGGCTCGAGCGTGGCGAGAGCCGTGTGCCAGCGAGACCTTTGGTGGTCGTTTCTGTAATGTGCCTTTCCGGATGGGATCTGGGCTTTGTCGAAAGTTGTCTTCTGACAAGAGTTGGCACAGTGTTGTGTCTAGCTTTCGGCTTGCCATGTGTGAGGTGTTTCTTGGTGTGGAGCCGATGTTCTGGTTGCGGTCTGCTGAGATGACTGCTTGAGCTGGTGGAGGCTCTGTTTTGGTTACTCCCTTGAGGAGGGTATGCGATCTGTCAGCTGGCTGCGAAGCTGCTGTGCAATTTGTCTGCCGACCATTGGATGGATCGGTAGCTGTTGCTCGTGTCGAGGGTTGTGATTCCTCAGTGAGCGAGATTGTGGCTGCTGTTCCATGGTGGATCCTCGCGTTGTCTGAGGTGATGCCGGACTATGTCCTGCGGTATATGCCTGCTCTGTTGGCCAGTGTGCTCGGCGCGAGGAGCGAGGTGTTGTTTGTGATTGTAAGTCTGGCTATGTCCCTCAGGATCGGTGTTTTCATGAGAATCGAGGTTTTCTGTGCTAGGGCTCTGACAGCATGTCAGTTGGTTCAGTGTTCTTCCCCTGGGACTTTGTGCTTGGTCCTGAATTTCGAGGATGAAATTCCTTTAAGGGGGAGGGCTGTAATGCCCCGAATTTTTCGGATCCTTCTTCGTGGGTCCTGGATCTGGTTTCTCGGAGTGTCTGACTCCGTTGTATCCAAAATTTCATTTCGGACATCTTTCGTGTTCGGATCGGCGCGATCCGGAGTCATTTCGGAGGCCCGGAGGCGTTCCGCGGCTTTTTTCGCGTGTGTTTTCCGATTCCCGGCGTAGGTTTCGGCTTTCCCTTCGGAACCTCGTTGCGGGTGAACCGGGCCGTTCACCTGGGCGCGAGTGGTACCGTTGCGTTCGGTGCGTTCCGAGGATCGCGAGGGTGTGATTTTCTATTTTTTTGGATTTTTCCGAATTTCCGGACTTTCCTATATATAACTCTTTTCTCTCTCTCCCCTCTCATTTCTCTTTTCTCTCCCTCTCTCTTCTCACGCTCTCTCCTCTCTCCCTCTCTCTCCAGCGGCCGACGGGGCGGAGTACGGGCGAGGTGGAGACGGCGCGGGTGAGGTACGGGCGAGGATGGATGAGGATCGAGGCGGTGGAGGCGCGTGGAAGCTCGGCCGTGAGTTCGTGGAACCGGCGAGGCTTCAACGGCGTTTTCTTCGTGGACCAGTGTCCACGGCACGTCGTTTCTTCGGTGGAGGTAGGGTGATGGACCCCCAGCTTGTGCACTTCCTTTCCCGCGAGTTTCGTAGGCCGTGGTGAGCCGAGCGGGCTAAACGGGGCGTTTTGGGCAAAATGCATGATTTTGGGGTGTGCGCCGGATCTCCCGTTTTATGGTGTTTTTGGGCGATCCAGGGGTTTAGATGCATGCCTAGGGGCTTGGGGAAGGTTTCCCCTTTTGTTTCCCCTTCACCTAGGGGTGAACGGGGCGTGGCATGGCTTTTCCCGCGGTTTCTACCGTTTCCGGGCGCGGACTGAGAATGCGCTATACTCCAGTAGCGCGTTCTTGAAGGTCGCGCTGCCCCGATAGGGCGCGTTCATCGGAGAAGATGAACAGTAAGGCGGTTCGGGTCGCGCCTTATGGCCCCAGCGTGTTCTGGTTGTCGCGCTATAGGATCATAGCGCGACCTGGCCTGGTCGCGCTATGGTCATGTAGCGCGTTTGTGTTGAACGCGCTAGGCACGTATAGCGTGTTCTGGCTGAACGCGCTATGCACGTGTAGCGCGTTCTTGGAGGGACCAGCCGGGCTGCCCGGGGCGGGCGGTATGCGGCTGATCGTGCTCCTCGTGGGCCGTGTGTGCCTTGGACACCCAGTGGAGTTCCGTGACCATGTTTTGGGGTGTCTGGAGGTTCTGCTTATCTCGTTTTGCGTGCCCATGCGCTTAAGGGTCCGGGTGACCTCTAGCGTTCCGTTTGCATTGTGTTGGTCTCCGGTCGACCCAGTTGTGACCCAATGGTCGACCTCCGGCCTTGTGAGTGTCCTGGACACCCCATGGGTTCTGTGTCCATGTTTTTGGGGTGTCGGGAGGGACCGTGCTACCTCGATTAGCGTGCCCGTCGGTGTAGTGGGTCCGGGTGACCCCATGTGTTTCGGGCTTTCGTGTTACGCTCGATCGAGTCATCGTGTGTCGGTGTGTGTGCGGTGGGGTCTCCCCCGCATATCGTGGGTTCCTTTGGAAGGCGATTCCCATATGGGCCATGTGTTTGGCCTTGGACTGCGAGTCCAATTAACCGGCCTGGGGCTGGAGGTTTCCCGCTTGCTTCAAGATGGGAAATCGTAGTGGCGGCTTGTGTGCTACCTTGGGAATCGTGCTTCTGCGTTTTCCGTGTGGCCCGTGTGGGTAGCCTTAGTCCTTTGCGTTCCCTTCCCAAGGGACTGGTCTCGGTACTCGTGCTATCGCGGTTTTAGACCTAGAGATTGGACTAGATTGACGGCCTTGTGTTGTTGCGTGCAATGGTCTTGACCCCGAGTCTTGTGACTCAAGGACCGTTGGCTGTAGTGAGTTTAGAGGACTGTCTAGAGTCCAGTGACTTAGCGTCACTTGGGTTTTCTCGACTCTCGCGCACGGTGTGTGCGTAACCGTGGACTGTATGTCCTGTTTCTTCTCCGACTGTGGTCACCGTGTGACGGGGCCGGTACGTGGGCTGGTCCCCGTACGTCGTCGGATTCGGACGTTGTTTTCCGCTGAGTTAAGAGTCTACTCCTTCAGTGACCCTCCACTAGTCGTAGCCTACCAGTACGCCGTGCTGGACGCACCAGGGAGTGGTGTACGGGCTTACCCAGAGGGCGGTTTTAGACTGGTTTCTGTCGGGCCCCTCGTCATAGCCAGAGTCCGGCTGCGGGGGAAAACCGGTCAGAGGGCCAGACCTAGGATGCGTGGTCTGTGTGTGCACACGTGGTTGGGGACTGTGGACGCACGTCGACGGGCGTGACCCTAGCTAGTCACTTGTTTGTGGTTACTTGTGCGGTGTTCGCGCCTCGGGTAGGACCTACCACGTCAGGCGGTTCACCTACGGTGCGGTGTAAGACGTCAGGGGACGCTACCGGCTGTGCTTCTAGTGGGTGGTACTCCTGTCGAGTACGGAGTGACAGACTACCAGTTTTCGTGGCCTTGACCTTCGGGTTTTCGGTCGTGTCGACCGTTGAGTCCTTCGTCTATTTTGCCGTGGCGCGTGTGTTGGTCTTCGCGTCGTGAGTCTAGTGCTAGTGGCTTTACCGAGGTTCCGTCTTGTGGTGCGGTACCCGCGATCGGATGGTCGGGGTTGCACCTTGGACAGCGTGTCCAGGTCGGCTGTGTCCGGGGGACAGGCCTCTGCGGCATGGTTGCCGTGTGTTGTTACTTCGGTAGACGGTACTAGCTTGGTTCGGTAGCTTCGTCTGCGTGATCGAGGTGTGCCTTCTGGTACAGTAGGAGTAGCTGTAGTGCCGAGTTTTTGACCGGCCACCGGTTTGCTGTTCCTGCTGTAGTTGTAGCTTCCTTTCCGCTACCGCCGTTGTTTCCGGTTGGGGTTCCGTGGGATCCCTGCTGAGTCTCTGTTCCGGAGACTCATTCCCTACTTTTCAGGTGTAGCGGTTCTTCCTCGTGGTTCGAGAGCGCGGAGCGGAGGTTCTCAATTGCCAGCTTGCCGGGCCGAGTGTTCACTTGGCATGTGGTACGTTTTACTGCTTTAGACTGTACTTTCTGTTGGACTGGACTCTGTTGTAGTTGTTTATTTATTTCTGTTATCTGTTGTGTTGTCCTGCTTTATTTCCTATTTCTTTGTACCTCCACACTCCTTTTAGCCCTTCCGAGCCCTCCCGGCTCGTGGGCGGTGGTGCGAGTCTCGGGTTATCGGGCCTTCCCGGTAATCGGATTCTCGGGTCGTTACACTGCACATCCTAAGGGTAAAAAGAACTTCAACAATAGGACAGGTCGGGACTACCCTAAGGACAGATCGACACCTTCATAGTCAACCGCCCGTCAGTTCCCCAGGTTTGAACCAGCAGGTCGACACTCTAATTACAGGGACCCGACACCTCTCTCAAATAGAGACCATTATAGATGGGTAGAACGAGAGACAGGTTGACACTTTCAGAACAGGAGGTCGACGCATCCCTCATCCAGAGGCCAGTATAGATGGTCAGAACAGGGGAGAGGTCGACACTTCGCCTCCTACAGGTCGATACATTCGTGGGTCTGGGATAGTTATGAACCCTGCAGTCATAGGTTTACCCAACCTCAACACCCTAGGTACTGTGACACCTCCTATACCTCCAGACCAGCCAATTGGAATAGATGGTCCAACAAATAATCCTCCTCTAACATTCCAAAATCCCATAATGCCCAAGAAGCTAAAAGAGAGAGAAGGAATGTTAAAGAAGAAAAAAAAACTAGAACTTCCAGCAAAGCAAGAAAAATAATAATGTTAAGAAAGTATGGATTTCAAAGTCTGTGTTATCCTGCTTTACAGAAATGAAGAAATTATTGGGACCCAATTGTCCTTGGGTTCCAAACATTGTCATTTAATTCCTTGTGCAGGAGTGTCTTGCAGCCGTGCACAATCGCTGGTATCTTGACAGTGGTTGCTCAAGACACATGACTGGAGATAGAACCAAATTCTGTCTCCTGATAGAAAAGGAAGCTGGACATGTCACGTTTGGAAGGAACAACAAAGGAAAGATCATCGGTACAGGTAAAGTTGGTAAGAACCCCGCCAACTCAATTGATAATGTATTGCTTGTTGATGGTCTGGAGTATAATCTGCTGAGCATAAGTCAGCTGTGTGATAAAGGTCATACTGTAGTCTTTGACTCTAATGAATGTAGGATCTTGCACCCTAATTCAAAAGAAACCAAGTTTTCTGTTAAAAGAGTCAACGATGTGTATATGATTGACTTAGATGACCCTACTCACATAAATCTTTGTCTTGCTGCACATAAGTCTGAATTAGCATGCTTGTGGCATCGTAGACTAGGTCATGCTAGCTACAATACCCTTCATAAATTGATGAAGCATTCAATTGTTAAAGGTTTGCCTGAAATAAAATTCAAACTAAATTCTAAAATTTGTGATGCATGTGCTTAAGGAAAATAAACTAGAAAGTCATTTAAAAGCAGAACTGAAAACCTATCATCTAAACCACTTGAACTAATTCACATGGACTTGTTTGGTCTAACCAAAATAGCTAGCTTAAGTGGTAAAAGATATGGGTATGTTTTCGTAGATAACTTTACTAGATTCACTTGGGTGTTTTATCTTACACATAAAAATGACGCATTTGATGAGTTTCAGGCACTCTTCATGCAAGTAAAGTAAGATGGTAAGCTCAAATTTTCTACTATACTTTCTGACTATGTTGGTGAATTCGAAAATGCAGATTTTGTTAATCTTTGCAGGACTGAAGGAATAAATCATAGGTTCTCATCACCAAGAACCCCTGAACAAAATGGGGTAGTCGAAAGGAAGAACAAAACTCTCATAGAGATGGCACGCACAATGCTTGCTGAAAAGCAACTACCAAGGAGATTTTGGACAGAAGCGGTAAACACTGCATGTTATATCATCAACTACTCAATGGTAAGGCCACTCACTAAAATGACTTCTTATGAGTTGATCAAAGGTAAGAAGCCATCTCTTTCTCACTTGAGAGTATTTGGTTCAAAGTGTTTTGTTCACAACAATGATAAAAGAGTTTTAGACAAATTTGAGCCAAAGAGTGAAGAAAGTAATTTTCTTGGATACTCAGATAGGTCTAGAGCTTATAGAGTATATAATCTTAAGACCTTATGTGTGGAAGAGTCACCTCACATCACTTTTGATAAGACTAATCATGACAATACTTGCAGGAAAGATGATGGTGAGGAATTTCTGAACATAAAAAGAACAGAAGAACCTCCACACGAGGAGACACAAGAAAATGAAGACCAAGGAGAGTCAAGCAATGCTCTAGTCACTGATGCGGATGAAGGTGACACTCAAGCTGATTTAAGAGTGTTAAAAGACCATCCTTTGGAAAAATATCTTAGGTAATTTATAAGATCGAACTAAAACCAGGTCTCATTTTAGAATCATGGATGAAATTGAACAACTTGCTCTTGTGTCCTAAATCGAACCTAAAAATATTGTAGAGGCCTTAAAAGATGACAACTGGATAAACTCCATGCATGATGAATTAAACCAGTTTGAAAGAAACAATGTGTGGCATCTTGTTCCTAGGCCCCAAGAAAAATCAGTCATAGGTACTAAATGGGTCTTTAGGAATAAACTAAGTAAAGATGGTAAGATAATAAGAAATAAAGCCAGATTGGTGGCTCAGGGGTATAATCAAGAGTTTGGCATAGATTTCAAAGAGTCTTTTGCCCCTGTAGCCAGAATGGAGGCCATTAGAATTTTACTTGCATTTGCATGTTCTCATAAAATCAAATTGCAGCAAATGGATGTTAAGAGTGCTTTTCTGAATGGTCTAATTAAAGAAGAAGTTTATGTAGAACAACCCCCCAGTTTTGAATGTTCACATTTCAAAGATCATGTTTATAAGTTGGACAAGACTCGATATGGCTTGAAACAGGCACCTAGAGCTTGGTATGACAGACTAAGCTCATTTCTCACCGAACAAGGGTATACAAGAGGTAATGTAGACCAGACACTATTCACCAAGAGACAAGGTAAGGACATCTTGTTGGTTCAGATTTATGTACATGATATAGTGTTTGGGTCCACAAAATCTCAAATGTGTGAGGAGTTTGCTAAACTCATGACTAATGAGTTTGAGATGAGTCTTATGGGTGAGATTCAATTCTTTCTTGGCTTGCAGATACATCAAAGCAATGAAGGCTGCTTCATCAATCAAGCCAAATATATGAAAGAGTTGCTGAAAAGGTTTGACCTGACCAACTGTAAATCATTAGGAACTCCAATGGGGACTGCCACTTCACTGGATGCAGATGAACAAGGTATACTTGTGGATGCAAAGAAGTATAGAGGTATGATCGGCTCATTACTCTACTTAACTACATCTAGACCAGACATTCAGTTTAGTGTTTGCATTTGTGCTAGATTTCAGTGTAGTCCTAGAGAATCCCACTTGACTGCTATCAAGCGTATCTTTAGATACCTTACTGGCACTCAAGATCTGGGATTATGGTATCCTGCATCCTACGAGCTTTCACTCATTTCTTATTCAGATGCAGACTATGCTGGTTGCAAATTGGATCGCAAGAGCACTAGTGGCTATTGCCAATTCATGAGTGGGTGTTTGGTTTCTTGGGCTTCCAAGAAATAACACTCGGTTGCCCTCTCCACTGCAGAGGCAGAATACGTTGCTGCAGGGAGTTGTGACACCTAAGTACTGTGGATCAAACACCAACTCCAAGACTTTCTAATAGATCTTGGTTGTGTTCCCATTTTATGTGATAACACAAGTGCTATAAATCTTGCAAAAAATCCAGTCATGCACTCTAAGACTAAACATATAGAAATTATGCATCATTTCATTAGGGATGAAGTCTTTAAAAACCATTTTGAGCTCCATTTTGTTGACTCAGAAAATTATATTGTAGATATTTTCACAAAACCCCTAAGCAATGACAGGTTTTCAACCTTAAGGAGAGAGCTAGGTCTATAAAGACCTCAATCAACTTAGATTTGAGCTATTTACTCCTTTTTAATACACAAGTTACTTGTCCTTGTTATGATGGTTGCAAGCATATCTGATTTGTCTAGAACTGGTCTATTATTTGAATAAACTGTTTCATGAATGGTGGTCACATTCAGGGGGAGCTTGTGTTCATCTTGGTTGTTATGCATTGCATATCATACTTTTGACTACATGGTATCTAAAATGCTGAGTTGTGGAAAGTCAGGCTATGCCTGTCAAGAAACTCTCATCATGCGTGACGACTGAACTCCGCCAAGTACCGTGAGTCAAGAATACATATTAAGATCTGTGTAGTTAATCTTGAGTGCATGAGCATATTTAAAGCTTTAGCATCAAATAAAACACTTCTCACTGGCAGCAAGAAGGAAAGTTCTTTTGGTGGACTTACTAAAATTAGAAAGTCAGAGGCACTAGTGTCAGAAATTGGCAGAAGCTTCTCAGAAATGGAGCAATCAAAGATAGACAGAATCAGAGACTCTGGCTATGCAAAAACACTTGAACAGGTCGACACACTCTAGTAACGTCTCGACACTTGCAGGCTGATACCTTAAAGAAGGTCTGTGCAGGTTTGTCAAGGTCTGTGCCGACACATGCAGGTCGACACACTCGTAGGAAGTGCCGACACTTGCAGGCCAATCCTTAATGTAAGTCTGTGCAGGGTTACCCTCTGGCAAGATCAGGTCCGTGCATATGCGACAAGGCCGGTGCAATGCTAAATCTCACTATAGGCAAGTCGACACCCTCACAGAAAGTGTCGACACTGTTATTCAGCCACTCATGGGTATGAGACCCAATGGAGAGTCATTTTGTTCACTCACCCTTCCTATCACTGCCTTCTTCATTTCCACTTCAAATCTTTTGCCTCTGAACCTTTGCTCAGTCACCGGGCATTAATTTAGGGGGAGTTAAGAATGTTTTAATTCTTCATACAACCTTGGCAAAGTTATTCTGTTCTACCTCTGCTAGAGAAAATGGTTTGATATTTATAACTCTCATTTTCGTTGATAATTGTGTTGAGTTGTACCAACCTTGCACTCATAATAGGGGTAAAACATTCATCAAGTCTTTGAACATAACCATAGCCCAAGCATCTGAAAGTTTATTGTAAAAAGGCTTCTTGGTTTAAGAAATGTTGGCATGTATTGTCCTTAAACAAGTTACCTAACTTGAAGCCAATTAGAGAATACGCCTCCTAAAACCATACTGCAATAATTTCAGAGCTATGGCATCATCTTCAGAGAAATTAGATCCTGCATCAATGAAGTGAAGGTAAATCTAGTCATGATGAAGACTGCCAACTCTATTCAAAAGAAACCAGAAAGGTAAGCTACACTTAGTAACCAGGGACTCTGGTGTCTGAACAACGTGTTTCCTTGTGTCAAAAAGTGGATGCTATATCATACTGTTTAATTAATTAAAAAAATGGTTTGGGGCTGACTCTAGACTTTACTTCAAAGCAATAAGGCATTTTGTTTATTTTCAATACTTGCTTATTTTTTCATTTTCCAATCATGCCTAATGAACTCAATGAGTAAGATTAATAGGCTTGGTAAAATCATTTGACTTCCTTAAATTTTTTAATCTTATTATTTGCTGCAAAAACGGTTGCTCTCAAACCTTTATTATTCAAAAATGAGCTTATAGGCCTTAAACCTTCAACATAAAATAGGGGTATTTCAGCCATTTCTTATCTAAGGGTTGTTATTTTCAAAAAGAAAAAAATCTCAACTCTGCCTTTTTAACTGAACGGTGAAAATTGTGTTTTTACCTTTTTCTTTTCAAACCCTATTTCTCTCATGAGCCCTCTCTCCGGCGTGTCTGCACTTCTCAACGCGGAGGTCGACACCTTCCTCCGTCTCCCTCCGCAGTGGAACCTAGCACTTCCGCTAGCTCCACTCCTCTGCTGCGACGCTCCAGCCACCCTAGCTACTCTCTCCTCCTTCTTTCCGCCCTCTCCATGGCTCCTCCGGTCACTCGCGGCAAGAGGAAGGATGCGGCCACATCGAAGAAGGTCGCCGCTCAAGCCCCTGCAGCAAAGAAAGCACACAAAGAAGGGCGCTCAAAGAGCATTGAGGACAGACCGGCTGCTGAACCAGCCAAAAGGAGAGCCGCAGAAGCCCAGGGCACTAACAGCGACAAGGGCACGCCGCAAGAACAACCAACCAAGAGGAAACGTCTGTCTGCAACAGAAAAAATGAAGGGAAAGGTACAGCCAGCATCTCAGCAGCCCAGTGCTGCTTCCAATGTAAGAGAAGAGGAGAGTGACCCCACAAGAATACTGTTTCCTAGGTATATGGATTTTAGTGACTGTCACATGCTTGATAATTTTCCTGAACTACTGCCCCTTCTCGAATTCCAAGGATGGAAGAGGTTTTGGTCCGAACATAGGGTGTACTACCCATTCCTGGTGTAGTAGTTCTACAAGAACCTAGTTTATGACCCAAACCGCAAAGCCCTTCGGTCTGAGGTGAAAGGGGTCAAAATCAAACTTCAACAAAGCTTCTTCACAGAGCTTTACATATTTTTTGAGATGGTCTTATAGAATCTGACTTTGACATTGATTTGTTTGCCGCCTATACCATCCTGACAGGCAAGCCCAGGAACCCTTAGGATGAAACCCAAACTCTTGTCAAATACTTTGACACCAACAGTTTTCCTCCCTTACAGTGTCTCCTGCACCACATGTGCACAACCATGATTACCCCACAAGGGGGTGGCAGGAGTCGGTTAACAGAAACCCAATGGTTCATTTTCTTCTGTCTGTTCAATAATCATCAGATCTGTCTTCCAAATATTATTCTACAGATTATGGACAGTTGTATACGGAACAGGAGAAGTCTGCCCTATGCCGCACACCTAACAGTAATATTTCAGAGGGTTGGAATTCCTCTGGACGATGAAAAGTCAAAAGAAATCCCCAAGAGCAATATCTATTGCATGAGATTCATTGAGAATTACATACACTTTAAGAAAGAAGGTGACATAATTATCAGGAATCTGCCCGAGCATTTACCTGAACCACAAGTACAGCTAGTTCAACAGGAACAGCCTGCACAAGATCAACCGGACCAGCCAGCTTTAGATGAGCATCTAGAACATCATGAAGAACAGTTCCATGTGGATGCTCACTTTGATCAGCAACAGCAGCAGCAGCAGCAGGATGTACCTCAGGACACCTATGTTGGTCCAATCATACCTTTTGGGACTCTTCCCCCTCGGACACCTCCATCTGACCCTACAGTTCATAATGAAGAAGAGGCTCCTTGTCACGTCCCGAACCGATAGCAGCGGAACGTGTTATTCGAAACGTGACAGTGAAACAGTCATGAATAGTCAGAGCAGCCATAAGACATAAACAACAAAAGGCCAGACAAAGTGGACAAATATGATCTTTATTGATACTCAAATATTTGAATTACATATCTTGACTCAGCTTGCATAATTGAAAGAAAAGGACTCACTATTACACTTTAAGAAAATGAAAAGACTCAAGTGATAGGACAAGACTCAATAAAATAAAAGACACTGACTCGATTATCCAAAACACTCTTCACTCATGCCCTTCCACATCTGATTGGTTGTCTTCGGCATTAGTACCTGAAAAATGTTAAAATAGGCTGGTGAGCAAAAACCTTAGTAGGAATTACATCTCTCATCAAGCAGAATATAAGTGATTAGTCAATTTTTAATCATGTTCATGACTATGCAATGCATGAAACGATACAACTTGAAAATCATGACAATCAATCTAGTAGAAAGGATGAATATCAAGGCCAAAGGCAATTATAAGCTCAAGAGAGTTAGGGATAAATTCCCATGCATGTAGACACGCCATTCCTGACGTCTCCTGAGAAAATCTCATATTACTATACGACGCCCCGCAGCGGCTTTCGCATTTTGAATCGCTTGAGTGCTTCCTATTCTTGAGTCTTCTTCCACTTTTTCGGCATCCGGAAATCGTCTCGTTGCGGAATTCGGATGGCATCAACACCAATCAGACGCACCGGAAGGTTCCGGAACCAGGAAGAATGTCTGGCGGGTGGCTGCCGAAGCCTTTTCAGGGGACCCGGGGGGTCTTCATGGAGGCGTCCAGGCCCCTGGACGCCTCCATGAAAACAAAATATAAAATATAAAAAAATATTAATCATGATAAAAGACAAAACAAAAAAAAATATAATATATTTATGGAGGCGTCCAGGCCCCTGGACGCCTCCATCAACTTGCCCACGGGGCCCTCCCGACCGTCAGTCAGTTTGTCGTGTAAGAAAAAATCTAAATTGTGGAGGCGTCCTATCAACTGGACGTGCCCATTCTTGAATCACAGGAGCCGTTCAAAACCACGCGTTGTGCCAAACCGCGTGCGGCTTTCGGCGGGACTTCGGTGGGCTTTTATGGAGGCGTCCACTTGCCTGGACGCCTCCATGAAAATATTCAAAATAAATAAATAAAAATAGAATAAAATATTATTTTTGCCCTGATGGTGGTGTCCAGGGTCCTAGATGCCTCCATCCTCCGGAGCTCTATAAATAGAGACCCCCTCTCAGTCCAGGAGGGCAGAAGAAGAGATCCGATAGGCTGCCGGAGCCCAGAGGCTGCCGGAGTCATTTCTAACCCGTGGGGTCTTTCGTAGGTGGAGGTTCTGCCGGCTTCTCGGGTGCCCACGCTCGCGAGAGGAAGGTCATCTTCATCCACCGCGCTTCCACGTCATCCCTACGCTGCCGGAGCTCCGCCGGACTCCGCCATGGGCGAATCCAATAAGCCAATTCTCTCCCCTTTGCTTCGTAGTTCTTTTGCATTCATCATCTCGCATCCTCTATCTCCCTTTATAAGGGCGTCTTCTCTTATATATTTCTTGCATTCATCATCACATTTTCCTCCTACTCGGGTCCGAGAGGGGTTTAAAAATAACACCAACCAGGTGTGTGTCTTGGTATGATTTCATTACCTTTTATTGCAAGAGATTGATACTACACTGCCGTTCTCTAATCCTGTCTATCTACTGTCTATTATTTTGCAAGGGTAACTGAGGAAAGCCCTCTCCGTCGGTCGGCCGAAGGGGGAGGAAGAAGCAACCCGCCACTTCCCGCTAGTGAGGTAGGCGCGATCACTCTTCTATTTCGGGGTCCTCGACCCCTGACGATCACATCATAGTTTCGAGGCCGCGGCGAGTAATTTCCCGCGATGACCGTTTGAATTTCTGTCATTATATTTTTATGCTGCTCTCCTACTTGTCATATTCTCGAGGCCGCGGCGAGTCACTTCCCGCAATGGCCGTTTGAATTTCCGTATCCATATTCTATACTGCTTGTATATCTGCTATATTCTCGAGGCCGCGGAGGGTTATCTCCCGCAATGGCCATTTAAATTCCCGTTATCTATATCTTGTGTCGTTCTTACATCTCGCTCTATTCTCGAGGCCGCGGAGGGTCATCTCCCGCAGTGGCCATTTAAATTTCTGTTATCTATATTCTGTGCTGTTCTTACATCTTGCTATATCCTCGAGGCCGCTGAGGGTCATCTCCCGCAATGGCCGTTTAAATTTCTATCGTTTATATTACGTGTTATTCTTACATCTTGTTATACTCTCGAGGCTGCGGCGAGTCACTTCCCGCAATGGCCGTTTCTATTTCTGTTATTTAATTCTTGCATTGTATTTATCCCGCTCGCCCCGCTGGAGCAATATCCCGTGGTGGCCCCTTCTCTCTTCTCTTATCTTCTTTGTGTTGCAGCAAAAGCCCGATAAAAACAAAAAGGAGCCCACGCGCTCTGGATCTTCTTCGTTCCTCGAATCGCGTGACATCGCTCACAGATTGGCGATCACGGTGGGACTTCATCTTGCTTTCTTTCAGTTACCCTTGTAATTTCTTGTGGTTTGCTTTACTATCTCTTGTGTGTTGTTATATCTTGGTTGCTTTCTTGTCCTTTCGTGCCCCTTATCTCAGTCAGCATTCCATTGCATACATCCATCCCTCTTTTCTATTCTTTTTTATTTTTTTCTAAGGATCACCCTCTCTCGGTGAAGGAAGGACTCTCCGTTCGGGAATTCCTCTCGACGGACTAGAATCTCCTCCACTGGGACCTCCGTAAGTCCCCGACATCGAAGAATCTCCTCTTCGTTCACTGGACTGGTTGTACCATTGAAGTTCCCCGGAGTTAATCGACCCATTCGTGGTGAGACGAGAGCCCCTAGCTGACACGGTGGTGAAACAAAAATGAACTAGGGTCCCCATTTTGTGTGAACTTCAGATCTGGTTAAAAACACAAAAAAAATCATCAAAATCAAAACATAAAAAAAGGCGTAAAGGCATCCACTTGTTTGATAATCTCTGCTATTTGCTTGCTAGTGTATGTTTTTACGTTCCGGGAAAACTGTGAGCATGGCTCATGAGTCTTTTGAGGAGAACCACCCTGGTCGTGGTTTGTCAGCCGACCCGCGAGTCCATGCTATGGACTCGGGTCCTTCTTATGAGCCCTCGCATGAGGTGCAGGTTATTGCAGGGGACACGTCCCCACCATAGGACATCTCCTCTTTACTGGGCGTCCTCGCCAACACGGAGCTTACCTCTAAACAGCTCCGGGCCCTGCAGGCCATTCTGAAGGGGAAATCTGTTTCCCCCACTCCCCAGGAATCAACTCTGGCCATCGCACCTCTCCAAGAGTCGGTGCAGGCCATTCCATCTCCTTCACTGGCGCAAGCCATCCAGTCTCCCTCGCTTCAAGGGCAAGTGAGCCAACAACCGCCCTCGTTCCAGTTCCCTTCATAATCTCAAACTCCCATTGTTCCCCACATACCGCTTCAGTCGGGGCCAATTATCGGCGGCCCGGCAGTTCCCTCTCATTCGGGGTTTCCCCCTCAAGTCTCCGGAAGACATTTTCTTCCCCAGTGGCAAGTGCCACCTTCACCTCCCAAGGAGCTCGCTCAATCGCTCCTCAACCGGTCAATAGGATGGACGAACAGTTTCAGAGTTTGAAAAAAATGGTGGACGTGAAAGTCACCCCGGAGGTTGCTTTACCAATCCTTCCGGTCATCCATCTTCCTCCCTCCGAAATGCCCACATACCGCAGGTGCAATGGCACTGGCAACCCCTTCATTCACCTCAAGGATTTCATGTATGAGTCCTCCTACTGGAAAAATGACTAGAGATCCCTGGCATACCTCTTTCGGAGATCATTGGATGGTCCTACGATAGAGTGGTTCTACTCTTTGGAGCCCTGCGAGGCCGAGAATTTTGAAATAGTCCAGAGAAGGTTCTTGCAAAAGTATCGGGATAGGGTCGGTCTCTCTCTCTCCATTACCGACCTAGTGGCCGAAAAGATGAAGCCCGACGAGGATTTTGTCCGCTATGCTGATAGATGGAGGTCCCTGGCGGAAAGGATAAGGGATACCCTCTCCGAGCCCGAACAAGTGAAGATGGTTGTGTCCAATGCAACCCTACAGTTCAGACACGTCCTGGCCATGAATAAGCTTACCACAATGAAAGGAACTCTATGAAATGCCCAGTTAAAAGACTCCCCCATTATGAACATGTTTGAGCCGCCGAAGCCCAAGGTGGTCAGAAAGACAGGCGCTGGTGTCCCGAGCGGAGCAACAGAAGGGGTCGTGACAAATGAGTAAGTGGGTGCAGTCAACAACGCCAATTATGCAGCCAACCCAAGGCTTCCACAAATGCCCCGACTTCCCCTCCAACCAGGTTCTTTCCCCTCTCGTCCTCCACCCCAAAACAATCCACCCCAGGATAATATGCCTCCACTACTTCAACCCCAGCAACAACAACCACGACCCCAGCAACAACAACCACCACTTCAGTACAACCAAGTTCCACCCCCAGGGAATTATGGCCCCCCACAGCAACAAAGGAGGCCGATTGGCCCCAAGAGAGCCTATTACCCACCATTGCCAGAAACTCTGGCAGATATTTTCAACGCCCTCATGGCCTCAAACACACTTATGCTACCCAGGGAAAGGCCCGTGTGGCCACCGAATGTTGATACCTCCAGATACTGTGTCTATCACAGGCAGCAAGGACACACAGTAGATAACTGCTTCCAGTTCAAGGATTACATCCACGATACGAATGATGAAGGCGGAATTGACTGGGATGAAATGAGGCGATACGTTGCCGCTCTCAAGGCTAGGAGACCTCCTCCTAGGCCACAGCAGCAGTTGCAACAGCAGCCACAACAACAACCACAACAACAGCCTCAGCAGGCCCAACAACAACAGCCCAACATGGGCATAATCCAGAATCCATTACCGGAGCACCAACAGCCTAATCACCAGGTTAACCCCATCTCCTCCTTCCCGGAAGTCGGGAGAGAGCAGGTGTGGCATCCGAAAAGTACCTCTATTCTTTCTTCCTCCAACCCTATCGTCATGCAACCCCCTCGCCTTGCCCAGGTAGCACCTCTCTCTTATCAACCCGCGTTAGTACTGCCTCCACCATTTTCACTGCCATTACGCCCTCTCATTCGCACCCCAATGACCTATCAACTGACACCCTCCGTTACGCCCTCATACCCTCACATCTTCTCTCACTCCCCCACTTTACCATCCACCTCTACCGCATTTGCCCCTATGCCTTCTAAGCCCCTTATCACCCGTCAACCGTACGTAACCCCATATGTCTCCACCATAGCACCGCCAATGCCTTCAAAGCCACTCATCACCCACCATCCACCTCAAAACCATTACCCGCTTCAAGCCTTACCCACTTCCACTTTGCCTCCGCCTCTACCTTCCAGACCCCTTATCTTTCATAACCTGTTTGATATGCTCTCTACCTCCACCATGCCTCCACCGAACAAACCCCTCATCAGAATCCCTGCTCCCGTCATCACCCCTGCTTCATCGACCATTCCTCCACCACTACCCCTCAAACCTCTGTTAAAATCCACTGCTACCCCCATAGAGGTACAAAAGCCGCAGGCAATGGTGCTCCGGAGTGGAAGGATTTTCCACAGGGTTTTCCCCCAGAACAGTCAGAATCTCGGGCAGTCTCAGCCAGAAAAGGACGATGGAGAACAACCGGAAAGATCTATCCCTGGGACATAGTATGATCTGTTGAAACACTTGGACAAGACGCCTGCTCGGATCTCCATCCTGGAGCTACTTCAAAGATCCACATCCCATCAGGCAGCCTTAATGGAGTATCTTCAAAAGGTCATGGGAAATGAGGACCTCCCTGTAGAAAAAATCTTTGCCGTCCTGACACCAACGGACACACAACCGGCCATCATGTTCCACAACTACAAGCTCGCTCCCAAGGAAGTCCGGAAATATGCATTGTTCATTTCAATAAAAATTAATGGGGTATCCATAAACCCGTGCCTTGTAGACACAGGTGCGTCCATAAATGTGATTTCCATGGACACCCTTCAGTTGTGTGGGGTCGACGAGAAACAAATAAGACCGTCCTCGATCACAGTCACGGCTTATGACAATAGCAAAAGGCCACAGCAAGATATGATTATTCTGAGGGCAGAGCTAGGCCCTATGTTAGTCCCCACGGAATTCCATGTCCTCGACATGGACCCCACATTCAAGGCCATACTGGGTCGCCCCTATATTGAAGCCATGGATGCTGTGCCTTCCACCAACCATCAGTGCCTGAAGTTTCCTTACAATGGAAGAATTATTAAAGTGGTCAGCACACCTGTCCTTCGCACGATGGATGCTATCAACACCTCTCTGCCCTCTGTTTGGCCATCTCATTGGCCCATATTGTCACTGCTGGACGTGCGTGATCCATCTCAGATTCCGTTAGCACCAAAAAAGCCGGTCAAGGCAACCACGCCATATCTCCCTTTTCACTCAAAAGGTTGGGAGATTATGAGGAACATCGGCTATCAACCGGGCAAAGGTCTGGGCGCACAGCTACAAGGTAGGCTGAAACCACCAAAGGAGATTAGGCCGAACCGCAGGTTTGGCCTAGGCTTCAAAGGACCATTCAAGGAGGATTGGAAGCCCCTCACATGGACCCTATCAAACCACTTCAACAAAGGACCCGTTGTTCAGATGGGAGATTACCCGCGAGAAGCACATGGGGGATCACATGTTGTATATTCGGCTGAAAGATGTCCGAGGGTCACCAAAAGAGGCAAGATCAAAGATCCATAATGCGAGTGGGACAAATGGTTTGACATACGGGACATTTCCGTTGCACTGGAAAGGATGTTCTCATCTCCCCAGCTTGAAGGACCGCCATTGATCTCCGGAATGCTAGAGAATATCACCATTGTTGCCAAGATTCCAAACTATCCTCGTCCTCGCCAGAAGGACTCTGTCACCGGCGGATATTCATCCGTCATCAACATTGCCATCGACGGCTCATTAGCCGTCGTCTTCTCCATTCACTCATCTCAGCCTTTGCTGATATCTTCTTCCTGGGCCAGACGGTTGTTTGATGATCTTCCCAGGTCCCCTTCTCTGCTTACATACCTACGCGGGTTTCTCAACCTGCGCCAGGTCTTTAATCATGATCTGCTCTACGAGCCTCCCAATCCCCTAGCTATAACCACTTTTCTCTCTCCTCCGATCTCTTTTCACTGTTTTGTCATCAAAAATGAAAACGAAAAAAAAACGTCAATTTTTAAACTCCTCAACAATACATCTTCGTTGAGGAAACCTCCTACATCTCCCACGGGTGCGTCCCGCCTTGCGGACCACCCGTCCAAGGTCCGATGAGTGACCTTTTCTACCCCTCCTTTGAGGGGTCTTTCCCTGTACATTCTTCACCATCCTCTTCATCTTTTTCTCCTTCTGTAAATAATGTCAGTCAGTCTAGGAATAATACGTCAAAGGTAGTACCCAGGAAGAAATCCAAGGGTAGGCAGATCCCTCGTCGGTTCCTTCTGGATTTAGCCGCCAGGTGTTAGGCCCTTCTTGCCATCCCCCAGTTGCTAGAAAATCTCATCCAGCTACCGGAAGTAGAATGTGAGGGCAACTGTGCAATTGATGAGGGGTATGGAGTCTACGAGATCACGGATGAAGAATACCCTACTGAAGATGAGGGTGAAGAATATGAGGATGTGGCTGGCGCATATGCTAGTGGAATAAGGAGATTCGACGAGCCGTCAACCATCGTAGAAGAGTCCACCAAAGAAGTCAACTTGGGAACCGTGGAAGACCCTAGGATCATCCTCATAAGTGATAATCTATCACCCTCTGAAGAAGAGGCATTAATTGAAGTTCTCAAGGAATATAAGGACACGTTTGCATGGAGCTACGAGGATATGTCGGGTCTGGATTCAACCCTGGTCGAATACCGTTTAACCCTAAAACCAGGGTCTGCCTCGGTAAAGTAAAGATTAAGGCGTTTCCACCATCAGATGGCTTTGAAAATGAAAGAAGAGGTCGATAAACTCCATAAAGCCAGGTTCATTAGAGTCGTTCTTTATCCTCAATGGGTGGCAAACATTGTCCCGGTTATGAAGAAGGACGGGAAAGTCAGGATTTGCATCGACTTCCGGGACCTTAATCGCGCGTGTCCAAAGGATGATTTTCCCTTGCCTCACATTGATGTGTTGATCGACAACACGGCAGGCTATGAGACCCTCTCATTCATGGATGGATTTTCGGGATATAATCAAATTCATCTGGCAGAAGAGGATCAGGAGAAGACGTCATTCACTACCCCTTGGGGAACATATTGTTACGTGGTCATGCCGTTTGGGTTAAAGAATGCTGGAGCTACTTACCAAAGAGCTATGATAGCCATATTTCATGACATGATGCATATATATCTGGAGGTGTATGTGGATGATTTATTGGTGTAATCAAGGACCAGGGTGGAACATCCAGAAGTTTTGGCTAAGGTCTTGCAGAGATCAAGGGAGTTCCAATTGAAAATGAACCCGAAGAAGTGTGTGTTTGGTGTGTCATCGGGTAAATTACTGGGCTTCATTGTGAGTAAAAGAGGGATCGAGATAGATCCCGAAAAAGCTAAGGCCATCAGGGATATGCCGCCTCCCAAGAATTTGAGGGAAGTCTGAGGTTTAATCGGGAGGTTGCAGTTTATTCGTCGATTTGTGTCCCAACACTCACAAAGGTGTAGACCTCTCTATGAGTTGACCAAGTCAGGAGTAGAATTCCACTGGGATTCTAAATGTCAAAAAGTTTTTGAAGGGTTAAAGGAATATCTGTTAGTCCACCCGTTCTCATTCCACCCAAACCAGAAAAGCCTCTGATCCTTTACATCTCAGTCTTGGATGACTCCGTGGGAGCCGTCCTCGCACAAGCTGATGAAGAAGGCAAGGAACGGGCAACCTATTACTTGTCCAAACTTCTCAATCCCTGTGAGCAGAAGTATACAGTCATGGAGAAAACCTGTGATGCCCTCGTTTGGGTAGTGCAGAAATTGAAACACTACTTTCTGGCTCACGAAGTCCACTTGATTGCTCGAATGAACCCTATCAAGTTCCTCCTGGAGAAATCCGTCCTTACGGATAGGCTAGCACACTGGCAAAGTTTTCTCTCTCAGTTCGACATCACCTATATCCAGCAAAAGGCGATTAAAGGCTATGCCATAGCCGAGCATCTCACTCACCATCCTCTTCCCAAGTTCGATCCTGTCCAATCAGAGTTTCCAGATGAGGAACTAATGTCCATCACCCAATTTGATGAGCCAATGTGGACGTTATATTTTGATGGAGCTCTGGATTCTCAAGGGAAAGGAATCGGCGTCGCCCTCTTATCGCCTGAAGGACTCACATTCCCACTGGCATACCAGCTCAAATTCCCAATTACCAACAATATAGCCGAATATGAAGCTCTTTTAGCTGGCCTGGAACTCGCTCATTCTTTTCGTATCACTGAGTTGCGAGCCGTAGGTGATAGTCAACTCATTCTTCGCCAGGTGCTCACTAAATATCGCACTCGCGATCCTAAACTCAAGCCATACCAAGAACTCACTGCTGCCTTTGCCAAACTGTTCACCAAACTGATCTTTGACCATGTCCCTCGTCATCAGAATATTCTGGCCGATGCCCTCGCCTCGTTGGCATCATCTTTAAGTTTCCCTCTAGGGAGATGGTTTGAGTCCATTTCCATCTACAAGCGTCATGCCCCTGCAATCGATGACGCTTCCTACGTAAATATCAAAGACAGGATAGCAAGGGAGGTCCTACAGGAAGAAATTCTTGAGAAGAGGGAGATCATGTTGGCAGAAGTCGAAGAAGAACTGGCCGACGAGGAGAAACCATGGTTCTATGAAATCGTCAAATACTGCGAAGATCAGTCTTATCCTGAAGGAACCACCACAGAAGATAAGAAAGCCATAAGAAGGGTGGCTCAGAAATACACTTTGGTTGGAGGTATACTCTATAGGAGGAGCCTTATTGGCATTCTGTTAAGATGTCTTGATGACGATGAGGTTTGGAAATGTGTAGAGGAGACACACTCGAGTGTGTGCGGTGGCCCTGTGAATAGTCAGATGCTCGCCAAGAAGATCATTCAGCAAGGCTTTTACTGGCCCACTATGGAAGAGGATTGTGCTGTCTATGTCCGTAGGTGTGTCAAGTGTCAACTTCACGCCGATAAAATCCATTCACCATCTTCCTCACTTCATCCAATATCCTCCCCATGGCCATTCTCCATGTGAGCATTCGACATCATCGGTCCCCTAGGTGATCCCAATTCCCTCACCAAGTAGAAATCTTTCATCCTTACTGCGACGGAATACTTCACCAAATGGGCCGAAGCCGAAGCTTACGCGGAAATCAAGGCGTCAACAGTCTGCAAGTTCATCATGAAGAACATCCTTGCCAGGTTCGGCGTACCAAGCACAATCGTCACCGACAATGGGCCACAGTTCATTTCTCAGGACCTTCAGGACCTCTGCAAAAGGTACGCAATTGTATTGCATCATTCATCATCTTATTACCCACAAGGTAATGGCCAGGCAGAGGCCACCAATAAAACATTGATCAAAATAATCAAAAAAACCTGCGAGTCTAGTAAGTTTTCAGACTGGCCAGAAAAGCTTATCGAAGCTCTATGGGCCTATCGCACTTCAATCCGTACCCCCACCGGGAAGACTCCGCTTGCCCTTACTTATGGTATGGAAGCGGTAGTCCCGTACGAGACTCTGATCCCTTCTCTCAGGGTACAATTGGACGAGAAATTTCTCCTCGACGACCGTCGTAATTCACTCCTCGCCCAGTTGAAACTCTTGGATGAGAAGCGGCTGGCCGCTACTGAGCATGCGCGTGTGTATCAAAATAGACTCGCTCACTTTTATCAAAAGAAAGTCGGTGAGATGGTCGTAAAATGAATTTTTGTCAAACCTGGAGGGCCGCGTTCTAAGCTCCAACCCAATTGGGAAGGACCATTTGTAATTCAAGCCGTGTACCCTGGCAACGCCTACAAGCTAGTCAACGCCGAAGGGACCGAGTTATCCCACCCTTGGAACGTGCTCTATATTAAAAAGTACTACCCTTAGCTTAGTGTCAAAACATAAAAACAAAAAAAAATGATGAAAATATAGAAAAACATCAAAAACAACAAAAAATATTGAAAATCACTAAAAATATAGAAAATTCAAAATGCCGATGCCTGGTGGTCACCATGTAGTCAAGTCCCTGCATCCAACCTTCATGATTAGGATAGGGCCCATTAAGGCTTGGTAGGCACCGGGTCTTGGTTTGCCAGAACCGTGGAGATCCCTGTCCGGCCACGTCGGCCTATGCTTGCTCGAAGGAAGCCAACATGTACTCACTTAGGTATTTATCCAAAAAAGATGGTAACATCACCTACGGTGGGGCCTCATCCGGAAGATCTCCAGAAGCTGTAATCTTTATTCTTTTCTCTTCGACCAAATGAGACAGTCGGCGCCCTTAAAACGCTGAGCATGAGAAACCAAAACTCAAACCCCCCAAGGGCAAGAGTAAGATCCATTTCCTCGAGCATCGATCAGAGCACGAGAAGAGGGCAGTGTCCCCGCAGGCACACAAAAGGGAGCCCACAACGTCAAATGACTATATGTCCCTCGCAAAAAGAAACACAAAATTAAAATCAAGAGAAAAGCCTGGTCGTGACCGTGCCTGATGCGATAAATGAAACCCCTCAAAGCAAAAGTCTGAATCCATAAAAGGGGCCATGGAATGTAAATGCTCGAGATTTGGTCCGAAGTTGTCCGAAAGGAAAGAGTTGAATGGACCCTTATTGGCTCGCCGGGTTAACGGTTTTGCCGATCCTCTCAGGAGGTTTATCCCCTACACTCTTCCTTCTCCCTTTGAAGATGAAAGCTCGACAGAATGTCTGAAGGGCGAAACCCGCCAAGGTTTGTGACCTTATTTTAATACAAACATATGGTTGCCTACTTTGAAAAGTAAAAGCTATCGCTGCGAAGGAGTCTCTGTGTTTCTGGTTGGTCAAGACCCCTGCTTACCACCTTGATGTCTTCTTGTTTAACCTTGGGCTTAGGCCAATGCAAGCGCGTCACCTCTGGGTGCGACGGCGTCTGATTCCGGGTCAGCGTCGCGCGGTTGGTCGTTAGGGTTCCATGGTGTTCCATCATATACCATCTAGAGTTGTGAGGAAATAGACCCGGGTCGGGCAAATCATTTACCTCAAACACCTTTTGGGTGAATCCCTATGGTCGGAAGTGACTCGGAGCCTAAGCATGGCATGACGGTATTATCCTCAGGGTAAGTCTTAGTCGGCGGGATCATCATTCGAGGGGTCTAGAGGCCCAAATCAACCTAGATGTGCACTTAGGATACCTGGGAGGTTAGTAAGAAACCCCTGTTCTCATATAGGTTAGCTGTCATTTGGGTGTTTGCCAGGCATTAGCAATAAAAAATGAAATGATAATAACAACAACAAAAAGAGAAAAAGAGAAAATGTACATATTTGCAAACAAAAAATTTTCTTATAACAAAACAACAACAACAAAAATGCCAAATATAAAAAGAAAAAACAAATCAATTTTGCATGATTGCATTTGTATGCAGCATTTAACTTTTAATATCGCTTGCATTCGTATGCTTGTCTGCTGCATTCATCATCACTGCATCTTTCCCTTGCCTTCGTTAAATAAAGGCTTGGCCCCTTGACCAGTTATCAAGGACAGTCAAAGTGACCATTTGCTTATTGAGCAAGGGGCCAAGTCAGAGCAGAAATTCTGATTTGTTTGTCTCAGTGATGTGTGTAGGGATTCGAGGCGACAAAAGCAAAGGTGAAAACCAAACAAACCGAACCTTCTATTTTATTCCAAAAATAAAAAAATTACATCAAGTTCCGCCCTCTCTCTCTGTATTACTCGTCCCGCTACTCTCCGGGCAGAATGCTCTCAAGGGTGCTACCCAGCTATGAAAAGCGGTACTCCTACCGCTCTGTACTCCTCCTCCTCTTCCTACACCCCAACGTTGATCCGTGGGGGCAGCAAGAAAGCTACTAACACGAAAGCCACGCTCTCGTGCTCTTCGGTAGCGCTCCTCACCGTCTCTCAGCCACTGTTCAGAAAGACCAAGGCTGGTTCGGAGTTCAAACAGCTGGGCCTCCATGGCCCTTCGTTCCTCCCTTTCAACCAATCTGCCGAATCTTTCTCTCTTTGTGTCTCTTTCTCTCTCTGCCCGTTCTCTCTCACGGTCTTCCCTCTCCAACTGGAGAGTGATCCTCAGCTCTATGGCATCCCTAGAAGAGTCGTCTATGGGCAAGTGACTCCTGCGTCTCCTTTTCCTGCCAGATGTACCATCTCAGATATACGGCAAGACGTAAACAAGGAGAATTCAACACTAAGACTCTTACCTGTATAGAGAGCATTCCTTCTGCCTCCGCGGCACGCTCTGTGGCACGAGCGAGTTGCTCGTGAAGCAAATCAAGTTCTGAGGTGGGGATCCATAAGCTGGAGATGCCACCCGCTCCCATCGCTGAGGAAGCAGCGTCAATCTGGGCGCGCTATGATCACACATGTGATAGTTAGTGGCCGGACACCATGAATTTAAAGTCTTGATTAGGAGTGTGCATTGTACACCTATCGAGGCACTCAGGGCTTCACGTGTGTCACCCAATTGTTACTCCCTCTCTGTCAGGCGAGATCGCAAGTTCGCTATCATAGTGTCACGGACATCCTGCAGCCATAAGAGTCAGCATTTCAACGAATAAAACCAAAGGAGCAAAAAAAAGAGAAAATGGGAGACCTACCTCCACGAGTCTCTGGGGTTAGAGCCGCTCTGCGTACATTGTCTTATATAGACGCAGATAGTCTTCACTATCCTTTGCATGTGATTCCATGATTGTGTCACTCCGTTGCCAATCTTCATACTGTTCGGGGAACCGCACACGCCAATCAATGCAAGTTGTTGGTCCCCGCGTCTTTCTCCCGACGCGAGGTGGTGCAGTCGTATCCATCCATTCCTGAGCCAGTCTTAGAGTCCTCATAACCAATTGTAGCCGGAGCGGCTCGATTTCATTCAGGCAGTGCATCCACAGTTCCCGTCCGAATCGGGCACGACTTGTTAGAACCCATGGTTGGTCGACGTCGACCATGCCGGAGTAGGGTCTCCAGTTTACCTAGGATAGGTTGTACATACCCGTTTAGTCGGCCAAAAACTAAAAACAAAATGAAAATAATTCCAAAGAGATCCCACCATTACTGCAGGGAACTCCTGTATCTCCCGCCTTAGCACCATCAGTTGGTAGGTTAGGGGTGCCGCACTCATGATGGGCTGCCACCGCCTGGCTAGCGGCACCATCACTGGTCGCCAATGTCGAGCTCTCCCCATCGGGAGGTAATAATAGATCCACAGCTGCTTTAGCACATGTCATTAGTACCTTAAGTGGGCTATCACAAAAATAAACAAAAAATATATATATAATACAAAAATACCTGGATGAATGGTGTGAAACCACTCACAGTCATCTCACGGTCCGCCTCTTGGAACAGACCTGTAAACAAATGCGCCAGCATGGCAGCTCCCCAGGCGTAGTGCCCTACCCTTTCAAGGTCTGATAGCAGCTCCAGGAAACGACAATGGATACCATCTCCCTTCGAGCTTAGTATCAATCTTCCCAGTAAGAAGAGGAGAAATCTCCTCAAATCCATGTTGGATCTCTCACGATTGCCAAAATCTGTGCAGTACACAGCACGACATCCTCTTTCCATCCTTTCCATGAATTCTTCTGAGGACTCATCGTCCTGTCGACGAGTATCAGTGAGCCCTAATGCCTCCATGATAGATGCCCTGGTTACTGACCTGTTCTTCCGACCATCTAGGTCCAAACCCAATAGCTTCTGGGCACCTTCTCGGTAGTCCGCATAGGTGACTCCGGTCACTGCCTCACCATCTACCTTGAGGCTCGTTATTCGGACCACATCTTCAAGACTGGGCACCATGTGCCCCCAGGGCATCAGGAATGCCCGACTTACTGGGTCCCATCTTTCGCACAAGGCTTGGATGAGGGCCAGGTCGAGCTGGATCGACTCGATCCGAAGAAAGACACCAAATCCCATCACGTCTAGCTTGGCCTTCTAAAAATCCGAGAGACCCATGTATGCGGCCACTGCTAACTCCCATGAAATGTGTGATTTCATCACACTCTGTGCGTGCATAAGAAATGGAGAAGAGTGTTGTCAAGAGGAAGGAAGAAAGAATGAGAAAATGGGGGGAAAGCTCAGCTTACGAGTTGTGATTGGGCCCTTTCGCTGAAGTGCCCTTTGAGGTCCGAGAGCCTCCTGGAACTGCTACCACTGGACCTGCTTCTCTTCGAGGAGTGGGAAGATTCACCCTCCATCCAGACTCTCGGAATTTTGAACTACTCCTCTCCCGTGAGAACTGGTGCTCCTCGAGTAGCTTTCGATATACCTGGGAGAATAAAAGAGACATGAATTTATAAAAATAGAAGGAGTGCGAGCCAAGATTGCCTCCATCACCTTTAATGATAGCCCTTGCTATGAGGCACCTGCCGTGCGGTCCCATGTGTCACTTCACCACTCGCGCAAGGTGATTGATTGGACGGGGTAATATGATGACACGCCCCCTATGTTGTCTAGGGATACCCTATCATGTTTTGGAGGACGTCTGCAAAGTTTGAAACATCGTCCGGGAGAAGGGACTGGAGCCGTCATTATTGACTTCGACGGTAGATTCCCGTCGAAAATGGTCACAGCAAGACGTAATTCTCGGTAGACACATCACATGGGAGCAGTGCAAAGAAGAAGTGTGGAGAGGAAGGAACGCACAAGAGACCAAACAAGCAGCAGAAAATCAAATCACTCCATTCATAATTCTACATGAGCTGTCATAAACACCACAATCATAGAGAAGAGGCGGGTCCACTAGGCTCGCCAACTCTCGCCATTTTCTTCATGCTCGCCCCTCTAGGCGTCCCTCTCCTCTCCCCTAAGGTGAGGGTCCCTCAGAAGCCTTCTAGATCCCCGTTCAGCAGCACCCGCCTCGCCTCGTGGCGCCGGCTCCACAGCAATGACTCGCTGCTCCTCCCCTGGCGTGGCGAAGAAGCTACTAGCAGCAAAGCGACCAGACTGGTGGAGTCGCTCCCCGAACTCTTGCGCTCTCTCGTAGCGCGTCTCCATCGCTCCTAGCCTCTGTACCATGACCTGAAGGCCTAGCTGGAGCTCCCTCACTTGGGCCTCCAAGGCCTTCCTCTCAGTCTGATCTCGCTGTCGCTCGGCCCTTCTATCAGCTCTCTCTCTCTCTCTGCCTCTCTCCTCGTCATCTGGAGAAGAACCCTCAACTCCAGGATGTCTGGAGAAGGCCTCTCCTCACTGCGACGACGTAGCTCCGCTACAGCTGCCACCCAGGCGTCACGCTCCTCTTCCGCCTGAGCCGCACGGGCCACCGCACCGGCAAGTTGCTCCCGGAGGGAGGCAATCTCAAGAAAGGGGGCCGAAGAACTGGAAGATGCGCCGCCGGCCATCCCCACCATCGCTGTCTACTGGGCACGCTGGAACAAACAAACAACCGCCGTCAGCTAAGCTCCAAAATTAACTAAAAGAAACAAAAAATGCAGCACTTAACTTACCAGGAGCGACAGTTCCTGTTGGGTGACGGCCAGCTGCCGCCTAGCCTCTGCCAGTTGGGCATGCAAGCCGTTGATGTCACGTGTATCCCCGGCTTGGGGAAGTCCCACATCACTCCCTCTCTGCTGCCGCAGGAAGTCGGCACTGTCCTGCACCAATACGCTCCCTTGCTGTCCAGGGAGACGTATGCGCCAATCCTTGAGCTTCACCTTGCCGCGACGCTCCTTCCTGACACTGCTCGGCTCATCTGCACTCGCCCACTCATCAGCCAAGCCTGGGGCCCTCGCCATACCCTGCATCAAAAAAGAAGGGCCTCGCGTCATAACGAGAACGCGTCTCCTGTCAAGGACGCGTCCATCATTTGAGTGCAACACTCGCCGAGCCCTTTTCCCCCTCGCACGGCTCGCTTCAAAACTCAAAATAGATCAAAGAGGAAGAGATCGGAGGACCTACCAGACCGTGTTCACCTCCCTTCGCGACATCGGGCCCCTCGGGTCCCTCGGGGGCCCGAAGCGGCCCTTCCTCCTCCATGGACGCCGTTCCGTGCTCTTCCGTGTCCCTCCTCGGGCGAAGAGTCCCTCGTCTCTCTCCACCTTCACCATGGTCTAGCCCACCGAACTCCATCGATCGAGAAAGGAAGAAGACGAAGAGGGGCGAGCAAATCTCGACAGGAGGCGGGCTCGTTTGCGGGTAAGGCACGAAGAAAGAAAGGCCGCCTGGAGCTTTAAATTTGGATTCGAAAGTTAAGACGCGTCCTCGCGCCAGGACGCACCCAAAAGAAGAAAAAAAGAAAAAAGAAAAAAAAGGGAGAGAGGATCCCTCCGTGCAAGGCGTAGTTCCCTACTTTTTAGGGCAAGGTCTCGTGAAACGTGCCTCGAAGAACAAGTGCAAAGAAAGAAGCATGGGAGAGAGAAAGTACACACAACACAAGGAAGCTATTTTATTTCATATAATAGTCAATAGTACATTATACAGTAAGGAAGGTGAGGTGTACAAGTAACTCTCTAACTCTCGCTACCACCCTCCTGGTCATCTCTCTCCTCCCTCCTCTGACGGGGATCCCTAGGGGGCCTCTGCGAACCCTGAGAAGCCGTGCTCGCCTCCCCAGGTGGCACCATGCCAGCCTCCAAGGCGCGGCGACGCTCCTCGGTCGAAGAAACCAGAAAGTTGCCCACGGAAAAGGAGCCAGACTGACGAAGTCGCGCCCCGCGCTCCTTCGCCCTCTGATACCGCTCCTCACTCTCCCGAAGTCTCCCCTCCACCGTGCCAAGGCTCAGTCGGAGCTCCGTCAACTGGGCCTCCAGAGACCTCCTCTCGTCCCAATCTTGATGTTGCTCTGCCCTCCTGTACTCCCTCTCTCTCTCTATGATCTCCCTATCCCTATCCCTCTCCTCTCTCTCTCTCATCGCCTCTCTCCTCGACAGCTCGAGGGCGATCCGCAGATCCAGCACGTCGCGAGGGAGCTCCTCAGCCTCCCGTCGCCGCTCCTCCTCTAGCTCCGCAATCCGGGTGTCACGCTCTGCCGCCCAGGCGTCGCGCTCCTACTCGGCACGAATAGCACGGGCCAGGGCCTCCCGAATCTCGGCCACCTGTCAAAGCACGCATGCACCATAAGAGAGCAGTGATAGAAGAAAAGCAGCTAGAAGGAGAGTCGGGGTCAAGCAGACACTCACTCGAGCCTCACGGTCGTGCTCTACCTCCTCAGCCCGAGCCACCGCATATGCCAGCTGCTCTTGAAGGGCAGAGATCTCCGGGGGAGGGCCCCACGAACTGGAACCCGCTTCACCAGCCATCCCGACTGCCGCTGCCTGGTGGGCCCGCTGAAACACAGGGCAAATGACAGTCAGAGGCTAAGTATCAAAAATTTAGGTCACAAAAAAAATGCATTGCATAGACTCACCAGGGTCTCCAACTCCTACCGGATGGCCACCAACTGCCGCCTGGCGTCTGCCAGCTGGGCCCGCAGGTCGGCAATCATGTTGTCACGAGCATCTTGCATTGCATATAAGTTAGTGTCACATATGTATACATGTAGAAAAGGAAAAACTTTTTTTTCGCTTACCCCTACCGCACCACCAAGGAAGAGATGCTCCCCGTACGTGGCTCGATACCGTCTCAGGTAGTCTGTGATGTCCGGTACATGGGACACCACTGGGACCCCGCCCTGCTGCCAGTCCTGGTACTGTGCAGGGAAGTGTGTACGCCAGTCCACGATCTTTGCCTTCCCCTTGGTCTTCCGCCCGACGCGGGCCGGCTCATCTACGTCGACCCACTCCTGGGCTAACCCCAACGTCCTCATAACCAGCCTGAGCCGAAGCGGCTCGATCTTGTTCAGGCAATGGACCCACACGTCCCGCCCGAAACGAGGACGACCCACTACGACCCAAGGCTGGCCGGCGTCGGCCATGCCCAGGTAGGGCCTCCACACCACCTGCATCGTCATACGTCATGTTAGTTGCCATTAAATCACATGCATAAAAATATCCAAAATCATACGTATCATACCATAGCCTCGGGGTACTCGCTCAGCTCCCGACGAAGCGACACCAGCTGGTATCCATGGGGTGCTGCGACCATGACCGGCCTCCACTGTCGCGCCAGAGGCACGGCTCTCCTGTTCCCCTGTCTGGCTCTTCCCATCGGGAAGTAGTAGTAGCTCCACACCTGCGTCCATCATACATCATTAGCATGAATAATTGCATATTTAACTACGGTAAAATGCATAAATAAAGTGTTTACCTGGAGAAAAGGTGCGAAGTCGCTGACTGCCGTCTCCCTCTCTGAAGTCTGGGAGAGATCGGCGATCAAATGGGCAAGCAGAGCCGCTCCCCACGCATAGTTCCCCACTCTGTCCAGGTCCGCCAGAATCCCAAGGAAGCGGCAGTGGATACCGTCCCCCTTCGTCCCCAGCAGAACGCGGCCCAGGAAGAAGAAGAGGAACCTCCGGAGGTCTAGATCCACCAGCTCCCGCTCGCTCGGGTCCTAGGTGAAAGCTGCACGAGCGTCTCCCTCTAGTCGTGCCAGAAACTCCGCTCCAATCTCGCTAACCCGCTGGCGCGGGTCACCAAATCCGAGCGCCTCCATAATCTCCACTCGGCCGACTACCCTGCTGTCTCTGTCAGTCCCGCTCGTCTCTAGCCACAACAGGTCCAAGGCACTCTCTCGGTAATCGGGGTAAGTGACCCCGCTGACTGCCTCTCCGTCAACTCGTAGCCCGGTGATCCAAGCCACGTCCTCCAGTGTCGGCACCATGTGCCCCCATGACATCAGAAACGCCCGGCTCGGCGGGTGCAACCGCTCCCTCAACACCTGGATGAGAGGAAGGTCGATCCGGAAGGGCTCGATCCGCAGGAAAGCTCCAAAACCCATGGCGTCCACCCGCGCCCTCTGAAAGTCTGGCAGCCCACGGTACCCTACCACCACCAGGGACCAGTTGATCCGGCTCTTCATCACGCCCTGCACACCACAAAAAACAAACAAAAAAGAAACACACCAGCATCATGGATAATAATAAACAACAACACTGTATATAATATTTATTTATTTATTTTAAATAAATAAATATATATATATTTAAAGGCGTCCACCCCCCTGGACGCTTTCATTTTACTTCCTTTATTTTATTTTAACAAAACAAAAACAAATAAAAAATAAAATAAAAATAATATATATTATCATAAAGGCGTCCACCTCAGTGGACGCCTCCTTATTTTTAATTTT
This sequence comes from Amorphophallus konjac, assembly GCA_022559845.1. Taxonomy (NCBI): domain Eukaryota; kingdom Viridiplantae; phylum Streptophyta; class Magnoliopsida; order Alismatales; family Araceae; genus Amorphophallus; species Amorphophallus konjac. Next base: position 194,124 of record JAHNEJ010001611.1, on the reverse strand, counting down.
ATTTTATTATTTACGTAATAACTCAAAAAATAATAAAAATAAAATAAAATAAAAAAGAAAAGTTGGAGGCGTCCAGGCCCCTGGACGCCTCCTTCCCCCACTCACCGACCTTCTCCACACCATTTCTCGCCCGCCTGTTTAGCCTATTAAACCAACAAATTAGAGTTCTGAGGGGCTTACCGAGTCGTGCTCATCCTCTCCCGCGTCGCCGACGCCCGCAGGACCCTCCACGGCCAAAGGAGCCGCCTCCTCTTCTGCGGCAATCCCCTCTCCCGCGGTAGCCTCCTCGGCATGATCTCTCGACCTCCTCGGACGACGAACCCGTCGTTTCCGCTTCTCTCCACCCTGGCTCGGGCCTCCTTGCTCCATTAGGAACTGAGAATGGATCATTAGAATGAACAGTAGAAGAGAGCAGGGGTGAGGCCCCCCTATATATAGAAAATCACCCTTTTTTGGGGCGTCCAGGCGCCTGGACGCCCCCACCTTTTTTTTTCAAAAATTCAAAAATATAGGGGCGTCCAAGCGCCTGGACGCCCCCACATCAAAAATAAAAAAAATTTGAAAAATAAAATATTGGGGCGTCCAGGCCCTTGGACGCCCCCACATCAAAAATAAAAAAAAATGAAAAAGAAAATATTGGGGCGTCCAGGCCCCTGGACGCCCCCAGATCAAAAAATCAATAAAAATAAAAACCCCAGATCAAAAAATCAATAAAAATAAAAAGAAAATACAGGGGCGTCCAGGCCCCTGGACGCCCCCGGGTCAAAAAATCAATAAAAATAAAAAGAAAATACAAGGGCGTCCAGGCCCCTAGACGCCCCATTAAAATAATATATATATATATATATATATATATATATATATATATATATGATCTTAATTTAAATAAACAAGAACACAAAAGAGAGAAAACACAAAAAAACATAAAAAATAAAAATAAAAACCATAAAAATAATAATTAGGGGAATAGTGGTCTAAAATGTCAAATTGTAGATTTTATTCCATCAGAAAGCAGAGCGAGTTACATCAGAGGCTTAGGCACTCTAGGCCTTAACTTCCCTAGTTCTGTTACATAAGCTCTCCACAGCTCACATTCTTCCCCCACATGCGCTAAGGCCTTTCCCACAACACTTGTCTTCCAGGGTGCTTTAATGGCCTTCGCTTCCTTCGCGTCCGCCTCCGTGCCCTACTCCCTCTTCTTCAAAGGGACGATGCCAGTCATTAGTGGGAACGAATGGCGTGGAATGCCGATCTGGAGGCAGCACCGATGCGCATTGTAAAGGACAAACTCGGTCGCGCCGATCAGTTGGAGTTCAACTTCGGGAGAAGACCTCAGGAGGAGTTCAAGTGAGAGTAGACATGCCGGTGCGCAAGTGAAGAAGTTTTGTGTCATGGTTCGAAAGTGAGACCGCCAGTCTTCCCGTTTCTTCAGCCACGGAACACGGTTCGCCACGGTGCCACCGAAGCCTAACACATCGGCTATGTGATAAAGGGGGCTTTGTTGGAAGAGCTTCGAAGCAGTCGGCATCCCCTCACGGTGGTCGAATTTGAAGTGCAAATCGACCCAGCAATTCAGAACAAGTGCGCAACCAAAAGGAGGCTTACCCATGCTCGAGACAGTAAGACCGCTGTAAAGGTAGGCGAGGATGGCGGGTCCCACCCTCTTTCCACTCCAAATCCCGCGGATGGCACTCAGTTGGTCCTCCCCCACTATGTTGTCGGTATGAGGGAACGAGAGAGCACCCGCCAGACAAATGGTGAACCCTTTCATGATTCCTTCCAAATAGTCATCGTCTGGTGACCCTTTCAGGGCATCCATGACCCATTCCGCGAGCCTTTGCAAATCAATTCCCTGTTAAGTACAGACCTTTCTGGCTGCGTCGGGCGGCATGAAGCTTCCGAGGACGCTCTCGGAAGTTCCCCTTGTCAGCATCCTCATAGCCTTCACCTTCATGTCACTCTTGAATTTCTTCAATCCTAGCAGAAGTTTCACCTCCTCGAGGAGGATGGTCACCTCGAAGGTCGGGAAGATGAAAGTGTGGGTCTGGGGATGCCAGATCTCCACTAGTGCGCCCATAGCCGCCCAATCCATGCGAATCCTCTCATAGTGCTTGGCATGAATAAGGAGCCCCTGAAGATGCCACTTCGAGAGTATGGCCCTCATGGCAATGGAGATATTGGAAGTTAACTTTGAAAGCCATGGCAGTTTGGAAAACTTCCTCGGGCCTGGGAAGAGTGGATACGGCTGAAAAGAAGAAGGGAAAGGAAAAGAAGTGAAAAGATGGTTCACACAGTGAATTTGAAATGAATCAACTTACCATATGCGACTGGATCGTCCCACTCAGATGACCCTCGAGGTCAGAAAGTTGCCTGATCTCACTGCTAGGCCTGCCCCTCTTCATAACGTGGGAAGACTCTCCTTCCATCCTGAAATCCCTAGATTCTCCTCTCCTTCTCCTCCTGAGCTTTTAAAACTCTCCTTGGTGCATTTGGATGAACTAGCCTAAGGGAGGTACTTATAGGAAAGGAGAGGCGCTACAGGACGAAACACGTCACATCAGTGGTCATTCGTCAGAATTTTGTCTGGATCTCCTTGTACTGTGGTGCGATTCTGTTGCTTTCTGATGTATCTAATCTATGCTGGTCTTGCAGGTTTTTACTAGCGGACGTCTTTGTCCCATCTCCTGTCCCACCTTTTCGATGGTTGGTCCCACCATGTCGTACATCATAGTATATGATACCTACGCTACTAGAACATGTCAAGGACCTTGCGGCCCGAACGAATCTGGGATTTGAGTTCCCCTTCAACAAAAACAGTGATAATTCCGGAAGAATTTGGATTGTACGGATATGCCGTTAACTTGTGATAGCATGGGGATGATGGTTCCATTCAGTGAGTTGGTGCGTGGATAAACGGGCCCTAGCCCAGTATCAGCTCACTGGATCGGTATCTTGACCCATTCTTAACGAGTTGATAATATTATCCTTGGCTATTTTCTATTTTAGTTTATTTTAAATTTTTATTTAAACCCAGCATGCATTCATATAGGACTTTGAATTTATTGCGGAAGATCATTCAAGTGATTCGATTGTGAAAGCCGATGTGCTTCAATTCTTACAAATATGAGATATTCCACTCCGAATGAAATACTGAGTTTCCTTGAAACGGCCCTACGCTGCTCTTCCAAAGGAGACCCTTGTTTGGACAGACCCTCAGATATTCCTTTACTTTTTACCTTGTTTGACCCACCTTGGCCGCAGCACTTCCACATTGGCTGGTAACCGCTCCCCAAAGGTGAAACCTGCAGGTTTATGACCCAGATACTTCCACACCGAGAAGTTGGTCTCCTTTATTTTCATGCCTAAGCGCACATCTCACCCTCCCTTATTTGATCTCCGTCCAAGCAATCGTCAAATTTGAAAGACCTTCTTCAAGGTCGCCTCACTGAAACTACAGGAAAGATTCCAAACGGTAATGTCAAAAGCGTGCCTCATCACACCTTGGCATCAACTTATCAGTCCATTTCCACTCCATTTCACTCCACTTCGATACCATTCCATTACATGTCACTCCCTTGCAAAGCAGACGCCAAGGCGGGGTAGCTGTAGACACGCCATTTCGGACGTCTCCTGAGAAAATCTCATATTACTATACGACGCCCCGCAGTGGCTTTTGCATTTTGAATCGCTTGAGTGCTTCCTATTCTTGAGTCTTCTTCTGCCTTTTCGGCATCCGAAAATCGTCTCTTTGCGTCATTCAGACGGCATCAACACCAATCAGACGCACCGGAAGGTTCCGGAACCAGAAAAAATATCTAGCGGGCGGCTGCCGAAGCCTTTTCAGGGGACCCCCGGTCTTCATGGAGGCATTAAGGCCCCTGGACGCCTCCATTATTTTAATATATATTAAATTTATGGAGGCGTCCAGGCCCCTGGACGCCTCCATGAAAACAAAATATAAAATATAAAAAAATATTAATCATGATAAAAGACAAAACAAAAAAAATATAATATATTTATGGAGGCGTCCAGGCCCCTGGACGCCTCCATCAACTTGCCCACGGGGCCCTCCCGACCGTCAGTCGGTTTGTCGTGTAAGAAAAAATCCAAATTGTGGAGGCGTCCTGTCAACTGGACGCGCCCATTCTTGAATCACGGGCGCCGTTCAAAACCACGCGTTGTGCCAAACCGCGTGCGACTTTCGGCGGGAGTTCGGTGGACTTTTATGGAGGCGTCCACTTGCCTAGACGCCTCCATGAAAATATTCGAAATAAATAAATAAAAATAGAATAAAATACTATTTTTGCCCTGATGGAGGTGTCCAGGGCCCTGGATGCCTCCATCCTCCGGAGCTCTATAAATAGAGACCCCCCCCTCAGTCCGGGAGGGCAGAAGAAGAGATCCGATAGGCTGTCGGAGCCCAGAGGCTGCCGGAGTCATTTCTAACCCATGGGGTCTTTTGTAGGTGGAGGTTCTGCCGGCTTCTCGGGTGCCCACGCTCGCGAGAGGAAGGTCGTCTTCATCCACCGTGCTTCCACGTCATCCTTACGCTGCCGGAGCTCCGTCGGACTCCGCCATCGGCGAATCCAATAAGCCAATTCTCTCCCCTTTGCTTCGTAGTCCTTTTACATTCATCATCTCGCATCCTCTATCTCCCTTTATAAGGGCGTCTTCTCTTATATATTTCTTGCATTCATCATCGCATTTTCCTCCTACTCGGGTCTGAGAGGGGTTTAAAAACAACACCAACCAGGTGTATGTCTTGGCATGATTTCATTACCTTTTATTGCAAGAGATTGATACTACACTGCCGTTCTCTAATCCTGTCTATCTACTGTCTGTTATTTTGCAAGGGTAACTGAGGAAAGCCCTCTCCGTCGACCGGCCGAAGGGGGAGGAATAAGCAACCCGCCACTTCCCGCTAGTGAGGTAGGCGCGATCACTCTTCTATTTCGGGGTCCTCGACCCCTGGCGATCACATCATAGTTTCGAGGTCGCGGCAAGTAATTTCCCGCGATGGCCGTTTGAATTTCTGTCATTATATTTTTATGCTGCTCTCCTACTTGTCATATTCTCGAGGCCGCGGGGAGTCACTTCCTGCAATGGCCGTTTGAATTTCCGTATCCATATTCTATACTGCTTGTATATCTGCTATATTCTCGAGGCCGCGGAGGGTTATCTCCCGCAATGGCCGTTTAAATTCCCGTTATCTATATCATGTGTCGTTCTTACATCTCGCTCTATTCTCGAGGCCGCGGAGGGTCATCTCCCGCAATGGCCGTTTAAATTTCCGTTATCTATATTCTGTGCTGTTCTTACATCTTGCTATATCCTCGAGGCCGCGGAGGGTCATCTCCCGTAATGGTCGTTTAAATTTCTGTCGTTTATATTACGTGTTATTCTTACATCTTGTTATACTCTCGAGGCCGCGGTGAGTCACTTCCCGCAATGGCCGTTTCCATTTCTGTTATTTAATTCTTGCATTGTATTTATCCCGCTCGCCCCGCCGGAGCAATCTCCCGTGGTGGCCCCTTCTCTCTTCTCTTATCTTCTTTGTGTTGCAGCAAAAGCCCGATAAAAACAAAAAGGAGCCCGCGCACACCGCGTCTTCTTCGTTCCTCGAACCGCGTGACGTCGCTCACAATGCAGAGCCAAGGACAAGGTACCAAAATATAACAATGACATATACTTAGATGAACATAACTTCAGAATTGGCCAGAGTATAACAGAGTTTCAATAAATATAAGTAGAATTAAACAATCTAGCAGAATATCTAAATTATCAGAATAACTGAATAGCAAAATATCAGAATAACAGAATTTCTAGAATTCACAGAATTTGTAGAATAACAGATATAACAGAATAACAGAATATAACAGATATACAGACTTTGGTGCAATGTCACACCCAGAATTCTCATGGTTTATAGAATTGGACTTCCGTCCTTCCTGACATTGATAGTCGCAGACCCACAACCCTTAATGTTTTAGAATCAGATATGGCCAAATACAGAGTCAAAAGGGTTATGTTCTGGAGATAATATCAAGGAAATTCCCAAAAGGGACATAGTGTCAAGGTTAATGTGGAAGTTAATCATGTACATATGTGATATGACTATCTTGCAATAAATCTCACCAAATCAGGAAAATGGAGAAAACTAGAAATTGGCGTCACTCCCACCGCCATCCATTGGAAACAGCATCCAGGGAGGGGTCGCTCATTAGTATGACCAAGACAGGCACAAGGGAAATAATGACAATTCTTATGGTCGCTTAGTCTTGAATAGCGTCCTGCATAAGGTCGCACAAATAATAAACTGCGCCCCTACCATGGTCTCCAATTATATTAGGCGTCCATGTTAGGGTCACAGTTCAGAGATATATAAGCTTTCAGAAAAACCAGAGTGACATGTATCGATTCTAGGGTTTTTAGGATGCAACCCGCTCGGCTGCCTTGAGGGAATCCAAGCCTAGCGGAGTCTTACGGAGGTCCCAATGACAAAGTCACCAGTCCGAAGGAAGGAATATCCCGCGGAGGGCTCATTCATCACCGAGAGTTAGAGGGGTAAGTGAGAAACAACGTGAAACGTGGGACTACATCTACGGACTGAGATATAGTGCCAATAGAACCCTCGGTATGGGTCACAGGAAAACTCGGAAGAAATCTATGAAACAGGTAAATGGCGCCTTAAGAGGTGCCTTTATATTATTAAGCAGAGTCTTCTCGTTGAGGCATGTAATCTATAATTCCATCTTTATATACATTAAACAGATTCTAGAGAGTTTCTACACAGGTAATATGGTGCTCTTGGGCAGGGTCTTCAATTCAGAATATAGCGCCTTGGACAAGGGCGCTATATTGAAATGGAGACTATGGTTCAGCTGTGCTTTCCTTCTTATGAAATTTAACATGAATAGTGTCACTTTCTTATTAAATAGAATTTTTCAAAAATGAATATATGGACAGAAAGAGAAAAATAGCAGGATTCCAGAACTATGCTCATGCATCAATTTGGACAATAGGTTTCATAGTTGTTAAATTTTAAACATGGTGTATTTATTAGTTACTGAAGGTTTTAGTGATTGTGTGTAACGTCGCTTATCAATATAGCGCCCAGGTAAGGGTCGCTATTTACTATTTATGTAGGAAACACATAAAACTCGACATGAAAACTGGTTCTACTATCACCTACTGATCTACATGCATGGATATGATCTAGGATTTATAAGATTGGGCTTAAAACTTGAGAACACCTACGGAGATATCTAGGGAATCATGGAATATGTAGAGAATAGTTTAAGATTCAATTTGTTAAAGAGTTTAGCTTGAGATATTGAGAGCACCTACCAGTTGATTGATGGAGAACGACGATTCGAAGAGAAATATAAGAAGAATAGTCACAACAGTAGTAGTTGCAACTTCAACAAAAGAAGCAGCAACAGCACACTAGCAGCAACGACCACGGTAGAAAGGGAAGCAGCAAGGAAGAAGCAGCAGCTTCTCCTCGTTATGGCCACGGGCAGAAGATGAAGAGGTGAGGAGCAAGGCTCCTTTACGCACAGTAGGGGAAGAAGCAGTTGCAGCAGCGAACCGCAGGTAGCTACGATAGAGGAAGAAGACGAAGTAGCTTCAGCAGTAGCTCACGCCCTCCCGAAGAAGAAGAAGGATAAGAAGAAGCCGCAGACTTCTTCGTGCAACTCCGGCAGCAGCAACGGTAGTCAAAGGCAGCAGAGGAGGCTTTGAGGACGACGATGGGTCGGGGCTCACAAGGTTAACAGCAGGATTCTACCATCGTTCGCAAAGCAGGGTATTTATATAGAAGAAGTTTAAGGTTCCTAACGAGATTAGAATTTCCCATGTATAAATCCTACAAAACTTAATCTTTCCCTGCAACCCATTCCTACCTAAATCCGCAGCCGCCCCTTCACGAAACATTTTGGTCAAAAATCTGATTCCTATTTGAACACCACTTGGGTATGGCAGGAAACCTTTGTCTATTAACATATTTATATATATACCAAGCCCATCTTAAGGCCCACTTTGGCTATTTGTTCGAGAGGCCCACAAAGGTTAAGCCCTTTTTAGTTTAATCTTTTGGTTTTTTTACATTTTTAGTTTGTTTTGGGCCATTAAAGGTGTATGGATTTCTAAAGGGCCATGGCTTTAACTATTTTCTTTTGGCCTTCTTGTATACTTATTTAGGGATTTTATTTATTTAAAGAAGTTTATTCACTATAATTCAATCCGGGGTGCTACACTCCTCCTCAATTCCACACTGACGCCTCATCATCAAGAGGCACGGCCTTTGGTGCAACTGGAGGTCTGATGGACATTCACCCCGCTCTCATCCAATTCTTAACAGCACAATTTGGTAGCATGAACTCATCCTTTTTACAGCTCAATCTGCAAGTGGAAAGGATGGAAGCAAGACAGATTCACAATGAGCAAGTCCAGACCAGCAGATGGGATAAATTTGGCGCAGATAAAAATAAGTCTGATGGTAAATTGTCTGCATTTATGCACTCCTTGATAAATGTGTGTGAAAGAGCAGGGAGAATCATGAAAAGACTACGAGAAATTCATGCTGAAACCCAAGAAAAAACAAGTGAAATGGTCATGCATGCTTATGACATCCGTGAAGATCAAAGCAATCTCAACATTAAGTATGCAAGGCTGTTGGACATCTCAACTCACCTCTTAGAACAAATGGCAGCATGGACCTTATCAATCAGAGAACAAGTGGCCACTGAGACCACTAAAACTATCAATGCCACATCTAATCTGGAAAGAACAGTTAATGTCGCTACTACACGGCTACTTGATGCCTCTAACCGGATGGAAGGGAAGGTGTATGCTGACTGCAACAAGCTCCTTGATGCCTCCTCCAAACTTGCAGAAAAAGTCCATATTGATACATCACTCATAGTAAACCGCACCACCAAAGCTGGAGCCAAAATGAATGTTCTGTACAACAAACTTGATATGGTTGGTACTGAAATTCTGGAACTGATTCGTCTGCATAAAGCCCAACTCCAACCAACCCTGGCTGACACAGGTGATGAATGGTGTCCTCCTCCTCAGACAGAAGCAACATCCTCTCGTCTCCCACCGCAAGGAACCCAACAAAGGGCACAGATAGAGTACATTTGTGAGATGCTACACACCTGTGTTGTGCCCCTATGGTCACTTGAGTTCATATGGTCACTTGGGTCATTCGACATCATTCTATGGTCATATGAGTTCTAATGTATTCTTGGTTTTGATAATGGCTAAACACTATTAGTCATTGATGTTTTTCACCTTCATGTGATTGACATACGTGATATTTTTGTTCATGACAGGTGCGCCAATGAATGGACAAGGAATCAAGTGGAAATGGTGAACGCTCAATGTTGCGCCCTCGCACGAGGATCGACCTGCGCGGTCAGGTCGCGGGGATAGGTGTTTCATTGGTCTAACACTTCATTGGTCTAACACTTCTTGATTTCAATCCCAAAATACATGAAATTGATGAGGACATGAATATCTTGACTTATGAACATGTTTCATTGGTCTAACACTTCATTTTTGCAGGTATAGGTGTTTCCGGTCGACCTATACACCTTGGCCGGTCGACCGGTTTTCCCAGAACCGAAATGATGACATTGTTACAGGTTTCGGTCGACCGCCCCCAGGCGTCCGGTCGACCGGTTTTGCCAGAGCCGAAATGTGCTGGCTGCAGCAGGTTCCGGTCGACCGGCCCATGAATTCCGGTCGACCGCCAGCTCCGAGCCTTCATTTTTGACTTTGTTTCCAACTTCGAAAAGGGCCATTCTACATGGATTTCTTTAATCCAAAAGTCACCTAATCACCCACAAATTGTGGATCTGGTCTAAGGCTTGTCCATAGACCATTCAAGGTCTATAAAACCAATACAAGAGGGTTGGAAACCAAAAAGGCTTCAAGGGGTTACAAGGGTGGCTGCAAGGGAGGTTGCAAGAGAGCTTGGAGACGAGCTACTGTTCACGTGAACAGTAGTTCGTGAAGGTGTTCTTCATCCAATCAAAGGGGTTACAAGGGTGGCTGCAAGGGAGGTTGCAAGAGAGCTTGGAGACGAGCTACTGTTCACGTGAACAGTAGTTCGTGAAGGTGTTCTTCATCCAATCAAAGGGGAATCAAGCTCAAATCAAAGCCAGCAAACATCAAGGAAGATTACATCAAAGCAAGGCTATCAAAGTGATCCAAGGAAGCCGGTTTGATTCAAGTTCTTCAAGGAAAATCATCTACATCCATTCAAGCTCTTTCAAGCTCATCCAATGTGATATTTCAAGCATTCAAACTCCTAGAAGCTAAAGAAGTAATCAAGATTCAAGGTAGCTTCATCATCTCCTTCATTCATTCAAAGAAATTCAAAGAGAAGATCAAGAGAGAAGAATTGAAGGAAGAGGTACTGTTCACGTGAACAGTACTCCGTGAAGAACATTCATCCAATCAAGGGTGAATCAAGAAGATTGAGTTGAAGCCAAGAGGAGCCTTGTTGTTGATCAACATTCCATACAAGGGCCAATTCATTTTCACTCATAACTCAATCTCTTGTTTTAGTTCATTCACATCTGTTTCATTTTCATTATTGTTTAAACATTGAAAGTGTGATTCATCCCTACCGGTAGTTAGTAGGAAGGCAATTGGAGGTTGTTCCAATTTACGGTTGACGTCCCTACCAGGTGGTGAGTAGGAAGGCAATCGGTGGTTTCCGATTTGCGGTTCTGTGCGCTGCACAAGTGAAGCCTCACCGGGTTTTGGTGAGGGGTGGACGTAAGGCTGAGGATTCAGTCCGAACCACCTTAAAAATCCTGTCTAGCGTGGTTTACTTATGTGATTGAATCGTTCTAGGTGCATGCTTAGGATCGAATTATTATATATCTTGCTTATCTTGCTAAGTGAATCATAGCATACTTGGAAGCTAGTTTCTATTCCGCTGCAATTTATTTTAACTAGCTATATAGAGGGCCACATTGCGAAAGTGGGGCTGATCTATTCACCCCTCCCCTCTAGATCCGCTGTCCACTACACAACAACCTGGCTAAGGGATATAAATGACAACATCAAGACTCTACACCGATTTGTTAAAAAACGAGATGAGCAAATCACTCAGAAAGTTGACTCTCTCGCTGCCACAATTATGCACCTACAGCATCAGTTCTCTGAAGCCCAGAATGATGTGACACCAACCCTTGGACCTATTTTGCAAGCATTCAATTTTAAGAAGCGGACTCACTCTAGCGGGCTCACTCGCTTGGCGCACACTAGTGCCCGATGGCGACTCGGCGATGTTGGAGAGGGTCCGAGGCGGGACCTTGAGGCTCCAATGGTTGGCTAGCTTGGGGAGAACCCCAAATGGGCCTGGGATGCCCAAATCATGGGCGGCCAGCACACCAAGGGTGTGGGATGAAGGGTTCACTTACAACTCGCCCGCGGTGGTCACTCACGGCACTGGCAACTTAGGGTCGAGCTCTCACTCACCGTCCGACGGAACAATGGCGGTAATACTAAGCTAGCAATGAATTGAAACCAGCCAAGAGAGGGGCCGAAGCTCACCTATCCGGCGTGAAGACGCCGACTCCGGCCGGAGACGGGGGCGAGCGGGGAGGCGTGGGAATGCACCCGTACGCCGCGTCGAGGGAGCTTCAAACCTGCAAGTGAATTATTACATGAACTACACCTCTCGCAGGAGGGGGATCTTAGGGTGGGGGTTAACTCAGATTACATCCAAAACTACCTCCACACAGGGAGGGGCCTTCAGCCGGCCAAGCGGGGAGGGGTGAGACCGACTAAAGTCGAAATTGGACGCCGATGTTGATTCTGCCCACTGTCTGCGCTTCTGGATAGACAGTCGCTTCTCTGGACACTGCGGCCACTCTAGATTGTTTATGAAGACGAAACCAGTGGGAAAATCTTCGTAGCTGGACCGGGAAGACACCGAAATTTTCTGGATTTCTTCTGGTACCTCTGCTGGTCGGGGTAGGGGCTTGAACAGGTTAGTAGGTCCTCTGTTCTGACAGCTGTAGGTTCCTAACAGCAGGAAGCAGAGAGTGCCACGAACGCTCCCGAGCTCGGAATCAGATTCCGTCAGAGCCTTTGGAACCGTTGATGGATCTGCTTCGAAGCCAAACTGATGGGGATGCCAAATGAGGTCGGAGTAGTCCGGTGGCTTCTGAACACTGAAGGAGGGTCGGTGCAGATAGAGTGGAAGCAGAACCGCACGATCGGGGGAGAAAATTGATAACTTTCTGGTACGGTCTCCAAATTGAACTCTGCTTCTTGGGGATCGTAGAGGACTCGAAGTAGAAGACTTTTGATGAAAAACTCTTGATCCGATTCCCAATATGTTCATCGCAGAAGAGCTTCCACTCCGGCTCTGGCCTCCTGCCAAGGAGGATTCGCGCAGTCGGGGGAGAAAGGCTCTCCCGGGCAGCACCGTGCTCGGACGAAGATGAAACCACCGCCGTTGCGAATAAGACAGGAAGACGCTTCCAACGGTACCTCTTGGGCCTTCAGATTCATCGGGATGTGGTCGGGGTCGCCTCTGCAAGGAGGTGGTCTTCTGTAGGTCACCAGCTGCTTGGAGGATTTATCAATGGAGGTGGGAGAGGTGATGGAGAAGAGCAAGGGAGAATGGTGGAGATGAGAGAGAGAGGGGGGGGCGACCCTAACCAAGGGGTGGGGTCTTGGGGGTGCCCTAGAGCTGTGGAGGGAAGGTGGATTTGAATTCAAATGGCCTAGGGAAGTGGTGGGTTGTATGGGGGAGAGGGAAGGGTGCTTGGGGAAGGGAAGATGGTAGTTAGTGGTTGGAGGGTGGAGCAAGGATTGGAGGATTCCACCTTGGGGTTGGGGGGGAGTTAAATGAGTGTATGGGGAAGGGGGAGGGGTCTTAATGAGAGGTGAATGGGGAGGAGAGAGAAAATTTCAAAATTTGGGATGAGGGGAGAGAGAGAGAGGGGGGGACCCCTTAGAGAGAGAGAGAGAGAGAGAGAGAGAGAGAGAGAGAGAGAGAGATAATGAGAGAGAGATCTAGAGGGATGTGGAATTTTGGATTTCAATATTCATGCCAAAGTTGTTACATATGAGAGGAGTGGGGGGCCTATTTATTGGCATTGGACTTTTCTTAGGACGAAAATGACCCTGACAAACCAACTAATGACCCATGCAGACCAAGGGAGGGGCGCCCCTGGGCCTAGCCCATTAGTTGGGCCCAATAGCCAACATAATTGTAGACACGTTAAAATTGACATTATTTTGAGTATATTTCATATTGCCGTGTAATGCCCCATTTGACCCTCAAATTAGCTTGTTTGAGTGGTTTTTCCCACTTTTCTTGAATTTCTCCTATTTTTCCCTAATTTCCTCCTTTTTCCTATTTTTCTGAATTTTATGGGCATTTATCTCTATTTTCTGAATTCACGCCCTCATCAGGGGCGTGTTTTTGAAACACGACCTGATCTAGGGCGTGTCTTCCCATTTTATCTATTTCTCTCCCATTTTATCTATTTTTATGAATTTTCTGAATACGTGACCTGGATAAGGGCGTGTTTTAATTCACAACTTCGCTGAGGGCGTCAATTCTTGGTGTTTGACCGACTTCTCCATTTTAAAACTTGAAATTAACGCCCTTCCCAGGGGCGTGTTTTTAAGTAGTGACTTTGCTTGAGGCGTGTTTCACATTTTTCAAATATGGGAAGTTGTTATTTCTAAAAATGGTTATTGAAATTAACGCCCTTGTTCAGGGCGTATTTTTAAAAGATGCCTTCTGTCAGGTCGTCAATTCTTGAATTGACGCCCTGATCCAGATCGTGTTTCAGTTTTGTGTTCCGAACGAGCGCAGCCTTTCCCCAGAGAGTCCCTGCTTCGTTTGGGCTCTTGCCCATTCTTATCCTTTCCCTCCGTAGGACTCTTACCTTCTTATCTCTTCATCCAATTCTATTTAACAGAGCCATTGGCTCTGTTAATCGTTTGGACTCTCCCCCTTCGAATTCCCCTTCTTCTTCTTCTTCCCCGTTCTTCTGCCTTCTTTTTGGTTTTGTTTTCTGTCTTGTTTTTCTTCTTTTCCTTCTTACGCAGGTGTTGTTATTGGCTGAAGGAGAAGGCTCTTGGGCGCTTCATGTCATCATCCAATTAAAGCCTTTCTCCCCATCGAGCATCAAAGCCACAAGCAACAGGCTCTTTCTGTTTTATTTTTATTCTTCTTTTTACTATCATCATTCATATGCATGCATGTTCATACATGTTTATATATATTTCTTCAACTCAACTACGTTGAGTATCTCCCTTAGTGCAACACTTGCACACCTCCCTATTTACATAGCATTCATCATATCTCCCATACCCTCTTTGCATAGGGGTTTAAGGGCCACCACCCTTAAGGTGTGTTTTTCACATATTACCATGCTCATCCTTTTTATTAAGAATTGATGCTACACTCACCATATTTCTAATTCAATCTTTTATTGGTGTTTGTTGATTATTTTGCAAGGGTAATCAAGAAAGAGAAACTCTCTTCATCGGCCGGCCGATTTGAAGAGAATGGAGCACTCACATACCCGCGTTTTCAAAGGTATTTTTCGCGATCCCTCCATATTTGTTATTTGTTATATCTTTTGAGGCCTCGTGTCTCTGGCGATCACAAACTCCTCTTTGCACCTCGTGCATGCTTATTTATTCTTTTTTTGTATTCATTCCTAAGTGGATTTATTAGGATCTACAAATTGGCGATCACGGTGGGACTTTCACTGTTTTCTTTTTGATTACCCCTTTCCCCTTTGGCACCCTCGCGTGCCCTTTCCCTTTGGTACCCACGGAACCCTTTCCTTTGTGCCCCTCGGGCACCCTCCTTTGTGCTTTTGCACTTCCCCACTAGTGATTGGCTAGTTTATTAGATCTCTTTTTTTAGAAATTCCACTTATCCTCTTAAAAATAAAATCTTAATGAGCATGATATCCTGTTGATTGCCTTATTTATGTAATTGTGAGTGTTTCATTCTGCTGGTCGTGGAGCTTTCTGAGAATTAACGCCTCAATTTGGGGCGTGTTTAAAATTAACGCCCCCATATAGGGCGCTTTTTGATTCTATAACGCCTTCCAGCAGGGCGTTTTCTAGCGCGTCCCTGGTGCTTTGTGAATTAACGCCCTACCACAGGGCGCCTTTTTATTGCAGAACGCATCACTCAGGGGCGTGTCTTGTTTTGGCCGTGCATCCCCTGAGATTTGACGCCCTCTCCCCGAGGCGTCCATTTGATTTATAGCGCCCCCTTTCAGGGCGTCTTTTACTGGAAATTATTGTATTGCGGTGTGCAGCTGGTTTCTGAATTCACGCCCTTCTGGAGGGCGTCCTTTTATTTGGTAACGCCTCACACAAAGGTGTTTCTTTGCTACCCCTGGGTTTTGACGCCCTCACCAGGAGGCGTTTATTTGGTTTGTAGCGCCCCATATCAGGGCGCATTTTTCTCTGCCTGTGGGCCCTCCACAGTGATTCACGCCCTGCCCAGGGCGTCTCTTTTCTGATAGCGACCTTACCCAGGTCGTGTCTTTCCTGAGTTTTCACAGAGCCCGTGCTTATCTGTGCATGGATTTTATATTGATTATACCATTTACTTGGCTCTATTGGTGGATTTGTTTATATCTCCTTGCATTGCATTCATTCATTTCTTTGCATTGGTTTGGGAGACCTCTCTCCTCACTAGGATTCCACACACCCCCTTGGTGAAGGAACGACCCTCCATTGAGCATTCCGTCTCTTTGGATTGGAAATTCCTAAACCAAGCCTCCATAAGCCCCCGCACCCGTGGATTCCCTCACGGACGCCGGGCAGGTTGTACCCTTGAAGTTCCCGAGATTAGTTGGCCTATACGTGGTGAGAGAGTGTTCCTAGTTGGCATTGGAGTTAAATCATATTGAAACTAGGATCCTCCCTTGTGTGAATCATATCAATTTGTATAAATTCATTAATTCACCAAGGTTCAAACATAAGAAATCAAGGTAACCATCACAACTTGTGTGTTTCTTTGCAAATTGTTTGCACATTAAACTGCTTGAATGGCTTACTTTGATAGACAAAATAACATGTTCAATTCAATTAATGTTCATGAGGGGGATCAACCTAGCACATCTTATTCCCCTCAATTTCAACATGTTCATCATTCTCACCATACTTTCAAGGGACCACGTCCTCATTCTTATGGTCATGCCCGACCCACGGGCAATGTCCATCCTCATGGTCCACCCACTCAATCACGAGCCACTATCTCTTCGGGACCCTCTCGTCCTAATGATGAGAAAGTCTCCCAAATTTTACATGCATTAGATCATCTCACCCCTCAACAGATCCAAGCCCTTAAGGCCGCCGTTGGGGGTGCATCTCCTTCATCTCATCCTCCTTCTAATCCTCCACGGGTGGCCCATCACCCACTTCCCTCTTCCATTCATATTCCTACTAATCGGGTAGCCCACTACCCATCTCCTTCTATTCACACTCCTCCTCGGGTGGTCCGGGTTCTTTTACGGGTCATCCCGTTAACTCCCCTCCACGGCCTTTTTATGCGGCCCCTCCTCCTTCAAGGCCCTGCCAACCCTCGGTTGTTCATGTTACACCCCTCCAGCAAACTCTGCTTGATAAGATTACTTTGATGGAGGAGCAATTAAAAAGGGTCATGGCTCCTCCTACTCCGGTCAATCCTCTCCATGCCGCTTTGGACGAGATTACTAAGATGGAGAGAGAATGGAAAGATAGGAGAGAGGATTATGGCGTCAGCATTCCAAGCGAGTAAGAGCCGGCATTTGAAGAATCCGAGGCAATATACGATGATGAAGCTGCGCAGGCACCCCTTCCGAGTTTCCTTCGTTTCCCACTTCCCCCACTTTCATTCGATGAACCTCCTGCTCAGGATGAAGCCACCACTCCCAATTCAACCCCTATTTCCGAGACTTCTTGGTATTACGACGATGGGTCGATACTCCAATCACCCGCGCCGGCGCATCTTGAGTCTTTCCCCACTCCAAACACCGCTCACCCCATTCGGCATTTCCTACGCACCAAACCTTCACCCATTAACCCTCCACCAATTACACCTCCACCCACTATACCATCAACCTTCATGACATCAGCCTCCCCCGAGCCTTCCACTATAAAACCTCTACATATTGAGCCTTTAGCCTTCACCGAGCCTACCATTAAACCTTCCCCAATTCAACCTTCCGTTATCCCATTATCACCGCCTCAACCCACCTTACCTATTCCCCCACTTAACCCTTCATCTTTACCCATGGTTAATCCTGAGCAGGATCCACCACTTTTTGCACTCGAGCCAACCCCGACTGCTTCCGAGCAAAGGGAGAAACTTGATGTGTTTGAACCTCCGCTTCCACCTCCGCCAACACTTTCTATTATACCTCCACCCTCCACGAAGCCTTCCGCCTCCGCCTCACCTCCTTTTACCACTCGGAAGGGGAGCGCTGCTAGAAATACTTGTGCCGAAGATAAGCAAGAGCCGGGTAAGAAGAATTTGGCCATGGCCATGCTATTCAAGATGCAAGAGTTCATTTGCCGGATGCCAATCCAGGTTATTATTCCGAGCACGGTCAAAGAGGCCAAGTTACCGCCGCTGCTGTTCGCCAGAGAAGAATGCCAAGCACTGATGCCATCCAAGGGCCGGGCAGGGCACCCCTTGTTCCAATTTCCAAATCATGAATCCATTCTTCCATGCAAGGGGCGAATGCCCATTTTGTTCAACACTCCATATACGCCACAGTTAATGGGTAGCACAATGCTTCATGTTCCAACTTTCCAATCCCCTCACATTGTTGATCTTTGCCTTCCAAGGGGGTTGTTATTTATTATTGAAGCTTCTTCCATTGGGCCAATTGGCTATACACTTTCGCTGTCGTGGAGGGACAGTTATTTTAGCACTAGGGGGCCTTCCACTCCTTTATCCACCCCATCCATATTCTTGTCTATCACGCTTTCTTCATGGGCCACTCCCAGGGGAAAGAGGAAGATCTCGCCCTCTCACCCTTCATCTTCTTTGCATTTCATGGCGTTCATGCATTCACTGCATTCATCACGTCCATTCTATTGCATTCATATGCATTTGCACCTCCTGCTTCCCGGGTTTCCAAACCCGTATCTTCCCCGCCTTCCGACACCTCCGGACTTTCCCTTTGGGCACGACGCCCCTCTCCACCTTTTTTACCTCATTCCTCCGGAACCTCCGGACTTTCCCTTTGGGCACGACGCCCCTCTCCACCTTTTTTATCTCATTCCTCCGGAACCTCCAGATTCTTCGTTTTATTCTCTCTATTCTCTTCCCGGGCATGACGCCCCTTTCTATCTCATTCCTCCGGAACTTCTGGACTTTTCCCTCGGGCACGACGCCCCTTTCCACCTTCTCCTTCCTGATTTCATTCCTCCGGAACCTCCGAATTTTTCTCTCCTCCCTGGGCATCGCGTCCCTCGGCATTTGCTTCCTCCGGAACCTCCGGACCCTCTATCTTTCTTCCGATTCATCTTTCTGATTTTCCAGAACATCGCATCCTTCATTCTCTTCTTCCTTTTTCATCACTCTTTTTCAGATTTCTTCTCAGGGCATCGTGTCCCTCAATATCTTATCCCTCCGGAGCCTTCAGATTTTTCCTCTCATGATTCTCCTCTGCCTCCGGACCCTCCGGATCCGCCTCTTTCTATCTACCAATTTCTTCTTCTAATTCCTCCTGATTCTGGGTCCGACCCAACTTCTTCCACATCCACTGCCTTGGGCATCTGCCCATTCTCCCATTGCTTTCGAGGCTTTAGTCCTCATTCCTCCTTCTAATTCTCCTCTCCTTCTGTAGACTGTTCCATGTGATCAGGGTCTCCGTGCCTTAGTGAGGGAGTTCTAGCCCTCGCCTCTTTTCCTTTTTTTCCTTATTCGTCTGAGTCTGGTCTTGGCACCACTCCTTCTTGTTAAGCCACTTTCAATCCTTTGCTTCCAATCCTTTATCTGCCTAAGAGGACTATCCCACGATGATCAACCTCTCGCGGCAGCTGCTTTAACAAAGGTTGCAAGGTAACATATTGGCGTAAGTAAGCATTTATATGATATCATTACCTCATTACTTCACGCGTGATTTTCAAAATGAAGTGCTTCCTAACAAGATTAAGAGTGGTGTTTTAGATCTTTATCTTAGGCTTTTGTTAAATTAAATCATTGTTAAAAAGAGTCTTTAGGCTTGCTTATGCAGCACCTTGGTTAATAAGAACCCCGCGCTAGAAATTCGACATTCTCTCCCTGCTTGTTAAGATCAACCCTCAGCTAGGCACCTCACACACTTCACGGCGTCTGATAACGCGAAAGTTCGTCGTTTAAACCATGCGTATAACAATCTTAAAACCGCACTCGCACAAAATGATCAAAAGAGAATGTAGTATTCGGACAAGCACGGGTCGAATCCACTAGGAAGAATAGATTTTTAGAGTTAAAAACTTTGGACTCCTTTGGAAAATATTTGTGATTTGATTGTTTGAAGAAAAGTGAGGAAACAAAGAATGATTCTAACACTTAATTGAAAACACCATGACTATGCGCTTATGCTATAGAAAATAATTGTATGAAGTGGAACGAAAATATAGAAGAAAGAGATAGAGAGGGAAGAAGAGCAAGAACTAGATCAAGAGAGCAACTTTCATTAACTTAAAAGGAAGAGTACATAAAATGCGAAATAAGTTTACACTAATGGCACAATGAGATTACAATGAAGTGAAATAAAACTAAAGCAATAACAAAAAGAGGAGCCTAAGGTGTGAAGATGGTAGTAGCAATGGTGATGACGCCGTCGTCTCCTCCTCGTCGAGCCTTGGAGAGGATCACTCCGCCTTGAAAGAGATCACCGTGGGAAGAGGTGGATGAAGAAGCCGTCGCCGTCCACGTCACGAGCCTTGGAACGTCGCCCGTCTTGATGTGCACGCCGCCATGAAAGGGGAGTTGTGGAG
Source organism: Amorphophallus konjac (assembly GCA_022559845.1). Lineage (NCBI taxonomy): Eukaryota > Viridiplantae > Streptophyta > Magnoliopsida > Alismatales > Araceae > Amorphophallus > Amorphophallus konjac. Next base: position 174,129 of record JAHNEJ010001611.1, on the reverse strand, counting down.
GATAAAATGGGAGCAACCGGAGGCCTAAGGTTGGGAGAGAAAGAGGGAGAGTGAAAGATTGCCTAAAGAAAAAACTCCCCTTCTCCTCCTTGCCATGGGCTATTTATAGGGAAAGTTAGGTAGAAGGAGGGTGGAGATTGTATCAAAAGGAGATGGATGGCTGAGATTTAAGTGGAATATGATGCATGGGGAAGAGAAAAAGTAGGTGGGCACCCCCTTTCTTGGACTTTAGGCACCCCATTTCCCAAGGCTCATCATGTCTCTCCTTTATTTCAAACTTTGAATGTCCTTTTCCTCCTTTCCAAACTTAAAGTTTGGATTCTTCCTTTTCAAACTTTGAATTCGAAATTTTGAACTTTCCTTTCCCTCCAACCAAAATAATTTGAATTCTTTATTTGACTTGGTCAAAATGGTGATGACCCTTTTGCCCCCGGCTTCTTTTGTAATTACCTTCGGTGTCCTACACACACATAATTATACTTTAGTCCATAAAAATTACCATAATGTGCACATAAATCTCAAATGCTCATGATTATGTAATGGAGAATTAATGCTCATGACCCTCAACTTTAATTTATTATTAAATAAGATAATTGAATTAATCAATTTACGTGAAAGCTCTAATTTAAATGCGGAGTTGAGGTTAACTATGAAATATGCATAATTACCTAATTATATGCACATAAAATGGTGTTCATGCAATGAATTGTCATAAGAAATGGCCACTTATCACACCCCCCAACTTACTCATTGCTAGTCCCTTAGCAATGCCAATAAATTGCATTTTCGGACTAACAAGAGTTTACAAAATTCATGCTCTCATATCCAGTTATCCCTTCATAGAATCGACCAAAGATTAGGAATCTGGACTCATTAATGCACACTAGCCTTATGTAGGAACTTAATTGTACATGATTAAGAATTCAAGTTAAAGCTCAATAGCACTTGTGCATGTGTAACTACCAAATCCACAGCTTAGACAATTGCATCCCCCATTCGCTATTCCAAGTAAATGTCTTTCAACCCTGCACCTCTTAGATCAGAGCATTAAGCATATTAGCTTTTTGTCTGCCTTATTGTTTTGTCCCTTTGGGAGTTTTTATACCACACATGATGCTGCACTACCCTTCACTGTTCAACGTGAACCTCGACTCTTGCCTTAGGAGAAGCAGGCCCAGTTTCGCAGATCCAGGTTCCCTTTTCCATTTTACGCGAACCTCAACACGTCTTAGGTGAAGTAGGCCCGGTTACTAAGATTAGAGGCATTTTTCATGGTGTTTTTTTTCTTTTTTTTTTTCATAGTGCCATTGCACTTATTTGATAGATAATTTGGCAGAAAGCTTTGTTCTCTTTTTTTAAGAAGTGCAGAATATCAGATAATATACCTAAAATAGCAGAGGGCTTGTCTTGCTTGTTTCATTAGTGTGTAATGTAAATTTTTTTTTTTTTAGTGCACATGAACTTTAAAGGGATTCTTATATCAGTTTTCCATGGCTAGATTGACTAAATTTTCCATCATCCTTCTCCCTAGCCTTTTCTATTCCAGAATTACTTTTAATTTAAGCATGAATCATGAAACTCAAAATGGGGTTTACATCTTTTTACTTTCATGTAATGATGACATGCAAGAAAGAACTTCTATCAGGTTGTAATATATGCATCATGAAAAATTTTCTCTCCCCCCCAACTTGAATGACATTGTCCTCAATGGCATGTAAAACATGACAATGCATACATGAATGCTTGGAAGGAAAGGTACAACCTGGGGTATGCAGACATAACTATTTTGGCAGGCAGTTTTGCGAACGACTTCTTCCAGCTCCTACAAACACAAATGAAAATATTTCACTAGATTTTTGAAGAGAAATGGTTGGGTTGCCTCCCAACAAGCGCTAAGTTTAACGTCTTCAGCCAGACAACATTCTTGTATTTATCATGGGTCACTCAGTGGGATTGATTCCTTTGATGAAAGTTGTGTGTTCTCCAAGTAGAGTTTGAGACGTTGACCATTAACAGTGAAAATTTGACCATTTTTAGGATCTAGAATTTTGACAGCACCATGATCAAAGGCTTTGAGCACAACAAATGGTCCGTCCCATCTGGATTTGAGTTTACCAGGGAATAAGCGCAGCCTAGAATTAAAAAGCCAAACCTTTTGATCAGGTTGAAATGATTTTCTCACAATGTGTTTATCATGGAAAGCTTTGGTCTTGGCTTTGTAAATCTTAGTATTTTCATAAGCTTCATTCCTCAACTCCTCTAACTCATTTAGTTGTAGGGCCCTATGAGATCCTGCTTGGGCCAAGTCGAAATTGAACTGCTTAATAGCCCAATAGGCCCTATGCTCAAGCTCAACGGGTAGGTGACAAGCTTTCCCAAAGATTAACCTATATGGAGACATGCCAATGGGAGTTTTGTAAGCTGTCCGATAGGCCCAAAGAGCGTCATCCAATCTTTCAGACCAATCCTTCCTATCGGGCCTAACAGATTTCTGTAGGATATTTTTGATCTCCCTATTGGATGTCTCCACTTGGCCACTTGTTTGGGGATGGTAGGGAGTGGCAATCTTATGAGTGATCCCATATTTTCTGAGAAGACCTCGGAATTGGGCATGAGTGAAATGAGAACCTCCATCGCTAATGATCGCCCTCGGACATCCGAACCTTGAAAATATATTCTTTCGGACAAACTTCATGACAACTTTGTGATCATTAGTCCGGGTGGCAATGGCTTCAATCCATTTAGACACATAGTCGACTGCCACAAGAATGTACTCATGTCCGAATGATGGTGGAAAGGGCCCCATAAAATCAATTCCCCAAACATCAAAGATTTCGACCACTAGAATGGGGTTGAGTGGCATCATATCCCGTTTGCTCATGTTTCCAATGGCTTGACACCTAAGACAAGTCTTGCTAAATTCATAGGCATCTTTGAAGAGAGTGGGCCAGAAGAATCCACTTTGTAACACTTTAGCGGCTGTTTTCTTTCCCGCAAAGTGTCCCCCACAACCTAAAGTGTGACAAAAGTTCAGAACGCTTTGTTGTTCCTCCTCAGGGACACACCTTCTAATTATTTGATCCGGACCCATGTAGAATAATTCAGGATCTTCCCAGAAATAGTGTTTGATTTTGGCAAAGAAATGTTCTTTTTCATGTTTAGACCACCCATTAGGAATTTGTCCCACAGCTAAATAGTTGACAATATCCGCAAACCATGGAACTTGACTATGGGTGATGGACAAGAGGTGTTCATCTGGAAATGAATCATGCAAAAGAGCATTATCAGTTGTGAGAATCCGAGAAAGATGATCGGCAACTTTATTCTCAGAACCTTTTTTATCTCGGATCTCAAGATCGAATTCTTGGAGTAAGAGGATCCACCTAATGAGTCTAGGCTTGGCATCCTTCTTGGAGAACAAATATTTGAGAGCTGAGTGATCAGAGTACACAATGACTTTTGCCCCTAAGAGATATGATCGAAATTTTTCAAGGGCAAAGACAACAGCTAACAGCTCCTTTTCTGTGGTGGTGTAGTTAAGCTGAGCATCAGCGAGGGTGCGACTTGCATAATATATCACCACCGGACACTTGTCAATTCTTTGGCCTAGAACTGCCCCGATAGCATAGTCGGAGGCATCACACATGATTTCAAAAGGTAAAGACCAATTGGGAGATTGGAGAATGGGTGCCTTTGTCAAAGTCTCTTTAAGGGTATTAAAAGCCCTTAAGAAAGCATCATCTAGATGGAATGGGGCATCTTTGGCCAAGAGAAGAGTTAACGGGCGGGCAATTTTAGAAAAGTTGCTGATGAATCGGCAGTAGAAGCCGGCATGGCCAAGGAATGAACGGATTTGCTTCACCGAGGTTGGAGGAGGAAGATTAGAAATGAGGTCAATTTTTGCCTTATCTACCTCTATACCGCGTTCAGACATAATGTGGCCCAAGACTATGCCCTCTTGAACCATGAAGTGGCTCTTTTCCCAACTAAGAGCAAGGTTTGTTTCAATACATCTTGCAAGCACTTTCTTCAAATTTTCTAAGCAATTTTCAAATGACTCCCCAAACACAGAAAAATCATCCATAAAGATCTCCAAGAATTCTCCTATCATATCGGAGAAAATGGCCATCATGCACCTTTGAAAAGTGGCCGGTGCATTGCAAAGACCGAATGGCATTCTCCGAAAGGCAAATGTTCCATATGGGCAAGTGAATGTGGTCTTCTCTTGGTCTTCTGGATAAATGGCCACTTGATTGTACCCAGAATATCCATCTAGGAAACAAAAATATCTTTGGCCTGCCAATTTCTCCAGAATTTGGTCAATAAAGGGGAGTGGAAAATGGTCCTTTTTGGTCATGGCATTGAGTTTTCTATAATCAATACACACTCTCCATCCCGTGGTGGGCCTAGTGGGCACATCTTCTCCTTGTTCATTTTTGACCACGGTGAGTCCCGATTTCTTAGGAACCACTTGAGTGGGACTCACCCATTGGCTATCCGATATAGGATAAATAATTCCCGCATCGAGCCATTTGACAACCTCCTTCTTCACCACCTCCTTCATGTTTGGGTTCAACCTTCTTTGCATTTCCCGACTAGGTTTGGCATTGTCCTTTATGTAAATGTGATGCATGCAAATAGATGGACTTATCCCCTTAAGATCGGCCACTGTCCAACCTATGGCACCCTTGTGAGTCCTAAGGACTTCTAGGAGAAGTGTTTCTTGGGTAGGGGTTAGATTGGAAGCTAAGATAACAGGAAGGGTTTGATCGGGGCCTAGGAATGCATATTTGAGGGAGTCCGGAAGGGGCTTAAGCTCAAGTTTAGGAGGGCTTTCAAGTGATGGAAGGGCTGGTTCATCTTGCAAAGCTGGAAGTGGTTCAACCTTATGCCAAATGCTACTATGATGTGGGGAATCTTGAAGAGCATTGACCTCCCTTATTTGACCCATGCCCAGATTATCCTCAATAATTTCATCATAGATTTCTATGAAGTGACATTCTTCATCTAGGTCCAAATATTGGGAGGCTTTGAACACATTGAGAGAAACTTTTTGACCTCCGAATGAGATGTCCATCGTCCCCGTAGCACAATTAATGTTGGCTTTGGCAGTAGCAAGGAATGGGCGGCCTAGGATGATTGGTGTGTGACTTAACTCTGAGGAGGAGGCCATGTCAAGAATGAGAAAATCAACGGGGAAGTAGCAATCATGGACTTTCACAATCACATCCTCTATCAAACCTCGAGGAGTCTTGACTGAGCGATCGGCCAGTTGGAGAATGACGGGGGTTGGCTTGAGTTCTCCTATGTCAAATTGATCATAAACAGAGGTGGGTAAAAGGTTGACACTAGCTCCTAAGTCGAGGAGGGCTCGGTCAAAGGTTACACCACCTATATCACATGAGATGAGGGGAGCACCGGGATCCTTCAATTTTCTAGGGAGATTGTTCATCAAGACCGCACTAACATCCTCGGAGAGCCAAATTTTCTTTGGGGTCGACTTGGGCCCTCTTCTTGGAGTGCAAAGCTCTTTGAGGAATTTGGCGTAGGCTGGAACATGTTTTATGGCATCTAGGAGTGGAATATTGATGTGAACTTGTGAAAAGAGTTCCATGAATTCCTCATTTTGGGCCGGCCTAGTCTTAGTGGTCTTGGGCTCTAGGGCATTAGGAAAGGGGACCTTAGGTTGATAGAAATTTGGATCTTCATGGGCCTTTCCTTTCCCTTTAGGATCTCCCCCCAACTTATCTTGAGTGCAATCCTCCTTGCTTGCATCCTCATTATCTTGATTCTTTTCTATGGAATCTTTCAACTCCTTTCCATCCTTGTATGGGTCATCTAACACCTTCCCACTCCTCAAAGTTGAAATAGCCTTGACATTTTCAAATTGTGGGCTTTTAGGTTGGGCTTGTGGGATGGGTTGAGGTAGGAGGCCCGGTTGTGGAAGAAAACCCGGGGGTTGATTTCTTGGGTTGGCCACGGGTTGACTTGGAAGTTGACCCACTTCTCTTCTCATTGTAGCTTCCGCCAATTGTCCTATTTGACTTTCCAACTTGGAAATGGATTGTTGTTGATTCAAGATGATTTGTTGGAGTTGATTGAATTTATCTTCAAAGTTGGATTGAGGCGGAGGTTGGTAAGTGGGTTGACCTTGATTAGATTGAAAATGTGAATAGCCCATAAGAAGGAATTGAGCTTGTGGACCTCTACCAAATGGATTGAAGTTGTTGGGTTGGGTTTGAAATTGACTTTGCATGGGTTGCTTTTGGGCTTGATGAATAGAGGGGTTGGTTGCTTGAGGTAGAGATTGTTGGGATTTCCAAGAAAAGTTTGGGTGATTCCTCCAGCCCGGATTGTATGTGTTTGAAAATGGGTCATTATTGGGCTTAGAGAATCCTTGGGCTGCAAAGACTTGCTCCTGGATGGCAGGGGGTAATTGAGCCGCAGTTGGACACTCCGTGATGTGATGGGATGGGCTTGCACATAGAGTGCATGCCTCATGTGGAGTGATAGATTGACCCGAGAAGGAATGGGATGATGGTTGGCAAGAAGGGTCTTTCAAAGTCAAGAGTTGGTCTAACTTTTGAGTCAGAGTCTCTACTTTATCCAACTTTTGAGTGATGAGACTTATGTCCAATCTTGGTTCAAAATCACCTCGGGCCTTGACCTCATATAATCCGGCCCGCTTGGAGGGCCCAATGGATCTCTCATAGGATGATAAAGAAGCATGATTGATAGAATTCTCACTCAGCATTTCAAACAAATCATACGCCTCATCCTCGCTTTTGCTCATGAATGCCCCTCCACATGATGCATCTACCATTTGTCTAAATTGATCAGATAGACCCTCATAAAAAGCTTGGACTATTTGCCATTTGGACAACCCATGGTGAGGGCACTTCCTAAGCAATTCCTTGAGTCTTTCCCATGACTCATGCATTTGTTCCCCTGGAGTTTGGGTAAAACCCGTGATTGCCCTTCTCATGGTATTGGTGCGGCCTATAGGGTAGAACTTCTTCAAAAATTCTTGTTGCATCTCGGCCCAAGTTCTCATTGGCTTCCCTATAGTGCCTAACCAATATTTAGCCTTATCCTTAAGAGAGAATGGAAAGAGGGTCAATCTAAGGGCATCATCCGAGAAATTTTGGATTTTTACCGTGGAACAAATTTCTAAAAATTCATCAATGTGCTTGTAGGGGTCCTCATTGGTATTTCCATAAAATGAGGGGAGCATTTGAATTGTGCTTGACTTGATCTCATAATGGATGGCTTGATTTTGAGGAATGTAAATGCAAGATGGAGGTTGATATTGGTTGGGAATGAAGTAATCCTTCATTTGCTTTGGAGGATTGGGATTTCCGGCCATGATATTTTGGTGGTGAGGTCCTTGATTTTCGGCCATAAGATCTTCTTGGAGATCGTCTCTTGGATACAAGACTCTCTCAATTTCCTGAATGGGTCCTAGTAGGTTTGGATGTTGAGATCTTCTACCTTGCATGAACTAGGACAAAGAGAGAGAGAGAGATGACAGAGATTTTTTTTATAATGATTTTTGTTTTATTTTTTTTTTAATTTTAATTTTCTCTTTTTTTATTTTGATACAAACTAGGACGAAGAGAGAGAAGATGAGATTTTTTTTTGTTTTTATTTTTTTGTTTTTATTTTATGTAAACACAAACAAGTTATCACACAAATTACTTAATGCCCTAGATGTGACCTAGACCTACAAATTGGGTTTCACAAAATGGCTAAAGTGAAACTTAGGTTCACCCTCAATGTTTCCACCGGCCAGGTAAGGGGTGGGGTAGTGGGAGGTTCCCCCTACTTTCGTAGGGACCTAATTATGCCAAACCACTAGCCCGCTTAAGGCGTTTGCCGTCCGACCGTCTTGCCTTAGGCACCGGTTTTCACAAGAGGGTAAGCCTAAATAACACAAGAACCACAGTGTGAACCTAGGGCTAATGTCTACTGAATTTTATTTAAGGTCTAGGTCATGCAAAGATGCAAGGGAATTATGGTTTGTGGGCTAAGGAAGGGTGATGAAATCCCCACCTTATCTTGTTTATGGGTGTTGCCCTTAGAATATTTTTAGAAATGATATGCAACAAACCAAGTTCAAACAAGGGGTTCTATGCAAGCATGGAAATGCATGAGCATACTTTTGAAAAAATTAGAGTACTCACCTTGCCTCCCGCAATCTTCAATAATGCAATTAACAATAATTAAACAACAAGGAAAAATAAATTCTATCCTAAATGATGCATGACCTAAAACATGGAAGTGTGGGTTCTACTCTTGCAATGAACATTTTTATTGAAGTTCAAGTGATACTTTTTTTTTATTTTTATTTAATGAACCTATCTAACCATAAGATATGAAATGTAGAGAAATGAAATTGAAATGAAAGAGAAAAAGTTTGGATACTTACTTGAAAAGTGTTCCCTCGTTCCTTTTTTTTTTGAAATGAATGACTAAATCACAAAGATGAAAGAAAGAAAGGCAAACTTACCTCTAATTTTTTTTTGAGTTTTCAAGTTGCTTTTTCTCCCCTTTTTTTTTCCTCTTTTTTTTCTGAATTTTTTTTTTCACCTGTAAAAAAAAAAAAAAGAAAAGAGAACTTTAGTAGTACACTATATACACAAGGAAAATAAAGTTCTTAAATCAAAAATCATCATTCTTCCCCGGCAACGGCACCAAAAATTGATAACGCGAAAGTTCGTCGTTTAAACCATGCGTATAACAATCTTAAAACCGCACTCGCACAAAATAATCAAAAGAGAATGTAGTATTCGGACAAGCACGGGTCGAATCCACAAGGAAGAATAGATTTTTAGAGTTAAAAACTTTGGACTCCTTTGGAAAATATTTGTGATTTGATTGTTTGAAGAAAAGTGAGGAAACAAAGAATGATTCTAACACTTAATTGAAAACACCATGACTATGCGCTTATGCTATAGAAAATAATTGTATGAAGTGGAACGAAAATATAGAAGAAAGAGATAGAGAGGGAAGAAGAGCAAGAACTAGATCAAGAGAGCAACTTTCATTAACTTAAAAGGAAGAGTACATGAAATGCGAAATAAGTTTACACTAATGGCACAATGAGATTACAATGAAGTGAAATAAAACTAAAGCAATAACAAAAAGAGGAGCCTAAGGTGTGAAGATGGTAGTAGCAATGGTGATGACGCCGTCGTCTCCTCCTCGCCGAGCCTTGGAGAGGATCACTCCGCCTTGAAAGAGATCACCGTGGGAAGAGGTGGATGAAGAAGCCGTCGCCGTCCACGTCACGAGCCTTGGAACGTCGCCCGTCTTGATGTGCACGCCGCCATGAAAGGGGAGTTGTGGAGGATAAAATGGGAGCAACCGGAGGCCTAAGGTTGGGAGAGAAAGAGGGAGAGTGAAAGATTGCCCAAAGAAAAAACTCCCCTTCTCCTCCTTGCCATGGGCTATTTATAGGGAAAGTTAGGTAGATGGAGGGTGGAGATTGTATCAAAAGGAGATGGATGGCTGAGATTTAAGTGGAATATGATGCATGGGGAAGAGAAAAAGTAGGTGGGCACCCCCTTTCTTGGACTTTAGGCACCCCATTTCCCAAGGCTCATCATGTCTCTCCTTTATTTCAAACTTTGAATGTCCTTTTCCTCCTTTCCAAACTTAAAGTTTGGATTCTTCCTTTTCAAACTTTGAATTCGAAATTTTGAACTTTCCTTTCCCTCCAACCAAAATAATTTGAATTCTTTATTTGACTTGGTCAAAATGGTGATGACCCTTTTGCCCCCGGCTTCTTTTGTAATTACCTTCGGTGTCCTACACACACATAATTATACTTTAGTCCATAAAAATTACCATAATGTGCACATAAATCTCAAATGCTCATGATTATGTAATGGAGAATTAATGCTCATGACCCTCAACTTTAATTTATTATTAAATAAGACAATTGAATTAATCAATTTACGTGAAAGCTCCAATTTAAATGCGGAGTTGAGGTTAACTATGAAATATGCATAATTACCTAATTATATGCACATAAAATGGTGTTCATGCAATGAATTGTCATAAGAAATGGCCACTTGTCAGCGTCCTTAGCCGGCTCCTTTGGTTAAACACCGTTGCTACCTTGGCCATGCCATGAGTATATCTGAAAGTCTTTTCTCTTCTTTACTCGGCCACGTGCAGGGGCAAGAGGTTGACGGATGAGATGACCAACCTTGGTAATCCCCAATACGAGAGGAGTCTCAAATAGGGGCAGTCTTGACCCAAACTAAATATGAATTTCATGATATACATCTCGCCAAAAGGGCTATTATGAAAATCAAGTCAGAATTTCGATAAAAGTAAGATTGTGAATTATGGCATGACAAGAGTGGCAAAGTCCCCGCAGGGAAAATCCTGACCGTATGCATGTCAAGGGTCTAAAAATCAAAGGCATAAAGCTCCGGCGCAACAGACTACCTCTTTGAGGGGGAACACCTTAGAAAGAATTCAAGTCCCGACATCTCCCATCCTGCATAAAGCTTATCTCCAATTCTTCTTCTCTTCTCCCTCCAAGACCGAACATTTCTCAGATATGGCCTTGGTAGGGGTACCGTTGATCAAGGGCAGTCGGTTATAGGGCGCCACCCTTCAATGCACGCCCAGCTCTGGGCAGTTTTTAGCAAAAGGGGAAGGAACGAGGACCCCTAGCCAGTGGTTTAAGACACCCTTTGATGCTGCTTTAGCAATGTCTAACCAAAATCAAAAAAAATTGAATATTTCTGGTCCAAAATCTATAAAAATTTGAATATCTTTCCCAAAATTCATAAAAATTGAAATATTTTTCAAAAACCACATAAAAATTTGCATATTTCAAAAAAAACTCCATAAAAATTGCATTGTATTTTCTGATGGTGTTTTGCAGGAACAGCTTTGCAAGGACCAAGAGCATGGGATGAGTCCTCTCCACTCATTACTATCAATCTATTGATTCCTCCCGATATTCTCATGACATGCCACCCTGGGCATTTTTGGTTATCACCTCCTTATATCATTTTAGTTATATCTCCTGATTATCATTCTGATTATTCATCTCCAGATCTTTCAATCAACTCCTACTAATTTCTCTTGATCAATTCTGCCGATGGGTATTATCAGATCTTGATCATTCAACTCCAAATCTTGATTAGCCAAGTTGGCATCCTCATGACAAAATAACAAACAATGATGCTTTGCAATATCATGATTCAACTCATAATGGTTACTATGTTGTGACATGCTATTGATGCTTTGATTCATGCTATGCTTGCTACGCTTAAATGCCTTATTCATTACTTGTTATCTTTTATATCTTGGCTGATAAATTTTTGAGCGCAGGATAAGAAGCTCTTGGTCCCACCGACTGGGCATCATCATCCAGGCCCCACGGTGCTTGCAGCTCAGTTCTCAGTTCCCATGCTCATTGCCCCACCATCTCCTGTATGCATTTTACTATATGTTACATATGCTACTAGATTATATCAAGGACCTTGTGGCTTTGGTAAATCTGAAATTTGAGTTCCCCTTCATCAAAAATGATGACGATTCCAGAGGAGTCTTAGTCACACGGATAGGCCGTTGAGCCGTCCGAGACTGGGGACGATGGTTCCTTTTTATGAGTTGGTGCGTGGATAAACGGGCTTCGGCTTAGTATCAGCTCGTGAAATCGGTTTCTTGACTCAGTCTTGGCAGCTTAGCAATATTATCCTTGATTATCTTATATTTTCATTTGATTTAATTTTTCCCTTTAGACCTAGCATGCATTCATGTAGGAATTTGAAATAATTGTTGAAAAATCATTCTGATGAGCTGGCTTTGAGGGTTGAAGTTGATCTTAATCTTTCCAGATTTGAGATATTCCATGCCGGATTGAATCTTCAGTTCATTTTGTCATTGTTTTGGGTGATTTTCTCGAAAGCTCCTTGTTTGGATTTTTATCATCTTATTTCAATCCTTTCCTTTGATCCACCTTGGCTGCAGCACGTCCACTGGCTGGTAACCGCTTGCCAATGGTGAAACTTACAGGTTTGTGACCTGGGGTACTTCCACCGCGCTGGAAGTTGAACATTTATTTTATCTCCTTCGTGCATCGCGTGCACAACTCCCCTTTTATCCAAACATTGTTGATTTCATTGAATTTCCCGAAATTTGCTTCATCTCGTGCTTTTGATTTGATTCTCATCAAGTGATATTGATTGCGTGTCTCATCACACCTTAGCATCTACTTTTCAGTTTGCTACGCTCCCTTGCAAAGCAGACGCCAAGGCGGGGCAACTGTAGACACGCTAAAATTGACATTATTTTGAGTATATTTCATATTGCCGTGCAATGCCCCATTTGACCCTCAAATTAGCTTGTTTGAGTGGTTTTTCCCACTTTTCTTGAATTTCTCCTATTTTTCCCTAATTTCCTCCTTTTTCCTATTTTTCTAGATTTTCTGGGCATTTATCTCTATTTTCTGAATTCACGCCCTCATCAGGGGCGTGTTTTTGAAACACGACCTGATCTAGGGCGTGTCTTCCCATTTTATCTATTTCTCTCCCATTTTATCTATTTTTATGAATTTTCTGAATACGTGACCTGGATAAGGGCGTGTTTTAATTCACAACTTCGCTGAGGGCGTCAATTCTTGGTGTTTGACCGACTTCCCCATTTTAAAACTTGAAATTAACGCCCTTCCCAGGGGCATGTTTTTAAGTAGTGACTTTGCTTAAGGTGTGTTTCACATTTTTCAAATATGGGAAGTTGTTATTTCTAAAAATGATTATTGAAATTAACGCCCTTGTTCAGGGCGTGTTTTTAAAAGACGCCTTCTGTCAGGTCGTCAATTCTTGAATTGACGCCCTGATACAGGTTGTGTTTCAGTTTTGTGTTCCGAACGAGCGCAGCCTTTCCCCAGAGAGTCCCTGCTTCGTTTGGGCTCTTGCCCATTCTTATCCTTTCCCTCCGTAGGACTCTTGCCTTCTTATCTCTTCATCCAATTCTATTTAACAGAGCCATTGGCTCTGTTAATCGTTTGGACTCTCCCCCTTCGAATTCCCCTTCTTCTTCTTCTTCCCCGTTCTTCTGCCTTCTTTTTGGTTTTGTTTTCTGTCTTGTTTTTCTTCTTTTCCTTCTTACGCAGGTGTTGTTATTGGCTGAAGGAGAAGGCTCTTGGGCGCTTCATGTCATCATCCAATTAAAGCCTCTCTCCCCATCGAGCATCAAAGCCACAAGCAACATGCTCTTTCTGTTTTATTTTTATTCTTCTTTTTACTATCATCATTCATATGCATGCATGTTCATACATGTTTATATATATTTCTTCAACTCAACTACGTTGAGTATCTCCCTTAGTGCAACACTTGCACACCTCCCTATTTGCATAGCATTCATCATATCTCCCATACCCTCTTTGCATAGGGGTTTAAGGGCCACCACCCTTAAGGTGTGTTTTTCACATATTACCATGCTCATCCTTTTTATTAAGAATTGATGTTACACTCACCATATTTCTAATTCAATCTTTTATTGGTGTTTGTTGATTGTTTTGCAAGGGTAATCAAGAAAGAGAAACTCTCTTCATCGGCCGGCCGATTTGAAGAGAAAGGAGCACTCACATCCCCGCGTTTTCAAAGGTATTTTTCGCGATCCCTCCATATTTGTTATTTGTTATATCTTTTGAGGCCTCGTGTCTCTGGCGATCACAAACTCCTCTTTGCACCTCGTGCATGCTTATTTATTATTTTTTTGTATTCATTCCTAAGTAGATTTATTAGGATCTACAATAATGACACAAGACTTTGGTAGATAACCTACCAACCTAGGTACATGACTCAAATAAAGGAAAAATTACATGATGATGACTCAATTAAAATATAAAAATTACATGACTAGACTCATAAAATTACGACGAACACAATGGCGCACGCTGATGAGCAATCCGAGCCTCAAAAAAAAGTGGAGGGGCAAGGGATGCCCCCATCATACCCCCGGGGTGGGGAGAACTCGACCCTGTCGAGTATAGGTCCACCGGGGAAGTAGTACACCAAAATGTAGCTCCGGGCGAACCACGATCTCCACACTCATCCTTCGCTCATAGCTGGGGAAGGGCGCTTTAGCTCATCAAAGTGGCTCGGACACACCATCATGCTGGCGATGGGATCTTGCTTGCCTAGTATTGCCGCCGTGTGCTCACGTCGGGCTCTCAGGCTAATTTGTGGTGGCACTCCGAGGGTATCTCTCGCAAGGATAGGTGTAAGCTCAAGGCACTCACTAGGATCCACCGCGGTGCCCTTAGAGGGTGCTAGATCCGCCACATGAGAAATGGGGTGAATCCCAAAACTCATTCGAAACTCCAACCCGCAAGTCGGGTTGCCAAAATCAATTGGAACTTGGCAAGGTCCAAGTCCTCGTGCCCTCAAATTGGAGGTGACCCTAGGGTAGAGCCACTCCAAAGTCATCATCGTCAAGTTATCAACTTGGAATTCCAAGTGGCGCCCATGAGTTTTTGCCCGCTTGTTGTGAATCTCACCGCTTGTTGCTTGATACTTGCTTGGATGCATATGCCATGCACTATGATGCGGTGTGAGTGGGTAATGTGTGGTGTGCAAAGGTGGTCCAGGGCAACCACATATAGACCTATCGTGCATTGATGTTATGAGGACATTGAATGATTTGGGAGGACCGGGGCATCCATAGGTGTCCCTCTTACAAGTGAGTGTGATGAATGTTGGAGGACCCGGACACCCATGTAGGCTCATAGCATACATAAGACCAATGGTGAATTGGGGAGGACCGTTACACCAAAATAGGGACCACTCATGCTTCCTACTTGACATGTGGGTGATGTGAATGAATGGACCCGACTTTCTAATCATGCCAAGTGGTGTGTTGTGCCAAGACTTATGCACTCATATCCTAAAGATGACTTCCATGTGCATGGGTGTGGGGTGGACATTGAGCTTCCACTCGTATGGATCAAAGGGATCTAAGAAGGGGGTCATCATGGAGTGAGGCAATTCATCAATCCCAAGGTGTACGTTGCCTATGGTCAAGGTTCCCTTGGTGTAACCCGATTCTAGGAAGGGAGGGGTTTGGGTTAACATGGGCGGTAAGGGTAGGGTAAGGTGGGTGGTGAATAAGGTGAGTGGGTTACATGGAGATCTAGGTTCCCATAGGAAAGGGTCGAAGAAATCATGGTAAGGGTCACCTAGATAGGGGTACTCCATGTTCTCAAGATCCTCATATGGTGGTGAGTCACCCTCTTCTAGTGAAATGGTTGGGCCGGTGTATGGGGTGGGTTGGTTGGTCAAGGTTCTAGGAATCACAATGGTAGGGGAGTGGACCGGGATGGGCTCTTCCACTATGGGGAGAACGAGAAGGAGGTTACTAGTGTAGCAATCAATAGTGCAAACCGAGGTGATAGACCCAATGCATGGATGGATGAGGTCAAGGCTCTGGGGTCGGTCCACCCCTAGGGTCAATAAAGAAGTTAAGTCTAATTGCCACTCTAGACCTTTGAGGAGATCATCCCAACCTTCTACCTCATAGTAGGATTGGATTGTGGTGTGATAGGAGTGGAGGGGGACAATTTGGGATGGATATCCCAAAGGTGAGAGAGGTGGGGGTGAGCTAGGAAGGGTGGGTCCTCGTTTGAGCCATTGGAGTATGGCCTCATTCACGGTGGGAGTGCCTAGTATGTGGATGTGTGGCTCTTGAGGAGTCGGACTAGGGAAGAATGGTGGGATTGGGGGCTCTTGAATTTCCACAATGGTAGGAGGTGGATCCGGATTGACATCCTTCTCTACTTGAGTGTGTGTGTGGGCCACAACTTCTAGTGCTAATGGGGTATAAGGATCTATGGTGGGTGGTTTTATGAAAGCCGGCGCATGACGCACTCGGGGTGGTGGGCAAGGGTGGACTTGGGTTGGGATAGGAAGGGGAAGTAATGGAGGCCTAGGTTGGGGAAAGATTGGTGTAGGAAGCGGGAGGTGGGTTGGGTGAGGGGGTTTAGGTTGGTTGGCCTTGGGAGGTGCATCTTTCTTTGGGGGTGATGGAGGGATAGTGGTGGGGTTCAAGGGGGCTTGCGGATATGGTTTTGGTGGGGGAATTTGAGTTGGGGGGTGGTGGTCGTCATGGGCCTAGGTGGAGGGGTGGTCATGGGGCCCAATTGGGTTTGTGGAGCTATGGTTGTGGTGAGGACTTGTAGGTAGGGTGTAGATGTGGTGGTCGGGATAGGATAGGTGGAAAGTGGTGGGGAATGGGGGATTTGGGTCTTGGGTTGGTCGGGTGGGGATGGTGGAGTTGAAATGCTCCTTAAACTTTGGTGGTCCGGGTAGGAGGGGGAAACATATCTAGCCCTAAGTTGATCCTTCATGTCTTCCCATGTGGTGAGGGGAGCTTCCCTTCTAATTATCCTTAAGCCTTCAATTTTAACCCAATGAGTTTGAGCCCTTTTGGTTAGTTGCATTTTGGCACATCGAACTTCCTATCCTCGGACATGGGATTCTCTCAAAGTAATGGTCCATTGATGCCTCCCATTCTAAATAGTCATTAAGATGAGTTCCATCAAAAGTGGGAGGTGGGGGACATGTCCTTCTATCGTCCGTCCTTGGGGTGGGCCCATTTTCTCCAAGTTGGTTGAGTCGACCCGATATGTTATCAAGCCGCTCATTGGCATAGGTCAAGGCCTTCATGAGGTAGTTGACATGGCCAGGAGGTTATGTGTGTTAGTGGTAGGCATCCCTTGGTGGTTTGGACTTATGGAGTGGGCCGATTGGTAAGGTCGGTATGAGGTGGCCATACTAGGGGACAAGAGATGCACCGAGACTCTAAATGCATATGAGCATGCCTAGGACCAACTTGATAGAGACAAGTTGTGAACTTGCTCTGATACCACTTGATGTGACACCAACCCTTGGACCTATTTTGCAAGCATTCAATTTTAAGAAGCGGACTCACTCTAGCGGGCTCACTCGCTTGGCGCACACTAGTGCCCGATGGCGACTCGGCGATGTTGGAGAGGGTCCGAGGCGAGACCTTGAGGCTCCAATGGTTGGCTAGCTTGGGGAGAACCCCAAATGGGCCTGGGATGCCCAAATCATGGGCGGCCAGCACACCAAGGGTGTGGGATGAAGGGTTCACTCACAACTCGCCCGTGGTGGTCACTCACGGCACTAGCAACTTAGGGTCGAGCTCTCACTCACCGTCCGACGGAACAATGGCGGTAATACTAAGCTAGCAATGAATTGAAACCAGCCAAGAGAGGTACCGAGGCTCACCAAGCCGGTGTGAAGACGCCGACTCCGGCCGGAGACGGGGGCGAGCGGGGAGGCGTGGGAGTGCACTCGTACGCCGCGTCGAGGGAGCTTCAAACCTGCAAGTGAATTATTACATGAACTACACCTCTCGCAGGAGGGGGATTTTAGGGTGGGGGTTAACTGAGATTACACCCAAAACTACCTCCACACAGGGAGGGGCCTTCAGCCGGCCAAGCGGGGAGGGGTGAGACCGACTAAAGATGAAATTGGACGTCGATGTTGATTCTGCCCACTGTCTGCGCTTCTGGATAGACAGTCGCTTCTCTGGACGCTGCGGCCACTCTGGATTTTTTATGAAGATAAAACTAGTGGGAAAATCTTCGTAGCTGGACCGGGAAGACACCGAAATTTTTTGGATTTCTTCTGGTACCTCTGCTGGTCGGGGTAGGGGCTTGAACAGGTTAGCATGTCCTCTGTTCTGATAGCTGTAGGTTCCTAACAGCAGGAAGCAGAGGGTGCCACGAATGCTCCCGAGCTCGTAATCAGGTACCATTAGAGCCTTTTGAACCATTGACGGGTCTACTTCGAAGCCGAACTGACGGGGATGCCAAATGAGGTAGGAGTAGTCCGGTGGCTTTTGAACACTGAAGGAGGGTCGGTGCAGACAGAGTGGAAGCAGAACCGCACGATCAGGGGAGAAAATTGATAACTTCCTGGTCCGGTCTCCAAATTGAACTCTGCTTCTTGGGGATTGTAGAGAACTCGAAGTAGAAGACTTTTTATGAAGAACTCTCGATCAGATTCCCAATAGGTTCATCGCAGAAGAGCTTCCACTCCGGCTCTGGCCTCCTGCCAGGGAAGATTCACGCAGTCGGAGGAGAAAGGCTCTCCCGAGCAGCACCGTGCTCGGACGAAGATGAAACCACCGCAGTTGCGAATAAGACAGGCAGACGCTTCCAACGGTACCTCTTGGGCCTTCAGATTCGTCGGGATGTGGTCGGGGTCGCCTCTGCAAGCAGGTAGTCTTCTGCAGGTCGCCAGTTGCTTGGAGGATCTATCAATGGAGGTGGGAGAGGTGATGGAGAAGAGCAAGGGAGAATGGTGGAGATGAGAGAGAGAGAGGGGGGCGACCCTAACCAAGGGGTGGGGTCTTGGGGGTGCCCTAGGGCTATGGAGGGAAGGTGGATTCGAATTCAAATGGCCTAGGGAAGTGGTGGGTTGTATGGGGGAGAGGGAAGGGTGCTTGGGGAAGGGAAGAGGGTAGTTGGTGGTTGGAGGGTGGAGCAAGGATTGGAGGATTCCACCTTGGGGTTGGGGGGGAGTTAAATGAGTGTATGGGGAAGGGGGTGGGGTCTTAATGAGGGATGAATGGGGAGCAGAGAGAAAATTTCGAAATTTGGGATGAGGGGAGAGAGAGAGGGGGGGACCCCTTAGAGAGAGAGAGAGAGAGAGAGAGAGAGAGATAATGAGAGAGATATCTAGAGGGATGTGGAATTTTGGATTTCAATATTCATGCAAAGTTGTTACATATGAGAGGAGTGGGGGCCTATTTATAAGCATTGGACTTTTCTTAGGACAAAAATGACCCCGACTAAATAACTATTGACCAAGCACTCCAAGGGAGGGGCTCCCCTGGGCCTAGCCCATTAGTTGGGCCCAATAGCCTAACAAACCAACATAATGACACAAGACTTTGGTAGATAACCTACTAACCTAGGTATATGACTCAAATAAAGGGAAAATTACATGATGATGACTCAAATAAAATATAAAAATTACATGACTAGACTCATAAAATTATGACGAACAAATGGCGCACGCTGATGAGCAATCCGAGCCTCAAAAAAAGTGGAGGGGCGAGGGATGCCCCCATCATACCCTTGGGGTGGGGAAAACTCGACCCCGTCGAGTATGGGTCCACCGGGGATGTAGTACACCAAAATGCAGCTCCGGGCGAACCACGATCTCCACACTCAACCTTCGCTCATAGCTGGAGAAGGGCGCTTCAGCTCGTCAAAGTGGCTCGGACACACCCTCATGCTGGCGATGGGATCTTGCTTGCCTAGTATTGCCGCCGTGTGCTCACGTCGGGCTCTCAGGCTAATTTGTGGTGGCACTACGAGGGTATCTCTCGCAAGGATAGGTGTAAGCTCAAGGCACTCACTAGGATCCACCGCGGTGCCCTTAGAGGGTGCTGGATCCGCCACATGAGAAATGGGGTGAATCCCAAAACTCATCGAAAGTCCAACCCGCAAGTCGGGTTGCCAAAATCAATCGGAACTTGGCAAGGTCCAAGTCCTCGTGCCCTCAAATTGGAGGTGACCCTAGGGTAGAGCCACTCCAAAGTCATCATCGTCAAGTTACCAACTTGGAATTCCAAGTGGCGCCCATGAGTTTTTACCCGCTTGTTGTGAATCTCACCGCTTGTTGCTTGATACTTGCTTGGATGCATATGCCATGCACTATGATGCGGTGTGAGTGGACAATGTATGATATGCAAAGGTGGTCCAGGGCAACCACATATAGACCTA
Source organism: Amorphophallus konjac (assembly GCA_022559845.1). Lineage (NCBI taxonomy): Eukaryota > Viridiplantae > Streptophyta > Magnoliopsida > Alismatales > Araceae > Amorphophallus > Amorphophallus konjac. The sequence continues at coordinate 154,340 of JAHNEJ010001611.1, read as the reverse complement.
TCATGCATTGATATTATAAGACTTTGAATGATTTGGGAGGACCGGGGCATCTATAGGTGTCCCTCTTATGAGTGAGTGTGATGAATGTTGGAGGACCCAGACACCCATGTAGGCTCCTAGCATACATAAGACCAATGGTGAATTGGGGAGGACCGTTACACCCAAATATGGGCCACTCATGCTTCCTACTTGACATGTGGGTGGTGTGAATGAATGGACCCGATTTTCTAATCATTCCAAGTAGTGTGTTGTGCCAAGACTTATGCACTCCTATCCTAGAGATGACTTCTATGTGCATGGGTGTGGGGTGGTCCTTGAGCTTCCACTCGTATGGATCAAAGCGATCTAAGAAGGGAGACATCATGGAGTGCGACAATTCATCAATCCCAAGGTGTATGTTGCCTAAGGTCAATGCTCCCTTGGTGTAACCCGATTCTAGGATGGGAGGGGTTTGGGTTAACATGGGCGGTAAGGGTAGGGTAAGGTGGGTGGTGAATAAGGTGAGTGGGTTACATGGAGATCTAGGTTCCCATAGGAAAGGGTCGAAGGATCATGGTAAGGGTCACCTAGATAGGGGTACTCCATGTTCTCAAGATCTCACAAGGTGGTGAGTCATCTCTTCTAGTGAAATAGTTGGGCCGGTGTATGGGGTGGGTTGGTTGGTCAAGGTTCTAGGAATCACAATGGTAGGGGAGTGGACCAGGATGGGCTCTTCCACTATGGGGAGAACGAAAAGGAGGTCACTAGTGTAGCAACCAATAGTGCAAACCGAGGTGATAGACCCAATGCATGGATGGATGAGGTCAAGGCTCTGGGGTCGGTCCACCCCTAGGGTCAATAAAGAAGTTAAGTCTAATTGCCACTCTAGACCTTTGAGGAGATCATCCCAACCTTCTACCTCATAGTAGGATTGGATTATGGTGTGATAGGAGTGGAGGGGGACAATTTGGGATGGATATCCCAAAGGTGAGAGAGGTGGGGGTGAGCTAGGAAGGGTGGGTCCTCGTTTGAGCCATTGGAGTATGGCCTCATTCACGGTGGGAGTGCCTAGTATGTGGATGTGTGGCTCTTGAGGAGTCGGACTAGGGAAGAATGGTGGGATTGGGGGCTCTTGAATTTCAACAATGGTGAGAGGTGGATCCGGATTGACATCCTTCTCTACTTGAGTGTGTGTGTGGGCCACAACTTCTAATGCTAATGGGGTATGAGGATCTATGGTGGGTGGTTTTGTGAAAGCCGTCGCATGACGCACTCGGGTGGTGGGCAAGGGTGGACTTGGGTTGGATAGGAAGGGGAAGTAGTGGAGGACTAGGTTGGGGAAAGATTGGTGTAGGAAGCGGGAGGTGGGTTGGGTGAGGGGGTTTAGGTTGGTTGGCCTTGGGAGGTGCATCTTTCTTTGGGGGTGAGGGAGGGATAGTGGTGGGGTTCAAGGGGGCTTGTGGGATATGGTTTTGGTGGGGGAATTTGAGTTTGGGGGTGGTGGTCGTCATGGGCCTAGGTGGAGGGGTGGTCATGGGGCCCAATTGGGTTTGTGGCGCTATGGTTGTGGTGAGGACTTGTAGGTAGGGTGTAGATGTGGTGGTCGGGATAGGATAGGTGGGAAGTGGTGGGGAATGGGGGATTTGGGTCTTGGGTTGGTCGGGTGGGGATGGTGGAGTTGAAATGCTCCTTGGGCTTTGGTGGTCCGGGTAGGAGGGGGAAACATATGTAGCCCTAAGTTGATCCTTCATGTCTTCACATGTGGTGAGGGGAGCTTCCCTTCTAATTATCCTTAAGCCTTCAATTTTAACCCAATGAGTTTGAGCCCTTTTGGTTAGTTGCATTTTGGCACATCGAAACTTCCTATCCTCGGACATGGGATTCTCTCAAAGTAATGGTCCATTGATGCCTCCCATTCTAAATAGTCATGAAGATGAGTTCCATCAAAAGTGGGAGGTGGGGGACATGTCCTTCTATCGTCAGTCCTTGGGGCGGGCCTATTTTCTCCAAGTTGGTTGAGTCGACCCGATATGTTATCAAGCCGCTCATTGGCATAGGTCAAGGCCTTCATGAGGTAGTTGACATGGCCAGAGAGGTTATGTGTGTTAGTGGTAGGCATCCCTTGGTGGTTTGGACTTATGGAGTGGGCCGATTGGTAAGGTCGGTATGAGGTTGCCATACTAGGGGACAAGAGATGCATCGAGGACTCTAAATGCATAAACATGCCCTAGGACCAACTTGATAGAGACAAGTTGTGAACTTGCTCTGATACCACTTGATGTGAAACCAACCCTTGGACCTATTTTGCAAGCACTCAATTTTAAGAAGCGGACTCACTCTAGTGGGCTCACTCGCTTGGCGCACACTAGTGCCCGATGGCGACTCGGCGATGTTGGAGAGGGTCCGAGGCGGGACCTTGAGGCTCCAATGGTTGGCTAGCTTGGGAGAACCCCAAATGGGCCTGGGATGCCCAAATCATGGGTGGCCAGCACACCAAGGGTGTGGGATGAAGGGTTCACTCACAACTCGCCCGTGGTGGTCACTCACGGCACTAGCAACTTAGGGTCGAGCTCTCACTCACCGTCCGAAGGAACAATGGCGGTAATACTAAGCTAGCAATGAATTGAAACCCAGCCAAGAGAGGGACCGAGGCTCACCTAGCCAGCGTGAAGTCGCCGACTCCGGCCGGAGACGGGGGCGAGCGGGGAGGCGTGGGAATGCACCCGCACGCCGCGTCGATGAAGCTTCAAACCTGCAAGTGAATTATTACATGAACTACACCTCTCGCAGGAGGGGGATCTTAGGGTGGGGGTTAACTGTGATTACACCCAAAACTACCTCCACACAGGGAGGGGCCTTCAGCCGGCCATGCGGGGAGGGGTGAGACCGACTAAAGATGAAATTGGACGCCGATGTTGATTCTACCCACTATCTGTGCTTCTGGATAGACAGTCACTTCTCCAGACGCTGCGGCCACTCCGGATTTTTTATGAAGACGAAACCAGTGGGAAAATCTTCGTAGCTTGACCGGGAAGACACCAAAATTTTCTGGATTTCTTCTGGTACCTCTGCTGGTCGGGGTAGGGGATTGAACGGGGTAGCAGGTCCTTTGTTCTCACAGCTGCCGGTTCCTAACAGCAGGAAGCAGAGGGTGCCACGAACGCTCCCGAGCTCAGAATCAGGTGCCGTCAGAGCCTTTGGGACCGTTGACAGGTCTACTTCGAAGCCGAACTAACGGGGATGCCAAATGAGGTCGGATTAGTCCGGTGGCTTCTGAACACTGAAGGAGGGTTGGTGCAGATAGGTGGAAGCAGAACCGCACGATCGGGGGAGAAAATTGATAACATTCTGGTCCGGTTTCCAAATTGAACTCTGCTTCTTGGGGATGGTAGAAGACTCGAAGTAGAAGACTTTTTCTGAGAACTCTCAATCAGATTCCCAATAGGTTCGTCGCAGAAGAGCTTCTACTCTGGCTCTGGCCTCCTGCCAGGGAAGATTCACGCAGTCAGGGGAGAAAGGCTCTCCCGGGCAGCACCGTGCTCGGACGAAGATGAAACCACCGCCGTTGCGAAGAAGACAGGCAGACGCTTCCAACGGTACCTCTTGGGCATTCAGATTCGCCGGATGTGGTCGAGGTGCCTCTACAGCTGGTGGTCTTCTGCAGGTCGCCAGCTGCTTGGAGGATCTATCAATGGAGGTGGGAGAGGTGATGGAGAGAGCAAGGGAGAATGGTGAGATGAGAGAGAGAGAGGGGGGCGACCCTAACCAAGGGGTGGGGTCTTGGGGGTGCCCTAGGGCTGTGGAGGGAAGGTGGATTTGAATTCAAATGGCCTAGGGAAGTGGTGGGTTGTATGGGGGAGAGGGAAGGGTGCTTGGGGAAGGGAAGATGGTAGTTGGTGGTTGGAGGGTGGAGCAAGGATTGGAGGATTCCACCTTGGGGTTGGGGGGAGAGTTAAATGAGTGTATGGGGAAGGGGGAGGGGTCTTAATGAGAGGTGAATGGGGAGGAGAGAGAAAAATTCAAAATTTGGGGTGAGGGGAGAGAGAGAGAGAGAGAGAGAGAGAGATAATGAGAGAGAGATCTAGAGGGATGTGGAATTTTGGATTTCAATATTCATGCCAAAGTTGTTACATATGAGAGGAGTGGGGGGCCTATTTATAGGCATTGGACTTTTCCTAGGATGAAAATGACCCTGACAAACCAACTAATGACCCATGCAGACCAAGGGAGGGGCGCCCCTGGGCCTAGCCCATTAGTTGGGCCCAATAGCCAACATAATGACATAAGACTTTGGTAGATAACCTACCAACCTAGGTACATGACTCAAATAAAGGGAAAATTACATGATGATGACTCAATTAAAATATAAAAATTACATGACTAGACTCATAAAATTACGACGAACACAATGGCGCACGCTGATGAGCAATCCGAGCCTCAAAAAAAAGTGGAGGGGCAAGGGATGCCCCCATCACAGAAACTTCAGTATCCAGGCAACACTAGCTCCATCACATTACCTCCACCACAGCAACCACCTCCTTCACCCCCTCCTTGCTGACGCCAAATGGGGAGACAAGTCCAGTCTGTTACAAGCATCTAGATTCAGGCATCTAGTTAGGTCATGCATAGTCTTTGATGGATGTATATGAAATCCTTTTTTTGTATATCAATGGAAGACATTTTGCCTAATTCATGACCTTGTATGAAACTTTTTTTTAGGAATGAAAAGTTTGCTTTGGAAATGCTTATGAATGGTTGTAATAATGAATTATGGTTGTCATCATCAAAACGGGGGAGAATGTTGTGTCCCCTACTTTTGATGATAACAAACCACAGTTCATTGTTGAATGTTGTGGTGTGATTAATGATTTTTGCTTAAGTAATGTTTTGGACAGCTCAAGTGAAGGACTCTCAAGTGTCGACCAGTCATCTGGATGTGTCAACCCTTCATGAAGAAACTAAATTAGAACCAGTTCAGGTTGAGCTCTGGAGTGAGCAAGGTGTCGACACTTCCAACAATGTGTCGACATGCGTAGAAGAAAAGTATGGTCCAACCATCTCTAGCTAGCTTATGTTTTACACCAATTGTCGACACCCTGTGTAAGAAGTGTCGACACCTTGGCTCAAGCGCAATGAGCTTCATCTCTGATTACTATTGTAACGTCCCGACTCGTAGACCCGGTCCACTCGTAAAGACTCACGTCGGATCCTGGTCGAGACGTCACAGTGGGACAACTCAAACGGTACAATTTCGATAGAGAATTTCACATAAACACTGAGATATCATTGCAGTGGAAATAATATTACTCGAATCATCAGCTTACATTCAAATGGCTTTATCCACATAGATTGAAATAAAGATATCAATTTAACAAGTCATTTATTATATAACTAAATTTCACACACATTTTTTTTCTAACTGACATAACTACCTAAGGTGATGACACGAAGTAAATACAAGCTGCGGTCAGAATCCTGTGAGATCACTCCTCGCTTTCTTCTTCTGCTTCTCCTGAAAATGTTCAGTGGTTCGAGTCTACGAATAGACCCAGTAAGAGACTAGGCACAGTCTCCAGTCATAACATGTATAAATATATCCAAAGTGATTTACGGTATTTCATTTTATAAATCATTCTTAGGTGTAATTTCAATTAGATAACGTATTAGATTAATACATTTAACCCAATTTCAATTTTTACGATCATAAGTCATGCTATTAACATTTTACAAATAAAACATGTATATTAAAACTTTATTCTATCAATGACAAAGTAAATGAGAATTCATCATTTGTAAACATTAACGAATGATTCCAGTACTAGGCGGAGTAGTCTCACGCATAGTGAAAGGATCCAGACAGACATAATCTGCCCTTTTCCAAATCACCATTCGATATATTGGAGATTCATTAACGATAAACATTTACATTGTAATAACTGTAAAATGCAATGACAGTTTAATAAGCAATAACACTTCAATATCAGTTCATTGAGCAGTAACAGTAGTTTCAGTATTGATTCAGTGAATAGTAATAACAGTTCCAATATCAATTCAGTGAACAGTAATTGTAACGACCCAAGATCCGGATACCGAGAAGAACCCGATACCATTCGAATCCTGACCCGCCTCCCACGAGCCGAGAGAGCTCGGAAGGGCTAAAAGGAGTGTGGAGGTACAAAAAAATAGGAAATAAGGCAGGACAATTCAACAATTAACAGAAATAAATAAACAACTACTATAACAGAGTCCAGTCCAACAAAAAGTACAGTCTAAAGTAGTAAAACGTATCACATGCCAAGTGAACACTCAGTCCGGCAAGCTGACAACTAAGAACCTCAGCACTGCACCCTCGAACCTCGAGGAAGAACCGCCTCACCTGAAACGCAGGGGTGAGCCTCCTGTCACTGGCTCAGTAGGGATCCCGCAGAACCCCAACCGAGAACAGCAGCGGTAATGGAAGAGAAAGACAACTACAACTACAGCAGGAGCGGCAAAATGGTAGCCGGTCGAAACTCGGCACTACGGCTACTCCTACTATACCGGAAAAATGCGCCCGTGCTTGAAACCCCAGAACACGGCAGCCGATAAACCACGGCTCTAAAGCTACCCCTATCGACAATAGAAAGAAAATCTCGATCTCAGAATCGGGAATCAGACCACTCTAACGCCGGGCCTACGAGGAAACACTCACGGTAACCCTGCCGCAGAAGTCTTCCCACACGGCACGACCAACTGGGACCGCAAAGTCCCACACTGGCACGGCGAGGCCTCGGTAAACCCCACCGAGCACCCCTGGCCAAAACCTTGGGAAAGCACGCTGGAACGGTCTAGAAGCTACGTCTCGCAGACGGAAACCGAAACAGGAGAGTCACGTCTCACGTGACAGGAGTACCTGTGGATGCGTCCACTGATGTCTTAGACTGCGCATCAGGTGTCCCCCTCGACCCCTGGTGAAACGGGGACACCGTACTAGTAACCACAGAACAAGTGACTAGCTGGGGTCGCGCTCGTCAGCGCAGGTCCAACTGCCCCCAACCACGTATGCACACACAGACCGTGCGTCCCTGGTCTGGCCCTCTGACTGATTTTCCCCTCAGCCGGACTCTGCCTGATAGACGCGGGGCCCGACGGAAACCAGTCTCAAACCGTCTCTCTGGGGTAGCCTCGCCACCACTCCCTAGTGGGACCAACTCACATGTCGGAAGGCTACGACTAGTGGGGAGTCACTGATGTGACCACGCTCCAAGGAGAAACTTCGAGAAACACGCACGCACCCTGTGCGAAAGTCGAGAAGAACCAAGTGGCATCGAGCCACTGGGCTCTGGACAGTCCTCTAGACTCACTAAATCCAACGGCCCTTGAGTCACAAGACTAGGGGTCAAGACCGTCATACACAATGGCACAACGTCGTTAATCTAGGTTAATCCCTAGGTCTAAAACTACGGTAGCACAAATACCGAGATAGCTCATGAGCCGCCAAGACCACCCCCCCTCAAAAAGGGAGCTCAAGGGACCCACGAGGCCATACACACATGACCCACGCGGAAAGCACAGAAGCATGATTCCCAAGACAGCTCACAAGTCGCCACGCCGATTCCTCATCCCAGAGAAAAGCAGGAAACCTCCAGTCCCAGGCTAAATGACTGGACTCGCAGTCCAAGGCCAAACACATGGCTCACTCGGGAATCATTTTCCAGGAAAACCCACGACATGTGAGGGAACCCCACCGCACTCACACCGATACACGGGGACTCGATCTAGCAAGAACACGGAAGACCGGAACACCTAGGGTCATCAGGAACCGCCACACCTATCGACACGCTAATTGAGGCAAACAAAACCTCCGGACACCCATAGACACGGTCGCGAAACTCCACGGGGTGTCCGAGACACACACGGTCAATGGAGGCACAATCAGCCATAGACCACCTGCCCTGGGCAGCTCGGCTGGTCACCCTCAAGATCGCGCTACCCTCGTATAGCGCATTCAGTCAGAACGCGTTATATCCCTGTAGCGCGATAAAGCAGAACGCACTAAGACCCCATAGCGCGACCAGGCCTGATCGCGCTAGGACCCTATAGCGCGTCAAGAACAGAACGCGCTAGGACCCTATAGTGCGTCGAAAACCACCTTACTGTTCATCTTCTCCGATGAACGCACTCTATCAGGGCGGCGCGACCTCCAAGAACGTGCCCACCTAGGCTAGCGCGTTATCAGTCCACACCTGAAAACGGTGAGAAACTCATTCCACGCCCCAATCACCCCCAGTTGAAGGGGAAACAAAAGGGGAAACCTTCCCCAAGCCCCTAGGCATTCAACGATGCCCACAAACCACCGATTAACGCATTAAAACGCTAGATCGGGCTCACACCCCAAAACCATGCATATTCCCAAAAATGTGAAAATAAACCCGCTCAGCTCGCCACGGCCTACAAAACTCGCGGGAAAGGAAGTGCACGAGCTGGGGATCCATCTCCCTACCTCCACCGATGATTTCGCGCACCGTGGACGCCGATCCACGAAGAAACGCCGTTTACACCCTCGTCGGCTCGCGATCCGACGAACCGCCTCCACCATCGCGATCCTCATCCCGTGTCCGTCGCTCCACATCCCACGAGCCACGCCGCCCCGCCCTCGTGGCCTCCGTCGGCCGCCAGGAGTGAGAGGGGGAGAGGAGAGAACGTGAGAGAAGAGAGAGGGAAAGGGGAGAGAAATGAGAGATGGGGAGAGAGAGAAAAAGGAGGTTATATATATATATATAATTTAGAAATACCCAAAAATATGAAAAATAGGAAAAAATCACCTCCCTGATCCTCGGAAGACGCACAACGCAGTGGTAACGTCACGGAGTCGGAGAACGTAATGGTTTACCCTGCACGGGGTTCCGAAGGTCCGATAGATAGAAAAACACACGTAAAACCCAAAACGCATCCCGGGACCCACCAAGGCGCTCCGAAAAATCCAGAAAAATATTGGCGTACTCCTCGCAACACCACGGACCCAAGGAAACTCACGGGCACACCACCAACGGGTCAAATAATTTAGTAAAAATAGTCCAAAGCTCAATCGGATAGAATCTGTAACTCGCGAAAAGCGATCCGAAACCCACGGATCCAGATCCGAAAAACTCGGGACATTACAGTAATAGCCGTATTAATAACGACTCAGTGAACAGTAGCAGTAGTTCAGTATCAATTCAGTAGGCAGTAACAGTCGTTCAATTTCAGTTCAGTAAATAGTAATAGTGGTATAAATAGCCAGACACAGTGCCCAAACCACCACTAGAAGGACAGTCAGTCGGTACTCGATCACCTAGGTAAATAGTGATGAGTCTTTCTTACTGCGCAGAATAGGGAGAAGTCCACTCCACCTTAACTAGTGGTACTTGTCCACCTCTAGGATTTCAATCACCATTACCCTCGGGGCCAGTACAGTGTGAACCTCCCCATAGGGGCTTTTCTATGACTTGGTTCTAGTCTCCCCCTATGGTGACAGTGTTCATTTGGCAGTAATAACAGTGCGGTAAAAATATACTTTTATAACTCATATCCAATGGATACATGACACTCAAAAATCATGCTGTGAACATTGAGTATGAAATATGTCATTTCTGAAAATCCCTTTTTTCAATTCCCAACTTATTCAAATATAATGACATATATATATATATGAAAAATTTCTACTTCTGTTTACAGATATCAGAATGCAGTGAAATCTTAGTGAATCAATACATTTGCAGGAAGGATCAAAGCAGAAAATTATCATCATTTTTTGACAATATTTATACTTTTCCCATAATTAGGTATACACCTATATCAAAAATTTCTAATTTTGATCTCAGAGCTCAGAATATATTGAAATTACAGAGAACCAGTACATTTACAGGAAGGATCAATATAAAAAATTTTCATCATTTTTCAGACAGTAATTATAATTTTTTCCAGAATTACTTGTATTTCAATATGTACCATAAATTGACTAAATTTAGCTACCATATTCTAAAAATCACTTAACTTTTTATGCATATCACATTTATATGTAATATTACATAGAAAATTTTTCATAATTTTTCATGCAAGGATTCGGATTTTTTCAGAATTGTATAAATTTTCCTATGTATGAAAAATTAACTAAATTTACCCACAGCACTCTAAAAATCACCATAATTTGTCAAACCATTATTCATAACAAAAATATTATTTTTGAAACTTTTTATTATTTTTCATACTGCATTACCATTTTTCACACTATATTACTATTTTTCACACTAAATAAGAAAAATATATCATGAATAATAAATCAACTAAATAAATCTAAAATGATCATATAATTTCTAAAAATTTACAGAACATTGTTCTAGACATAAGTATCATATATAAGAAATTTCATCATTTTTCATTCAATATATCTAATTTTTAAAATTTTATATCAGTTTTTATAATTTACAATAATAACTTTTAAAAAAATAAAATTATCCAGAATACTTATAATGACTAAAATATATTGAGAATTAACTTATGAATATCACATATCAGTTCTGTAATTTTTTCAGAATTTTTCACAGACTATTAATATTTATTAAAAAATTTAATTATTTATTTAAACATTGATAATTATACTAATAAAGATTCCATTATCAGGATAAGATGTAATTTTCATCAAATAGTTCTAACATGTATTTAAGTCTTACGGTAAAGATTTCAAGATTTTTCATAAAATATTTCTATTTATCTCATAATTTTATACTTCTAAGAAAGTATTAAAAAGTCTGTAATTACTTTATTATCTATTTTTCTCTCATGTATTAAAAATTCATTCACAAAAATATCGTGATCCAAAAATGATGAAAATTATCCTACACATGGATCTTATAGTAACATGCATTTCAAAAATTCATGGTGATTTATATCACCCCATTAACCTTGTTGTATAATTAAACCGTTTTAGAATAATATTAAAATATTTATAAATGTAAAGATAATTTGAATCAGACATGAAATATTTTTTCAGCTGTCCTAGAACATTAGATCGCATGATTCTGGAAGGTTTCTAAATTTACTATGCACCGATGCTAATTATAATGTATTAAACACTTGATTTACCCTTAATCACATGCCTTAATATTAATGATTTAATACTAATCCGACTAAGATATGATTACACATAATGAAATAATGATCTCTGGACTTAACTATCTATAGAGATGCTAATTACACACCTTAAACCATCTTAAATATGTTAATCCATGCTAATCATTGAGATTAAATGCTAAATTCCTTACCTTAATGACGCTTAAACCTCTCCTTAATAGCCTTCTATCCTCTTCCTTCTTCTCTTCACGTAGGCAACTTCCAAGAGGAGCAAATGAAGCCATCTACCCATCTATTTGTAGGGGTTTTGGCCTAATCAAATCTTAACCAATCATTTAATCAAGGGTGTAGATTAAATTATTAATTTAATATTATTTAATTAAAATCTGACTTTCAAACTTCACCAACCCACTCCACCTAATTTTTTTGACTAACGCATATATATATATATATAGGGCATGTGGGGATTTGACTAATTAAGGGTTGGGTGGGTTAGGTTAAAAGGAGGTTTGAAAAGTAGAAAAAAAATTTATATTTTTTTAATATGCCGCCGCAGCGGTCGAAACGGAGGGGGGGGGGCGGTGCGCCCGCGGTGCGTCCACGAGGTGCGCGCCCCCGCGCGGCAGCCCCTGCGCGCGCGGGGGAGGCTGCCATTCAATTTTTTTATTATATTTTTTTAAAATTTAACCTTTTATTACGTTTTAACCTTCTATCTTTTTTATTACATTTTTTACCTTTTTTTGTTTAACTCCTTTTCTTTTTCTTTAACACCTAACCCATTTCTATATATATATATATATATATATATATATATATATATATATATATATATATCTTTATTTTTTTTCTTCCTTCTTATCTCTTAAATATGTTATTATTATTTTTTTATGACTAAAATAAATATAATAAAACTAACAATTTAAACATTTAAACTTGATCAATTTTTTTTATTAAGCAAATAAAATACTAAACGGTAAATTTATAGGGCATTACACCTTCTCCCCCTTAAAGAAAACTTCATCCTCGAAGTTTGGGGTTAGATCACATACCGAACAATCAAGGGTACTTCTTCTTCATCTCTACCTATGTTCCCATATGGCCTTCTTATGCGAGAAGTTCCTCCGTAGTACTTTCTGTGCAGTCCTCCGCCTGTACAACATCCTCTCTAGCTAATGCAAACACTCGAGCTGGCGCTCGGGGTCTCCCTACGGGTCTCGCTACTACTGGTCTGGCTTCTACTGGAGCCGCTACTGCTGCTACTGGCCGAGCTACTACAGACTGCATCATCTTCGGACAATCTCAGATCATGTGGCCTATCTCGCCACAACGAAGACACCTACCGGTGACGCTCCAGCATACTTCCCCGCCATGCCGCAGTGCTTACATTCTGGTTTATCGTTGTCTCTTGCTGGTGGCGTGATATTCCCTGTCACGAACGATCGCGACGGATTCTCCATCACTCTTTTGCCTTTGTCATTTAGAGGAAAAGATGCTGATGGTCACTTTGTTGAATTCCCCTTCTCCCCTTGATATAATTTCATGTCGCTCTCTTGACGACATGCCACGCCAAGAGCCGCCTCTATAGTAGCAAGATCCAGTGCAATTAGACGGGTCCGAAGCAACGATCGTAGACCCGCCACAAACTTCTTCGCCTTCCTCCTTTCATCCGTAACAATGTGTGGTGCATACTTTGATAATTCTGCGAACTTAGCCTCATACTCGAGCACGGTCATCGACCCTTGAGTTAGGGCCAGAAAATCTTGCTCCAACTTACCTTGCATATGCTCTGGTATGTACTTTGCTGTGAAAAGCCGTCGGAATTCTTCCCAATAAATATCATGCTCTAGTCTGTCAGGTTGATTCCTTAGCACAGACGCCCACCATATGTCCGCTCTTTCCTATAGTATGAACGCCAACAAACTTGTTTTGTCCTCATCCGCACACCGGATGACCCGAAAAATCTTCTCGATCATCGCGGAGCTAGTTTTTCGCCATGATTGGCTGACTCTCCCCCTTAAAAGAAGGTGACGCCAACAGCCGAAATCTCTCCATCATAGTCATCCCTCCGGAAATCTATTCCTAGGGTGATGCTATCTGAGTTTGGAGTTGCGCCTGAAGAGCCGCCTGTGTCTGAGCCTAGGTTTGCATAGCCTGAACCAGGCCTTGCATGAACATCCCATAATCCACCAAAGGTGGTGGGGGAGGAGATGGGGGTCCTCTCGGCTCCTCCTGAGCATCACCATTCTGAACTGCACGACGACCTCCTCCCGCCATGGTCTGACACTACAACTATATGGTTAAGTTTTCGTCCTATCAACTTATTAGTTCAAAACTTTTAGGAATGTGGATTAAGCTGATGACTATTTATGTAAATTCTCAACCGTGGGTTCTGATACCACTCTCTGTAATGCCCTGACTCGTAGACCCGATCCAGTCGTAAAGACTCACGTCAGATCCCGGTCGAGATGTCACAGTGAGATAACCCAAACGGTATAATTTCAGTAGAGAATTTCACATAAATACTGAGATATCATTGCAGCGGAAATAATATTACTCGAATCATCAACTTACATTCAAATGACTTCATCCACATAGATAGAAATAAAGATATCGATTTAACAAGTCATTTATTACATAACCAAAGTTCACACACATTTTTTTTCTAACTGACATAACTACCTAAGGTAATGACACGAAGTAAATACAAGCTACGGTCAGAATCTTGCGAGATCACTCCTCGCTTTCTTCTACCGCTTCTCTTGAAAATGTTCAACGGTGTGAGTCTACGAATAGACCCAGTAAGAGACTAGGCACAGTCTCCAGTCATAATATGTATAAACATATCCAAAGTAATTTACAGTATTTCATTTTATAAATCATTCTTAGGCGTAATTTCAATTAGATAACGCATGAGATTAATACATTTAACCCAATTTCAATTTTTACGATCATAAGTCATGCTATTAACATTTTACAAATAAAACATGTACATTAAAACTTTATTCTATCAATGACAAAGTAAATGAGAATTCATCATTTGCAAACATTAACGAATGATTCCAATACTAGGCGGAGTAGTCTCACGCATAGTAAAAAGATCCAGACAGACATAATCTGCCCTTTTCCAAATCACCATTCGATATACTAGAGATTCATTAACAATAAACATTTATAGTGTAATAACAGTAAAATGTAATGACAGTTCAATAAGCAATAACACTTCAATATCAGTTCATTGAACAGTAATAGTAGTTTCAGTATTGATTCAGTGAACAGTAATAACAGTTCTAATATCAATTCAGTGAGCAGTAATAGTCGTATTAATAACGACTCAGTGAACAGTAATAATAGTTTAGTATCAATTCAGTAGGTAGTAACAGTCGTTCAATTTCAGTTCAGTAAACAGTAACAGTGGTATAAATAGCCAGACACAGTGCCCAAACCACCACTAGAAGGACAGTCAGTCGGTACTCGATCACCTAGGTAAATTGTGATGAGTCTTGGTTACTGCGCAGAATCGGGAGAAGTCCTCTCCACCTTAACCAGTGGTACTTGTCCACCTCCAGGATTTCAATCTCCGTTACCCTTGGGACCAGTATAGTGTGAACATCCCCATAGGGGCATTTCTATGACTTGGTTCCAGTCTCCCCCTATGGTAACAGTGTCTATTTGGCAGTAATAACAGTGCGGTAAAAATATACATCTATAACTCATATCCAATGGACACATGCCACTCAAAAATCATGCTGTGAACATTGAGTACGAAATATGTCATTTCTGAAAATCCTTTTTTTCAATTCCCAACTTATTCAAATATAATGACATATATATATATATATATCAAAAATTTCTAATTATGTTTACAGATATCAGAATGCAGTGAAATCTTAGGGAATCAATACATTTGCAGGAAGGATCAAAGCAGAAAATTATCATCATTTTCTGACAATATTTATACTTTTCCCATAATTAGGTATACACCATTTATATATCAAAAATTTCTAATTTTGTTCTCAGAGCTCAGAATATAATGAAATTACAGAGAACCAGTACATTTATAGGACGGATCAATATAAAAAATTTTCATCATTTTTCAGACAGTAATTATAATTTTTTCCAGAATTACTTGTATTTCAATATGTACCATAAATTGACTAAATTTAGCTACCATATTCTAAAAATCACTTAACTTTTTATACATATCACATTTATTTGTGATATTACACAGAAAATTTTTCATAATTTTTCATGCAAGGATTCAGATTTTTCCAGAATTGTATAAATTTTCCTATGCGTGAAAAATTAACTAAATCTACTCACAACACTCTAAAAATCACCATAATTTGTCAAACCATCATTCATAACATAGATATTATTTTTGAAACTTTTTATTATTTTTCACACTGTATTACCATTTTTCGCACTATATTACCATTTTTCACACTAAGTAAGAAAAATATATCATGAATAATAAATCAACTAAATATATCCAACATGATCAGTTAATTTCTAAAAAATTACAGAACGTTGTTCCAGATAGAAGTATCATATATAAGAAATTTAATCATTTTTCATTCAGTATATCTAATTTCTAAAATTTTATATCAGTTTTTACAATTTACAATAATTTACAATAATAGCTTTGAAATAGATAAAATTATCCATAATGCTTATAATGACTAAAATATACTGAGAATTAACTTATGAATATCACATATCAGTTTTGTAATTTTCTCAGGATTTTTTAAAGAATATTAATATTTATTAAAATTTCTAATTATTTATTTAAACATTGATACTTATACCAATAAAGATTCCATTATCAAGATAAGATGAAATTTTTATCAAATAGTTATAACATGTATTTAAGTCTTCTGGTAAAGATTTCAAGATTTTTCATAAAGTATTTCTATTTATCCCATAATTTTATACTTCTAAGAAAGTATTAAAAATCCTGTAATTCCATTTAAAAACATCTAAAATTACTGATATTTACAGAACATAGTACACTTACTGGAATAACCATAATGTAAAATTTTAAGATTTTTAGGAACGGGATCGCTAATATCTATACAATTATCTATTTTTCTCTCATGTATTAAAATTTCATTCACAAAAATATCATGATCCAAAAATGATGAAAATTATCCTACACATGGATCTTATAGTAACATGCATTCTAAAATTCGTGGTGATTTTATATCACCCCATTAACCCTGTTGTATAATTAAACCCCTTTAGAATAATATTAAAATATTCCTAAATGTAAAGATAATTTGACTCAGACATGAAATTTTTTTTCAGAGGTCCTAGAACATCAGATCCCATGATTCTAGAAGGTTTCTAAATTTACCCTGCACTGATGCTAATTATAGTGTATGAAACACTTGATTTACCCTTAATCACATACCTTAATATTAATGATTTAATACTAATCCAACTAAGATATGATTACACATAATGAAACAATGATCTCTGGACTTAACTTTCTATAGAGATGTTAATTACACACCTTAAACCATCTTAAATATGCTAATCCATGCTAATCATTGGGATTAAATGCTAAATCCCTTACCTTAATGACGCTTAAACCTCTACTTAATAGCCTTCTATCCTCTTCCTTCTTCTCTTCACGTAGCTAGCTTCCAAGAGGAGCAAATGAAGCCCTCTACCCATCTATTTATAGGGGTTTTGACCTAATCAAATCTTAACCATTCATTTAATCAAGGGTGGAGATTAAATCATTAATTTAATGTTATTTAATTAAAATTTTGACTTTCAAACTTCACCAACCCACTCCACGTAATTTTTTTGACTAACTCATATTTATATATATATAGAGACAGGGCATGTGGGGATTTGACTAATTAAGGGTTGGGTGGGTTAGGTTAAAAGGAGGTTTGGAAAGTAGAAAAAAAAGTTTTATATTTTTTTAATATGGCGCCACAGCGGCCAGAACGGAGGGGGGGGGGGGGGGGGGGGCGCCCGCCGTGCGTCCGCGGGGCGCGTGCCCCCGCGCGGTCGCCCCCCCTCGCACGCGCGACTGCCATTCAATTTTTTTATATTTTTTTAAATTTAACCTTTTATTATGTTTTAACCTTCTATCTTTTTTATTACATTTTTGACCTTTTTTGTTTAACTCCTTTTCTATTTCTTTAACACCTAACCCATATATATATATCTTTATTTTTTTCTTCCTTCTTATCTCCTAAATATATTATTATTATTTTTTCTATGACTAAAATAAATATAATAAAACTAATAATTTAAACATTTAAACTTGATCAATTTTTTTTATTAAGCAAATAAAATACTAAACGGTAAATTTGTAGGGCATTACAACTATATATGTCCCGACACTGCCTAGTGAAGTCTCGGCACGGCGGCACGATCCACACACGTGTATGGCGCGCGTGTCGACATTTGTCCATCGAAGTGTCGACCTGTTCTGCTTGGAAGCCACGATTTTTCAAAATCGTAACGGGACGTGTTGACACCCTGTGTGTAAAGTGTCGACACGTTCATGATCGCCCAAAATGGATTTGAAATCGAAAGTGTCCGCTTTCCAAGATGAGCAACTAATCTTGGAGGAACCGCTCACACTTGAAAAGCCGTCAGGAAGCTCACCTGTCAAGAAGAGTTTATTGTCTGGCAGAGACATCCTCTGAAATGCTGGTACCTTTACAGTTTTGGTTCCCTACCAACCCACGTACCAGCATGCCGACAGGGAAAGGTCAACTATGCTGAGGAAGCAAATCAAATAATGAGGATGTGACGTTCTTGGTGTGGCTTCTGCTATGGACAACGTAAGCGATGCCGTGAGCTATTGATATAGCAGGCGGAGGAGCTCTAGTTACAAAGAGAGCAGAACACAGAGAAAAAGAAGAAGGTGAAGTGCAGCCAAAAAGACAAGCCAAGAGAGATCTCTCCTTCCTGGTGTTGTTGAAACAAGGGCAACGAAG
Source organism: Amorphophallus konjac (assembly GCA_022559845.1). NCBI lineage: Eukaryota > Viridiplantae > Streptophyta > Magnoliopsida > Alismatales > Araceae > Amorphophallus > Amorphophallus konjac. Next base: position 136,308 of record JAHNEJ010001611.1, on the reverse strand, counting down.
CAAATCTTCTTCTTCCATCTCTAGATCTCTCAAAGCAAGGGAGACATCATCTATCTACAGCTTCATCTAGTGGGAGTGAAAGCTAAGGAGCTTGTCCACCGTTCCCCTTGCGGTCGCAGTGAAGACCTAGGAGAAAGACGAAGAGAAGCCAGGCTTCGTCCATTCCTCTCCAGACAGGAGTTCTCTTCTCCTATAGAGTTTCTTTGTCACACTCTGTCTGGTTGTTCTTTTTATAGCTTTATTTTTTCTTTGTAAACAAATACTCTTACTTTGCTCCCTACCTGTGAGTAGGAAGACAGATTGTGTGTTCACCGGTCTGTGGGTTTCAGGGTTATGTACTCTCAAGCTGTTTGGCAGTGGAGTTGAGAGAGTGTATCTCTCTGTTGGAAGCTGTGAATCAGCGGTAGTGCATTGGCACTAGTAAAGTCTCACCGAGTTGTGTGAGGGGTGGACGTAGGTCTCTGGATTGAGATCGAACCACCTTAAAACTTGTGTCTTGTGGTTTATCTTCCATTGGGTACTGACGCTAGATGCTTGGTAGGAACGTTTCTGATCATCATCTGTGCATCTAGCCTATTAGCTATCAACTATCTCTTGTCTTAATAGTCTTAGTTTTGTATCTAGTTTTTATTTCCGCAAAGAAGGGCTAAAAGTGGTTGATCTATTCACCCCTCCCCTCTAGATCTGCCTATCACCACATATCAATAGGGGTGTTTGTCCTATCTGGGTTGATAGGTAGCCTCTGGCCAACGTTGAGGAGCGTAAGAAGGTAGATGCTGTCCTCCGGTTTCCCCTGGTCGATGCAGACTTTGTGTTGACTTCGGGATTGCTCCGAGAGCTGGGGTTAAGTCCCCAGTTGCCACAGGGTACTGCCTTGGATTCTTCGTCGTGCTACGTTGATTGCGAACTGGGCTAATCATCTTTGATTTATCTTCAGGGGCGCCTGAAGTTCCGTTGTGGAGCTACGAGATTGTCCAGTTGCCGTTGTGCGCCCCCCGTCCCGTGGATCACGTCGAGGCAGGGGCTGGCCAGGTGACCGTCGTTGCCCCCCAGGTCACTGTTGCATTTGCCCCAGGACGGCTCCAACATCCGGTCTCTGTGGGCGTTCCCCTGGTGACCCCAACGGTAGCTTCTGCCGCCAGCGGAGGATCCAGCACTCAGAGGGGTGCTTCCGAAGGAGCCGCTAGTGTCATTGAAGCGGAGTCTGCCATGGCTGGTGGCAGTCGTGCCCTACCTTCCGAGGATGAGTTGGCGGCGCTGGACAGTCAGCGTCGCTCGAGGAAGAGAGGCAGAGTTTTAGTCCCGGTCCGAAGTCGGGCTCGGGCGCCGACGTCGTCCGAGCTACCTCCTCCTCCTCCTGAGGTTCCGCCACCACCGCCAGCTGAAGAGTCGGTGATTTCCCATCCCGCGCCTGCTCTCGTGGAAGGGAGGCATGATAAGGGCAAAGCCCCTGTTGTTGACGACGTTGATCATCCACCGCTGCCGGAGGTTCCCCTGTGCGGTCAATTCTTGCCACCTGAGGGAGTGACATCTGGGCCGACGGGGATTGCGACGGTCGTCGATCTTATAGGGAGGAGTGTTCGGTGGCACAAACGCAATGGGAAGTTTGGTCCCGAGGTCGAGAATGAGGTGACAGACCTGGCCGCGAAGGGCATGTGTTCGGTCCTGGGGCCTTTGGCCTGTGGAAGTATCATTTCAGCGGTCTTGCTCGGGAGTTGGAGGCCAATCAGGCCATCCAGGAGGAGCTCTCGTCCAACTGTGGGGCGCTCGAAGGGCGCCTGGAGACGTCTGAGGCTGATAACGCCGGGCTTCGTGAGCAGCTGACCCAACAGGGGTTGGTCCTCGTCGGGATGGAGCGGGATCGAGACTTCTTCCGTGGTCGGGCTGAGATGGCTGAACCCCATGCAGCCAAGCTGGGGGCACAAGTCCAAGCCGTGGAAGCTCGAGCTGAGGAGGTCAAGGCGCAGCTTGCTAAACTACGCTCGTCGATGTCTACTGTCGGTGAGGAAGCATGGGAGAACTCCGGCTCCTCTTCGATCTACCAAGAAGAGTTGATCGTGATGGCCTTGGAGTATTTCGGCCCGGCACGTGACCGTTGCTTCCGGGAGGGCTGGAACGCTACTATCGTGGCCACGGTCGAGAGTCTAGGTTCCTCGGTTCCGTCTCTTCCTCCCCCCTCGCCTTTTTATGGCGCGAAGGCCCGTGATAGCGAGGAGGAGATTGGCGACGAGGAAGCCAGGGTTGAGGAGCTGGCGACGGGGCCTAGCACTGACGCGCGAGCATCCGTCGACGTCCCAGCGGTGGAGGAGCACGCAGTGAAGTCGGCCTAATCCTTGCCTTCGTTAGGAGTTGCCATTACACGTAAGCCCGAGGAGGCTAGGTCACGTGATGATGTAACTGGGGCAGACACTTTGGAGGGCTCCCCTAGTTGTCTTCTCAAATTTCTTTCTGTTTCTGTCGAGGCGATTGCCTCCTTTCTGTAAGCTTTTGGCCTTTGAATAGAAGACTTTCCTTGTTTTTCAAATCTCTGAAATTTCTTCCATACATCTCCCTTCCATCTGGCGGTCATGCAATCCCCTAGGGATACGGAACGACGCCTTCGATAGATACTCTGGAAGGGCGTGATTTTCAGGATCCGTCGCTTCGATTTCTACAGATTTAAAAAGGTGGTAGGAGTCCTCATTCTTCTGGGGACTTCTCTTCCCCTTATAAATTATAACCTTCACGATGACCCTGAGGCCATCTCTGAATAGTTGAGCTTTCAGGAGAGAGTCTGTCTGTGCGATGTCATCTGGAGAGTCTGGCACTTCGTCAGACGACGAATCCTTGCAGGCTCGTCGTCAACCCTTGATCCTTCGGAGGGAGCCTCCTCTGGCACCGTGGCGGCCTTGGCCCGAGCTGGGAGCGCATGGTCCTGTCTCCGACGACTACAGGCTCGGATACTTGGACGGCTGACGGGAGGCTTTGGATAAGGTTAACCGCTTGTACGCCAGCAGGGGGGTCCTGCTCCTTGAGCCAGACAGATTCCATCCTTAAGAAGATGGGAAATCTGCCTGTATTTACCCCTTCTGCCATTGGATGAGACTCCTCTCTTGTTTATCTTGTTTTCATGGCGTATGACTGTTCCCTCTTTGCTCTTCTTGAATTGTAGGTGTGTGATGAGATGTTCTCCGTTGTCGGAGAGAACGTCCTCCTTCTGGCGGGAAGGTACCATAGAAGGCGCAAAAGCCGTCTTCCTTTTGCGAGCTTGCAGGCATGGCCAGTTGGTTAATCTTGAGTGGGCTTCGTTGCTCCAATGCTCCCCGTCAACCGGGTGTGGATGGACCAGCCGGTCCTTTTCCTGGTGCAGGCCTCTTCGCCAGTGGCGCCCCTGGTTAGCCCTCTTCTCTGGCATAGGTAGCCTCCACTGTTGGTCCGCTACCTCAGAACAAAAGGGCTGCTAGGTGTCCGCTCGCGGAGTTATCATAGCTGCTGGCATATGTTCCGACGACGTTGGCGCCTAAGAGACGGGATGCTGGAGTTGCATATTACCGTGGTTGGGCGCATTCGTTTCCTTCATATACTTGTATGTTGCTTGCGTGGAAGTGACTTGCCAGTCTTTGGCAGCTTATATTTTGACTAAAGAAATAAAAGTTCTCTAGTTTGGGCCTATGTCACTGTGTACCTTTTTGAGAGAAGACTCTCGCGTGTTCTTGAGCTACTTTTCCGCGTGTGTGTTTCGCAGTGCTTCTCTTCGATTGCTGCCATCATTTTTAAGGGGAGCGGTGCTCGCCTCTCGGGAACTCTTGGGTTACCTGGTTATTTTCCAAAGGGAGCAGTGCTCGCCTCTGGGGAACCCTTAGGTTATCTTCTCGTTTTGAAGGGGAGCGATGCTCGCCTCTATTGAACCCTTAGGTTACCTTGTCATTTTCAAGGAGAGCGGTGCTCGCCTCTATGGAACCCTTGGGTTACCTTATTATTTTGAAGGGGAGCAATGCTCGCCTCTAGGGAACCCTTAAGTTACCTTGTTGTTTTCATGGGGAGCAGTGCTCGCCTCTCGGGAACCCTTAGGTTATCTTCTCGTTTTGAAGGGGAGCGGTGCTCGCCTCTAGGGAACCCTTAGGTTACCTTGTCGTTTTGAAGGGGAGCAGTGCTTGCCTCTAGGGAACCCTTGGGTTACCTTATTATTTTGAAGAGTAGCAGTGCTCGCCTCTAGGAAACCCTTAGGTTACCTTGTTATTTTCAAGGGGAGCGGTACTCGCCTTTAGGGAACTCTTAGATTACCTTCTCATTTTGAAGGGGAGCGATGCTCGCCTCTAGGGGACCCTTAAGTTATCTTCTCATTTTCAAGGGGAGCGGTGCTCGCCTCCAGGGAACCCTTGGGTTACCTTCTCATTTTGAAGGGGAGCAGTGCTCGCCTCTAGGGAACCCTTAGGTTACCTTAGTAGAGTACGACTGGTGACGATTCACTGGAAAAATCTTCTGAGGTTAACGGAGTTCTATGTTCTAGGTACCTCTTCCCCCCCCCCCCCCCAGCGTTACCAGCCTATATGCTCCTTTGCCGAGTATTGCAATTATCCTATATGGGCCTTCCCAATTTGGTGCGAGCTTTTCGATGGCTCCCCTCGGGTCTGCCATGCTTGCTCGCTGTAGTACTAAATCTCCAGGGAAGAAGTGTCATTCCTGGAGTTGGGCATTGTAGTATTGCGTCGGCTTTTGGTGATAGGCTGCGAGCTTTACTTGTGCGCATGCTCTCTCTTCTTCCAGTAGATCCAGGTTTTCCCGTATCGCTTGGTTGTTTCTGGCCTCGTCGAAGTGTCTCACTCATAGCGAGGGGTTGGATATTTCTACTGGGACTACTACCTCCGCGCCATAAGCGAGGTGAAAAGGTGTCTCACCCATGGCGGCTCTGGCTGTGGTTCGATGAGCCCACTGAATGCTTGGAATTGATTGAATCTATCCATGAGTCACCGGCTTGATCCAACCGGGTCTTGATACCATGAAGGAGTTTTCTGGTGGCATTTTTCACCAATCCATTAGCTTGGGGATGTCCCACCAAAGTATAATGGTTCCAGATCCCCAGCTCTGAGCACTTTTCCTGGAAGGTAGTGCTCGCAAACTGTCTGCCATTGTTGGTTATGAGAACTCTTGGGATCCCAAACCGGCAGATGATGCTCTGTAGCATGAACTTCCATGTTGCTTCGCTTGTAATTTTCCATGGTGGTTCAACCTCGACCCATTTGGTGAAGTAGTCAATGGGGACTATGAGGAATCTCTTCCTCCCTTGCGCTTCGGGGAAGGGGCCTAATATGTCCACCCCCCACCGAGTAAATGGGCGAGGCTCCATCAGGGTGTGTAGTTGCGTAACCGGTTGATGGTGTAGGTGGTAGAATTTCTGGCATTGAGGGCACCTCCGAACGTACTCGAGACAATCTTGCTGCAGAGTAGGCCACCAGTACCCTTGCCGGATCATCGTCCGTGCGAGTGTTCGCCCTCCCACGTGGCTTTCGTAGAGTCCTTCGTGGACCTCTTGGATAGCTTGGTTGAGCTCCGTGGGGAATAAGCACTTGAGCAACATAGCGGACAAGGATCGACGATATAACTGGCCGTTCACCATTGTGAAATGGGCTGCTCGTGCTCGTGTGCACCTGGCTTCGGCACGGTCGCTTGGGAGCTGCTGTCGCAGGAGAAAGTCCAATAGGGGATCCATCCAGGAAGGTTCATAATTGATGGTGTTTACCTGGGGTGTTGGCTCTTCTATGCTTGGCGCTAATAGCTCCTCCACCAGGATTGATCTCGAGGTTTAGACCGTGGTGGCAGACAGGCGTCTGCTCGGACATTTTCTTCTCTGGGGATGTGGACCACTTCGAAGCGGGAGAATTCATCTGCCGCAGTCTTGGCCTTCTCCAAGTACCTGATCATGGAGGGATCGCGTGCTTCGAATTCCCCCCTGACCTGGTTGGCGATGAGCATGGAGTCACTGTATACTCGCATGCTAGACACCTCGAGGTGTTTCGCCATGCGCAACCCTGACAGGAGTGCTTCATACTCGACCACATTATTCGTGGTCGGGAAGTTAAAACGCAGGGCGTATTGAAGCTCTACTCCTTCTGGAGAACGTAAGATTAGTCCCGCACCGCTACCCACAGCGCAGGACAAACCATCAACATACAATTCCCATGTAGGACCTGAGGACTACTCGGGCGAATCTTCGGCGGGTATCGTACACTCGGTGACAAAGTCGGCGAGAGCCTGGGCTTTGATCGTAGTCCTCGGGCGGAACTTGACGTCGAACTCACCCAGCTCGATGGCCCATTTGATCAACCTCCCTGAAGCGTTAGGGTTCTGGAGAATTTGCCAAAGTGGTTGGTCAGTGAGGACGGCGATCAGGTGAGCCAAGAAATACGGACGCAGCTTGCGGGCGGCCGTGACTAGGGCTAGCGCAAATATTTCAGTTCGCGAGTACCAGAATTCTGGCCCTTGTAGTGCTCGACTAACGTAGTAGACAGGCTTCATGACACCAGTCTCTTCTCGAGTGAGTACAACACTCATCGTGCTCGACGTCACCGATAGGTATAGGAGTAATTGTTCTCCTTTGTGCGGCTTGGAGAGCACAGGAGGAGTTGCTAGGTATCGTTTTAACTCTTCAAATGCTTGCTCGCACTCCTGATCCCAGTCGATCTGTCCTTTCTTCTCCGGTGCCTTGTTGGCCTGCTTAATTAGTCGAAAGAAGGGAAGACACCTTTCGGCTGCTCGGGATAGGAAGCGAGTCAAAGTGGCAATACGTCCGGTAGGGCATTGTACATCCCTCACTCATCCTGGTCGCTTCATGTAATGCCCCGGTTTTTCGGATATCTTTTAGGATCATTTTAGTGGGTCTCAGAGTGTATTTTATGTTTTACATGTGATTTTCCCTAAAGCACCTTCGGAACTCTGTGCAGGACAAACCGTGATGTTCTCTGACTCCGGGACTGTACCGATGCGTTGTGCTCCTCCCGAGGATCGCGAAGGTAATTTTTCATATTTTTTTGAATTTCTAGAATTTTTGGATTTTTCTATATATATTAACCCTTTTTCACTCTCTCCCCTCTCATTTTCTCTCTTCCCTCTGTCACTCTTCTCTCACGTTCCCTCCTCTCCCCCTCTCAATCCGGGCGGCCGACGGAGGTAGCGAGGGCGGGGCGGCGTGGCTCGTGGAGCGTGGAGCGACGGGCACGGGGCGAGGATCGCAATGGTGGAGGCCGTTCGTGGGATCGCGAGCCGGTGAGGGTTTTCATGGTGTTTCTTCGCGGATCGGCGAGCTCGGGGCGCGTAATCTTCGGTGGAGGTAGGGAGATGGACCTCCAGCTCGTGCATTCCCTTTCCCGCAAGTTTTGTAGGCCGCGGTGAGCCGAGCGGGCGAAATCGGGGATTTTTGGGAAAATCTATGTTTTAGGACTTGTGGGTCGATCTACCGTTTCATCACGTTTTTGGCCGATCCGAGGCCCTAGATGCATGCTAGGGGCTATTTGGGGGCTTCCCCCTTGTTTTCCCCCTCTCTCGTGGAGGTATGGGGGTGTGGGATGATTTTTGGGTCGTTTCCCGTCGTCCCACTCTCGGGACGGTGTGACGGTCCTTCTAGTGACCGTCACAGTCTGTGACGCCCCAAGGAGGGTGCGTCACAGGGTCCTGTAGCGTGGGCAGAGTGTCGGTCGCTCTGACGGTTTTACGATAAATCGTCAGAGGGTGTGACGCGCCTGGGTTTGACCGTTACACCCGTGTTCATGGTTTCTGACCGTTGGGGTCACGAGACTCTAACGCACCAGGCTTGGTTCGTCAAAGCTCTGTGACGCCCTTGCTTGGGTGCATCAGGGCTGACGTATCCCTTCCTTTAACGCACCTGGGTAGGTCCGTTAGGGGTTGTGACGCCCCGAGGGGTGTGCGTCACAACCTGTTTTGGTCTGTCTTCTAACGCACCAAGCTTGGTCCGTTAGAGGCTGTGATGCCCCAGGGTGGGTGCGCCACAGCCAGTGTTGCCCGTTTCGTGTAACGCTCCTATATTGGACCGTTACAGTGCTGTGACGGCCTAGCTTTGGACTGTTACAGCTGTGACGGCCCAAGGATAGACCGCCAGGCACTGTGTTGTGCCGAAGTGATTCTTCGTGCTTGCCGCAATCGTTTCACATTGTGTAGGTCCCTTGTCGACCCGGTTGGGACCCAGTAGTCGACCAGCGGTCTCGTGAAGTGTCCCAGACACCCCGAGGGTTTTGTGTCCGTGGTTTGAGGGTGTCGGGAGGACCGTTCTACCTCGTTTTAGCGTGCCCGTGGGTTTGAGGGTCTGGGTGACCCCACGTGTTTCGGGCTTTTATGTTACGCTTGATCGAGTCACCGTGCGTCGGTGTGTGTGCGGTGGGGTCTCCCCCGCATATCATGAGTTTTCCTAGAAGATGATTCCCGAGGTGGCCATGTGTTTGGCTTTGGACCGTGAGTCTAGTTATAGGCATGGCGGCTTGTGCGCTGCCCTGGGAATCGTGCTTCTGTGCTTTCAGCGTGGGCCATGTGTGTGGCCTTGGACTGCGAGTCTAGTTGCCCAGCCTGGGGCTGGAGGGTTCCAGCCTTTCCCTGAGAGCGGGATTCGGTTTGGCGGCCTGTGAGCTACCTTGGGAATCGTGATTCTACGTTTCGTGGGCTGTGAGTCCCATTTCTTCTCCGACCGTGGTCACCGTGCGACGGTGCTAGTACGTGGGATGGTCCCCGTACTTCGTCGGGTTCGGACGTTATTTTCCGTTGACTTAAGAGTCCGCTCCTTTAGTGACCCTCCACTAGTCGTAGCCTGCCTACACGCGAGTGGACCTACCAGGGAGTGGTGGAGAGGCTACCTAGAGGATGATTTTTAGACTGATTTTCGTCGGGCCCCTCGTCGGTAGCCAGAGTCCGGCTCTAGGGGAAAACCAGTTAGAGGCCAGACCTAGGACGCATGGTCTGTGTGTACACACGTGGTTGGGGGCAGTTGGACCCATGCTGACGGGCGTGACCCCAGCTAGTCACTTGTTTATGGTTACTTGTATGGTGTCCGTGCCTCTGGTAGGCGCTACCATGTCAGGAAGTTCACCTGTGGTGTGGTGTAAGTCGTCAGAGGACGCTACCGACTGTGCTTCTAGTGGGAGGTACTTCTGTCTTGTCGGGAGTGACAGACTGTCAGTCAATGTCTGTGACTTCGACCTTCGGGTTTAGTCGTGTTGACCATTGAGTTCCGGTTGTCTCACCATGGCACGTGTGTCGATTTTTGTGCCGTGAGACTGGTGCTAGTAGCTTTACCGAGGTTGCGTCTTGTTGGTGCGGTGTCCGCGACCGGGTGGTGAGGATTGCACTTTGGACAGCGTGTCCAGGTTGGCCGTGTCTTGGGAGACAGGCCTCTACGGCGTGGTTGCTGTGGGTTTTTACTACGGTAAGCGGTACTAGTGCGGTTCGGTAGCCCCCGACCGTGAGATCGGGGTGTGTTTTCTGGTACAGTAGGAGTAGCTATAGTGCCGAGTTTTGACCGGCCACCGGTTCGCAGTTCCTGCTATCGTTGTAGCTTTCCTTTCCGCTACCGCCGTCATTTCCGGTTGGGGTTCCATGAGACCCCTGCTGAGTCTCTGTTTTGGAGACTCATCCTTACTTTTCAGGTGTGGCGGTTCTTCCTCGAGGTTCGAGGGTGTTGTACGGAGGTTCTCAGTTGCTAGCTTGCCGGGCCAAGTGTTCACTCGACATGTGGTACATTTTTACTGCTTTAGAATATACTATCTGCTAGACTGGACTCTGCTACTGTTGTAGTTGTTTATTTATCTCTGTTAATTGTTAAATTATCTTACTTTATTTCCTATTTCTTTGTGCCTCCACACTCCTTTTAGCCCTTCCGAGCCCTCCCGGCTCGTGGGTCGCGGTTCGAGTCTCGAATTATCGGGCCTTCCTGGTAATCAGATTCTCGGGTCGTTACAGATGGTATCAGAGCAGTGGTTATGGACGTACATGGGAATTCAAGATATTGCAGTGATCAGAGTCCATAAGGTCCAGTACAGTCGGCAGCTGGCATAGGGATTTGTGCTTGTTTTTCGCCTTGTTTCTCGCTTGAGAGTTTGAGTGCGCTGTGTGGCGTTGAGAAGGTGGTTGCTGTTCGGGGCTTTCGTGCCAGCGTGGGGTCTGAGGATCGAGGTCGAGAGCTTCCCCCTCATCGGTGGTGACCCCAGTTGTGCTGCGTTGGGCAGAGGTTGCCGACAGGTGCGTTGCTGCGGTGCTGTGTTCGAGGTCTTTGCCGCGAGGTCAGGTGGCTGGTACGGATTGTTCGTGGTTAAGTGGCCGTGAGCGTGTTCTGAGGGAGCTGCTATCTCTTCGAGCCTGGTATTCTTGATGTGCTCTGTGGCGTCATAAATGACGTGTCGGTCTCGATTATTCTTGCAGATTTCGAGGCAGGATTGGGCTGTGGTGTCCCAGTAAGTCTTGCTCCTGTGCTCTTGTGTGTGGATGGGTTGTGTTCGCTCTAGATTTGGCATGAGATGAGAAGGTTCCGTGGTGAGTTCAGGACTCGAGGATGAGCATTGTCGGTTTCCGGCTATGGCTCGTGTTGCGGCTCTTGGCATGGCATGTTGCAGTTTGAGGAATTGCAGCGATGGCGCATCGAGAGATGCTGTGATTGTGGTCCGACGTGACACTTGCCGAGTGTGTCAGAGACGCTAACCCGATGTGGTGATGGTTTTCTCGGTGCTAGAAGGTGTTGTTCCCAACGTGCGCGAGGTTTGAGGTCAGGTCGAGCATGGAGTTTTCCATTGGTCGGAAGTGCGTTTGGTTTCCCCTTTGGTTGGAGAGTATTGTGTTTGGCTAGGATTTCCGTCTTGCATCATGTCTCCGGATTGGTTGGCCTTGTGTGCCATGAAGTCCGTGCAAGACGTGCTCCTTGTCTTGGCCAGGGGGTTGCCTGTGAGAAGTTGTGCCCATTCCCTTGTCATGAGAGGGTGTGTTGGCACTTTTTTCAAAAGGACGAGTGCTGGTTTGGCGGTGTTTCCGAGAGTTTGTGGCTGTGCGCGTGGATCAGAGTGCGTAGCGGAAGCCTGGTGGGCCTGTAATCCACAGGTCTCAGGATCGTAGCGTTGCTTGCTATGGGCGGATTCCTGAGGTTGCGTTGAGCATCAGAGGATTGGTTCCTCGATGTGAAACGTGTTGTTGCCGTGCCGTTGTTCGAGGTGTTATGGTTCTTGGCACTGGCAGGTTGGGGAATGTGCTGGCTAGTGCGCCGCATGAGTACCCTGTTCGTGTGATGGAAGCCGTGTCAGGCATCGGTATTAGACCCGGATGGGGTTGTTGAGGATGTTCCCTAACGGAGGTCGAGGACGCGTTGGTCAAAGTCGGTGGCTTGGTGCCCGACTTGTATTGGAGGCTGTGCCCTCGGTTGAGATCGTGTTTTGAGGAAGTGATCTCTAAGAGATTTTAGGTTCCGGTTGGTAGCTACGAGTGACTGGTAAGGCTAGTCTCGTAGTCGACCGCGGTAAGATGTGTATTGCTTGGGGACCCGTGTGCATTGGGCACAGCGTTGGCGACCAGGTTGCAGTGAGATTGGCGTCGGATTGGTGGTCCTTGTTGGGACATTGGTGTTACAATGGTTATCCCTGGTTTGGTGACCAGTATGGGATGGTTCCCCTGTAAGTCTGAGTCAAGTGAGGTGATGACCGAAGACGACAGGATCTTGTCATTTGATTTCATCGTGCCCCCGAGAGGGTCGAGTTGGTGCGATAATAGAGTTCAGATGCAGCGTCCGAGAGGAGTGCAACTTGAGATGTGGTATTTGTCTGTGTGTGAGTCAGCGGATGACCTGCTGTGGGTTGGATCATGCCCGTTGGGCCGGTGGAGGTTTCCCGATGACGTGTATCTGGCGACCAGTGGATGGTCTTTTCATAGACAGAAGATGTTGTTGGTTGTGCATCGTGAACGGTGAGAGCCATGTGTAAGCGAGACCTTTGGTGGTCGTTTCTGTGATGTGCCTTTCTCGATTGGATCTGGACTCTGTCGAAGTTTGTCTTCTGGGCTCTGGCAGAGTTGGCACAGTGGTATGTCTGGCTTTCGGCTTGCCAGGTGTGGGGTGCTTCTTGGTGTTGACCTGATGTTCAGGTTGGGGTCTGTTGAGATGGCTGCGTGAGCTGGTGGAGGCTCTGTATTGGTGGTTCCCATGAGCAAGGTGTGTGACCTATCAGCTGATTGTGAAGTTGATGTGTGTTTTATCTGCTGACCATTGGATGGATCGGTAGCGGTTGCTCATGTCAGGGGCTGTGTGTCCTCGGTGAGCGAGTTGGTGGCAGCGGTGCTATGAGTGGCTTTCGTTATGACTGAGGTGACGCCGGGCTGTGTTGCTTGGTGTACCTGCTCTGTTGTCCGGTGTGCACGGCGTGCGGAGCGAGGCGGGTTGTTTGTGATTACAAGTCTGACTGTGTCCCTCAGGTCTGGAGCTTTTCGTGCGAAACGAGGTTTACTGTGCTGGGGCTCTGACAGTGTCGTCAGCTGGTTCAGTGTTCTTCCCCTGTGTCTTGGTGCTAGTCCCGAATTTTGAGGATGAAATTCCTTTAAGGGGGGAGGGCTGTAATGCCCCAAATTTTTCGAATATCTTTTCGGATCATTTTAGTGCGTCTCGGAGTGTATTTTGTGTTTTATACGTGTTTTTCCCTAATGCGCATTCAGAACTCTGTGCAGGGCAAACCGTGGCGTTCTCTGAGTCCGAGACTGTACCGGCGCATTGTTCTCCTCCCGAGGATCGTGGAGGTAATTTTTCGTAATTTTTTGAATTTCTGAAATTTTTGGGTTTTTCGATATATATTAACACTTTTCTCTCTCTCTCCCCTCTCATTTTCTCTCTTCCCTCTCTCTCTCTTCTCTCACGTTCTCTCCTCTCCCCCTCTCACTCCGGGCGGCCGACGGAGGCGGCGAGGGCGGGGCAACGTGGCTCGTGGGGCGTGGAGCGATGGGCTCGGGGCGAGGATCGCGATGGTGGAGGCGGTTCGTGGGATCGCGAGCCGGCGAGGGTTTTCACGGCGTTTCTTCGCGGATCGGTGAGCTCAGGGCGCGAAATCTTCGATGGAGGTAGGGAGATGGACCCCCAGCTCATGCATTCCCTTTCTCGCAAGCTTTGTAGGCCGCGGTGAGCCGAGTGGGTGAAATCGGGGATTTTTAGGAAAATTCATGTTTTAGGGCTTGTGGGCCGATCTACCGTTTCATCGCGTTTTTGGTCGATCCGAGGCCGTAGATGCATGCTAGGGGCTATTTGGGGGCTTCCCCCTTGTTTTTCCCCTCTCCCGTAGAGGTATGGGGGCGTGGGATGATTTTTGGGTCGTTTCTCGCCGTCTCGTTCTCGGGACGGTGTGACGGTCCTTCCAGTGACTGTCACAGTCTGTGACGCCCCAAGGACGGTGCGTCATAGGGTCTTGTAGCGTGGGCAGAGCGTCGATCGCTCTGAAGGTTTTACGATAAACCGTCAGAGGGTGTGATGCGCCTGGGTTTGACCGTTACACCCGTGTTCGTGGTTTCTGACTGTTGGGGTCACGAGACTCTAACGCACCAGGCTTGGTCCGTCAGAGCTCTGTGATGCCCTTGCTTGGGTGCGTCAGGGCTGACGTATCCCTTCTTCTAACGCACCTGGGTAGGTCCGTTAGGGGTGGAGACGCCCCGAGGGGTGTGCGTCACAACCTGTTTTGGTATGTCTTCTAACGCACCAGGCTTGGTCCGTTAGAGGCTGTGACGCCCCAGGGTGGGTGCGCCACAGCCAGTGTTGCCCGTTTTGTGTAACGCTCCTGTGTTGGACCGTTACAGTGCTGTGACTACCTAGCTTTGGACCGTTACAGCTGTGACGGCCCAAGGATAGACCGCCAAGCACTGTGTTGTGCCGAAGTGGTTCTTCATGCTTGCCGCGATCATTTCGCGTTGTGTAGGTCCCTTGTCGACCCGGTTGGGTCCCAGTGGTCGACCTACAGTCTCGTGAAGTGTCCTAGACACCCTGAGGGTTTTGTGTCCGTGGTTTGAGGGTGTCGGGAGGACCGTTCTACCTCGTTTTAGCGTGCCCGTGGGTTTGAGGGCCCGGGTGACCCCACGTGTTCCGGGCTTTTGTGTTACGCTTGACCGAGTCACCATGCGGCGGTGTGTGTGCGGTGGGGTCTCCCCCGCATGTCATGAGTTTTCCTGGAAGATGATTCCTGAGTGGGCCATGTGTTTGGCTTTGGACTATGAGTCCAGTTATAGGCATGGCGGCTTGTGCGCTGCCCTGGGCATCGTGCTTCTGTGCTTTCCACGTGGGCCATGTGTGTGGCCTTGGACTACGAGTCTAGTTGCTCAGCCTGGGGCTGGAGGGTTCCAGCCTTTCCTTGAGAGTCGGATTCGATTTGGCGGCCCATGAGCTACCTTGGGAATAGTGCTTTTACGTTTCGTGTGCTGTGAGTCCCATTTCTTCTCCGACTGTGGTCACCGTGCGACGGTGCTGGTACGTGGGATGGTCCCCGTACTTCGTCAGGTTCGGACGTTGTTTTCCGTTGACTTGAGAGTCTACTCCTTTAGTGACCCTCCACTAGTCGTAGCCTGCCTGCATGCAAGTGGACCCACCAGGGAGTGGTGGAGAGGCTACCCAGAGGATGGATTTTAGACTAGTTTCTGTCGGGCCCGTCGTCGGTAGCCAGAGTCCGGCTCCAGGGGAAAACCAGTTAGAGGCCAGACCTAGGACGCATGGTCTTTGTGTGCACACGTGGTTGGGGGTAGTTGGACCCATGCTGACGGGCGTGACCCCAGCTAGTCACTTGTTTGTGGTTACTTGAACGGTGTCCGTGCCTCTGGTAGGCGCTACCATGTCTGGCAGTTCACCTGCGGTGCGGTGTAAGTCGTCAGGGGACGCTACCGACTGTGCTTCTAGTGGGAGATACTCTTGTCGAGTCGGGAGTGACAGTCCGTGAGTTAGTCTTTGTGACTTCAACCTTCGGGTTTAGTCATGTTGACCATTGAGTTCCGGTTGTCTTACCGTGGCTCGTGTGTCAGTTTTTGTGCTGTGAGACTGGTGCTAATAGCTTTACCGATGTTGCATCTTGTTGGTGCGGTATCCGCGACCGGGTGGTCGAGATTGCACTTTGGACAGCGTGTCCAGGTTGGCCGTGTCTTGGGAGACAGGCCTCTACGCCGCGGTTGTCGTGGATTTTTACTTCGGTAAGCGGTACTAGTGTGGTTCGGTAGCCCCCGACCGTGAGATCAGGGTGTGTTTTCTGGTACAGTAGGAGTAGCTGTAGTGCCGAGTTTTGATCGGCCACCGGTTCACTGTTCCTGCTATCGTTGTAGCTTTCCTTTCCGCTCCCGCCGTTGTTTCCGGTTGGGGTTCCGCGGGACCCCTGCTGAGTCTCTGTTTTGGAGACTCATCCCTACTTTTCAGGTGTGGCGGTTCTTCCTTGAGGTTCGAGGGTGCTGTTCGGAGGTTCTCAGTTGTCAGCTTAACAGGCCGAGTGTTCACTCAGTATGTTGTACATTTTTACTGCTTTAGACTGTACTTTCTGTTGGACTGGACTCTGCTGCTGTTGTAGTTGTTTATTTATCTCTGTTAATTGTTAAATTGTCCTACTTTATTTCCTATTTCTTTGTGCCTCCACACTCCTTTTAGCCCTTCCGAGCCCTCCCGACTCGTGGGCGGCGGTTCGAGTCTCGGATTATCGGACCTTCTCGGTAATCAGATTCTCGGGTCGTTACACTTCATCTCCAACACCACGCGGATCTAATCGGGATTGGCCTCAATCCCACGATGGGTGACGAGGAATCCAAGGAACTTCCCAGATTTGACTCTGAATGCGCATTTAGCTGGATTAATCTTCATATTGTACCTTCTGAGTGTGGCGAAGGTCTCCGCCAAGTCTCCCAAGTACTCGGCGGCTCGGAGACTCTTTACGAGCATGTCGTCGATGTAGACCTCCATGTTGCGGCGGATCTGCGGGTCGAACATATGGTTGACGAGGCGCTGATAAGTCGGTCCTGCGTTCTTCAACCCGAACGGCATGCGAGTGTAGAAATACAGGCCATGATCAGTGACGAACGCTGTCTTATCTTGGTCGGGTTAGTGCATGCTGATCTAGTGGTACCCTGGGTAGGCATCCAGAAAACTCAGCATTTCATGCCCGACCGTGGCGTCGACCAGTTGGTCGATTCGTGGCATGGGGAAGCTATCTTTGGGTGTAGCCTTGTTAAGGTTGGTGTAGTCTACACACATTCACCATTTCCCATTGCTCTTGGGAACCAAGACCACATTCGCCACCTAGTCCAGGTACCGGGTGGGCCTGAGTAGCCCTGAGCGTAGCTTCTCGCCTACTTGTTCTCTGATGATGGCTTGTCGCTCGGGGTTGCAACGCCTTCGGCGCTGTTGGACCAGGCGGCATGTTGGATCCAGCTTGAGCTGGTGAGTGATGACCTCTGGTGGGATTCCAAGGAGTTCATCCTCGGACCAAGCGAATACATTCTGATTGGCTGTAAGGAATCGTACATAGGCATCTTCGTCGTGCTTAGGTAGAGTAGCCCCGATCCTCAACATTCTGCTTGGGTCTTCTCCCACTTGGATGAGGTACAGGTCTTCTGCTGGAGTGCTCGCGCTTGGACCTGGGTCTTCGGTTCTCGCCTTCTTCTCAGGTGGAGTCTCCTTAGGCTGCCGGCCGCGTGTTGAGATGAAATAGCATCTACTGGACTCCCTTTGATCTCCTCGGGCCTCTCCTACCCCTCGAGGGATAGGAAACTTGAGATTTTTGTGGTAAGAGGTGGGGCCACCGCGAAGCGTGCCGAGGATCCCGCGCCCGATGATGGCATTATACCCGGTCCTTACGTGGACAACTGTAAAGTCGGTGCGGAAGGTTACCTCTTTTGGTGTGGTCCCGAATGTGATTGGGAGTGATACGCGTCCTTCGGGGCAGACTATTGTGCCATAGAATCTGTATAGCGATGTATGCAAGGGGCGAGTTTAGACAAATCCACACCCATAAGCACGAGACAGTCGTATGCGATAACATCCGGGCCGCTTCCATTATCCACTAAGATGCGACGCACGGGACACTGATTGATGGTGGCTGAAACCACCAGTGCATTAGAATGGCGGGTGGTTACACCATCCAGGTCATCGTCTGAGAAGACAATGGGATCTCTCGGATGGCCTGGGGCAGTGGCTTCTAGTCGAGTATCATCGCCTCGCTCCACGGTGTGGACGATCGATGCATATTGTCGTCGCCTGCTCGCGTTGTCCCCACCCGCGGCCGGCCCCCCAGAGATCATCATGATCTCATTCCCGTTGGGTCGGTTGTCGAGGGGTAGAGGAGTCCACTGTCGCTTCTCTGCGGCTTTGGCGAGGAACTTATAGAGGAGTCCTCTGCGGACGAGGTCCTCAATGGCATCCCTCAGATTGATGCACTTGATGGTATTGTGCCCGTGGTCGCGGTGATAGTGGCAATACTTCTTCTTGCTCCTCGAGCTTGGATCCGACTTCATTCGGGGAGGCCATTTGAGGAATGGTTCCTCACGGATTTCCATCAGGATTTGGTTTGGAGGAGCCTTCAGGGGCGTGTAGTGGCGATAATTGCCCCTTTCTCTCTTAGGGTGATCTCGGCAGTCTCCGTCACATTGCTCCCGCTTGTTCCACCCTTCTCGTGATGAGTCGGCAGATCTCTTGCGGTTGGACCTCTCGATTTCGACCGCACGACCCAAGGCCGCAGTATTCTCCTCGCAGCGTGCATGCTTTTGTGGTAGGGCAAGGAGGTTTGGAAGGGTTGCTGGGGCTTCGACTCCGAGCGCGCGTCGGAGAATGTGGTCCCGCATACCTTGAGTGAGGGCGGTAGCCGTGAGGCCAACGACGAGGTGCGGGATCCGAAGCGTCTCCGTGCGGAAGTGGGAGACGAAGTCCCACATCATTTCTTCTTTCCCTTGTCTGAGAGCGAGCAGGGTTACCGCTAACTTGGCCACCTTTCGACAGCCGATAAAGTTCTCCTTGAATAGCTTCTTGAGCTGCTTGGAGGACGAGTCGGTCCCAGCCGGTAGGGATTCGAACCAGGCCCGGGCGTTCTCACAAAGAGTCATAACGAACGCCAGGCATTTCACAGTGTCCGAGGCCTGGTGGAACACCAGGTGAGACTCAAAGTTGTGCATGTGGTCGGCCGGGTCGGTGGTGCCATCGTAGGAGGTGAACGACGACAACTGGAGATTTGGCGGGATGGGGGCTTCCATGATTTCCCTACAGCAGGGAGCGTGGAAGTCCTGATCATCGTCGATCAGGCCGTGATTTCTCACAGCGAGGAGGGCGTTGTCCAAGTATTGGACCTTGTCCTCTATCTCGTTGATGCGCTGGAGCCGGCGATCCATCTCTGGGTTGGAGTGCAATGGGCTGCGCACCCTGGGTGCGGGCGTGCTGCGCGATCGTCGGGTCCTCGCGATCGAGGCGTGGGAGGCCTCTCGCACTTGGCGAGGGTTTTCCTTGGTTTGGGTCCTCTCTCCCTGCCGTTGCTCGGGCCGGACGCGCTGGGGGTCTGCCGGCCGATTCATCAACTTTTGGCAGATTCCTGTCAGGACTCGGAGCTGTTGGCGGATTTCATCTAGGTCACCTGGGGTGACCTCCTGTCAGGGATGGGCAGAAGAAGCTTCTTGCGATCCTCGGCGGGAGTTGGGTCCCTGGTGGGAACCACGCCCCCGGTGGCTGGCGTTGCGGAAGCTTCCACGGGATGCCATAACTTTTCGTAAGGGATCCCACAGACGGTGCCAAGAAGTGTAGAGACAGGAAAATAGTTCCTATGCCACGTACCACCTTCTCTATTTATTTGTTGGGGAAGTCGTCTCGCACCCGTGGAGGCTTGCAAACACCAGGAAGCAAGGGGCGTTAGAAGGAGTCCCGGGTGTTACCCCAGAGGACAACCCTCCAATGCTTAAGTCAGTAACAAATCAATGAAAGGGAAGAGCATGCGTCCCAAGTGTCCACCTCTAGCCTCCCCCCCAACAGCGTGTGCATATCGAATCTATAAGGGAAGAGCATGTGTCGATTACTTGGAGTAGAGCGTACTCCGCGCTTCCAGGTTCGGTGACGGATCCGCCGGAGCTACTCCAGCAGCCGCACCCCTTACTCGATGGGGTCGAGTTCTTCCCATCCGGGGAGAGTTGATGGTAATCGACGTCGAGCACTGACTTTTTATTTTTTACATTTGTGTCCTTTTGGTTTGCTTATATCCTTGGGAAAGTATGTACGTAATTGTAAGGCTTTATAAGCCACGGTGTCATTCCCTAGGATTATTTGGGTTTTTGTGCAAATTGACAGTAGGTCCAGCAAGGGGGCCCTCACTCCTTTTCCATTGGACCACCTAAGCCATGTGGGGCTGGTCAAAGTCCTAGGTGGCCTTCTAGATGGATTGACTAGTCAATTAGACACATGGGGGGACAAATGGCTTGAAATGTCAAAGGTAGGCCACCTACCTTGTCCATGGTCAAGGGGGCGCCCCCCCATTTAATATAGATTAATGTGGTTCCAAACCACATGGGTTAATTAGTTTTGACCTTCCTAGTTTACCCTCACTAACCCTAGATCTGAGGGTATTAAGAGTCTTTTTTCATTTCATATAAATAGCTTGTAATTCCCATTTTGTTAGAATTAATGAAGTGAAATTTTCAGAAATTGCTTGGAGCCTCCAAGGAGGGTGCGCCCCTCTCCCCTCTCCCTCTTATTTTGATCCTTTCTCCAACCCTCTAGGGTGTGAAGCCCATTCTCCTTAGCCCCTCTCAGTTCACCTCTGCTGCCGCCGCCGCCGTTCGTGTCACCGTCGCACCGTCACCGCCGCTACATCGAAGTTCTGTCTCCATCAGGACAGAACCTCACCTCCAAATTTTTATCTCTGGTTCTCGTTGTCTGATCAAGCCCTAATTTTGAGGGTATGTTTTGTCCATCTCCCCTAACCTCCAGTTAAAATTTTGTGTCATTTGGAAGTCATTAGGTATTTTCCCAGATTTTTGTTTATCCTCTCAGTAATCTGTCTTTTTACAGATCTACGGGACAGAGTCTCCTTGTTACATTTTCCCCACCCCCATAAAAATTTTCAAAAAATCCCAAAAAATTACTCAGTGTTCCACACATATATCCCCTTCCATCATAATTTTCGTGGTGTCTAGAAAATTCATTTTCCCTTCAGTCAATGGTCAGTTTCAGGCAGATCTCTTGCTGCCCTGTGTGTCTGTCAGTCCGGGTCAGAAAAAAAAATAGTGTTACAGTCATATTCATTTTCAATCCGTTCGGTGGATGGAGCTGTCAAAAATATATGTTGTAGATCTATGAGTGCTCTTTCCAACGGTACCAGCCACGCCTCGATCGGCCTCCGGATCTGAGCGTCGTAATTATTGTCGCCGAGGTCTGCAGATCTGTTCCCTGTGCAGGTCTGAAATTGTAGCCCAGAAGATATTCAGAAATAAATATCAAAAATCAATTTCAGGAGCCGCCCCTTCAGAGAGTCGATCAGGGACATCCCGCCATCGTCCCAGCCAAGCGACGCATCCGGAAGATCTCAGGAAGGCATCGTTGCTTTGGAATCCATGCCTTACTGTCCAGCAAGTCAGAACCGAGTTGGCGCAGTACCGAGTCAGCGCAGGACCGAGTCGGACCAGCAGGCCGAGTTCGTCCCGAACGCACCTCCAGATTGCTAACCGTCAACTCAGGGTCGGTCCGCCCAGGCCCCACTTGTAGCCCTTTACCTCCCTGCGTAGAGTGGGCAATAAAATTCACTGTTGTAATTAACTTTTACCGTTGTTACCGGGAGTTACCGTAACTGGCCGGGATCATCGTCCCCACGCCCGGAGCGTGGAGGTACACTCGCTACCCTCCTCGTAGGCATTGCTTTACTCGTATATTTTTGTATATGCCGTTGCGAGTGTAGGTTACTTAGCCCGATATACTGTTATCACCGCTGCGAGAGAGCTAGATTGAGTGTACCATCCCGTGACTCGATCCGAGTTAACGCGGAAGGCCGATACCCGAGACTCACTACTGGTTCCTCAACCGCGTATGGTCCTACGTCTTCCCTCGCTTAGGGGTGATCGCGAGCTAGAGTCCCAGGTCCCGTGTCCATCCCGCATCAGTTTGGTATCAGAGCGCCAGTTGAGTCTAGGGTGTCTAAAAACAAAAAAAAAGAGTCGTTTAAGTCGAGTCTAAGTCTAAGTCAGTCTAAGTGTCTCATTTACATACCATTAATCGGTATATCAAAAGGTGTTGTCCGAACGTTAGGTTACGCCTATCGGGAAGGCCACACACTTGCACGAGTGATCTTTGGATCGATTATCTCCGCCACGTACTGAGTCTTGGTTGTGTCTAGGTTGTAGTCGAGTCTCATTTCAACTTTGCATTTGCATTGCATTCTAAGTCGTGTCTAGGTGCTGACATTTGTTCGCATGACATTTTGCTTATAAAACAAAAACAAAAAAAAGATGCCATTGCATAACCATTCCTGGGGATCCATTCCCATCTTTTGGCAACTATGGTCAACCCATACTTCAGGTCCGACCAAGGCAACCTGTCCGTGTCCGTGTCCGAGTACATTAGGGACTTCGAAGCGTACCGGTTAAGATGTGAAGTCGGGCTAGAGAACATCGAGGCCAGAACTCAATTCTGGAAGGGTTCGTGGCTTTACTTCCAATTTGAATTATTTTGCCGCCACGTGAAAACTTTGGGGGATTCCTGTAAGGTCACTCTAGAGGTCAAGCCATTTGAGTTTCGGTTTAATGCTGCCATACGGCAAGCCGATGCCGCCCTTCAGCGAGCATCTACCTCCCAGCCGATTCTCGATCCGGTCGGACCCCCACTTGGGCTCCCACCCCAGTGGGGGAATCCTTCACCACCCGAGAGTGCTCCATTGTCACCCTCACCTTCCGATCTTATTTCGGAGCCCTCTCATTTGGAGCCACCAAAGCCCGAGCCACCCGTGTTTCTAACGGGTACGCTATACATAGCCGAGCCACTTCTTAGTTGGCTCAAGGATGGCTTGGTCCCGCCTCCTTATCCATAAATGGACCCCACCCTACCATTAGTGCCGGTCAACTCATTCCATACCACATTCCGGTCTAGTCACCATGTTGACACCTTGGATGACCTTGTTATGGGATTAGACTCACAATGGAAGTTGACGCACTCATTGACCCGAGGCTTCGACCAACCCACTAGTCTTAGCTTCACCCATCCGGCCTTGGGGTCCATTACCTCCGTGTGCACCGTGGATTGTGTCACTACGGAGATCCTCTTATTCCTCCCCATGCCGGCTGAGCCCGACTTCATTCCCTTTTGCCCAAGGGAGGAATCTTATTTTTTTCACATGACCACCGTCCCATTCACCATGACGGATGAAGGTGACCACCCACACCTTCGAGAATTTCACAATTGGGACCGTGTCATATGGGAGTCCATCTCATGGGGTCATACCTTATTTGACCCTTTTGATCCCTTCACTAGTGAACCCCCCGAGCTATCATCTTCACTCCACTTCTTCCGCGGAGTTCACTATCACACCTTTTCCACTCGGGCCAAGCAACCTCCACATAGCAATAGGTCCAAACCATCATTTGGGGGTAATGAAAACTTTGGTTTCCCCGGCCCACCTAAACCGCCCGACCCTCCTGGACTTCCCACCCCCAATTCCAATGCCCATGATTGGTGCATCGTAGGATGTCTAGGAATCCACCATGACGTTAACCTCCCATTACGTCAAGTGCATGCATGGCACATATTCGGGTGTCCTGGTCCACCATCGCCTATGCGTAGGTCGGACTAACATTAGGTTTGTTTAGGGTCTTTATCTTTGTGAGTCTTTGTTTCGTCCAGTTTATTTGTCAAGTGCATTGTGTGTCTATGCATACGTCGAGTCGAGTTGGTTTGCACGCTCGCATTGTTAGTCCCTTTCGAGTATGAGACTAGTCGGACTTTGGGATCGGTTCTACTCCACATATCGGATCTAGTCACATAAGGGACAAGCGGTGATTCCTAGAGAGCCTTCGAGCTGCCTTCCCTCCTTTGAGAGTGACCCCACCCCAGAGTGTCCACCTCTAGCCTCTTCCCCAGCAGCGTGTGCATATCGAATCTATACGGGAAGAGCAAGTGTCAATTACTTGGAGTGGAGCGTACTCCGCGCTTCCAGGTTCGGTGATGGATCCGCCGGAGCTACTCCAGCAGTCGCACCCCTTACTCGACGGGGTCGAGTTCTTCCCACCCGGGAAGAGTTAATGGGAATTGACGTCGAGCACTGACTTTTTATTTTTTACATTTGTGTCCTTTTGGTTTGCTTTTATATCCTTGAGAAAGTATGTACGCAATTGTAAGGCTTTATAAGCCACGGTGTCATTCCCTAGGATTGTTTGGGTTTTTGTGCAAATTGACAGTAGGTCCAGCAAGGGGGCCCTCACTCCTTTCCCATTGGTCCACTTAAGTCATGTGGGGCTGGTCAAAGTCCTAGGTGGCCTTCTAGATGGATTGACTAGTCAATTAGACACATGGGGGGACAAATGGCTTGAAATGTCAAAGGTAGGCCACCTACCTTGTCCATGGTCAAGGGGGCGCCCCCCCCATTTAATATAGATTAATGTGGTTTTAAACCACATGGGTTAATTAGTTTTGACCTTCCTAGTTTACCCTCCCTAACCCTAGATCTGAGGGTATTAAGAGTCTTTTTTCATTTCATATAAATAGCTTGTAATTCCGATTTTGTTAGAATTAATGAAGTGAAATTTTCAGAAATTGCTTGGAGCCTCCAAGGAGGGTGCGCCCCTCTCCCCTCTCCCTCTGGTTTTGATCCTTCCTCCATCCCTCTAGGGTGTGAATCCCATTCTCCTTAGCCCCTCTGAGTTCACCTCTGCTGCCGCCGCCGCCGTTCGTGCCGCCGTCACGCCGCCACCGCCGCTACATCGAAGTTCTATCTCCATTAGGATAGAACCTCACCTCCGGATTTTTATCTCTGGTTCTTGTTGTCTGATCGAGCCCTAATTTTGAGGGTTTGTTCTGTCCATCTCCCCTAACCTCTAGTTAAAATTTCGGATCATTTGGAAGTTATTAGGTATTTTCCCCATATTTTTGTTTATGCTCTCAGTAATCTGCCTTTTTGCAGATCTATGGGACAGAGTCACATTGTCGCATTTCCTCCACCCCCTTACAAATTTTTAGAAATTCCCAAAAAATTACTCAGTGTTCCACACATATATCCCCTTCCACCATAATTTTCATGGAGTATAGAAAATTCATTTTCCCTTCAGTCAATGGTCAGTTTCAGGCAGATCTCTTGCTGCCCTGTGTGTCTGTCAGTCCGGGTCAGAAAACAAAACAGTGTTACAGTCATATTCATTTTCAATCCATTCAGTGGATGGAGCTGTCAAACATATATGTTGTAGATCTATGAGTTCTCTTTCCAACGGTACCAGTCATGTCTCGATCGGCCTCCGGATCTGAGCGTCGTAATTATTGTCGCCGAGGCCTGCAGATCTGTTCCCTGTTCAGGTCCAAAATTGCAGTCCAAAAGATATTCAGAAATAAATATCAAAAATCAACTTCAGGAGCAGCCCCTTCAGAGAGTCGATCAGGGACATCCTGCCATCGTCCCAGCCAAGCGGCACCTCCGAAAGATCTCAGGAAGGTGTCGTTCCTTTGGAATCCGTGCCTTGCTGTCCAGCGAGTCAGAACCGAGTTGGCGTAGTACCGAGTCGGCGCAGGATCGAGTCGGACCAGCAGGCCGAGTTCGTCTCGAACACACATCCAGATTGCTGTCCGTCAACCCAGGGTCGATCCTCCCGGGCCCCACTTGTAGCCCTTTACCTCCCTGCGTGGAGTGGGCAATAAAATTCACTATTGTAATTAACTTTTACCGTTGTTACCGGGAGTTACCGTAACTGGCCGGGATCGTCGTCCCCACGCCCGGAGCGTGGAGGTACACTCACTACCCTCCTCGTAGGCATTGCTTTACTCATATATTTTTGTATATGCCGCTGCGAGTGTAGGTTACTTAGTCCGATATACTCTTATCACCGCTGCGAGAGAGCGAGACTGAGTGTACCGTCCCGTGACTCGATCCGTTACTCAACATTATCATCATCAGCTTTGTCATGTTCGTCATCTGTTTTAGGCCATGAAGAAGAAGCATATCTAGATTCTGAATCTATATTTAGTGAAGCATCTGATTTAGTTTCTGATGATGGTGGAGACATAACAAACATGGCTGCTGAACATGAAGATAAGAGGAGTCAGAGAAAGATGGCATTTGTTTCCACAAAAACCTAGATGGCAAGACAGCTTGCACTTATCTCAACCACATTAAAAAATTCCTACAAGAAGACATTTTACTAGCCGTAAACCCCCGGGCTGGTCCGCATAAATCCTCTGGCCCACCAAAAAAAACTTTTAAAAAAAATAAAAATAAAAAGGAGTTTCTCCCCGTGTAAACCAAGAAGTTGGGGAAGTCACCGAACTGCGTCGGCACCGCCAGGTAGCCGTACCTGGCATGGCTCTTGACAACCAGTGGTCCGAAAGTGACAGCCATCGGGATCGTCGGGATGCAACCTGCAATTTCAGGTTAAGCAGTTAGAATTTTAAGAAGAGGCCGTATGGCCCCTAATCCTGGCGAGGAGATGGAGGGAGGCTCAAGTCCCACCGGGCGTGCCAGACTTGTAGACGCACTTTTTATTGATTGATTTTATTTATTTATTTATTTATTTATTCAGTGCGTGGACATGCCAGTCATGATGTGATAATTTATTCAGGCTCTAGGGCCGAGGTGGCCTGAAACCGTGAGTGCGCGCCATCTGACTAATCAGACGATAGTGGGTTTCGTGTCGAGACTAGAACCCTCCATGCCATGAAGGTCACGACGTTAATTACATCTCCCAGGAGGGGAGAAAACCCTTGATTAATTGCCAAGAAAAGGGGCCCTGTGGCCTAAAACTAGCATTAATGAAATAGGTAAAGGATAACTTGAAATGCAGCAAACTGCACCCTAGCAAGGTGAAGGCGATCAAATCATGTCGGTTATTCATCGACCATTTTATGTTCGGATAGGAATCTGAGTTGAAGGCATGACGAAGATATGAATAATCTTTGGGCAAATATCTGCCGAGAACACGACAAGTTTGATGTTTGGTAAAAAGGTGGGATTATATCCCAATGAAAACGGGACAAATTTAGTGGGCTATTGGCCCATGGCAATGTCAGGCCATGGTCATATTGGGGTGGCCTCCGAGGTCTAAGCACGACTTGCCGGGGCATCATTGATATTCCCTTCGCACGAGATATAAGGGGTGAGGAGCCCCAGGTCAAGCGCCATTGATTTCTTAAGGATGGTATTTATATTCATATCTATATTGTTATTATGTTTTCATGTCACCATCATTATTATTATATTATTATTTTACTATTATTATATATTATTTACCATTTTTATTAATAATTGTTTGATGAAATTAAGTCGACTTAAGACTCAGGTCGACTGGTTTTAGATGAAATCAGTCGACTCAGGCGTCCAGGTCGATTGAATTTAGAAAAAAAATCAATCGACCTGGGTAGCCAAGTCGACAGAATTTTGAAATTCAGTCGACCTGGGCGCACCAGGGTCGACTGATTTCAGAAAATCAGTCGACCTAGGCTAGCATGGGTTGACTGATTTCTAGAAATCAGTCGACCTAGGCATAGCCCAAGTCGAATTACTTCCAAAAGTTAGTTGACCTGCGAGCCAGGGTTGACTGAACCTTACTCATGTCTTTTTGTTCTTGTTTCATTTTCTCTTTTTCGTTCCTCTTATCTTTGTTTTCTTGTTTTCTTGTTTGGCTCTGTCTCATTACTTTATTTCATTCATTTTGATCATTCATCATTTTTTCTTAATGCACAAGACCCACAAGGGAGGTTGGCGTGGGTTGTGCATGCCCAAAACAATTCAGTGCAATTGATTGAGCCAGAGCAAGTCGACCCAGACCATTGCTAGTTGACTCAAGGCCTGGGTAAAAGGGGTTGACCTGAACCAAAGAACAAGTCGGATTGCTGAGGAGCAAGTCAACTTGCTCCGAGGGGCAGGCTAACTTGCTAAAGAGCAAGGGCAAGTCGACCTGGGCACTCTCTCCTCCCTTACACTCTCTTCCTTTATTATTTATTATTCTCATTTCATTATTATTATTATTATTATTATTATTATTTATTTTTTTGGCTTCATTTTATTTGTTGGGTTTGTTTTATCCTTTCCTTTCCTTCTTTGCATATGGGCAAAGCATGCATGCATGTATGTATCTATATATATATATAGAGGAAAAGGAGCGGGAGGAGCCTGCTGGCTGTGGGATGGCAGCAGATCACAGAAGGCTGCTTCACTGCTTGGCAGCAGATCACAGTGGCATCATGCTTGCCTTGTTCTACTCAAATGCTTTCTTTATTTCTTTTGCTTCCAAAATGATAGTCTTTAAGGCATGAGACGGCCAGAAGACTAGAATGGATCGTTGGGGCTTGAACCAGCCACCCTGGCCATGAATGGATCGACATGGCCTGCACCATACATTGACTCACCCATGGGTCGGTCGACTGAAAATGTAGGTCGGTCGACCGAACCCACAGGTAAGTTGACTTGGGGCTAGGCAAGTCGACTTGGCCCATGCCAATCAGCACATTTATGCTGTTCCTTCCTTAAAGATGGTGCACGACAGGATGGCATGTATCGATGCATGAGTCTCTCTTCTTCTTTTTTTATCAGGGAAAGTGTGCTCTAAAAACAAAATGCAGGAAGATGGTTTTGCAAATCCTTATGCACAACATGCAAGGGTTTAATCATACATTCATGTAGGGTGGCTCTCGGTATGAGGCGGAGTATTTTACTCATGCATGGTGAGAGTTTCCAGCTGTACGTAATTCATCTCACCACAGCTCACCGTTTGATATACCAAGAAAACCATGGCAAGCAAGCATTCAGAAATCAAGGCATGCCTGAGGTTTTATCTGCATTGTTCACGCAGGATATGGATGGATGGTATACTTAATCTAAAAAAAAGTGGGGGGGGGGTATGTCCATGTTCATGCAATTCAGTGGAGACCCTGTGCAATTTCAATATGCATATATAGTGTTTGATATTATTACCAGGGGGAAAGCTGTCCTGGATAGCAGTCTGAACAGAAGGGAGTCAACTCCTAGGGTCGACTCCTGTGCATATTTATGCACAGGTTACTCAAATAGAAACAACACAATAGGGGGGTCGACCCCTGGGGTCAACCCACATAGCAGCAGACTCCTAGCCTGATCCAAAGAGGGTTTTTTATGCACTGATCATATATACATATATATATACATATGCATACAAATTGTTCATTCAGTGATTTTCTTGTTTGATCTAAGAATTCTTGTTTTCTTTTCTTTCTTTGGTTCCATCTTCTTTTTTTTTTATAGTCCTTGGATCATTATCATTACACCACTGTCTTTGTGTTATCATCTTCATTGTTCGGCTGCACATCTGTCATCATCATCTGTTTGATTCATTTTTTTTATTGTTGATCTTGCCGTTAGCCCAAGTGTATGGCGAAAATTCGGGAGCACCTCCCCTAGACCCGGAGTGTTTAGGGGTGGCAAGCGAGAGCTTGTCCACGGGAATCCCGAGACGGTCCCTTAGCTATACGGATGCGCACAAAAGCGG
Organism: Amorphophallus konjac; assembly: GCA_022559845.1. Taxonomy (NCBI): domain Eukaryota; kingdom Viridiplantae; phylum Streptophyta; class Magnoliopsida; order Alismatales; family Araceae; genus Amorphophallus; species Amorphophallus konjac. Next base: position 107,676 of record JAHNEJ010001611.1, on the reverse strand, counting down.
CAACATCCCCGATGATCCCATCATATGCCTGAGGAGACAGGTGGATCAAATCAAAATATAGATCGTTCAGAAAGTTGGATCTGGTTAGGGCACATAGAACATTTGTTGATTGCAAGGGGGCAAAACATCATCAGGGTGCGCAAGGCTGGGCCCCTACCATTCTTATATATTCCTCCCTTTACTCTGATGGAGTACAGAGAAAGAGAGTTCAGGCTCAATGGCTGCCGAATCAGTGACATGGGTAGCTATCGGATCAACCCATTGGGGCTGTCAGATCACTCCCTCATGGGTGGGGGGGGGGGGGAAGGGAACCAAAGAAGCAGAGTATCATGAAGAACCAAGTCATTCATTTTTTCTGGGACTATATCCCATATCTCTCTACCCTCGGAATCATGACTATGGAGTTAGTCGAACTCCAAATGAGGCCTCGAGAGGGGAGTGCCCTCCTTGTTGAGCCTGATCACTGAGGTGATCATGTTACTCAGTACTAATATGTCGATGGAACCAAACATAAAGAGAAGCACGGAGAAAGCAATGCGACCGGGAGGGGAGAAGAGAAAGGACTGCAATCGTTGAAGATCGAACATCATAACCATTACAACACTAAAAATCTCCAAATGGAGCATTTATTTTCATTTCTCATCAATAAAAGAGTAAGAATACAGGGGAGAAAACAAAGAAGAAATATAAGGGGGAGAACGAGAGCAATCGCTCCCCGTTCTCCCCTTCCTCACCTCTCTTTTCTCTCCTACTCTCTTTCTCACTCTTTGCTGATCTCTTCAGGCTAGCAACAGATCTCAATTGGAGTGGGGTTGTTCGAAATGGCCAGCCCCCTCTCCTCCTTCCTCCTCTCTTTTTTGCTTCGTCTTCTTTTTCTTTTATACAAGCAGCACGTCGCTGGCGTGTGTGACCTTCTCGCGCCGTAGGGAGCATGGGTGGTGGCACACATAGTGAGGGCTTCATGTTCTGTGCCGTATGGGAGCATGGACATGCACGTCCTGTGTGCTTGTCCATCCTTTGTCCTTCTTTTGGCCCTGGAGGCCTTGTTTTACGGGCGGAGCAGAGATGGCGGGCCACCCACGCGCGGTGGGTTTGCTGGATGAATGGAGCTCCTACCGGTTCAGTAGGAGTGCTGCCGGATAGAGCCCAGGCCTATCGGTTGGAGCCGCTTCTGCCAGTTCGAGGGGAGGGCTGCTGGATGGAGGACTGGGCTACCGGGTAAATGCCTTCCACTGGTCTTGCCGGTTGAGGATGCTACGGTGATGTTGCAGGATGGGTGGCAGATGCCATTGCCAGACAGGCTTCAAGAGCACCGTCGGAAGGTCTCGCTAGCAAGGCCCGCCGGATGGGTCCCATGGGGGCTGCCTGATGAAGCCCTGGGCAGCTGGTGCCGCTGTATGCTCTTGAAGAGCTACTGGTTCAAGCCTTTGACAAGGTTTCTAGTTCAAAGGGAGGAGGGTCTATCGGATGGAGCGGTGTAGGGTTCCTGCCGTATAGAGACGGCGTGCCTGCCATTTCGATGCCCGCACGGGGCTTGCCGGATTGAAGGGCTTGCTGCCGGTTGAGCACGCCTGCTGGTTTGATGTTCACACTGGATGGGGCATGGGGGAGCTTGCCGGTTCACTTGCATAGGCGCCGATTCAAGGGGGTGGAGCTGTCGGATGGGGCACCAAACACACTATCGGTTTGCGCTGCTGGGGGGGCTGCCAGATGGCTTTTGGGGGAGGCTGCCGGTTCGCCTTTGGGGGCTGCCGGTTCAGCACCCCCTATTCTTCTTCTTCTCTTCTTCTTCACTTCTTCTTCTCTTTGATGCCCTGGCCTCCACACTCTGGATCATGACGGTCAGGTGCGACACCATCATCACTATGTTGAAAATTGGCCATTCTGGCCTTTTCTTCTGTTTCTTCGCTGTCGGGTTCTTGAACATGGGGTAGTGTGTAACGCCTTGGATTTTCAAATCTGGATCCGCGGGTCACGGATCGTGTCCGAGTGGGTTTCTGACTTTTTATAATGACTTTTCGGACCCTTGGTCGGTGTGGTTGTGGCTTGTTTTGGGTCCGTGGCAGTGCGTAGGTGGTCCTGCCTTTTTCCTAGAATTTTTCTAGGTCGGATTATATTTTTTGGCATTTTAAAGAGCTCTTGTGATTTTCTAAAATGAATAGAAAGAAGAAAATATAGTAAATGTAATATAATAATAATATAACTAATATTATAACCCTAAACCCCCCTTTTCCCCCTCCGATCCCACATCTCCCCTCCCGTGTTTCTCTTCTTCCTCACCCTCTCATGTCTCCCTCTCACTCTCCCTTCTCACTCCGGCGGCCGACAGAGATGGTGAAGGGGGTGCGTGGCGGTGCGACGGTGGTGGCGTGCGGCAAGGACGAACCCGGAGGCGTGGCGTGTTGGACCGGAGGCGGTGGCAGCGGCGTTCCTGAGAAGCCGGCCGCTGGGACGATCGACGTTTTGAGGTTTTGGGTGAGGGTAAAGCTCGGTTTCAGGTAGGGGGATGGACCCCACTCTCCTCCTACGTTTTCCATAGATTCTATGCCCAGAGAGGCCGAGAGAGAGGGTTATTTTGTGTTTTGAGGTTTAAGCATGCCAGGAGGGTTGAGCGACGGATTTGACCCTTGATTTGTGGTTTGGATGTGGCATTTCGATCGTAGAATGATAGGGGGTGGTTCCCTGCTTCTCCCACACGATTTCCCTGCTATTCCATGCCCGGTGAGGTCGAGATGGGGTGTTCTTCAAGTTTTGGGGATTTACACATGTTAGGGGATGAGCAACGGGTTTGGCCGTTCGAGGCCTTGTTTGATGAATGGAATGTGGTTTTTCGATTGTAGAATGGTTTGGGGACGATTCCCCATGTTTTCCCCTTCGTTCGGCGACGAATGGGGCTTTGGATCGAGCTCCCGGTAGGCTCGGATGTCATTTTTCTATGGAAATTGCAGGAGGCGGCCACGGAGGTGGCTGTCGCGTCCAAGACTGGGCGGCCAATGGCCTGGCCGCCCAGGGGCTCAGACGGGCAGCACCCTGGCCGTCCAGCCTGTTCTCCATTTTTCCGAAGCCCTTGTCTATGCGGCCAACCCCGACCAAAGGGTTGGCCGCCTAGGCTTCTAGGCGACCAGAGGAGTGGCCGCCCAGGCCTGGGGTGGGCGGCCAGAGGCCTGGCCGGATGGGCGACCATCAGGATGGCCGCCTAGGTCCTAAAGAGTGTGGACTCTGGGTGGGCAGGGAGATGGCCGCCCAGGCCCTGGGTGGGCGGCCACAGGGTTGGCCGCCCAGCCCCGTTGGGCTGCTAGGGTCTGGCCGCCCAGCCCTCTGGGCGGCCAGCACACTGGCCTCCTAGCCCCCTTCAGCCCTAGGGTGTCCTGCTCTGTGGTTTGGTTTTCTGGAATACTCGTAGGAGGGGTGGCCTTATGGAATAAATGTCTGCGTGGTTTGTTGTGTTCTGCTAGTTCTGAATTAGTGGTGTCGGCCATCCCTGTAATGACCTGAGATCCGAGTACCGGAAAGGAACTAGCACGACTCAAACCTCGACCCACCACCCATGAGCCCGAAGACTCGGAAGGGTTAAAGGATGGTGTGAGGGTATAAGAGAATATAAAATAATTGCAGAGCTAGGACAAAGAACTAAATAAAATGCATAGAATTAAACACATATTCACTAAATAGCTACAAGGTCTAGAGTATCTCATGCCCAAAATAAGTACAGTCAACAGAAAGAAGGGTATAGGTACATGGGGCATATCCCGGCTCTGGCAACTAGCAACTAGCCCTGGCTACTGGAACCACGCTGAACCGTCGACGCGCTCCCTGCCAACCCCGCCTAACCTGAAAACACAGGGGTGAGCCTCATCTCATTGGCTCAGTAGGGCTCCCGCAGACCCCCACCTCGCAACAAGGGAAACAAGATAGCAAGGAAAGTAACGCTAAATAACAGAAGTACAACAGTAACATCAATAAACAAACGGAAAATCTCACTATAACGAATCGTATTGTATCGAACAAACTGAGCACGGTCCGACGGAAAAATAGGTCCATACCTACCAGAAGTCAGGAGCACCACCTACTAGAAGCAAGATCGGATGCGTCCCCTGACATCTTACATCACACCCCAGTGTCTCCCTATACGCCCCAGGCGGTGACTGAGACACGAAATAGTACCATGAACAAGGACTAGTTGGGGTTGCGCTCGTCAGTGCGGGTCTGACTGCCCATGCTCCTTAGGTCAGATCTTCTAGCTGGTTATTCCCCAAAGCCCGGACTCAGGCTACGCGGAGGGGCCCTACGGTAACCAGCCTAAAAATCATCTATCTCCGGTAAGCCGCTCCACCACTCCTGGGTGGGTCAGCACACGCGTGCTGTAAGAAGGCTACGTCTAGTGGACGTGACACTGGAGATATGAACTCACTAATCGATGAAAACCACAGTTGAATACTGACGAAGTATTGGGACGGCCCACCGTACCAACACTGACTCTTGGTGACACAAATCGGGGAAACGGGTGCTCGGGACATGGACGAGGTCTAATTAACCCTCAGGTCATGCGGGCATGCCAACCGAGGTGAAAAACCCCTCCTTAGGGACTCTCTAGGTGCACCTTGGCTCTCATAGGATATCCAAGGCATCCAACGAGCCCAAACACCAACAAGGGTGAGTCCCACCTTCACTGGGGCACAAACCATCTCGAATGGGACACTGCAAAGAGGAAAACATAAACGTGACCCTACGAAGGGGTACGATCGTAAACGTGCCCACCAGGGGCATCACGACCTTTCAGCAACGTGACCTCCCTCGGTGGCGTGATCCGATCGGAATGCGACCACCCTTGGTGGCGCGATTTGGAGATGCGCCCTCCGAGAGCAACGCGATCTGGCCATAATGCACCCACACCGATGGGCGTGATAATCAAAGGCACGATCGGTCGACTGTGCATGATCTCAACCGCCACACTGTTCATCATCCCCGATGTACGTGACCTAACGACACGTGGCGTTCCTTATGAACGCAACCCCTGTTACGACCGCGATGAAAACCCGAGCCGAAACGGCATACACCCACGGGGAAAGCCCGATCCATGCCCCATTCACCCCCAGGTGAAGGGGAATACAAAGGGTAACCCTTAACCTGACGCTCTAGCATCAAATGGAGCCCAACTAACGGCCAAAAACCTTGAAAAATGCTAGATCCGACGCTCAAACCCGAAGCGTGTGATTTCCCTTCCCGGCGTGAAATAACCCTCTCTTGACCTCCCTTCGGCCTAGAAATCACGGGGAAAGCAAGAAAGAGGGCAAGGATCCGTCCCCCTACCTCAAGGAAGCCCAAAAACCTTTGAATCGCCGCCGATCTCCAATTCCCGATCAAATCACGAACCCCACGCCCTCACCGTGAAATCACCACCGTCGCGTTCGCCTTGCCGCTGCCGTCGCCACCGCGTCGCCGCCTTGGTCCGCCGCCCGCAGCCGAAGGAAGAAGGGGCACCGTGAGCTATCAAACGGGGGAGAGCAACGGTCGGGATCGTGGGGGTGTCACGGGAGGGAAACAGAAGAAGAAGAAAGAAGAAAAAGAAAAAGAAAAAGAAAAAGAAAAAGAAAAAAGAAAATGGATTTATTATGTAAAAATCCAAAAAATCCAAAAAATGTGAAAAATTGAGAAAAATCATTTTGCCAATCCTCGGAGCACGCTTGACGCACAGGTAACGTCCCGGAGTAGGAGAACGTAACGGTTCACCCTGTACAGGGTTCCGAAGGCTTGTCAGGGAAAAACACGCGTAAACCGTAAACGCTCTCCGAGACCCACGAAAGTTATCCAAAACCCACGAATCCTGATCCGAAAAATATTTGAAAAACCTGGGGCATTACAATTCATGTCTGCTGTGGAGTGTGGATAGTCATTTCTGTGTCGGGCTGCTCATATCGACTGTCCCCACGAAAGTCCCATGACTGTGGAGTGTGTTTCCACGTGAGGGCTGTGATCGCGGCTAGGTGTCTTGGGTAGAAGTTGTGGGCCATGGTCCTTGTGCTTCCGTCCTACGCTTTGGTTGGTCTTCTGTGGACTGGCAGTCATGGTTGGCTGTCTATTTAGTGGTGCTCGATTCTCATGCTTGTGAGCCGCCTAGTGGTGGCTTGGTGTGGACCGGTGGTACTCCAGTGGTTTCCGTGGTTGCGGCGAGTCCTCGCCTTAGTGACTCTACCCACTTGGTGTAGCTGAACTGGGTGCGTTCATGTGCCGACCCACCTAGGAGTGGTGGAGGCTTGTCCCGTGTAGTTGTTTTTAGGTCGGTTACCTAAGGTCCCCATGCCTTTGCAACCAAAGTACGGTTGGGGGGAAAATCGGCTAGAGGACCGACCTATAGCAGATGGTCTGTGTGTGCACACGTGGTCGGGAGCAGTGGACGAGTGCTGACAAGCATGACCCCCAGCTTGTCTTTGTTCTGTGGTATAGTGTACCGTGTCTTGGCTTCCACTGGAGGGCGTGTAGGGAGACACTCAAGGCTGCGGTGTAAGTCGTCGGAGGACGCTTCCGGTCTCATTTTTAGTGGGGTAGTGCTCCTATCACCTGAGAGGTTTTAGTTCAGGTTTCTTTGCGTGTGGGTTAGCGTTCTGGTGGCTTGGTCTATTCCGCGTTGCATGGCCTTCCAGTAGTTGGGTTGGTGTTGCCCTGTGTGTGTGTGTGGTGCGTGGCCCTTCTGTTGATTCTGGTTCGGGATCGAGAGATTCTCCCGAGGGTGTTGGTCCAGTGTGTTCGACCGTGTGGCCTTGTATGTGGTTCTGTTGGCTTGGACATGCTGTCCGACTGTGAGGTCGGAGTCATGTAGAGGGGCTGTGTGTGTTTCCCTTGGTTGACCGTCTCCTGGTTTTGGTCATCGTCGTCGTGTGGTGTCGGCGTTCTTACTCTGTTGCTTACGTTGCTGTTGTTCTTACTGCTTTCCTTTGCTGTTGTTATTTCCATTGCTGCACATATGTTACTGCTTTCGTTGTGGTGGGGACCCACGGGACCCCTGCTGAGCCTGTGAGATGAGGCTCACCCCCTGCTTTTCAGGTGCGGCATTCTCCTTGGAGTGGAGCTGGTGGGGACACCACCGGACCAGTCACACGCAGCCGACGCCGCACCATCCCGACACCACCAAGCTTGTGGCTCGGAGACTCAGCTTCTTGAAGACTCGACGTCCTGAGTATTTATTTGTGTGTATGTATTTGTGTATTGTGTGTATAATACATGTATTGCTACATGTATTTACTTTTATTTTATTAGGCCAAATATTCTATTATTTTATATTTTATTTGGCCAAGTTAAAAGTTGGTTGTTGGCTTTTGTTTTATTAGGTTAGGGCAAGGATGTCTTTAGTTGAAAGGACTAGGGGTATTCTTGTCCTAGTGGGATATGGTCTTTCCTATATAAAGGAGGCTAGTGTAAGGCTTTTCATATGATAGATTGAATGAAAGAAAACCCACGGAGGTGCATTTTACCCCTTGTTGCTTCCCTTCCCTCTTAGCTCCTTTGTGAGAATAAAGTGATTGCCCGTTGAGAGACTCCGGTGTGAGACTAAGCTGCGCGAGGCAATAGTTATCCCATCCTGTTCGCGTCTTCGGAGTGCCGTCGATCCTATCCGCGTCGCCGCCGCGTCAAATTTGGTATCAGAGCCAAACAATGGCATCTCCGGCAACCCTGACGTCTGCGTCGTCTCCCCTCCCCAACTTCTGTACGTGAAAAAAAAAATAGATCAGAAGAGTTCTTTCTCTCGGCTGAGAAAGAGAGAAAAAAAAAATGTTCCTGGGCAGGGCATCGTCGCTCGTGCCTGGGTTTAAAATCCCCCCCGGTCGCAATGGCCAGCTTCCCCCACCGGGCCATCGTGCCACCGCGTGCTTCCGCCAGCAGCCTCTGCATCCCCGCCCATCGCCCGCCGTGCCTGCGCCCGCCCGGCACGCACGCCCTCCCCTGCTCGACGCTCGCTAGCGCCCGATGCCGGCCCGCCTGGCCTCCTGCCAGCTACAGCGCCCACGCCTGCCGTGCCCGGGCCTACCGCAGACAGCCCGCGCCCGGAGACTGCCCGCTCCCGCCCAGCGCCTGCCAGCACCTGCTGCCGTCCGTGCCCGCCTGCTCTCATAAGCCCACCTGCGCCCGCAGGCCCGCCTGTGCCCACCCCTACTGCCGTCCGCGCCCGCCTGCGCCCGCAAGCCCGCAGGGCCACCTGCGCCCGAGCCACCCAATAGCGCCCGCGTCGCCCGTGCGTAGAGTCCGCGTCCCCCGCAGCTCCAGCTGTCAACCTACCGCCCCCGCGCCAGCCGCTCCTGCCCGCGTGTTCGCGCTCCCCGCCCACTTTGACCGCCTGCCCCGCGTGGCCACCCGCCCTCTCCCACGTGGAATGACTTCTGGGGGGAACGGAAGTGGAAAAGTTTGAAAAAAAGGGAGTTGTTGAAATGTTATATATATTATATATATAATATTTTATATATGTATTTATATTACCTATATATAAATCATTTGATTTAATTATTGATTGTGGCACCCGAGTCCACAACGACGGCTCGACCGACGCTCGAGTCGTCCGATCGCCAATAGACCGTCCGCAAATTATGGAGTGAGAGTGTCCGTAAGTCTCCCTACGCGGAGAAAGTCTGAATCAACTTGTTCCCCAAAGTGGGAAAATGTTAAATTACGTGATTTTGTAATAATTGCACCCTCCATGCATAGAGTGAATTTATTTTAACCATTCAAGCTTCGTCGACGCCGTGCGGACACGCACGTCCCCACTCGCCTTCGTCTCTGGTCGGAACTGGACTTTTCAGTCTAATTTGATGAGTGCTCCCATAAACTTGCTCATTTAGTATCTTTTTCAATTGTTGCGTGACGAAGTGAGAGAGAGCCCTATCCATGCAGCCTGTCTCCTGAGTGCATCGCTGTGGATGGAGAGAGAGAGCTTGTATATAACGACCCGAGAATCCGATTACCGGGAAGGCCCGATAATCCGAGACTCCAACCGCTGCCCACAAGCTGGGAGGGCTTGGAAGGGCTAAAAGGAGTGTAGAGGCACAAAGAAATAGGAAATAAAGCAGGACAATTCAACAATTAACAGAAATAAATAAACAACTACAATAGCAGCAGAGTCCAGTCCAATAGAAAGTACAGTCTAAAGCAGTAAAAATGTAACACATGTCGAGTGAACACTCGATCGGGTGAGCTAGCAACTAAGAACCTCTGAACTGCAACCTCGAACCTCGAGGACGAACCGCCACACCTGAAAAGCATGGATAAGTCTCCAAAATAGAGACTCAGCAGGGGTCCCGCGGAACCCCAACCGGAAACGACGGCGGTAGCGGAAAGGAAAGCTACAATGACAGGAGGAATAGCGAACCGGTGGCCGGTCAAAACTCGGCACTACAGCAACTCCTACTATACCAGAAAATACACCCCGATCTTACGGTTGGGCTACCGAACCACACTAATACCACCCACCGAAGTAAAAACCCACGGCAACCCTACCGTAGAGGCCTGTCTCCCAGGACATGGCCAACCTGGACACGCTGTCCAAGGTGCAACCCCGACCACCCAGTCGCAGACACTGCACCAACCAGACGCAACCTCGGTAAAGCTACTAGCACTAGTCTCACGGCACGAAAACCGACACACACGTCACGGCGAAATGACTTGGACTCAACGGTCAACATGACCAAAAACCCGAAGGTCGAAGTCACAGAGACTGACATTCTGTCACTCCCGACTCGACAGGAGTACCTCCCACTAGAAGCACGGTCGGTAGCGTCCCGTGACGTCTTACACCGCACCGTAGGTGAACTGCCTGATGTGGTAGCACCTACTAGAGGCACGAACACCGTACAAGTAACCACAAAGCAAGTGACTAGCTGGGGTCACGCTCGTCAGCGTGTGTCCAACTACCCCCAACCACGTGTGCATACATAGACTATGCGTCCTAGGTCTGGCCTCTAACTGGTTTTCCCCTTGAGCCGAACTCTGACTACAGACGAGGGGCCCGACAGAAACCAATCTAAAAACCGTCCTCAGGGTAGCCTATCCACTACTCCCTGGTGGGTCCACACGCGTGCCGGAAGGCTACGACTAGTGGAGGGTCACCGAAGGAGTAGACTCTCAAGTCAACGAAAAATAATGTCTGAACCCGACGAAGTACGGGGACCGTCCCATGCACCAGCATCGTCGCACGGCGACCACGGTCGGAGAAGAAACAGGACTCGTAGTCCACGGGCCACACACGCGGCCACGCAGAAACGCAGAAGCATGGTACCCAAGATAGCTCGCAGGCTGCCAAACCGAATCCCACTCTCAGGGAAAAGAGAGAACCCTCCAACCCTAGGCTGGGCAACTGGACTCGGAGTCCAAGGCCACACGCATGGTCCACGCGGAAAGCACGGAAGCACGATTCCCAGGGCAGCGCACAAGCCGCCATGCCGATAATTGGACTCGCTATCCAAAGCCAAACACATAGCCCACTCGGGGATCATCTTCCAGGAAAACTCACAACATGCGGGGGAGACCCCACCGCGCACACACCGATACACGGTGACTCGATCAAGCATGACACGAAAGCCCGGAACACGTGGGGTCACCCGGACCCTCAAACCCACGGGCACGCTAAAACGAGGTAGAATGGTCCTCCCGACACCCTCAAACCACGAACACAAAACCCTCGGGGTGTTTGGGACAATTCACGAGACCGCAGGTTGACCACTGGGTCCCAACCGGGTCGACAAGGGACCTACACAACGCGAAACAATCGCGACAAGCATGAAGGACCACTTCCGCACAACACAGTGCCTGGCGGCCTATCCTTGGGCCGTCACAGCTGTAACGGTCTACTACAGGAGCGTTACACGAAACGGGCAACACTAGCTGTGGCGCACCCACCCTGGGGCGTCACAGCCTCTAACGGACCAAGCCTGGTCCGTTAGAAGACAAGCAGAAACCAACCGTGATGCACACCGCCTCACGGTCTCTGACGGACCAACGCTGGTGCGTCAGAAGACGGGACAAAACTGGCTGTGACGCACACCCCTCGGGGCATCACAGATTCTAACGCTCCAACCCAGGTGTGTTAGAAGGTGGGGACGGGTCCTCTCTGACGCTCCCTCATAGGGGCGTCACAAGGCTCTGACGCTCCACCTTGGGTGCGTCAGAGGCCCTGACCCCCAACGGTCAAAACCACAATGGTCGACTGCCAACGGTCGGATCGTCACTCTCACGCTTCAACCTAGGCGCATCACACGCCCCGGCAATCTATCGTGGGACCGTCAAGCCCACGGACCACCTAGTTGGCAAAACAGTAGCCTGTGATGCACCTACCCTGGGGCGTCACACGCTGTGGCGGTCACTGGAACGACCGCCACACCGTCCCGGCGGCGGAATGGCGGGAAACGACCGAAAACATCAACCACACCCCCATACCTCCATAGGAGAGGGGGAAAATAGGGGGGAAGCCCCCAAATAGTCCCGAGCATGCATCTACGGCCTCGGATCGGCCAAAAATGCGATGGATCGGCGGATCGACTCACGACCCCAAAAACATGGATTTTTCCTCAAAAATTCCAAATACGCCTGCTCGGCTCACCACGGCCTACAAAACTCGTGGGAAAGGGAATGCAAGAGTTGGTGGTCCATCTCCCTACCTCCACCAAAGAAACGACGCGCCGTGGACACCGATCCACAAAGAAATCACCGTGAAACCCTCGCCGGCTCACGGACGCACCACCGAGCTTCCACGCGCCTCCATCCCCCGATCCTCGACCTATCCTCACCGTCCTCCTCGCCCGCGTCACCCTGCCGCGCCCCCGTCTCACTCCGTCAGCCGTCGGAGAAGAGAGGGTGAGAAGAGAGCGTGGGAGAAGAGAGAGAGGGAGAGAGTAAGAAATGAGAGGGGAGAGAGAAAAGGTTAATATATATGGAAAACTCAAAAATTCAAAAAATTCAAAAAATTTTGAAAAATTACCTCCGCTATCCTCGGGAGGAGCACAATGTGCCGGTACAGTCCCGGAGTCGGAGAACGCCATGGTTTGCCTTGCACAGAGTTCCGAAGGCGCATCAGGGAAAAATACGTGTAAAACACAAAATACACACCGAGACCCACTAAAATGATCCCAAAAATTCGGGGCATTACAGCCCTCCCCCCTTAAAGGAATTTCATCCTCAAAATTTGGGACTAGCACCAAGACACAGAGGAAGAACACTGAACCAACTGACAACGCCGTCAGAGCCCCAGCACAGAAAACCTCGCTCAGCACGAAAAAGCTCCGGACCTGAGGGACACAACCAGACTTGCAATCACAAACAACCCTTCGCTCAGCGCGCCGTGCACACCGGCCAACAGAGCAGGTACACCAATCAACGTAGCCCGACGTCACCTCAGTCACAACGCAAGCCACTCATGGCACCGCTGCCACCAACTCACTCACCGAGGAGACACATCCCCCGACATGAGCAACCGCTACTGATCCATCCAATGGTCAGCAGACAAAACACACATCAGCTTCACAACCAGCTGACAGGTTGCACACCCTTCTCAAGGGAACAACCAATGCAGGGCCTCCACCAGCTCGTGAAGCCATCTCAACAGACCGCCACCAGAACATCGGCCCAACACCAAGAAGCACCCCACACCTGGCAAGCCGAAAGCCAGACATACCACTGTGCCAACTCTGCCAGAGCCTAGAAGACAAACTTCGACTGAGCCCAGATCCAATCGGGGAAAGCACATCACAAAAATGACCACCAAAGGCCTCACTTACACATGGCTCTCACCGTTCACGATGCACAACCAACGGCATCTTCTGTCTGTGAAAAGATCATCCACAGGTTGCCAGATACACGTCAACAGGAAACCTCCACCGGCCCAACGGGCACGATGCAACCCACAGCAGGTCATCTGCTGACTCACACACAGATAATCACCGCATCTCAAGCTGCACTCCTCTCGGACACCGCATCCGAACTCGATCATCGCACCAACTTGACCCTCTCGGGGGCACGATGAAACCAAATGACAAGATCCTGGCATCTTCGGTCATCACCTCACTCGACTCAGACTTACAGGGGAACCATCCCATGCTGGTCACCAAACCAAGGATAACCATTGTGACACCAACGTCCCATCAAGGACCACCAATCCGAGGCCAATCTTACTGCAACCTAGTCGCCAACGCTGCGGCAAATGCACATGGGTCCCCAAGCAATACATATCTTACCGTGGTCCACTACGAGATTAGCCTTACCAGTCACTTGCAGCTACCAAGCGGATCCCAAAATCGCTCAAAGATCACTTCCTCAAAACCCGATCTCAACCGAGGACACAACCTCCAATACAAGTCGGGCACCAAGCCACCAACTCTGACCAACACGTCCTCGACCTCTGTCAGGCAACATCCTCAACAACCCCATCCAAGTCTAATACCGACGCTTGACACGGCTTCCATCACATGAACAGGGTACTCATGTGGTGCACTAGCCAGCACATTCCCCAACACTCCATCCTGCCAGTGCCAAGAACCATAACACTTCGAACAATGGCACGGCAACAACACGTTTCACATCGAGGAACCAATCCTCCGATGCTCAATGCAACCTCAGGACTCTGCCCGTAGCAATCAACGCTACGATCCTGAGACCTGTGGGTCACAAGCCCACTAGGATTCCGCTGCGCACTCTGATCCATGCATACAGCCACAAATTCTCGGAAACACCGCCCAACCGACACTCGTCCTTTCGGAAAAGTGCCAACACACCCTCTCAAGACAAGGGAATGGGCACAACTTCTCACAGGCAACCCCCTGGACAAGACAAGGAGCACGTGATGCGGGACGGACACGCGACCTGAGACTCTAGCTCGTGGGCGTCCCTAGCAAGGGAAGACGTGGGACCGGGCGCGGTTGAGAAACCGGCCGTGAGTCTCGGATATCGGCCTTCCGTGTTAACTCAGATCGAGTCACGGGACGGTACACTCAATCTCGCTCTCTCGCAGCGGTGATAACAGTATATCGGGCTAAGTAACCTACACTCGCAGCGGCATATATGAAGGAATACGAAATAAGCAAATGCAAAGAGAGAGGAGCGAGTTTACCTCCACGCTCCTGGCGTGGGGACGATGATCCCGGCCAGTTACGGTAACTCCCGATAACAACAGTAAAAAGTTAATTACAATCGTGAATTTTATTACCCACTCCACGCAGGGAGGTAAAGGGCTACAAGTGGAGCCCGGGAGGACCGACCCTGGGTTGACGGGCAGTAATCTGAAGGTGCGTACGGCACGAACTCGGCCTGCTGGTCCGACTCGGCACTGTTCCTACTCGGTGCTGCGCCAACTCGGTTGTTGACTCACTGGACAGCAAGGCACGGATCCTAAAGGAACATCACCCTCCTGAGGTCTTCTGAAGGTGCTGCTTGACTGGGACGATGGCGGGATGTCCCTGATCGACTCTCTGAAGGGGCGGTCACTGGAGTTGACCTTTGGTATTTATTTTTGAATTTCTCCCACACTGTGTTTTCGGACCCGCACAAGAAACAGATCTGCACGTCTCAGTTGCAAGAATTATGCTGCTCAGATCCGGAGGCCGATCGAGGCGTGGCTGGTACTGTTGGAAAGAGCACTCCTAGATCTACAACATATACTTTTCATAACTCCATCCCATGGACGGATTGAAAATGAGGATGACTGTAAGACTATTTTGTTTTCTGACTCGGACTGACAGACACACAGGGGAGCAAGAGATCTGCCTGAAATTGACCATTGACTGAAGGGAAAATGAATTTTATAGACTCCACGAAAATTATGGTGGAAGGGAATATATGTGTGGAACACCGAGTAATTTTTTGAGATTTTATGAAAATTTGTAAGGGGGTGGGAAAAATGCGACAAGGTGACTCTGTCCCATAGATCTGCAAAAGGAGATATTACTGAGAGGATAAACAAAAATATGGGGAAAATACCTATGACTTCCAAATGACACGAAATTTTAACTGGAGGTCAGAGAAGATGGACAGAACAAACTCTCAAAATTAGGGCTCGATCAGACAACAAGAATCGGAGATAAAAATCCAGAGATGAGCTTCTGTCCTGATGGAGACAGAACTCCGATGTAGCGGCGGTGGCGGCGCGGTGGCGGCATGAACGGAAGGCGGCGGCCGGAAGTCTCATCCAGTAGAGGTTGGAGATCTTGGAGTCACACCAAGATGAGGGCTTCACTGTAATCCCCCGGGTTTTTTGGATCCTTCTTCATGGGTCCCGGATCTAGTTTCTCGGAGTGCCCGACACCGTTGTGTCCAAAATTTCGTTTCGGACATCTTTCGTGTTCGGATCGGTGCGAGCCGGAGTTGTTTCGGGGGCCCGGAAGTGTTCCGTGGCTTTTTCCGCGTGTGTTTTCCGATTCCCGGTGTGTGTTTCGGTAATTCCTTCGGAACCTCGTTGCGGGTGAACCGAGCAGTTCACCTGGGCGCGAGTGGTACCGTTGCGATCGGTGCGTTCCGAGGATCGCGGAAATGTGATTTTCCCATTTTTCGGTTTTTTCCAGAATTTCTGGATTTTCCCATATATATATCTCTTTTCTCTCTCTCCCCTCTCATTTCTCTCTTCTCTCCCTCTCTCTTCTCACGCTCTCTCCTCTCTCCCTCTCTCTCCGGCGGCCGACGGGGCGGAGTACGGGCAAGGCGGGGATGGCGCGGGCGAGGATGGGTGAGGATCGAGGCGGTGAAGGCGTGGTGAAGCTCGGCCGTGAGTTCGTGGAACGACGAGGCTTCAACGGCGTTTTCTTAGCGGATCGGCGAGCTCGGGGCGTGAAATCTTCGGTGGAGGTAGGGAGATGGACCCCCAGCTCGTGCACTTCCTTTCCCGTGAGTTTCGTAGGCCGTGGTGAGTCGAGCGGGTGGAATCGGGGTTTTTTGGGCAAAACCCATGTTTTAGGACTTGTGGGCCAATCTATCGTTTTACTGCATTTTTGGCGGATCCTGGGGCTTAGATGCATGCCTAGGGGCTTGGGGATGGATTCCCCTTTGTTTCCCCATCACCCGGGGGTGATCGGGGCGTGGATCGGTGTTTTGGATGGTTTCCCGCCGTAACGTTCTCGGGAGGGTGTGACGGTCATTCCAATGACCGTTACATGTGTATAACGCGCCTGGGCAAGGGCGTTACATTCCCTTGGATTTGGGCTTTGGCGTTCGTGGGTGTGACGGTCCCACGATAGACCGCCACAACCGTGTGACGCGCCTGGGTGGGTGCGTCACATCCCCTGTTACTCAGCTGAGGGCTGGGGGTGTAACGGCCCCCGACGGACCGTTACATGCGTGTAACGCGCCCAGGGTGGGCCGTCAGGGGCGTTTCAACCGTTGTCTTCCTGACCGTTGGGGGGTCAGCGCGTGTAACGCGCCAGGGCGGGCGCGTTACATTTGTGTAACGCGCTGGGCCAGGCGCGTTACATTCTGCGTTCCTTTGGGCCGTGTAACGACCTACGTTAGGCAGCCAGGTGGATGTGACGGTCCCGCCTAGACCGTTACAGCCATGTGACGGTCTAGGGCTAGACCGTCAGGCTTTGTGTCGTTCCGAGGTGAGTTTTTGTGTTCTCCGCCTTGCTCCGCGATGAGTGGATCCCTGGTCGACCCGGTTGGGACCCAGTGGTCGACTTGCGGTCTCGTGAGTGCCAGACACCCATGGGATTCTGTGTCCGTGTTTTGAGGGTGTCTGGAGGACCGTATTATCTCGTTTAGCGTGTCCGTAGGGTTGAGAGTCCGGGTGACTTCTCGCGTGTTGGGCTTTCGTGTTATGCTAGACCGAGTCACCGTGTGTCGGTGGGTGTGTGGTGGGGTCTCTCCCGCATGCCGTGAGTTCCCTGGAAGGTGATTCCCAAGTGGGCCATGAGTTTGGCCTTGGACTGTGAGTCCAGTTATCGATGCGGCAGCTTGTGCGTTGCCCCGGGAATCGTGCTTCTGTGCTTTCCGAGTGGGCCATGTGTTTGGCCTTGGACTACGAGTCCAGTTGCCCAGCCTAGAGCTGGAGGTTCCCGCCTTTCCCTGAGAGTGGGATTAGCTTTGGTGGCCCGTGAGCTACCTTGGGAACCGTGTTTTAGGCGGTTCTGTGTGGCCAAGCGTGCGGCCTGTGGACTGTGAGTCTCGTTTCTTCTCCGACTGTGGTCACCGTACAATGGGGCCGGTACGTGGGGTGGTCCACGTACGTCGTCGGATGCGGACGTCATTTTCCGTTGACTTGAGAGTCTACTCCTTCAATGACCCTCCACTAGTCGTAGCCTGCTTACACGAGAGTGGTCCCACCTGGGAGTAGGTGGAGAGGCTTACCATTAGAGACGGTTTGTGGACCGGTTACCGTTGGGCCCCTCGTCGTTAGCCAGAGTCCGGCTACAGGGGAGAACCGGTCAGAGGACCAGACCTAGGATACGTGGTCTGTGTGTGCACACGTGGTTGGGGGCGGTTGGACCCACGTCAACGGGCGTGACCCCAGCTAGTCACTTGTTTGTGGTTACTTGTGTGGTGTTCGTGCCTTTGGTAGGCGCTACCACGTCAGGCAGTTCACCTGCGGCGCGGTGTAAGACGTCAGGGGATGCTACCAGCTGTGCTTCTAGTGGGAGGTACTCCAGTCGAGTTGGGAGTGACAGACTGTCAGTTTCCATGATTTTAACCTTCGGGTTTCGGTCGTGTTGACCGTTGAATTTCGGTTGGTTCGCCGTGGCGCGGGTGTTGGTGTTCGCGCCGTGAGACTAGTGCTAGTAGCTTTACCGAGGTTGCATCTTGGTGTGCGGTACCTGTGACTAGGTGGTCAGGGTTGCACCTTGGACAGTGTGTCCAGGTCAGCTATGTCAGGGGGACAGGCCTCTACGGCGTAGTTGCCGTGCGTTCTTACTTCGGTAAGCGGTACTAGTGTAGCTCGATAGCCTCGACCGCGAGGTCAGGGTGTGTCTTTGGTACTGTAGGATTAGTTGTAGTGCCGTGTTTCGACCGGCCACCGGGTTTACTATTCCTGCTATTGCGGTTGCTCTTGTAGCCTTCCTTTTCGCTACCGCCGTTGTTTCCGGTTGGGGTTCCGCGGGATCCCTGCTGAGTCTCTGTTTTGGAGACTCACTCCCTGCTTTTCAGGTGTGGCGGTTCTTCCTCGAGGTTCGAGGGTGCGGGGTGGGGGTTCTCAGTTGGCAGCTCGCCGGGCCGAGTGTTCACTCGGCATGTGGTACGTTTTTACTGCTTTAGACTGTACTTTCTGTTGGACTGGACTCTGTTGTAGCTGTAGTTGTTTATTTATTTATTTCTGTTGTTGTTGTGTTGTCCTGGTTTACTTCCTATTTCTTTGTGCCTCCACACACCCCTTTTAGCCCTTCCGAGCCCTCCCGGCTCGTGGGCGGCGGTTCGAGTCTCGGGTTATCGGGCCTTCCCGGTAATCGGATTCTCGGGTCGTTACATTCACACCCTAGAATGGCAGAAATCCATCTGCAAGAGGGGAGGAGAGACACAAGGGGTGCCCTTGGGCTTGCTCTTGGCAAAAATGCTTAATTCTTCATTAAAATCTCTAATGACACTATACATAGGCTTATATAGAGAATGACAAGGGGTGGGGGGCTGGGAATCTCGTGGCAGAGAGGCCATTTTCTTCCCCCATGTGGTCAAAAATCTAAAATAAATAAATTACATATGGAGGGGGCACTCCTTTGAAAGGAAGGAAGGCATCTTGGACTTTTTAGTCCATTTATCCCCTTTAAATGTCAAACCATCTAGAAGCCCACCTTGGACCTTTGACTAGCCCCACATGAACCCATAGGGCTTAGGTGGACCAATGGGAAAGAGTATGGGGGCCCCTTGATGGTCCTACTGGACTTTTGTACAAAAACTCAAAGAATCCTAAGGAATGACAAAGTGACTTATAAAGCCTTACAATTGCACATGTATTTTCCCAAGGATATAAAAGCAAACTAAAGGACACAAATACAAAAATAAAAGTTAGTGTCCGGTGTTGATTCCCATCAATTCTCTCCGGGTGGGAAGAACTCGACCCCGTCGAGTACGGGTGTGGCTGCTCGAGTAGCTCCGGCGGATCCGTCATCGAACCTGGAAGCGCGGAGTACGCTCCACTCCAAGTAATCGACACATGCTCATCCCGTATAGATTCGATATGCACACGCTGCTTGGGGAATGAGGCTAGAGGTGGACACTCCGGGGTGGGGTCACTCTCAAATGAAGGAAGGCTACTCGAAGACTCACTAGGAATCACCGCTTGTCCCTTATGTGACTAGATCCGATATGAAGTAGAACCGATCCCAATGTCCGACAAGTCGTACTCGAAAGGGACTAACACGCGAGCGTACAAAATCGACTCGACTCGATGTATGCACAGACACACGACATGCAAATGAAACAAAAACTCACAAGGACCCTAAACAAACCTAATGTTAGTCCGACCCGTATATGGGTGACGGCGGACCAGGACATCCGAATATGTTCCATGCATGCATCTTATATACCCGAAGGTTGACGTCATGGGGAATTCCTAGACCCCCTAAAGTGGACCATGCATGCATATTGGACTTAGATGTGGGAGGGCCAGGAGTACCAAATGCATCTTCGTCCTTTCCCCTATATGATGGTGTATCTCGCAAGCGTATGGGCTTGGTGGGTGTAGACGACCCGGCCCGTGGGGAAGGGGTGTGGTAGTGGACTCCCTCGAATAAGTGAAGTATATATGGTGGGTCAAGGGGTCCACTAGGGAATGGATCAAAGGGATCAAAGAAGGTATGACCCCTTGTGGTGGGTTCCCAAAAGTCACGGTCCCATGCGTGGAAGTCTTGATGCTGTGGATGGTCACCATCATACATTGTAGTAGATGGGACGATGATCATATCTAGGAAATAAGATTCCTCCCTCGGGCAAAAGGGTATGAAGTCGGGCTCGACCGACATAGGGAGGAATAAGAGAATCTCCATGGTGACACAACCAACGATGCACACGGAGGTAATGGACCGTAAGGTTGGATGGGTGAAGCTAAGACTAGTGGGTTGGTCGAAGCCTCGGGCCAATGAGTGCGTCAACTTCCATTACGCATCTAATCCCACAATAAGGTCATCCAAGGTGTCAACATGGTGACTAGACCGGAATGTGGTATGGAATGAGTTGACCGGCACTAATGGTAGGGTGGGGTCCATTGATGGATAAGGAGGCGGGACTAAGCCATCCTTGAGCCAACTAAGAAGCGGCTCGGCTATGAAAAGCGTACCCATTAGAAACACGGGTGGCTCGGGATGAAGTGGCTCCAAATGAGATGGTTCCGAATAAAGTTCGGAAGTAGAGGGTGATGGCATTGGAGCTCTCGTGGGTGGTGAAGGAGCACGTGTCCTTTCCATCCTATCCAACCAATCCGAAAGCATTTTCTTCATTTCATTTAAGGTGCGGGTTGGAGTAGGGGCCTTGGGCTGGACTCGCTCCTTATCTCTTGGCCTGGTGGTGGGCCTAGGCTCAGCTACCGGTGGGGCTTCCTGCCTCCGACTATATCCCACTTGGTTGGAGGTGAGGGTGTGGGGTCGGCTGGGGGTGTGACCCACTTGTTTGGAGATGAATTGGCAGGGTTGGCTGGAGGTGACTGGGTGGGACTGGTTGGAGGGGACTGGTTGGGGAACATAGACCTGCCTAAGTTCTCTCTTCATGTCCCACCATGATTCGAGGGGCCATTGCCTCCTAACCTGCCTTAAGCCTTCGATGGTTCTCCATTTTTTGGCAACCCGGTCATGAAGCCAATCCTTGGCAAAATAGAATTGTCCGGCCTCGGACATGGGATAGCAAGCGAAGTATTTTTCCATGGCGGCTTCCCAACGTAGGTAGTCGCCCGGGTCATTGGAGCCATAAAAATCCGAGGCTTCGGGCCTACAAAAGTGGAGAGGATGGTTGCCCAACCCATGGGTGGGTCAACGGTCAGATCGCCTTGGCGGCCGGGAGTCCATTGGAGACTGAGGAAAAAACTACATGCTAGACATGTCGACACTTGGGCAAGACACTAGACATGACTATGCAAGATTGGAATGTACTAACTAATGTATACTAAGGACCCTAGACTTAAACCAAGGCTCGATATGTGGCGGAGATAATCGATCCGAAGATGACTCACGCAAGTGTGCGGCCATCCCGATATGCGTAGCCTAACGTTCAGACAACACCTTTTTATATACCGAACAATGGTATGCAAATGTGACAATTAGACCGACTTAGACTTAAACTCGACTTAAACGACTCTTTTTTTGTTTCGGACTTAGACACAAAGACTACCCTAGACTCAACTGGCGCTCTGATACCAAATTGATGCGGGACGGACACGCGACCTGAGACTCTAGCTTACGGGCATCCCTAGTGAGGGAAGACGTGGGACCGGGTGCGGTTGAGAAACCGGCCGTGAGTCTCGGGTATCAGCCTTTCGCGTTAACTCGGATTGAGTCACAGGACGGTACACTCAATCTCGCTCTCTCGCAGTGGTGATAACAGTATATCAGGCTAAGTAACCTACACTCGCAGCGGCATATACGGAGGAATACAAAATAAGCAAATGCAAAGATAGAGGAGCAAGTTTACCTCCACGCTCTTGGCGTGGGGACGACGATCCCGGCCAGTTACGGTAACTCCCGGTAACAACAGTAAAAAGTTAATTACAACTGTGAATTTTATTGCCCACTCCACGCAGGGAGGTAAAGGGCTACAAGTGGGGCCTGGGAGGACTGACCCTGGGTTGACGGGCAACAATCTGAAGGTGCGTACGGCACGAACTCGGCATGCTGGTCCGACTAGGCACTGTTCCAACTCGGTGCTGCGCCAACTCGGTTGCTGACTCGCTGGACAGCAAGGCATGGATCCCAAAGGAACATCGCCCTCCTGAGGTCTTCTGAAGGCGCCGCTTGGCTGGGACGATGGCGGGATATCCCAGATCGACTCTATGAAGGGGCGGTCGCTGGAGTTGACATTTGGTATTTATTTTTGAATTTCTCCCAGACTGAGTTTTCAGACCTGCACAAGGAACAGATCTGCACATCTCGGTTGCAAGAATTATGCTGCTTAGATACGGAGGCCGATCGAGGCGTGGCTGGTACCATTGGAAAGAGCACTCCCAGATCTACAACATATAATTTTCACGACTCCATCCCGTGGACGGATTGAAAATGGGGATGACTGTAAGACTATTTTATTTTCTGACTTGGACTGACAGACACACAGGGGAGCAAGAGATCCGCCTGAAACTAACCATTGACTGAAGGGAAAATGAATTTTCTAGACTCCACAAAAATTATGGTGGAAGGGAATATAAGTGTGAAACACTGAGTAATTTTTTGAGATTTTTTGAAAATTTTTAAGGGGGTGGGAAAAATGCGAAAGGTGACTCTGTCCCGTAGATCTACAAAAGGGAAGATTACTGAGAGGATAAACAAACATATGGGGAAAATACGTAATGACTTCCAAATGACACGAAATTTTAACTGGAGGTCAGGGGAGATGGACTGAACAAACTCTCAAAATTAGGGCTTGATCAGACAACAAGAATCAGAGATAAAAATCCAGAGATGAGCTTCTGTCCTGATGGAGATAGAACTCCGATGTAGCGGCGGTGGCGGCACGAACGGAAGGCGGCGGCCGGAAGTCGCATCCAGTAGAGGTTGAAGATCTTGGAGTCACACCAAGATGAGGGCTTCACACCCTGGAATGGCAGAAATCCATCTGCAAGAGGGGAGGAGAGACACAAGGGGTGCCCTTGGGCTTGCTCTTGGCAAAAATATTTAATTCTTCATTAAAATCTCTAATGACACTATACATAGGCCTATATAGAGAATGACAAGGGGTGGGAGGCTGGGAATTTCATGGGAGAGAGGCCATTTTCTTCCCCCATGTGGTCAAAAACTCAAAATAAATAAATTACATATGGAGGGGGCACTCCTTTGAAAGGAAGGAAGGCATCTTGGACTTTTTAGTCCATTTGTCCCCTTTAAATGTCAAACCATCTAGAAGCCTACCTTGGACCTTTGACTAGCCCCACATGGACCCATAGGGCTTAGGTGGACCAATGGGAAAGGGTATGGGGGCCTCTTGATGGTCCTACTAGACTTTTGCACAAAAATCCAAAGAATCCTAAGGAATGACAAAGTGGCTTATAAAGCCTTACAATTGCACATGTGTTTTCCTAAGGATATAAAAGAAAACTAAAGGACACAAATACAAAAATAAAAGTTAGTGTCCGGTGTTGATTCCCATCGGCACGTCTCGCACGGACTTCATGGCACACAAGGCCAGCCAATCCGGACACATGATGCAAGATGACAATCGTAGCCAAACACAATACTCTCCAACCAAAGGGGAAACCAATCGCACTCCCGACCAACGGAAAACTCCACGCTCGACCTGACCTCAAACCTCGCGCACGCTGGGAACAACACCTTCCAGCACCAAGAAAACCATCACCACATCAGGTCAGTGTCTCCGACACACTCGGCAAGTGTCACGTCGGACCACAATCACAGCATCTCTCGATGTATCACCGCTGCAAATCCTTGAACTGCAACACGCCACGCCGAGAGCCGCAACACGAGCCATAGCCGGCAACCACCAACGCTCATCCTCGAGTCCTGAACTCACCGCGTAACCTCCTCATCTCATGCCAAATACAGAGTTAATACAACCCATTCGCACACGAGAGCGCAGGAGCAAGACTTACTGGGACACCACAGCCCAATCCTGTCTCGAAATCCGCTAGAATAATCAAGATCGACACGTCATTTCTGATGCCATAGAGCACCACAAGAACACCAGGCTCGACGAGACAACAGCTCTCCGAGAAGATCCTCTACTCACCTGAGCACACTTCTCGATCAGAGCACCCGCTCTGACACCTTAAACTGCGACCTGAACACCTCAGGGGCTGGATGAACCTTGATCTGGAGTGGCCCAAAATCGGCAGCAGCTACCTTTGAGCACGCTTACGGCCACTTAATCACGAACAATCCACACCAGCCACCTGACCTCGCGGTAAATACCTCAAACATAGCACAGCAGCAACGCATCTGCCGGCAACCTCTGCCCAACACAGCACAACTGGGGTCACCATCGATGAGGGAGAAAGCCCTCGACCCCGATCCTCAGACCCCACACTGGCACGAAGGCCGCGAACATCAACCACCTTCACAGCGCTGCATAGCGCACTCAAGCTCTCAAGCGAGAAACAAAGCTGAAAACAAGCATAAATCCCTATGCCAGTTGCCGACTGTACTGGACCTTATGGACTCTGATCACTGCAATATCTCAAATTCTTATGTACGTCCACAACCACTGCTCTGATACCATCTGTAACGACCCGAGAATCCGATTACTGGGAAGGACCGATAATCTGAGACTCGAACCGCCGCCCACGAGCCGGGAGGGCTCGGAAGGGCTAAAAGGAGTGTGGAGATATAAAGAAATAGGAAATAAAGTAGGACAATTCAACAATTAACAGAAATAAATAAACAACTACAACAGCAGCATAGTCCAGTCCAACAGAAAGTACAGTCTAAAGCAGTAAAAACGTACCACATGCCGAGTGAACATTTGGCCCGGCGAGCCGGCAACTAAGAACCTCTAAACCGCAACCTCGAACCTCGAGGAACTACCGCCCCACCTGAAAAGCATGGATAAGTCTCCAAAATAAAGACTCAGTAGGGGTCCCGCGGAACCCCAACCGGAAACGACGGCGGTAGCGGAAAGGAAAGCTACAATGACAGGAGGAATAGCGAACCGGTGGCCGGTCAAAACTCGGCACTACAGCAACTCCTACTATACCAGAAAACACACCCCGATCTTACGGTCGGGCTACCGAACCACACTAATACCACCTACCAAAGTAAAAACCCACGGTAACCCTACCGTAGAGGCCTGTCTACCAAGACATGGCCAACCTGGACACGCTGTCCAAGGTGCAACCCCGACCACCCGGTCGCAGGCACTGCACCAACAAGACGTAACCTCGGTAAAGCTACTAGCACTAGTCTCACGGCACGAAAATCGACACACACGTCACGGCAAAATGACTTGGACTCAACGGTCAACATGACCAAAAACCCGAAGGTCGAAGTCACAGAGACTGACAGTCTGTCACTCCCGACTTGACAGGAGTACCTCCTACTAGAAGCACGGTCGGTAGCGTCCCCTGACGTCTTACACCGCACCATAGGTGAACTGCCTGATGTGGTAGCGCCTACCAGAGGCACGAACACCGTACAAGTAACCACAAAGCAAGTGACTAGCTAGGGTCACGCTCGTCAGCGTGTGTCCAACTGCCCCCAACCACATGTGCACACAGAGACCATGCGTCCTAGGTCTGGCCTCTAACTGGTTTTCCCCTTGAGCTGGACTCTGGCTACAGACGAGGGGCCCGACAGAAACCAATCTAAAAACCATCCTTAGGGTAGCCTCTCCACCACTCCCTGGTGGGTCCACACTCGTGCAGGAAGGCTACGACTAGTGGAGGGTCACTGAAGGAGTAGACTCTCAAGTCAACGGAAAACAACGTCCAAACCCGATGAAGTACGGGGACCGTCCCATGCACCAGCACCATCGCACGGCGACCACGGTCGGAGAAGAAACGGGACTCGCAGTCCATGGGCCACACACACAGGAACGCAAAAATGTAGAAGCATGGTTCCCAAGGCAGCTCACAGGCCGCCAAACCGAATCCCACTCTCAGGAAAAAGTGGGAACCCTCTAGCCCCAGGCTAGGCAGCTGGACTCGCAGTCCAAGGCCACACAGATGGCCCACGCGGAAAGCACAGAAGTACGATTTCCAGGGCAGCGCACAAGTCGCCATGCCGATAATTGGACTCGTAGTCCAAAGCCAAACACATGGCCCACTCTGGGATCATCTTCCAGGAAAACTCACAACATGCGGGGGAGACCCCACCGCACACACACCGATACACGGTGACTCGATCAAGCGTGACACGAAAGCCCGGAACATGTGGGGTCACCCGGACCCTCAAACCCACGGGCACGCTAAAATGAGGTAGAACGGTCCTCCTGACACCCTCAAACCACGGACACAAAACCCCCGGGGTGTCTGGGACACTTCACGAGACCGCAGGTCGACCACTGGGTCCCAACCGGGTTGACAAGGGACCTACACAACGCGAAACAATCGTGACAAGCACAAAGGACCACTTCAGTACAACACAGTGCCTGGCGGTCTATCTTTGGGCTGTCACAGCTGTAACGGTCCAAAGCTAGGCCATCACAACACTGTAACGGTCTACTACAGGAGCGTTACACGAAACGGGTAACACTGGCTGTGGCGCACCCACCTTGGGGCGTCACAGCCTCTAACGGACCAAGCCTGGTGCGTTAGAAGACAAGCAGAATCCAACCGTGACGCATACAGACTCACGGTCTCTGACGAACCAACCCTAGTGCGTCAGAAGATGGGACAAAACTGGTTGTGACGCACACCCCTCGGGGCGTCACAGATTCTAATGCTCCAACCCAGGTGCGTTAGAAGGTGGGGACGCGTCATCTCTGACGCTCCCTCACAGGGGCGTCAGAAGGCTCTAACGCTCCACCTTGGGTGTGTCAGAGGCCTTGACCCCCAATGGTCAAAACCACAACGGTCGACTGCCAACGGTCGGATCGTCACTCTGACGGTCCAACCTTGGCGCGTCACACGCCCTGGTGGTCTATCGTGGGACCGTTAGGCCCACGGACCTCCCAGTTGGCAAAATAGTAGGCTGTGACGCACCCACCCTGGGGCGTCACACGCTGTGGCGGTCACTGGAACGACCGCCACACCGTCCCGACGGCGGAACGGCGGGAAACGACTGAAAACACCAACCACGCCCCCATGCCTCCATAAGAGAGGGGGAAAATAAAGGGGAAGCCCCCAAATAGCCCATAGCATGCATCTACAGCCTCAGATCGGCCAAAAACGTGATGGATTGGCGGATCGACTCACGACCCCAAGAACATGGATTTTTATCCAAAAATCTCAAATACGCCCGCTCGGCTCACCACGGCCTACAAAACTTGCGGGAAAGGGAATGCACGAGCTTGAGGTCCATCTCCCTACCTCCACCAAAGAAACGACGCGTCGTGGATGTCGATCTATGAAGAAATCACCGCGAAACCCTCGCCGGATCACAGACGCGCCACCGAGCTTCCACGCGCCTCCATCCCCCGATCCTCGACCCATCCTCCTCGCTCGCGTCGCCCTGTCGGGCCCCTGTCTCACTCTGTCGGCCGCCGGAGAAGAGAGGGTGAGAAGAGAGCGTGGGAGAAGAGAGAGAGGGAGAGAGTGAGAAATGAGAGGGGAGAGAGAGAAAAGGTTAATATATATAGAAAACTCAAAATTTTTAGAAATTTAAAAAATTATGAAAAATTACCTCCGCTATCCTCGGGAGTAGCACAATGCGGCGGTACAGTCCCAGAGTCAGAGAACGCCACGGTTTGCCCTGCACAGAGTTTCGAAGGCGCATCAGGGAAAAACACGTGTAAAACATAAAATACACTTCGAGACCCACTAAAATGATCCAAAAAATTCGAGGCATTACATTATATGATCCCATCCTTAAGCCCTAGAACTATCACATTAGGGCACCATAATTGTCAGTAGATAGTTCAACAACTACTTCACCTATAGGCAAGCAACTCTCCCTGACCGGTCCCTTCGTAAAAGGAATTGACCCTTTGCACATTAGCCAACAAATTGGGTCTACGCCTTGCTAATTTTCGGTCCTAGGATTGCATCATTTAGGTCCAAGCTCATGCATGCCACATTGGTCTAGGAATTCATCAAGCCGTCTAGAGCGTAGTTTAATTTTACAATCACCCATGAATCAGGATAGCATGGATGCCATGCTAGCCCAGCTCGAACAACATCTTATGGCCCAAATTGAAGAATCTATAGGCCAATTGCGAGCGGAGCTAGGTGAGAGGATCCGAGCTTTAGAGAATCATGTGAAGAAAGATGAAGGAAGGTTGAATGGTCGCGGAGATCCCGTAGCCAACCCTAGGGAAGAGAGAGACCATGCCCGCCAGAATCAAGCTCCTCAAGATAAAGAGCTAGAGGATCGTGCGCCTCGAGAGAGAGACCACGACGATGAGGAGATGATCCTATAGAACATCAAGATCGACACTCCCAATTTTGATGGGTCCTGAAATCCCGCCACGCACCTTGATTGGGAGACCGGGATGGATCAATACTTTGATTGACATCACCGCATGACCCCTGCTACAAGGGTTAGGTTTGTCAAAATGAAACTCTTAGGTCAAACCAAGACCTATTGGTGCAATGTTAAGAATCTCCTAGCAAGGAGACGAGAGGAGTGCATCAACACGTGGGAAGAAATGAAGGAGAAACTTAGGGAAAAGTATCTACCACCCTCCTACCATCAGCGTTTTTTAGACCAATGGTAGAAACTTACCCAAGATGGGAAGTCGATAGATGAATACATCGCCAAGTTCGATGAATTCTTCCTACGGAGTCATGTCATGGAGGATGTCTCTGTCACCCTCTTACGATTTAGGGCTGGCCTACACGAGAGCATACAACGGGAGCTGTTCTTACGAGAGGTTAACACCCTCGAGCACACCTACCAGGTTGCTCGAGATGTCGAGCTATTTCAAAGGGTGGTCCCACTTCGGGTTCCCACCTACCGCCAACCTGAACCCCGAAACCCCATGGTCCACTATCCTGAGAGGCCATGCGTCTCCACTTCCTATGTCCCTACTGCTACCCCACTCCGGGCCGTTGCCCCTAGTGTTCCTTTCATAAGGAACCCCTTACCTGCACCCACTGCTGTGCCCAGGCTAGAGTACACTCCGCCAACTGATAGGAGGGATGACAAGGAAAAGGGAGTCATCCCTAGCACCTCCCAACCAGTCCTTGTCTCGAGAATTCACTACTTTAGGTGCCATAACCTAGGGCATGTTGCCATCAATTGCCCCACCCGAGCCTTGGTCAACACCAACCCCCAGCCTGTGGAGCTTCCACCTCAGGAAGAAGAATCCATTGAGAGGTATGAGGCCGATCCTGACCTCATTGCCCAATTTGAGGAAATAGACGCATGATTTGATGGCACGCATGTCGAGTACATGTAGGTTGGAGACATTATCGAGAGTTCCAGCCATAAAAAATTAGGTGTACTTCGTTGTATATTAACACATCGCCAAGAGGACGATTGGCGTCGAACCTCCATCTTCCAAACCTACATCATGGTGAAATCCCAACCCTGCAAGGTGATCTTTGACAATGGGAGCTGTATCAATATAGTCTCTTCAGACTTTATTTTCCGTCTAGGTCTACCTGCGCGCCCTCATCCTAGGCCATACAATGTGGCTTGGGTTGATGACACGTCTATCCCAGTCACCACTATATCTGTCATTCCCATCTAATTCCAGTCCTACCAAGGACATATCTTATGCGATGTAGTGCCTATGAAGGTCGGTAGCATCATCCTAGGACCACCGTGGATCTATGATGTAGACCTTACTACATTCGGTCGATCCAACCAATATTCCTTCTCCCACAATGGGAAGAAGATTTAGTTGTACTCGGCACCTCCAAAGGTGACCCCGAGAAAGAGCTCCACCTCCACCCCCATTGGAGCCCCCAAGGTTCAGGAGAGTCCCCGAACTCCCAATGAATGGAAACTTCCCATTCCCTCTTCTCCTGTACCTATCACACCCGTTCCTAAGGCCCCTAAGGTTGGTCACGACCAAGTTAGGCGCCTTAACTTCATAAGTGTCCGAGAGCTATACAGAGATGTTGCTGAGGGTGCCCCTGTTTGGGCTATTGTCATCACTATCACACCCGAGGAGTCCCAAGTCTCTCTCCCACCTGAAGTCCAGGCAATTCTGCAGGACTTCCAAGACATATTCCCTGAAGAGTTGTCCTCTAGGCTCCCTCACATGCGTGATGTACAACACGCCGTTGATCTTATCCCTGGGTCCACCCTACCCAACCTTCCCCATTACCGATTGAACCTCAAGGAGCATGCTGAGCTCCAAAGAATTGTCGAGGACCTTATTCAAAAGGGTTTCCTCAGGGTGAGCAAGAGTCCATGTGTTGTTCCTATCTTACTCACACCGAAGAAAGATGACACTTGGCGGATGTGTGTTGACAGCCACGCCATCAACAAAATCACTGTAAAGTATAGATTTCCAATTCCCTGTCTTGATGACATGATTGACATGATGAGTGGAGCTACCATCTTTTCCAAGATTGACTTAAAAAGTGGCTATCACCAAGTCCGAATCTGACCAGGGGATGAGTGGAAGACAGCCTTCAAAATAAAAGAAGGTCTGTATGAATGGCTCGTCATGCCATTTGGGCTATCCAATGCCCCCAGCACTTTTATGAGGCTTATGACAGAAGTCCTTCACCCTCTCATTGGTCGCTTTGTTGTCGTCTATTTTGATGACATTCTCATCTATAGCCACTACCCTCAGGATCACATCCAGCATTTGGGGGAAGTCTGCGAGACTTTGAGGAGAGAAACACTGTATGCCAATCTCAAGAAGTGTGAATTCACGATAGACCGGATCACTTTCTTCGGATTTGTGTTTTCGAGTCAAAGAGTGTTTGTGGACCAATCCAAGGTCCAAGCCTTAGTCGACTGGTTAGAACACTAGAACGTCCATGACGTTCACAGTTTTCATGGGCTAGTCACTTTCTACAGACGCTTCATTAAGAGTTTTAGCACCATTATGGCACCCATGACAGATTACATCTTGTTGGCACTCAAAATGTGATGAATGGTGATCGAGCCGCAAAGACGAATGATACGGCCCACTGAAGCACAGAAGCCGATGAAGATCAACTTACTGAAGACTTCTCAAGTTGCCAGAGCCTCGAGTCACCTGGAATGAACACCGGGACATCGCCTCGGGAGAGTCGAGATGAATCCACAACCAACCGGCAGTGCGACCAAGCCTGCCTAATGATCTGGCATCGACTCCATCGTGCCGCTACCCTACACCCGTCACCCGACCAAGGACGACAGTCTACCCGGTGGCTCGCCACCTGAATGAAGACTCTCCTGAGGAGGAAGAACGCCATCGACCCTTCATAACAAGGAACCGGAGGCTCTGGCAGCAGAAGGTCCCGATCACCCGACACGGGTTCGGCTTCTCGCTATATCGGGTCCGTTAGTGGCCGAATGATCACAAGTCAAGGCGAAATTGTTCCGCATGTTGCGCCATCTGGCAAGGAAGCTCCAGCCGCGAATCGGGCAGAGTCGGAAGCGCAAATCATAGTGCCAAAGGCGGTGTCAGCAGAAAACCCGTGTGCTCAAGCCAAACACACACGGAGTTCGGATTAAGGTCGTATGTCATGCCGAGAGCTTTGTCAATGACCCGTCAAGGTTTTCCAAGGACCGCGGCGAGAGGAATGGCCAATGGTGACCTCCGTAATCATCCCCGGACTCATCGACTAGCCTTCGGCATCCTAACGAGGCTAATACGGCGCCCCGTTTCACCGGCACGTCCCTTAAACGGCGCCGTCATCAATGGCGCGCAAAGCGCCCAAGAAGGGGGCTGTTCCCCGACGCCAGGTTCACTGACGCGCCCCTCCGTGGCGCTAGAGAACTTGGTGCTATATAAACACCTCGTTCATCGAAGTAAAAAAGGAAGAGAGGGGGAAAAAGAGGGGAATTATCTAGACGGAATTGGGAGGAAAACAGGGAGAGGGTCCAAGGGTTTCTTGCCGAAGAAGCTTCTCCCCTGAGCGTCTCTGACGGCCACCGCCTTGTTCTGTTCGAAGTCCCCGACGTCAGAGAAGAAGAACTCCACTCCATTGCTTCCGTAGGTGGGTCGTAGTGATTTCCCTATCGATCCCCTGTCGTTTGTTTCTCCTACAAATGTAATGTGAGTGCATGGTTGGGGGAGATGGGAATGATATGAGCCTTATCCTCTCCCTCCCCCCCTCACCATCTCTGGGCATCTTATCCTCTTCTATGATCTTCTTTTTAATCATTGTAAATGGCGACCGTGCGACAACGTCGGTGCCAGAATAGGCTCTGTACGATTCTCTGCGTGGAGTGAATAAACATAGCTATGGGCTAAGAAGTTTAATGGTGTTGTGGCCATCCATGTGTTTTCTCTTCTCCCCCTTGCTGCATTTTCTTCCTGTGATCACTAACACGGCGCCGTGCAACAGTGCCGGTGCCGGGTGAGTGAATTTCTGCATGTATGTATCTGTTCTACCATGCATAGAATGAACGAATGTGTTTAAGCACGGCGCCATGTGTAGCTTCCTCTATTGATCTCTGTCTCCTCTGTTTACGCCTTCACCCTGCGCGAATGATTTTGTTGTCCATCTTCTCCGACACCGGCATGCCCTTGGACTCCATGGGCTACAGTAATCATTCTCCCCTCCCCGGGGTTTCTCTTCCGATTGAACGATAAAAGTTTTCACCGCTAGAGACATATATATATGTGTGCTCCTCCAATCTTTCTTGGGTCATCCTCTTATCTTCCCTCCTGTTCTCGACCATGAACAGGAGGAGATGAGGCCGTCCCCATACTCCTCGTCATCATTTTCTAAGCATCGCATGATGAATGCTGCATTAACCAGTTAACATTTATATGCACGCATATAGGCATACCTACAGACATTGACTCTAGTCTGCTAATTGTGCACGTTTTTCCCACCGCGTTGTTTTACCATCTCGTTAGTGAGATTCGGTGACCCGGGGAGGGGAACATCCCCCATGATTCTAATCCGATATCGCTCTGTCCACGGAGGGGTCGTTCATTAGTAACGAGCCTCTCATGGGCCGTGAGTGAACAGAAACAGGGATTGATCCCAACAGACCGAAATCCACAGTCCTTATGGGACTTCGTGATGGCCGTGAGATGGGTGCCCCTCGTAGGCTGGCCCTCGGGGTTTTCCCCCTCAATCGGTCGTCCCGACTTAGACGTGGTATCGATTCGGGTCGCGTGCCCCTGGCAGGCTAGCCCTCGGGGTCTTCGATCCCGTTCTGAATCGCGCTATCCGTCTACTCTCCACCCACAGACTTGGTGCCCCTAGTAGGCTAGCCCTCGTGGTTTTCCTATCCGTTCGGGTTTGCCGGCCGTCGTTGTGCCACCTGGCCCTTAGGGGTTTACTCCACCACGTGAGTACTTCCCCGCTTCTCTCCGACAATCCTCCGGGATGGGGAGATGCTGTCAGATTTTCAGCATGAATAAGTTAATAAACCATTTAATAATCCTAAACTTAATAAACTAGCCTGACTCGGAACAATCATCGCGCTCGAGTACGAACCTTGCGCGAGCCTATGACTTGACTTCCGGATGGCCCAGAACCGATCCGATGAATGACTGACTCACTAAAGCTTCAAAATCTTTTAAGATATCTTAATAAGTCTGAAAATAAACTAATAAAATCTCGATTTCCGTGAAATAGGGCTAAATCGGCGTCACCGGCAACCGACGCGCCTT
Organism: Amorphophallus konjac; assembly: GCA_022559845.1. Classification (NCBI taxonomy): domain Eukaryota; kingdom Viridiplantae; phylum Streptophyta; class Magnoliopsida; order Alismatales; family Araceae; genus Amorphophallus; species Amorphophallus konjac. The sequence goes on along the minus strand of JAHNEJ010001611.1, from coordinate 74,244 downwards.
AATACGGTGTGCCTTGAAACGGCGCGCCCTATTACAGTGCGCCATAAAAGGGGCACGCCATTTTTACCATCACCCCCTATACCTATGCTTTGAGGCACCATTTTAACATATTCCTACGATTCCCGAGCCGTTTTAAGCTCTATACCTACACGTACCGCGTCGGTTTCATGCCGAATCGCGTCGTCGTGTCGTTTCAACCCTCTCTTCGCCTCTGGGGTGACTTCTGACGCTGATAATAGAATCAAATAAACCCTGTAATCAATAAATTGAATAAATTGGTTTGTCTAAACCTGAATTAGCTATTCTCATAACTTCATCATCATGCTTTAGTCTAAGCATTCATGCCGCATCAATGTATGCCTGAGTGCACGGGCCCCTGGTATATCAAATGGCATGAGCAAAAAGCTAGGCAATGTCTGACGGGAAGCTCTTGCTACGCGTGATGGTGGTCTTCGGGCCTGAGTCCTCCGCCACGTACTGAAGGTCCGCCCTAATAAACAGTGCATGGTAGATCATAGTATCTTGCATGATCATTCGCATCATTTGCATCCTTTATTCCGGCCTCAACAGCCCATTATCTCAGTAATTAATCAAAGCTATTCCCTCCTCGTGGGGATAGAATTAACGCCATAGCCTTTATGGTATGGCGGACTGCTGGTCTCGACCGAATCTCACTCTCACCCGATACGAGTCAGAATGAGCGCATAATAAACTCGTCACGCACGTGACTGGCACGCCTGCGTAGTCAATCAGTCAGTTAACTACCGGTTAGTTAATTGGTTGATTGACACGTGAAATAAACCAAATAAACCTAAGTGATAATAGACAGCAAAATATCGGTCAAACAAGTCTGGCACGCCCAGTGAGACCAGTGTCACCTTTCATCTCTTTGCCGAGATGCTTGGGCTTCGAGGCCCTCCCAAAGGCTATTGATCGTTGGTTTGTTTATCTTTGAAGGCGAACGATGACGACAACTGGGCTGACTGGTGTCGGTTTCAGCCCTTCAATCGTTGCCGGTCATGCTCAAGGGTACCTGGCGGTGCCCATGGTGTTCGGCAACTTCCCTGCTGCTGTTGGTTTCCCTAACTTCTTAGGGCTAGCCTTCGTAGACATGTTGGAGGTGGAACCCCCGGAGACCGTCAAGGGAGCTGCAAAGAAGGTGGAACCTCTGAAGGCTCGATGCCACAACGACTCGTCCAAGAGTCTAACCCCAGTCGCCAGCTGCCTGGTACACCATGCTGTCTGTGGGGTCCGCCCTGATGCTGTCAACAAGAGCTCTGGAGGACGTCAGCGCAAACAACTCCGGAGAGGTACTGCCATGGTTACCGGATCTCTATCGCAAGCTGGTAAATCCATGATGGTGGGTAGCGTACGCGTCTTCCTCGACGGGCGCGACGCACGGATAGTCCCAGACTGGGTTGTCCCCGCCATCCCCATCTACAACTCATACCAAGCCCTCGCTGGAAGGAGGGCAGAAAGGGAAGAAGCCGGCCACTACGGCCAAGAGAAGTTGGCCCCCAGGCCAAAGAAATTTAAACAGGTGTGGGTCCCCAAAAGGGCCCAACCTGTCCATCAAGCTACAGCTGCCGCCCTACTCGTGACGGAATGGAAGGAAGGGCGGAAGGGGGCCAAGCCCCGAGAGAAGAAGAAGTGATTACAGACCCTCCGCGCTGTGAAAGTTTCCGTGCCTACGCCCGCCAAGCCAACGTCCCTGCTGCGGAACGAAGATTCCGGCAACCTGCCGACAGAGCTCGGCTAGCTTACATCCCTCCTGCGGGAGCTCAACCACTGTTCCCTGTGCTACATCAAGAACGGGGTCGAGAAGAGATGACCAATTTGGTCAAGAACTACTTCTGAGGGCTAGGCAACCCCTCGCTTGGACAGCGACGGTTGATGCAAGCAGCCACAGCCAATGAAGACTACTGCCCATCAATGGCAGCTGAAGAAAATGAAAGAGAAAATATGATGATGTCGTCAGTCGACGACAATGACTATGATGACGGCTTTGAGATCGAAGCCGATAAAGCCGCCCCTAGACGGGAGGAAACAAGAAGGACTTCTGTCTTCGAGAGGCTGACCTTCCCGGATCGGGCTAAGAGAAGGGTCCATCGATAGAGAAGAAGGATGCCGGTCTTAACCTGCAACATGGCTGGCATATTCGGCCGATATGGGGGACTTCCCGAAGACCCCCGCGAGTTGGCTCAATTGGCCGCAAGGCCAGGGCTGAATACTCGAAGAGCAGAGGCAGCAAGGGAGCTCCTGGCGACAGCTAGAGGAAAACAACCCCTGGTCTACCACCAGTGGAATGAGGAAGCTGCTTTCTAACCGCCAATGTAGTGACATCGGAAGAAGAAGATGACGTCATCCTCGACATCCTGCCCGAGGGTATGTCCGGGGAAGCAACAGAAGCCATTCCAAGCACAGCAACTATGGACCCATCGGTCCTGATGCTACTTCAAAGATATCGGCAAGAGATAGACTTGCTGAAGAAACAGCTAATAGAGAAGACTGAACAGTCATCAGCTTCCAAGCCGCCCGAAGTCTAGGGTGAATCATCCCAGGGAGCGGTTCATCATGTCGACCCTCCGCCACTCTACACCTTGCCTCAGTCATCAGAGCCAAGCATGGCGACGACTCAGCAGCGGCCACCACAGTCACAGTCGCTGATGCCACCGGTGCTCCCGCAGGCGCACCAGACACCCCCATTGATGCGTCCTCTGCAGGCGACCACTCTGATCACCCCGTACTTCCAGCCATCACACTTCTATCTGGAGCCAGTTGACCCCACGGTCATGAACCGGATGATGGTGGAAAGAATGATCGAGTTGAAGCTCGCAGAAAGGAGTGAAGGCGACTACGTCGCATTCGATGTCTATCGGGTGCCCTACCCGCAACACCATGATGCCAAGCGGCTTCCCCCAGGGATCAACAAGCCGCCCAAGTTCGACAAATTCAATGGGAAGGGATCCCCGAAGGAACATATTGCATATTATATGACTATCATGGGTGATCTGGCCACCGACGAGTCATACTTGCTAAAGTTTTTCGGGTCCTCGCTGATGGGGCTCGCATTCGAATGGTACTCCAGCCTCCCGGTCGGGTCGATTAGCGACTGGTCGGATATGCAGAGGAAATTTAGGGAAAGGTTCCATGTTACAGAAAGGGAGGTCACAGTGGCCGAACTCTACTCAACAAAGCAAAGGGCAGATGAGATAGCCCTCGACTATATTAAGAGGTGGAGGAACCTCGGATTGAGAAGCAAGCGGCCCCCGCATCAGAAGGACGCTGTACGAATATGCAAACAGAACCTCAGGAGGGAGGTTCTAGAAAAGATGATCGGGATGGAAATACGGTCGTTTGACCGATTAAACAATGTCGTGGCCGAGGTGAAAGCCTTTCTGGCCAGACTTGCTCCTACATCAGCTGCCAGCACAGCCCAGAAAGGCAAGGCAGTGGAGCGGCGCCCAGCGCCTAAAGAAGCAAACGCTCTTGATATCAAGGCGTTCGAACAACAGAAAGATAAAGGCAAGAAGGCGATTGCGCCTCAGCCTACAAAAGCCTCAGATGGAAAAGAAGGTCCCTCGCTACGGGACAAGATGAAGAAAGCCTACTCCTTTCCGAAGGACAAGACCCGGATTCTGTTCGACTGGGTAACGGAGTATGACGTGGTCACCCTGCCAGAGCCAAAGAGGCCGGAGGACATGAAAAAGAAGGACAGTCCAAGATTCTACCCCTATCACCAAATGCTGGGGCATCCAATCGAAGACGGCTATGTTTTCAAGGACATCATCGAAGGGATGGTGAATAAAAATGAAATAGAATTGGGAGAGTACAAAGTGGACCCTCCTCAGCCACATGAAGCCCCTCTTAGAAGAGCAGGAGTCAACATGATCTCCCTATATTAGGCATTGCCCGAGGAGATCTCTAAAGCAAGTACGCGGAGCACTTATGAAACTCATTTCTTGGAACCCGCGAAGGGACAGCAGGGATGGCAGCTGGCCCCTGTGAAGCACAAAAGGAAGAAAGCACCCCGCCCGAAAGTGGGGGCACACATCCGTGGTGTTACACCACGACCCACTCCGCCAGTGGCAGCACCTGCATGGACCACCCCACCTTCAGCCATCAGGATACCTACATACAATCGGAGGAGACAAACTCCACTGCAGGTGGTTAAGGAAACCAATCCTGGGGTCCGCCGCCTACAAAACCTTATTGAAGGGCTAGACGAGTACGTGAAACCTGAATTGAAGCCTTTGCTGGTGCGGGACCATGTCCCAATGCAAGAACTAGAGCAACTCTCACTCGAGCAAAAGGAGGAAGCTGAAGCAGCATCCGATAAGGAGGGTAGTCTGTTCTGGGGGCAGGCGCCTGCTGAAGCAAGGAAGAGGAAGAAACAAAAGAAGAAGAAAGGAAAGGCCGCTAAGGCCGATAAAGTGCAGGTTGTCTCTTGTAATACTCTATCAGCACTCTTCAACTTGCTCGGGGAGGAGGAAGAAGAGGAAATTTGCTTCACACCCCTTGCTGGGGGAGGCAAGGCCGAGGCCACAACCGCTGCGCATGCAACCCGGTCAGGCTGGAAATGGGGGCGCCAGCTGCCACCAAACCACAACATCATATTCAGAGGAGAGCAGCCCTACAAGACGCCTCCCCCGGAGGTCAGGGGAGTCCTGATCCCTCCTCCGCCAGGCCTATATAGCAAGAGTGGGGGCAAGGCAGTCCCTTCATTTCTTGAATTCATGAAGATGTCTAAGGGGAAGCTGCCTTGCCAGGAGGCTAACCCTGCACCCGAGATTGTTCACCCGCAACCAGCACAATCTGCCGAAGCTCCAAATACAGATGGAGCTTGCCCCGCAGCAGCTAATGAAGAACACCAAGGATCCAGTGCTAACCAGAAAGGCACCGAGTTCGAGGTAGGTGAAGCAGGTCCGTCGGGGGACGCAACTCAGGACTCTCTCAAGTCCAGGTGGGCTGAAGAGATGAAGCTTTCCAATGTCCGAGTTGGGAGCCGAATAATGAAGGTACTCAAGAAGCTCCCTGCTAGATTTATGATCTGGGAGATCCTCTCTTTGAGTGAAGAGACTCGACAGGTGATCATCGCTGCTCTGCAGACGCCTTCTCATTTTGAGACCTGCTTGGCTGAAGCAATGTCGGAAGCCAGCATGACCTTCACTCCAGAGGATATGCTGCTACCCACCATCACCCACAACAGGCTGCTGTACATGAGAGGGCACCTGAACGGGAGGGAGCTAAAAGAATTCTGGTCAATCTCGATGCTGCTGTCAATATTTTGTCCTATAGAATATACGAGAGGCACCACTTCAACGTGCATCTCAAGAAAGTCGGGGATATGCGTATTGTCGACTTCAATCAAAAATGTGAAGTATCGATGGGGATGGCGGAGTTCACACTTACCCTGGCGGATTTCACTACGACGGTGCAGTTTCATGTCATCGACTCTCGCACCTCGTACAAAGCACTGCTCGGCCGCCCATGGCTGCATGAAAATATGGTGGTGCCCTCCACGCTCCACCAATGTATCAAATACAGTCTCCAGGGGAAGGAGGAGAGGATATTTGCTGACCTCTACCCGTTCGAGGTATTTGAATGTCACTTGGCAGACGCCAACCTGTATGCGGGGCCTTCTCAGAAGACCTCTGAAGCTAAGACCCCTGCGGGGGCATCAAGAGGCACATCCAGCTACAATTGGTATCCACCACCGTCGCGCAGATATGTCAAGCCCAAGGTGGTCTCCCATATCACAGCATCCGGGGACGTGGGCAGAATAGCACCCCCAGTTTTGTACCCCGAAGCTAATGAAGTACAGCTCAATCGGCAGCACGGCTACATTGGAGTCCCGGACGGCCTCACTAAGCCAATTCCCGACCTCGATGACCCCACTGTCAAGCCTTTCAAAACTTGGGAGGTGACACAAGTAGATGGACCCAACAGCTTGTTCTATATGGCTGAAGAGCACCCAACTCGAGAAGACACAGACTGCTGCCTCCCTGAAGATATAGGCAATCCGTCAGTCCCCGTCAAGGGTCTAGCATTCACAACCGGTTGGATGGCCAAGAAGTTTCAGAAGTAGCACACCCCCTCCGATCAGCCTCAGAAAAGCAAGGAAGTTTTCCAAAAGATGTGGTATCCCGCAAGTCTGGATAAGGAAATGAGATGCGTTTCTCAACACCCAGGGTTGGGCTTCACCCTGGAAGAATATTATCACAGTGGGTGATACGAGATGGACACCATCTCCGCCTTCTACCCTGCTGAAGATAGCCCACTAGGGGTAACTTTTGATGAATACCCAGCAGAAGCTGAACATGCTGACCTGGACCAGCCCGGAAATCAAGAAGCGGAGACCGTGATTCCTTGCCAATGTTGGGGGAGGTCTATCCCGAAGAGGCGGCCCTTCAAGCCGAATTTGATACGGCTAGCAACAGCGAACCCGAAGGTGTCGAAGAAACCGGGACTTCTCCCCCCAATAAAGTCCTACTGATGACGACTTCGGCACCTCTCATGCCAATCGGGGAAGCCCCGGCCGACTCCGACCGAGAGGTATATACTGCTAAGGAAGGGAATGCCACTTCTATAGAAGATGCAACTGCCCCAGAAGGCAAGACCTCCTCACCCTCTGCTACAAGGCTGGGATACTGTTCCAGCCCAACAACAAGCAGCCACCAGTCGATCACGACTGTAACCCCGTCTACAAAGACTGAAGCTGCTCTCTTTCCCTTGGAGACTACAACGGCAGTGGATTTGCTGAGAGAGCAATATGCACGACCGCTATTAAACGAAGCAGAGGACTTTCGAGAAGCTCTGATGATGTCAAATGAGGAAATCGAGGTCCTCGACCCTGAAGATGGTATTCCAGATTTCGTTGACCTCCAGCCAGCACCTCCGGAGATAGAAGACAGAGGCCAAGCCACGGTCGATGAGTTGATAGAAGTCAATCTGGGAGATGAGGTAGACCCCATGCCTACCTTTCCTAGTGCCCAGCTGTCGCCAGAAGAACGGGAGCTGTACATCCAGCTACTACAAGAGTACCGGGATTGCTTCGCCTAGACTTACAAGGAAATGCCAAGGTTAAGCCCTACAGTCTCGCAACATGAGTTGGTGATTAGCCCCGAAGCCAAGCCGGTGAAGCAACCACCGTGCCGTATGAGGCCAGAACTCATCACTCAAATCTGTACAGAAGTCGACAAGCTCATTGACGTGGGATTTGTCGAAGAAAATTAGTACACCACGTGGTTGGCGAATATCGTCCGCATGAAGAAGAAGAATGGACAGATCCGGATATGTGTTGACTTCTAAGATCTGAATAAAGCCTGCCCCAAGGATGACTTTTTGGTCCCAATAATAGAAGTCATGATTGATGCTACAACCGGCCATGAGGCCTTGTCATTCATGGATGGGTCGTCCGGCTATAACCAGATCTGGATCGCGGAGCATGACCGGGTCCACACTGCCTTCCGAACCCCTAAAGGCATCTATCACGATAAGAGGAGGCCGTTCGGACTGAAGAATGTTGGCGCAACTTATCAGCGTGCAATGACCAGAATCTTTGATGAGTTGCTCTACCACAAGGTCGAGTGCTACATAGATGATCTGGTGGTCAAGACCAGAAGAAAAGAAGACCATCTGCAGGACCTCCGGATCATTTTTTAGAGGCTGAGGCAGCATGAATTGAAGATGAATCCTATGAAATGCGCGTTCGGAGTGTCGAGTGGAAAGTTCTTGGGTTTCATTATCAGATATCGGGGAATCGAGATAGACCCTGCAAAGATCAAAGCGATTCAGGAGCTACCTGCACCGAGGAACCTCTCTGAGCTGAGATCACTACAGGGCCGCTTGGCTTATATTCGGCGGTTCATTTCAAATTTTTCAGGGCGATGTCAGCCTTTCCACAAATTGATGATGAAGGATGTCCCCTTTTACTGGGACGAAGATTGCCAGACAGCCTTTGACAAGCTGAAAGACTATCTGAAGACTCCTCCAGTGCTGGGTGCACCGGTGAAAGGTCGGCCGCTAATATTATATATAGTAGCCACACACAACTCTCTGGGAGCAATGCTAGCCCCGAACAATGAAGAAGGGAAAGAACAAGCCCTATACTACCTCAGTCGAAGACTGGTCAGGACTGAGGAGAAATATACTTATATTGAGAAGACCTATCTATCACTAGTTTTCGCAGTCAAGAAGCTTCAACATTATATGTTGTCGTAGGAAATCAGCCTGGTATCTAAAGAGGACTCGCTGAAATATATTATGTCCCAGCCGGCACTCAAAGGTCGCTTAGGCAAATGGGCGGTCATCCTTATGGAGTTTGACATCTCCTATGTGCCACGAAAGGCTGTCAAGGGTCAAGCTATTGCAAACTTCTTCGCCGAACATCTAGTACCGGAAGACTGTCTGCTAGAACCAGAGCTTCCCGAAGATGAAAGCCTAGAAGCCGCTCAAGTGCAGCCCTCCTTGTGGCAGCTATATTTTGATGGTGCTTCCAGAATTGACACCTCGGCCGCTGGGTAAGCCAGGGTCAGAGCAGGAGCAGGCATAGTCCTGAAGTCCCCAAAAGGGGAAGTCATGCACACATCTTGTTCAATAAACAAGTCGTGTACAAATAATGAAGCAGAGTATCAAGCTCTGATAATCAGATTGCAGATTGCACTGTCCATGGGAATTCAGATGCTGGAAGCATTCGGGGACTCCATGCTAGTTATAAAATAGCTGGAAAGAGAGTTCGATGTGAGAAAGCAAGAACTCATTCCTTACTACCAACTGGTAACTCGCCTGATGTCAAGATTCTACTTCATCAGTGTCAAACATGTCAATTGAGGACAGAACGCTCAGGCGGACACCCTCGCTAAGTTGGCTAGTTCTTTGGCAGTCCCACCAGACACAAACCTTAACATAATAGTTATCAACCGCTGGCAGGTCCCCAGCGTGACAGAGGTCTTGGCCGACGAACAAGAGAATGAGGTGGCATCCACCGAAGAGGTTCAACAGCCCGATTGGCGAGGACATCTCCTACGATGGTTTCAGCACCAGCAGCTCCCAAAAGAGAAAGAACAAAGAATGAAACTCCTGAGGGTCAAAGACTCTTACGAGATGAGAAACGGAACCCTGTTCCGGATAATGGCGGATGCCCGAGGAAAAGTTCTTCTTCGTTGCTTGTCATCAGCAGAAGCTAGGAAGGTGATGCAGGAAGTTCATGCGGGTTCAGCTAGAGCGCATCAGGCCGGCCCGAAGATGAAAATTGAGATAAAGAAATTGGGTTACTATTGGCCCACTATATTTGATGATTGTTGCAAGTTCACCAAGGCTTGTCAGAAATGTCAAGAGCACGCCAATGTGTCAAGAAGACCTCCAGTAGCACTACATCCTACCTTACCAAGCTGGTCATTTACTCAGTGGGGCACGGACGTGGTAGGGCCACTACCAGCATCTTCATCAGGGTGCAAATACATCTTAGCAGCCACAGACTACTTCTCCAGATGGGCAGAAGCGGTTGCACTAAGAGATGTGATGGGAGAACTGGTCGCAAGATTCTTCCTACAGAATATAATAGTCCAGTTTAGAATTCCCAGCCGAATCATCTCCAACAATGGCAGCCATTTCAGAAACCAGAAGGTTTATCGGCTAGCTGACAAATACAAGATTGACTGGAGGACATCGCCCCCCTACAACCCTCAAGCCAAAGGACTTGCAGAAGCTTTCAACAAAACACTATGCGCGTTGCTGGCAAAGACTGTCAAGTCTAATAAAAAAGATTGGGAAGAAAAGATGTACGAGGCACTCTGGGCCTATCATACCGTTTATAAAACCCTAACCGGCTCTTCACCGTTCTCCCTCGTGTATGGGTCAGAGGCTGTGGTGCCGATTGAACTAGAAGTCCCCTCGCTGCGAGTCGCCATCCAGCATGGACTAGTCAGCTGTGAACAAACTAATGTAGAAAGAAGATTGGAAGAGCTCGCTGAGCTCGAAGGAAGGCGCCTCCGTGCGCAACAAAACATTCAACTCTACCAAGCTCGCATGGCCCGTGCTTTCGATAAGTTGGTCAAAGGTCGAGAATTCAAGAAAGGAGACCTGGTAATGGTCAAAAGAAGAGAAGTAACCCAAAGGGAAGTTGGTCAAAAAATGGGTCGGACCATATGTCGTCCACCAAGTATATGAAGGGGGTGCCTACATCCTGGTAGACCACAAAGGAGTCATCCAGTTCTCTCCCCTCAATGGAAAGCATATAAAACTGTATCACACGACGCAACCGACATTCCCTCAGTGATCGGAATACTTACCTCGGTCTAGTGGCACTTCGCCCTGATCGAGCTACCCTATCTCGGTCTAGTGGCACTCCACCCTGATCGAGCTACCCTATCTCGGTCTAGTGGCACTCTGCCCTGATCGAGCTACCTTCACCTTGGTCTAGTGGCACTCCGCCCTGATCGAGCTACCTTCACCTTAGTCTAGTGGCACTCCGCCCTGATCGAGCTACCTTCACCTTGATCTAGTGGCACTCCACCCTGGCCGAGCTACCCACACCTCGGTCTAGTGATACTCTGCCCTAGCCAAACTCACATAATATCTACAATATTGCCATTGCGGGCCTTACACCTGAATCGGCACAAATCTACCCCTTGCGTTAGCATTGCCTCCTTGCTGACGAATAAACCCCTTTTCTCGACGCAAGACATTGTGTCCTAGTCGACCTTTATACATCTTTGCCATTGCGGGCCTTACGCCTGAATCGGCACGAATCCATCCTTTGCGTTAGCATTGTCTCCTTGCTGACGAATAAACCCCTTTTCTCGGTGCAAGACTTCGTGTCCTAGCCGACCTTTGTACAACATTGCCATTGCGGGCCTTACGCTCGAATCGGCACAAATCTATCCCTTGCGTCAGCATTGCCTTCGTACTGACGAGTAAACCCTCTTTCTCGGCACGAGACTTCATGTCCTAGCCTACTCTCTCAATGTCCTTCTGTTATATGAGCAAAAAAAAGGAAAAGACAGAATGGGGTTAAAAATAGAGATACCCTGCCGGACTTGTTCCTATATTCGGAATAAGGGCAAGAATGGCTATAACCCGACTGCGGCGAAAACCCGAACGGGCGCTGCGGGTAAAATCGGGTATCCCGCCATGTGAAAACCCGAAAGGGCGCATGGGAAAAAGTAAGAGGGGGCTGGCCTCGGTGAAAACTCGAAAGGGCGCTCAGGTCAATAAAGCGGTAATCTAAAAAGTTCCTCTTTATTCTCCTCCTAATGAAACTCCTAAGGGACAACCATCAAAAGTCCCACCGGAGATCCCCTACTAAACCCATGTTCGACCCTCGTCATCATCGGTGAGACTGGTCGACGTCTATCCTTTAACTCGGACATTTCGTCCCCGTTAATGATCATACCCTTGCTTCGACATGTAGCCCATGTCGATGAATAAACCCATGTTCGACCCTCATCATCATCGACGAGATCGGTCGAACTCTACCTTTAACTCGAACCTTTCGTCCTTATTAATGAACATACCCCTTGCTTTGATATGTAACCCATGTCGATGAACAAACCCGTGCTCGACCCTTGTCATCATCGGTGAGATCGGTTGACCCCTATCCCTTAACCTGGACCTTTCGCCCTTGTTAAGAACTATATGGCCTTTGCTTCGGCATTTAACCAATGTCGACGGACTAAACCAGGGCCCGACTCTTGTCATCATCGACAAGGCCAGCCGGCATCCTAAGCGGACAAGTTCTCCCATGTTCCGGATTCCCCGTGGAATAAAAAAAAAGGGAAAGAATGAAACAAAAATGGGGTTAAAAATAGAGATACCCCGCCGGCCTTGTTCCTAGACTAGGACAAGGGCAAAAATGGCTATAACCCGACTGTGGCGAAAACCCGAAAGGGCGTTGCAGGCAAAATCGGGTACCCCGCCACGTGAAAACTCGGAGAGGCGCGTGGGCAAAAGCAAGAGGGGGCTGACTTCGGCGAAAACCTGAAAGGGCGCTTGAGTCAGTAATGTGATAAAAATAATAATAAAAAAACAAAAAATGAAATAAAATTAAAAAAATGATGATGTAGTAGCGAGGTTACCCTCGTTCGTCATTCCACTTCCTTCTACTTTCTGGTCCTTGTCACCATCGGCAAGACCGTTTACCCTTTCGGTCCTTGTCACCATCGGCAAGACTGTTTACCCTTTCGGTCCTCGTCACCATCGGCGGGACCACCTACCCTTTCCGGTCCTTATCACCATCGGCAAGACCGTCTACTTTCCGGTCCTTGTCACCATCGGCAAGACTGTCTACCCTTTCGGTCCTTGTCATCATCGGCCAGACCATCTACCCTTTCGGTCCTTATCACCATCGGCAAGACCGTCTACTTTCGGTCCTTATCATCATCGACAAGACCGTCTACTTTACGGTCCTTGTCACCATCGGCAAGACCGTCTACTTTCGGTCCTTGTCATCATCGACAAGACCGTCTACCCTTTCGGTCCTTGTCACCATCGGCAAGACCGTCTACCTTTTCGGTCCTTGTCACCATCGGCAAGATCGTCTACCCTTTCGGTCCTCGTCACCATCGGCGGGACCGCCTACCCTTTCCGGTCCTTGTCACCATCGGCAAGACCGTCTACTTTCGGTCCTTGTCATCATCGACAAGACTGTCTACTTTCTAATCCTTGTCACTATCAGCAAGGCCGTCTACCCTTCAGGTCCTTGTCACCATCGGCAAGACCATCTACCTTTTCGGTCCTTGTCACCATCGGCAAGACCGTCTACCCTTTCGGTCCTCGTCACCATCGGCGGGACAGCCTACCCTTTCAGTCCTCATCACCATCGGCGGGACCGCCTACCCTCTCCAGTCCTTGTCACAATCGGTAAGACCGTCTACTTTCGGTCCTTGTCATCATCGGCAAGAATGTCTACTTTCTGGTCCTTGTCACCATCGGCAAGGCCGTCTACCCTTCCGGTCCTTGTCACCATCGGCAAGACCATCTACCCTTTCGATCCTTGTCACCATCGGCAAGACTGTCTTCCCTTTCGGTCCTCGTCACCATCGGCGGGACCGCCTACCCTTTCGGTCCTTGTCACTATCGGTAGGACCGTCTACCCTTGTGGTCCTTGTCACCATTAGGCGAGCCCCGATCAACTATCCTTTAACTTGGACCTTCCGTCCTCGTTAATAGACAAATTACCATTGCTTCGACATTTAAACCATGTCGATGAATTAATCGCACTTTCGGCTTTCGTCACCATCGGTGAAATGCATAAGGCATATTCACCTACTTTGGCTACGTCCCACCTTGGCCAAAGTCTGGCTCCGAGAACAGCTGCGCTGCGGTGGAGCGAACACCTCACCCCTTCGCTGAAGGCGTGAGCACTCTCCTGCGCCAGTAGCTCGTATCCCTGGACTAAGCTAGTCGGCTGAAGGAAGGAAGTAAAGAAAAGAAAGAAAGAAGCCATGATTGGGACGGCGAATAAGGATATTTTATTGATGAGAGATGGCAGAATACATCCCAGCCCAGGGCATTCCCCAAGGTACATAAGCTCCGAAGGTAAAAAGGAGCGGAATTTTATGCAAAAAGAAAAGAAGAATGAAGTTACGGCAAAGGGCGCCAGAAAATGTCTTCTAACTCCAAGAGGCCTAGGGAAGGATACTGGGTCAGCTCTTGTAACCAAGATTCGGTAGCTGTCAACTGCGATAACTTTTCGTCTAGCGAGGCAAGTTGTCCTTTAGCTAGATCAGCCTCTTCCATGGCCTGGACCTCCAGGCGCTCAGCCTCTTGCAGTTCGGCTTCAGCCCTAGCGAGTTCTGCACGCAGCTCCACTATCCACGCCGTGAGGAGGGACCGGCGTTCTGAGATATTGCTAGCAGCATCTCTCAGTTGTCCCACGGTCCCTCTCAGTGAAGCGACAGTAGCTCGGCAATCCACCCTCTCTAATTTCAAAGCCGGTAGCTGATCAGATACCTCTCTGTTGGCATGCTTCAGCAACATGGTGACCCGCAGGATCCAATCATCCATTGGACACCCGAATACCGATAATGGGCGGGAGAGGTGTTCGATCAGACTCCTCAGTTGCGCATAAGTCAGGCCTGGGGGAGCCAACATGGCCCGCTGAAGATTATCCAGAGACTGCCACACCATGTCATTGGAAAACTGTAAACCTAGAGGCGAAGTCTCGGGAAGCTGAAAGTTCACCCTGCTGTCTATCTCCGCCCAAATGTCATCACTCGCCCCAGAGGACGTCGACGCCATGATCTGCAGCGCACCAATGCCAGACTCAACAACGGCGGCTGATGCAGTTGGGAGAGTCTCCATTACAGCAACTTCCTTGCCTGCCCTTTGAGGTGAAGCTGTAATAGCCATCTCGATAGCCGAGGGTACTTGTTCTTCGCGTGTAGTTCCATCAGCTTTCAAGGGAGAAGATTCCTCAATGACGGCCAAAGCTTTAGAGGCATCGGTCCCTTCTTCAATAATTTCTCCTGCTTCTATCTCCGGGAGGCTACTCTGCTCCGGCGGTAATTCTTCACCGACGGCCGGGGTTCGAGATTCAGTAACTTCTGCAGGGTCACCAGCTTCCACATCCGCGCCGGGCCCTTCTGAAGCTGCTGCTGCCGCATAGGTCTATGGAAGCCGCAAGGCAATGGGCCTCAGAATTGGGGGAAAGGTCGGTTGGCCCACGCCTGAGCTCGGGAGAGGTATCCTGATGGGGCATCAGAGGTGATTTCCTTACACGGGTGGAGTGTATTTGTGTGTTATGGCTTGTATGAGATTGTAATTGTGTCATTTCTTTCATTTGGGCTCTTTGTAAGGTTTATATCAAGCCAATGGGTCATTTGTAATGTAGAGTCCATGGCTAGGTTGCCATTAGTAGAGTCCATTAGGAGTTTATTCCATATTGGGTCTTAAGGCCATCATTATGGACCTTAATAGCCACTTAGGCCCAAATAGGCTTCTCTCTCTCATGGGCCACCAAGGGTGGAAGAGTCTAGCATGGTTAGTGGGCTTGTAACATGGCATTTGACCACACTTGGCCCAAGGGAGGCCCATGAAGGGGGCGCCCCCTTCTTTGGCTCTATTAGGCTAGTTAGGTGTGTATTAGGTGGAGTTTGAATGTAATTAGTCTAAGGTTGAATGGAGATGGTCAAGGTGGATTAAAAAATTGTATTTGGTGTGTTATTCACACCTCATCTCAGCCATTCAATCCCCAACCCTTGATCCAAGGGTCCATATTAGATTTGATTGGAGTCATATATAATGTTGTATTTTCATGAGAAATTCAATGAAAAAATCAGAAAATTTGTGAGTGTTCTTGAAGCTTGGGGCGCCCCTCTCTCCTCCCTTGGTGTTCTTCCTTCCCCAACCCCAGATCTAGAGTGGATTCTATCTCCTTCCTCCCCTCTCAACCTCCGGTGATCGTTTGTGCCGCCGCCGCCGCCGTTCGTGCCGCCTTCGAGCCGCCGTGGAATCGTCATCAAGTTTCTATCCTGCTAGATAGAGGTGTGGTTAGAGAATTCTTGAAGCCAGCCACAAGTTCTGATCGATTTGAAATTTTGAGGGTTGGTTCCTATCTTCTATCCCCTTCTCCAAAAAAACATCCAGGTTCAAAAGCCACCGTTTCATATTGTTTCCTCTTCGTTCAACTCTCAATTTCAGATCTGTTCTGTCACTATCTACAGTGACAGTAGCCCTGAGCTCTCCACCTTCGACCACCCTTTTGATTTTCTTTAGACCTCCCAATTTAACTGTGTGTTCTGTCCATCATCCCCTACTACCACAATTTTTCTGAAATTTTTATCATCCTTCTACCTATTTTTCAAAATTCATGTTCTACAGGAGCTACAGTACTTTCAGCCAGATCCCAGATCCGACATTTATCCACTGAACAAATCACAGAAAATCATAGACACATCCAAACATGTCCAAACCAATTTTTCCATCTTCCCATCTCAATTTCTAACAACTTTGATGAAGAACACATCTTCGAATTCGGACATCCGCATCACGGTCAAAGGCAATCAACAGTCAAGTCCTCTGCAGGCCTGAGTCTTCAGTTACTGTACAACAGAAGATTGAAAATTCTATACGTCAAGATCCAAGCAGATCCGGGCTAGATATTTAGGCCTAGGTTGAAGAACTTCAAGGTAGCTTTCCAACGGCGCTAGTCTCGTGTCGATCCGACATCGGGGCTGATCGCAGCGCCCATTCTCGCCGGAGCGCGCGCTGCAAAACAGCAGCAACCAGCCCGTGGACAGCAAACCCGACGGGTGCCGATCGGAGCCGCCCGACCTCCGGGCGACGTTCCAGCGTGCCGCCAGCCCGAGGATCGCCTCCACCAGTGTCCCCACCACAGTGGTGACACCGGGTCTCACACGGCCCCTCCGGACAGCATGTGGGCCCCACCGTCACTAGTTCGGGTGCTGCCGAAGCTACGCGGAAAGCCGCCCGTCAACCCGTATTCGGTCCTCCCGGGCCCCGTTGTGTCACCCTTTACCTCCCTGCGTGGAGTGGGCATATTTCCATTACTGTACTATTCACGTATTAACCGTCCCGGGAGCACGAGTTCGGCCGAGCCCGTCGTCCCCACGCCGAGTGCGTGGAGGTATCGTCTTCGCTCCTACACTTGGCATTTCGCTTATTTCATATATGCTTGTTTATGCCACTGCTAGAGAGCATGTTTTAGGACCTAGCTTGCTATAATTTCATATCACCGCTGCTGCGAGAGAGTGAGCGAGACCGTCCCGTGACCCGATCCGGGCACGAAAGTGCGAGCCGACCACCCTAGCTCTTGCCGGTTTCTCAACCGTGCACGTCCGACGCTTCCCTCGTTAAGGGACGATCGCGAGCTTTCCGTGTCCGTGGTCCCGTCCCGCTTCAATTTGGTATCAGAGCGAGTTGAGTCTAGGGTGTCAAAAATAAAAAAGTGTCATTTACATCTAGTCATTAGTCGGTCTAAGTCGTGTTTAGGGTCATCATTGTTTTAAAACACAAAAAAGAGTGTCTTTTGCATTGCATCCCTTTACTCGGTATATCAAAAGGTGTTGTCCGAACGTTAGGCTACGCCTATCGGGAAGGCCGCACACTTGCGCGAGTGACCTTCGGGTCAATTACCTCCGCCGCGTACCACGTTTTGGTTAAGTCTAGGCGCATCATTTTGCATTAGTGTGTTTTGCTTTAGTCGGCGTCTTCTAGTCGGTGTGTTTGCATGCCCACTCGTCGGGGTACTCAGTACTCACCCCCACCACCACCTATGGCCAACCCACGGGATACCTCGGGAGACTTCCACTCCCTACAAGAGGCGATGATGGCCATTATGACTAGGTTGGACCAATCCGATGCTAACTTTCGGACTTTCTCCGATAATATGGATGGTCGCCTTAGAGCCATGGAGGGGCGCTTGGAGACCTCTGACAGGTCGGTCCAAGACCTCGTTGGGCGGTTAGATAGGATGTCACACGGGGACCCTCCAGGGGCAGCCCAAGGCCCACCCGCACCTCCTCCCGCGGTGGCCCAAGTCCAACCCGCTCCCATGGCCCAAGTCCAGGCCGCTCCCACGGCCCAAAACCAGCCACCACAGGCTCCTCCACCCGCCCTTCCTCGGGTTCCCCAACTACCGCACCGTGACCTTGGTCTCGAGGACTATGGTTCCAACAATGCCTATGAGGGATATGGTCAACACCGTCGTGGTTTTCATCCACAACGAGATGAGGATGATGATCGGGTCCTTAAGACCGTGCGAGCGGACCCTCCCATTTTTTACGGGTCTTTGGATCCGAAAGTCTACCTAGATTGGGAGTTCGGCATGGACCGTTACTTTGAGTGGTATGATATGTCGGAGCGTCGAAGGGTCCGATTCGCCACCATGAAACTCATGGGGCAGGCACAAACCTATTGGAAGAATGTGGAGAGCCTGCTACTTCAACGGCTAGAACCCCCGATCGACACATGGGCCGAGATGAAGAATAAACTTCGGCAAAAGTACCTTCCTCCCACATACCGCCAGCGACTCATCGATAGATGGCAAAGTCTTAGCCAGGGAGACCGGTCCGTCTCCGAATACATCGCGGAGTTTGATGAGTACTTTCTACGATGTGGTGTCACGGAGGAGAGTACCATGCCCGTGTCCCGCTTTCGACGTGGTTTGCGGCCACACTACCAGTATGAGCTTTTCCGCCGCAATGCCAAGACGTTGGAAGAGGCATACCAGGTTGCTCTCGAGATGGAGCAATTTGAGGGAGAGTTCGAGTCTAGCCATCGGTTGGGCCCCACCCCTCTCCGTAGTGCCGAGCCCCGTCACTCCATAGGCCCGCATCAGCGGCCTCCCATGGCTCGACCTCAGGAGTCCACCCGTCAGGAGCACTTCGCTCCACGGCCTCGTCCTCCTCCACCCCGGGATCTATTTCCACCCCAACCACCGGCACCCATTGCCCGTTCCCCGGCTCCTATAGCCCGTCCTCTGGCACCGGCACCCCCTCCACTACTGTCCAAAGCACCTACATCTCCCCCATTACTGCCTACACCCCCTACCCGACGGGATGATAAGGGTAAGGCCCCTTTTATAGGAGAGAGTAGTCGGTCGAGTGTGCAGTGTTTCCACTGTCATGGGTTTGGCCACATTGCCAGCGAGTGTCCCGCTCGCACCACCCTAGCCTTAGGTGTTGGAGGATCCGTACCTCCCGAGCCTGAGTGTGTTGATTACGAGGCCGATGAGGCACTAGCCGAGGAGTACTATGCCTTGGGAGGGGAAGAGCAGGACGGCTCTCCTGCCGCCCTAGATGCAGCCACCTAGTGGGCTTGATGCTACCACCTTCGTCTAGAGTCATGCATAAGTCGGTGTGTTTTCCTTGTGTGGTTTGTTTTGAGTGGTGTGTTTTGAGTCGATTGTTTGTGTGGTTTGCATACGTGTGTGTATTGCATGGTAAGTCTGCATGAGTCTTGTGCAAGCTCGTTGTCGGTCTCTTATGAGTAAGAGGCGAGTGGACTCACTTGATGAGTATGGGATCGGTTCCACATCTATACCCGGATCAGTCACCTATAGGGACTCAGCGGTGATTCCTAGTGAGTCTTCGAGCTGTTTTCTTCCCTTTTGAGAGTGCCCCTTCGGAGTGACCACCTTTAGCCCATAGCAGTTCGCATATCGAGTATATATGGAATGAGCAGGTGACGATCACTTGGAGCGGAGCATACCCGCGCTACTTGGCACGGTGACGGATCCGCCGGAGTACTCGAGCATCCCTACCCCTACTCGACGGGGTCGAGTTCCTCCCACCCGGGGAGAATTGATGGGGCATCAGAGGTGATTTCCTTACACGGGTGGAGTGTATTTGTGTGTTATGGCTTGTATGAGATTGTAATTGTGTCATTTCTTTCATTTGGGCTCCTTGTAAGACTTATATCAAGCCAATGGGCCATTTGTAATGTAGAGTCCATGGCTAGGTTGCCATTAGTAGAGTCCATTAGGAGCTTATTCCATATTGGGTCTTAAGGCCATCATTATGGACCTTAATAGCCACTTAGGCCCAAATAGGCTTCTCTCTCTCATGGGCCACCAAGGGTGGAAGAGTCTAGCATGGTTAGTGGGCTTGTAACATGGCATTTGACCACACTTGGCCCAAGGGAGGCCCATGAAGGGGGCGCCCCCTTCTTTGGCTCTATTAGGCTAGTTAGGTGTGTATTAGGTGGAGTTTGAATGTAATTAGTCTAAGGTTGAATAGAGATGGTCAAGGTGGATTAAAAAATTGTATTTGGTGTGTTATTCACACCTCATCTCAGCCATTCAATCCCCAACCCTTGATCCAAGGGTCCATATTAGATTTGATTGGAGTCATATATAACGTTGTATTTTCATGAGAAATTTAATGAAAAAATCAGAAAATTTGTGATTGTTCTTGAAGCTTGGGGCGCCCCTCTCTCCTCCCTTGGTGTTCTTCCTTCCCCAACCCCAGATCTAGAGTGGATTCTATCTCCTTCCTCCCCTCTCAACCTCCGGTGATCGTTTGTGCCGCCGCCGCCGCCGTTCGTGCCGCCTTCGAGCCACCGTGGAATCGTCATCAAGTTTCTGTCCTGCTAGATAGAGGTGTGGTTTGAGAATTCCTGAAGCCAGCCACGAGTTCTGATCGATTTGAAATTTTGAGGGTTGGTTCCTATCTTCTATCCCCTTCTCCAAAAAAACATCCAGGTTCAAAAGCCACCGTTTCATATTGTTTCCTCTTCGTTCAACTCTCAATTTCAGATCTGTTCTGTCACTATCTACAGTGACAGTAGCCCTGAGCTCTCCACCTTCGACCACCCTTTTGATTTTCTTTAGACCTCCCAATTTAACTGTGCGTTCTGTCCATCATCCCCTACTACCACAATTTTTCTGAAATTTTTATCATCCTTCTACCTATTTTTCAAAATTCATGTTCTACAGGAGCTACAGTACTTTCAGCCAGATCCCAGATCCGACATTTATCCACTGAACAAATCACAGAAAATCATAGACACATCCAAACATGTCCAAGCCAATTTTTCCATCTTCCCATCTCAATTTCTAACAACTTTGATGAAGAACACATCTTCAAATTCGGACATCCGCATCACGGTCAAAGGCAATCAACAGTCAAGTCCTCTGCAGGCCTGAGTCTTCGGTTACTGTACAACAGAAGATTGAAAATTCCATAAGTAAAGATCCAAGCAGATCCGGCCAGATCTTTGGGCCTAGATTGAAGAACTTCAAGGTAGCTTTCCAACGGCGCCAGTCTCGTGTCGATCCGACATCGGGGCTGATCGCAGCGCCCATTCTCGCCGGAGCGCGCGCTGCAAAACAGCAGCAACCAGCCCGTGGACAGCAAACCCGACGGGTGCCGATCGGAGCCGCCCGACCTCCGGGCGACGTTCCAGCGTGCCGCCAGCCCGGGGATCACCTCCACCAGTGTCCCCACCACAGTGGTGACACCGGGTCCCACACGGCCCCTCCGGACAGCACGTGGGCCCCACCGTCACTAGTTCGGGTGCTGCCGAAGCTACGCGGAAAGCCGCCCGTCAACTCGTATTCGGTCCTCCCGGGCCCCGTTGTGTCACCCTTTACCTCCCTGCATGGAGTGGGCATATTTCCATTGCTGTACTATTCATGTATTAACCGTCCCGGGAGCACGAGTTCGGCCGAGCCCGTCGTCCCCACGCCGAGTGCGTGGAGTTATCGTCTTCGCTCCTACACTTGGCATTTCGCTTATTTCATATATGCTTGTTTATGCCACTGCTAGAGAGCATGTTTTAGGACCTAGCTTGCTATAATTTCATATCACCGCTGCTGTGAGAGAGTGAGCGAGACTGTCCCGTGACCCGATCCGGGCACAAAAGTGCGAGCCGACCACCCTAGCTCTTGCCGGTTTCTCAACCGTGCACGTCCGACGCTTCCCTCGTTAAGGGACGATCGCGAGCTTGTCGTGTCCGTGGTCCCGTCCTGCATCATATCCGCACCGTGATAATCGGCGGCGCCACCTCAGCCTGCACCACGTACACATGTGTCAGCCAGTTGAGTTGGAAATGACAAGAGATGCTACAGGCAGGCGTCGGAACACTCCCTACATCGACTGCCACTATATTCAGGCCCCCCAGAGTGGCCCCTGCCGACTCCAACTCACCTCCTGCTATCGGGTATGATGGCCCGTGCTCGACTCCTAGTAGTCTCGGAGGGCTGAATGTCAAAAAGTCACTTTCATAAGCTGAAGAGGCCCCGGCATCCTCAATTTCTATATCAGCCAATGGAAGCTCATCGTCACTGGGACCACCACCATAGTCGACCTGCTCGGAAGAGGAGTCTTCGGCCTGCTCTCGAATCTCTAGCACCTGAGGGGGTACCGCGCTGCTTAGAGTGGCTACCTTAGCTAGAGTCTCCCCGACGGTTTCTGCCTCGAGAGCGTCAGCCTGATGAATATCCTGGGATTTCTCCCTTGAAGACACCTGCTCTCCAGTAGCAGCTTCTCCCACGGCCTCGGCTTCGGGGAGCATCGTCGGTTGAACATTGACCGGGAGCAAGGGTAATGGACAGTCGAGACCCAATGGAAGATACAACGGGCCACCAGACTCCATAGACAAATTTCAAGTTACCTTCCGTCTCCTAGTGGGGTGTCGGTGAAGGTAAATCTCTTTCAACAAAAGCTGAAGGAGCTTCCTCTTCTCTCTTTATGGCCACAAAACTCATCACTGCCTCCAGCCCGACAACAGCGAAAGTAGTGCCACCAGTTGCAAAAAGGGATGGTCGGCCAAAGTGGCAGAAATAAATGAACAAGCCACGGGGGACAAAAGGTCACCTTCATCTCCAGGCCCTTGCGTCCAAGCGGCCTCAAATTCGGAGAACGATGGAATCCGGGGAGGAACGACAGCGGGTTCCTCTTCAGCAGCCTTCCTCTGGCGCACACGGGTAGCACGGGTGTCCGCCTTCTTGGCCTTCTTGGCCTTGCTGATGGCCTCCCTAACTTGGGACCTGGTTCGCTTCCGCGAATCGCCAGGAGGCAGCAGCATCGTGGTTGGAGCTGGTTCCGGGATGTCAAAATATGAAGGCTTTTGCACCTTAGAAATCAGCCCCCTGTAATGCCGAGTCGCCTCCACGGAGAGTTGAGCTGCGATGGAGTACGGGTGAGAAAGATGCATGCTGAATATGAAGGAAGCAGCTTAAAGGCTGAAAGAGAAGACAAGCATACCTTGTGGCCCTGTATATCGGGGAGTGAGCGACCAGTAGAATACCGGGGGTGCCTTGTCTCGGGAAGCTGCCTCGCGGACGAGCTAGTAGACATCCCCTATCTTCTCGCTCTTCTCAACCAGCTACGCCAAATCTTCATGGCCACGAGAAGATAAGTGGTAATATAAACCCAGGTGGTCTAACCCCCAGCCGTCAGCATATTTGAAGGATATTAAGAGCTGATGATCCAATATGGCTTGTAACGAGCCGGTAATTGAAAGCCCCTGAGAATGGAGCAGGGCAAATATCCAGGAAGTACTGGAATAAAGGCCTTCCCGCCTATCCTCCCTCCTGATGAAAGTCCGATACGGATGAAGGCGGACAACTTCCGGACACCAGCTCGCTACTACTGGGAGAGACTTCTCCGCCGGGATGGAGATCGTCTGGAAAGCTATCCGTTCACTGCTAACTCGGCACAGCCCCCAAAGTGTCTTGACGTAGTCATCCTTCTGAATGTCTGGCATCTTTGGGTCGGGCTTAGACGATCGACTCTTCACGACTTTCCTAGCTTCCAGATATGCCATCACCTCGGTGTTGGACCAGGACTTCAGTTTCTTCAGATAAGTCGGATCGATGTCCAAAGCAGGATCCCGCTGAGAATCTAGGAAACGACGCTCAGCAACATGCCAACAGTCTTTTCGGAAGTTCCGGTAGAAGCCCGTTCGTGCATTCCACCACTTAATGAAGTCTGGAGTTCTGAAAGACACATGTTCTTGGCGGTGGAAGTAATCCCACCATGTACGAGCTTCATCCATGGTCGTCTGGCCGGCTCGATGTCTGCTCAGAAGATTAAACCTTGCTGATGAGGAGGGGATGTTCTGATCATACCTGAAATTCCGACTGAAGCGGAAAGGGTATTATGGCTCCAACCACAGCAAGCCGCTCTTCCTGAAGACAAGGACACTGGGGCGAATGGCCAGTGCCCAATCAATCAACTCCGGCTCCATAATTGGCCTCGCGCTCTTGGTGCCGGCAAGCGGATGAATAAACTCCTCTGTCTCGAACAGGCGGCATTGCCGCATCTTGTTCACAAGGGGACTGGAGCTAGCTGCCAAGCTCTAGAAATGCAGGACTCCTGGCGAATCTGTCGGGACTGTGGTCAACTTCCCCCGAATAGCAAAAAGCTGGTCCGCCATTGAAGACGGCTCAACACTGGCGAACTCGATCATCCTCGGCACAAGACGATCGGATTGAAGCGATCGGGGAGCTGCCACAGGAAACAAAGTGCAGACCTAGGCGTTGAAGAAATGCATCGGACCAACTGTCCGTGAATTCCTGGGGATGCGTGATTTATGCAGATTCCCCAGCATCTTGTAAGTAAGGCATAAAGCCACTGGGCATAGTGACAGCTTCGTCCCCCAGGCCATCAGACAAGCAGGGTAAATGGCCTCCGGTCTGATTACTGTCTCGTCCCCCTGAGAAAGAGTGAACGAGCAGAGCCAATATGTCAAGTACCCAGCATAATGGGTGACTGCGTCAACTCCTGCAGGGTTTGGACCCCCTTGTCGCCCTCTCCCTGAAGCGGCATAATAGGCTGTCTGGCGACGGGCCCTCTTCTTTTGCTTCACTGCCATCGGAGTGACTGTGGGGAAGTCTTCATATTGCTGCTCCCCACTAAAGAAATACTGAAGCCACATGCCCATCCACACACGTCTTTTCTCACCAGGCTTCCATGCTTCCCGTGAATCGAGCGTTAAATGAAACAGGGTGCGGTACGCCTTCATTAAATAGCGATAGGCAAAGCCTGTAAAGTATTTGCCTTCGCCGTCCGTCTGGCCCTTCAGCCAGTCCGGGAAACAAACTTCTTCATACGGCTCCCCATCTATCGGCAAGCCGCTCATCTGGGAAAGGCTCCAGCGATCCAGCGAAGTCTCTCCCTTTGCAGTATAGAAAGTGTTGTATTCCGGGTAGAAGACTTCGATCATCCCGCAGCACAAACCTCGGGAGATTGGATATCGGTACCAGGAAGCATACACACTTTGGTAGACTCCGGCGTTGACCAGAATGGGAGCATACTGCCGCAATATATAATCCATGAACTCAACAACTCCTGGTCTGAAGGCATGGGCATCGGTGGCTTTGAGCTCTCCAAACCACCCCACTAAGATTTGATGCTTAAAACGGATTGCCAAGCAGTCTAAGAAAAAGGGCTCATCTCGATACCCCCAGTGCAGCGGGGCAAGGAATAAACCAAATAAGGGCTTCTCTTTGTCAACGTGCCCGGCGGTCTCGTTCCAACAGGATGGCATGAACTGTGGTGCTCTTGTTAGTAGCCCGGTCTCTGGAAATAACTCCTGCACGCCAAGAACGGCACCCCATTTTTTGAGTTTGCCAGGAAGATATATGGGCATGCCATGAATGACTGACTCGGTCAGACTATCTCTATCCGCTAGTAAAGCCCCCTCAGCTCGACGGACAAGAATTATATCACGCTTCTCGTGAAGGTTGAAGCGTCCGAGGGATGCCATCAGGTGTTTGTCCTTGGGGTGGTCCAGTCTGACGCCATCCCCATGGTCATACTTAAAGTGATTACCATCGAGAATCATCATGCAGCTGGTGTCAACGATGTCAGTTTCTGAATCAGAGGATTTGGCAACCACAGCTATCCACCTGGACCCCCGGTCCAGGAAATGAACAGTCTCCCATGTCATAGCGACGTGGGACGCAGAGGAAGAAGAACCGGATGCCATGTTATCTGTAAGACAGCATCCAGAAGAGAATAAGAAAAGTCAGAAGTCGGGTAATTGAAGTAAGATTTCTGACAAAATTTCGGCAGAGTCTCCCTAGCCCGGGAGTTTGCCAAGAGAGAAGCGGAAGCCGTCCACCAAGGGAGCGGCCCCTAAAAGCAGCCATAGGCATTAAGCCAAGGCCAAAGGGGACACCCGAGGGATTTAGCTTCGAGGAAAAGTCCTACGAGAAGCCTCCCGGGGCCCGAGAAATGGGTTTTAACCCAAAGAAAATGAACACAACTCACCCTCTCAAGAAAGCCCACTCACTCTAACTCGCTTGCCGCGGTGGAGAGAAATGAGGAGAGAGAGAGTTTTTCGCCAAATGAACAATGAAGAAGAAACTTTGAAGAAGAAGTCCTTATATAAGGGCCTCTTAAAACGGTGCGCAAATTGGCGCGCCATTTTAGCAACTTTGCGCGCCGGTTAACCCGGCGCCGTCTTAACCCAAAGCAAGAAGGCGCGCCGTTTAAATGCGGCGCCGTTTTAACCACAAAAGCAAGGTCACGCCGTTTTAAACGGCGCCGTTCAAGCATCCAACGACGCCGGATTAATGTCCAACACCAGAATTAAGTGTCGTTCCGAGCCTCCGTCACCAGAGGAGATCAATCCAAACAAAGCTCATCCGTCGGTCCTGCCCCACTCCTGCCTCGCTTGCAACACCCATGTAACGACCCGAGAATCCGATTACCGGGAAGGCCCGATAACCCGAGACTCGCACCGCCACCCACGAGTCCGATGACTCGGAAGGGTTAGAAGGATGATATGGAAACTACACAAGTATCACAAGTAATTGTAGAAATTAAACAGTTTATATAATTAAGCAGGAAATAAATTAACATTTTTGCATGGTCCACAATATAACAACAGTAGTCCGTAACTAGTACAGAGACAGGAAAAGAAAGTACAGCTACACGGGGCATACCCCGACTCTGACCTCTGGCACTAACGCTGGGCACGCGAACCACGCTGAGCCTCAGACGAACTCCCCTGAAGCCGCGCCTCGCTTGAAACACGGTGAAAACACGCAGGGAATGAGTCTCGGAACAAGACTCAGTAGGGATCACTCGAACACTACCTCGCAAACAGAGAAACCGCTACGCTAGCAATAAGCGAGTACCTCAGAAAGGAAACCCTGCCATCTACAAAACACCGGTCTCACGGCATGCAAGCCGACACACGTACCACGGCGAAACGACCGAAACCCAACGGTCAACATGACGAAACCCGAAGGTCGAAGTCACGACGACTGACAGTCTGTCACTCCCGAATCGACAGGAGTACCTCCCACTAGAAGCACAGCCGGTAGCGTCCCCTGACGACTTACACCGCACCACAGGTGAACTGCCTGACGTGGTAGCGCCTACAAGAGGCACGGACACCATACAAGTACCACAACCAAGTGACTAGTTGGAGTCACGCTCGTCAGCGTGTGTCCAACTGCCCCCAACCACGTGTGCACACACAGACCATGCGTCCTAGGTCTAGCCCTCTGACTGATTTTCCCCTGTAGCCGGACTCTGGCTAACGACGAGGGGCCCGACATAAACCAGTCTAAAAACCATCCTCAGGGTAGCCTCTCCACCACTCCCTGGTGGGACCACACGTGTGTAAGAAGGCTACGAGTAGTGGAGGGTCACTGACGGAGTAGACTCTCAAGTCAACGGAAAACCACGTCCGCATCCGATGACGTACGGGGACCGCCCCACGTACCGGCACAGTCGCACGGCGACCACGGTCGGACAAGAAAGCAGGACTGCAAATCGCTCGGGGCAGTCCAAAGCCTGACGGTCTACCCTAGACGTGTCACAGGCTCTGACGGTCTAGGCTGGACCGTCACAGCCACCTGACGGTCCAACACAGGGCCGTCACACTCTCAGTGTAAAATAGCATGTAACGCACGTGCCCTGGTGCGTTACAGACTGTGACGCGCCTACGCAGGTGCGCCACAGGGAAAACAAGGGCAAGCTGTGACGAGTGCCACTCGGTGCGTCACAGAATGTAACGGTCCAACCCTGGAGCATTACATGGCCTGGGGTTTGTCAACTCTGACGCACCCATACCGGTGCGTCACCTGGCGTGTCACATGCCTTGACCCCCAACGGTCAAAACCAACGGTCGGATGCCAACGGTCCGGACGCTCTGACGGCCCAACCCAGGTGCGTCACAGCACCTGTGGTGGTCTATCGTGGGACCGTCACAGTCCTTAAACTCCAATTGGCAAATCAATGGGCTGTAACGAACCCTCTGGGCGTGTCACATGGTGTGACGGTCACTGGGAGGACCGTCACACCCGCCCGACGACGAAACGGCGAGAAAAGCCCAAAAACCCCAACCACGCCCCCATGCCTCCACCGAAGAGGGGGAAAACAAAGGGGAAGACCCCTGGGGACCCCTAGCATGATACTAGGCCATAAAATTGCAAAATCGCGGGCTAAAACTATAGATTGGGCGAACTCTCCCCAAATCATGGAAAACCCCAAACCCACTCAAACACGCCTCTCTCGGCCTCCCCTCGGCCTATAAATCGTGGAAATGAACGGCGGGGAGCTAGGGAACGTCACCCTACCTCAATGGAGTGAATACTCCGATGAATCATCCATGAACGCAAGAAATCACTTTTGAAAACCCTCGTTCTTCACGCTTCCCACGAGCACCGCACGTCCCCGCGATCCCCTCGCCGCCGCCCACGTCACCGCGCCGTCGCCCCGCCGCCGTCTGTAGTCGGAGAGAGGCTCGCCGTGTCGAATGGGAGAGAGAGAGGGAGAGCTCACGGTGGGGAGGAAGAAGGAAGTGTAGATATATTTTCTCCTCTTACTTAAAGGAAGATGGTGTTATGAATAAATCAACATGCGATGAGTAAGTGAAAAATAGTAAGAGGAGAACAGAAAATGAAAATGACCGTGATCGCCACCAAAGCGCCAAACGTGATGAGCACGCCATGCTTTGGAAAGGAAGGGGAGACACTCGCCTAGCTGCAGCACTGGGAAGATGAGCTGTTGATGAAGAACCGCCTATAAGACGCACGGTCTTACGATAGACCGCCTAAGGGTGCTGCAGAAGATGCGGGAGGAAGCGCTCCTGGCTGTTGAACGGCTCTGTAACGACCGCCGGACGAAGATGCACCGCACGTCTCCTTGCACGGACAGATGGGAACCGCTCGAGACCACCGGGCCGGAAGTCGCAAAGGGGTCCAACCTCCACCCTCTCCAGCCGGCCAGAGGGGATGGGCCTCGTGCTGATGAAGTGCTGACATGCAAAACAACGTAAAGAAACAAAGCAACAACCTATATTAGAACTGAATAGTGTAGTAAATGTCAAGATAGTAGGAGACGAACATAAATAAGTGGAAAGGGGGATATCTGGGGGTTGTTAAACCCCTAGGGTGTCAAAAACGTGGGTGGATGTGTGCATGATGATAAAGGTGAAGAAGAGCGTAGGGAGAAATCAATGCATGCAATGAACAGTGACGAGAGCTATAAAACACAAAGGACTCAAAAACATCGACTACTCCCTGGATCGGAGGCTTGTATGGACGTATAAAGCCTTCCTCCTTGGTGCTAGGTCGCTCAAGAATGCGGCAGGGCTTCGCCGTCGACCAAAATCTCCCCCCCTTTTCAAGACCGACCTTTAGGGTGTATTTATAGAGCCTAGAAAGCCTAGCTCGAAATTAGAGTTTAGAGTCATTTTTAGGTCGTGATTATCAAACAAAAATCGTAGATAAATGAATCATCTTTTATCCAATCGAAACTACAGCTAAAATGGTTGATTATCCGCGGAGAAATTGATGAAGGAAGTTGGGGATAAAACCACGGATAAAAGGATTAAAATCTGTTAAAATTCAACAATCGATGGGATGAACGGTCTTACGATAGACCGCTTAACCTGATGAGCGGTTACCTACTAACCGTCCAAGACCCGTCGGTGGAAATTCAAAATAATTAGAAAATAATCCCAATTATCCCTCGAACTGACCGAAATGACCGCCGTTGGACTCTCACAGATGAACGGCTCCATTGAGACCGTTCAAATGTAGAGCGGCCAAGGACAAACCGTTCTACCCTTGTCGATGATAATGTAATTACTTGGATAATTATCTGAGAAAATTACCAAGCGTAGGACTTTGAGATATAAGCGGTCACCCTTAGTCCGCCCATCAAGTTGAACGGCTAGGACAGGGCCGCACAAAAGCTTGTCGGTGAAATTCAAAAAATTAACCAAAATGTTCCAAAATACATGGATAGCCCATAATCAACCGCACATGGATTGAGCGGTCGTAGGTGAACCGTGCATGCATATGGACGTTGAAACCCATAACAAAGCTCAATCAACCAAAACCAAGGCCCATTAAGCCCTGAAATGAAACAATCCTAGCCAAGGAGGGAGACAACCCATAAAACTGGCCCAAAACGTGCCTGACAATAGCTCCGATGAGTGATGGACAACTCAAGGCATCAATAAATGGGAGTAAGAGGAATGACTCAACTTATCGAAAAAAACGGGTGTCCACAGATGCCCCTCCTTAACGTCCTCTTTGCAGGGGAGCGAGTGGAGGTGAAGCGAGAGTGACATGGAATATGGAGGTGAAGCGGAGATGCAGCGGAGTGGACCGGAAAAGCGGGCGTTAAGGTAAAACGACACCCGTTCTTACCAACAAGTGACAGGAATCTTCCAGAAAACTTTGAGCCAAACGTAAGGAATGATTAAACCAAAAGTGACACCAGTCTGGAGGAACTAAACTAAATGAAATAAATCGACAAGACCAACCTCATGGGGGACACAATCCCGCGGTCCAATGAGAAGTCCACAAAAAATTGACATCAAAAGTAAAGGAAACAGGCTAAAGCTCCAGACGGGGACCTCTTAATCAATCAAACCAAGCGAATTGACCAAAGAGAACCATCCAACTCAGAGTGGAATTAGTTCCTCTTACTCAAACACTGAACGTACAGCTCGCCATCACTGATGGGACATTCTTCAGGCAAACCATGGGTCATGAAAGCTCAAAGGATGCGTATGATGCATGCTGGGCTAAAATAAAAGAAATCATAAAAATGAATGCAAAGAAAGATTAAAATATAAAATACTCGAGAATAATATTGCTAAGCTGGGAAAATCAGAGTCAAGATATCGTCCGCAACCACAGCGTGTAGGATAGAACCATCCTCCCCGTGACATCCCAACTTAAAGGCCGATCCGAAGATTAAATACGTGAACCTGGATCATCATTATTTTTGTTAAAGGGGAACATCAGATCTTGGAGCACGTAGATAACTAACTGGTTCTCGAGATAATATATAATAGTACCATATAATAATGCAATAAAGGTGACAGGGATAGAAGGCCATACCTGACTTACCTGTGCAGGCGAAACGGCAAATGAAAGTTTGGTTGCTGCACATAAGATTGTTAACAATATTTGCAGTAATATCATAATTCATCAATTAAAGTGCAACCAACATTCAAGAATGCACGGTTAAGCAACAACCGCCCTACGAAGAACGGTCATTGGAGAACCGTATATACCATAGAATTTGAACCGACATAAAAATATTACCGTTGGAGATAAACGGTCACAGATCAACCGCTCAAACAAAGGACGGTATATCTCTAGACCGTACATCCTCTGCAACCTCGAAAAGCCAAAACCCTTCGTCTCCCTCCATCGTAACCGACGGTGGGAGGGAGAACAAAGGGCAACCGAGCCCATTGTCAACCCCCCCTCTCTCAACTCTCAATCTCTCAAACCCCCTCACACCTGATGTGGCACAGCTCAAGGATGACTAAGTATGAAATGAGCAACCTAGGACCTAGACCCGCAAGCATACAAGCACTCCAATGATTCTCACGATAGCGTCTTACTCACTCGGCACACGCGATCACCCGGCGGGGCTGGGGGATGATGGCAAGGGTCTGAGGCGAGACCCAATGATTCTAATTGACTTAGTTGGCTTAGGCTGACCCCAAAGGGCCTAGGATTCTCAACTTCGTGGGCGGCTGGCCTACAGGGCGGGGTTTGGGTGGCACTCTCTCCCGGTCCGCGGTGGACACCTTCAAAGTAGAATACAAGTACGGGCCCTCTTCTTACCGTCCAACGGGCATACAAAGCAATACTAAACTCGCACAAATAAGGCAATCAAAGGTAGTATCAGAGGCTCACCTGATCGGTGTGAAGACACCGATCCCGCTCGGAGACTAGGGCGCGCCGGGAAGCGAGGGTATACACCCGATCACTGCGGCGGTGTCGCTTGACCTGAAAATTAAAGGGGTACAGCACTACGCCTCTCACAGGAGGGATGATCTTTGGGTGGGGATTAAACTTATTACAATCAATACTACCTCCTCGCAGGGAGGGGCCTTCATCCGGCCAAGCGGGGTGGGGGAATTATGCGAGAAAACCCGACTTTCCAAGCCTTGCCGGTTCTGCCAATCTTCAGATTCGCTGGACAGGGTGTTGGTGTTGACGCTGCCACGTACTCCTCGGAACTCAGATCTTGATGAAACCTGTGCCAAAAGTTCCCCAATTGACCGAGGGTGATGTCTGATTTTTTTGGGATGGCTCTGAAACTCGGGGCTGATCGGGCCGGCGACTGGAACAGGACAGCAACGTTCTGTCTCAGACTGGTGCAGAGTTGGTGCAGTCTGTTGGAGAAGGTGCTTCAGACTCTCCCGAACTCCAATCGAGACGAAACTGGTGGTGACGCGATCGTGGTCGGAGTATCTTGGAGCAGGAGTGACGGGGCCCTAATCGGAGGTCGGAGAAAAGAATGGTGGCCGGATAAGTGAGGACAGGTCAAACCTGGACCCACAGGTGGCAGACTGCACCCTCCGGCGAAGAAAATTGTAACTGGTAGCTCCAGTGGCCGATTGAGGTCCTTCTTCTTGGAGATGAAAGCTAACTGGACGTAGTTTCTACCCTCCAAAAATGGGGCTCAGATCCTTCACGAGCTGGCCGTGGCAACCTCTTCTTTCAGCTTCAGGTCTTCAGACAGGGGCAGATTGAGCAGTTGGACGAGATCCTCGACTCCGAACAGCCCCGGACTCGGATGGATGCGAGACCACCACCGTTGGAAAGCTAGCTCGATGACGCTTCCGACGATGTAAGATAGGTCGCCAGGAGCCCTCAGGAGACGACGGGGTGCCTTCTGCAATCTGCTGCCAATCAGCAACCGGCGTCCTGGCCTGAACCTGAAAATGCAAATGGCTATAGGTGAAAGGTGTGGTTGGGGAAATGGGGTGGGAGGTGTGTCTAGTGGCTATGGGAGGGAGATGTGAGGTGTTTAGGGGTTGTGAGAGCTGTGGGGGAATGAAGGGTGGGGGTGAAATGGCTGGAGAGGGCTGTGAGATGAATGGAGGGAAGGTGGAGCTCTTGGTGTGCAAGGGGAGAGCAAGGGAGAGGGGGGGGGGGGCGAACTTGGCTTGACCAAGGGGAGGTGGGGGGCGAACTTGGGAGCTTGGGGGTGGGGGAGATGAAGCCCAAGGGGAGGGAAATTTGAATTTGGGTCCTTGGGGGAAGTCCCTTCAGCCTTGGGAGGGTGGGAAGGTGCTTTGGGAAGTGGAAGGGGTAGGTGGTGGTTGGAGGGTGGGGTTTTGATTGGTGTAGGATACCTTGGGGTTGGGGTGGAGTTATGAGAGTGGTGTGGGAACTTGGGAGGAGTTATTGGGGAGGGTAAGAGAGAGAGAAAGTGGGTGGGAAGTGAAGAGAGAGAGAGGGGGGCAAACTCTTCCCCTTGGGAGAGAGAGAGAGAGAGAGATAATGAGAGAATAAGAGAGAAGAGAAATTTAGTGGAGGGGAGTGAGATGTGGGAAATATTTCTATTCAAATTGATTCATCAAAAGTTGAGTACATGAGGAGAGATGGGCCTATATATAGGCAACCATTCTTTACATGACCAAAATGTCCCTGACAATAAGATAAAAGACCGAGCATATCCTAGACTCAATCCTATGGGCCCATAACTAAGATAATAAGGCCCAATTAAGCATAACAAGGGAAATGGACTAGAACCACATGACTCAATAAAGGGAAATATAAAAGATAGGACTCAATAAAAGGAAAATACGTAAGATGAAACTTGGGAAATAAAGATAACAAGTGTAGACCATAATCAATCCACATCAAGAGTGTGCAGGCGACCCGAGCTAGAGGGAGTGTCCTCATCAAATCCCCCGGGATGGGGAGAACTCGACCCTGTCGAGTATGGGTCCGCCTGGCTGTCGTAATGCTCCAGCATGTCGGGGTCCAAGCACAGGAGATCCTCCCGACTCACCCACGTATCCTCTATCGGGGGACGGTCTTTCCACCTAACCAGGTAGCGCTAATACACCTTGTGCCTAGTAATGATACTCTGCTCATCCAGTATTGCCTCTACCTGCTCTCGTCGGTCTCTCAAGCTAGAAAGTGGAGTCCCTCCGGGAGTGTCTCTCTCAAGGAGGGGTAAAGGCTCGAGCTCCTCACTGGGTTCCACCGCGGGGCCCTTGTAGGGTGCCAGGTCCGCCACATTGAAAGTAGGGTGTACCCCAAAACCCTCAAGTAGGTCTAGCTCATAAGCATTACTGCCAAGTCGTCTCAGAACTCGAAAGGGTCCCGAACCCCGTGCCCTCAACTTGGAGACAGGCCCTGTAAGGAGCCGCTCCATCCTCACCATCACCGAATCTCCCACTTGGAACTCGCAGTGGCATCGATGAGCATCTGACCGCCTTTTGTAAGCCTCATTGCTCTTTCCTATATGCTTGCGGATGTCATCATGCAACTTTTTAATATGTTGTGCAAAGGACTCAGCTGAGACTGACACTCTAGCATGTGGGGGAAGGGGAATAAGATCGGAAGGTTTTCTAGGCCTATAACCATGTACAACCTCAAATAGACTCTTACCTATGGACCTATTGATAGAATCATTGTAGGCAAACTCGACTTGAGATAAGAGGAGATCCCAATTCCCAGGGTGGTCCCCTACAAGGCAACGGAGTAAGTTCCCAAGGCTTCGGTTGACGACTTCAGTCTGGCCATCGGTTTGAGGATGGTAAGCAGTGGAGAATTTGAGGAGGGTTCCCATCAGGTGCCTAAGAGTCTTCCAAAAGTAAGGGAATGGGTTGGTTGGGGTAGATTCCCCGAGGCAAATAACAATGGCACACACTTGTCCCCCTTGGTTGGCTTCTTCCTCAAGTTCTTTCCTAGTGATGAGGTGTAGGTTCCTATGAGGCTCTTTGATCATACTAGGATTAAGATTTGATGTGGTGGGGTTTGGTGGGTTTGAAATAGTGGGAGGGGTAGGGGATCCCTCAAGAGAGGGAGATGCCCTTTTGGGAAGGGTGCGGGGTGGAGAAGGGTTGAGTTGGATTTTCTTCCCCTCATGAATGAAGATGCAAGTGTTTGTCCTTCCTTGGAAGGTGGCATCTACATCGTAGATCCAAGGTTGTCCTAGAAGTATACTCCCAACTTCCATTGGTAGGATGTCACACCACACTTGGCCTTGATAGGATTGGAATGTAATGGGGACAAGGCAATTAGCACTAACGGGCATGGAGGTGGTATCAATCCATGCTACCCGATATGGGTGTGGATGTGGGGAGGTGGTAAGGCCCAAAAGCTTGACGGTGTCGGGTGACACCACATTCACACTACTTCCACTGTCCAAGATGACCTTTCTAACATGACTCCCTATTTGGATGTAGGTATGGAATATGGTGTTTCTCCTCCATTCATGTTCTTGGGTTTGTGTGAGAGTGCACCTAACCACTCCAAGGTGGGAGTCGGTGGGTGGAGGGAGTTGTTCTTGGTTGGTCTCCATGTAGTGGTTCTCATACTCCTCCTCCCATTCAAGAGAGGGTTCATATACCTCAACTTCTCCTTCAAATTCAGCTTGGGGTTGGGGGTTGGTCTCCTCTATGAGCAAGTTGGATGCTCCCTTGGTGGGGCATTGATTGGCAAAGTGTCCATACCCTAGGCACCTAAAGCATTGCTGCCCACTTTGATGGTTTGGGGCCACCTTAGTGTGAGAGGGAGTGGGAACTAGATTAGGCCTATTTGTGTTTAGGGGCCCACTTGTGGGGCGGGGTGGTGGGGTGCCACTAGGAGGGGTGACCCGGGTGGGAGGAGCTCCCATGGGTGTGGGAAGGAGACCTCTTTGGAGAGGTGGGGGGTTGGTCCGAGGTGCCATGGCTTTGGGATCCATCCCCCGAGGGGGAACCATTCGAGTATACCGAGAGAATTTCTCGGCATCCCGAGCTACTTGGTAGGCTTGCTCTAGAGTGGCTACTTGACGCATGAATAACTCCTTTTTGATATGGAATTGAAGCCCATTCCTAAAGCGGGAGAGTGTAACGGCGGGGTCCTCTTGGACTCCACACTTGAGAAGGTAATAGTCAAACTTCTCAATGTACTCCATAACGGTCTTCCCCTCTTGGGTTAAGGCTTGCCACTCATCTAGGAGATTTTGATGGTAGGAGGGTGGGACATATTTAAGTTTGAGTTGGTCTTTCATGGCCCCCCATGTGGTGATGGGAGCTTCCCTCCTAACTATCCTCAATGCCTCAACATTCATCCAATGAGTCTTGGCTAATTTGGTAAGTTGCATCTTTGCAAGCCGGACTCTCCTATCCTCGGTCATTGGGTACCAATCAAAATATTGGTCCATGGCTGCCTCCCAATCCAAGTAGACGCTTGGGTGATGAGACCCATCAAAGGTGGGTGCATCGATTTTCACAAGTCTCATAAGTTGGTCATCCGGGTTGTCCCGGGGAAGTCTCTCATTCCTTCTAGAAGGTGGGTCCCTTTCCGGTTCGGGAGGGTGGTCAAGGTTGAGCTCTCCTATGACTGGCTCCACATGTGGAGGTGGGTCCCTCCTATCTCCCGCCCTTGGGGCAGGCCTACTTTCCTCAATTTGTTCAAGCCGGACCGTTATGTCGTCAAGCCTTCCCATAATATTGGTCATGCCTTCCACAAGAAACCTCATATGGTCGGGAAGCTCGTGCTCATTGTGAGCGGGACTTCCTTGGGGATTGGGATTCATGGTGGTATTAGAAGAGGATGGATTGACTTGATAATGGACTCCATTACGAGTGGTCATTCAAAGTTGGGTGGGCTATGCAAGGTTGTGCGGATGCACCTATGAAAGACTTAGTGTGACCCAAGACTAGACTTGTAAGGACAAGCCTATGACCGCTCTGATACCACTTGATGTGGCACAGCCCAAGGATGACTAAGTATGAAATGAGCAACCTAAGACCTAGACCCGCAAGCATACAAGCACTCCAATGATTCTCACGATAGCGCCTTACTCACTCGGCACACGCGATCACCCGGCGGGGCCGGGGGATGATGGCAAGGGTCCGAGGCGAGACCCAATGATTCTAATTGACTTAGTTGGCTTAGGCCGACCCCAAAGGGGCTAGAATTCCCAACTTCGTGGGCGGCTGGCCCACAGGGCGGGGTTTGGGTGGCACTCTCTCCCGGTCCGCGGTGGACACCTTCAAAGTAGCATACAAGTACGGGCCCTCTTCTTACCGTCCGACGGGCATACAAAGCAATACTAAACTCGCAGAAATAAGGCAATCAAAGGTAGTATCAGAGGCTCACCTGATCGGTGTGAAGATACCGATCCCGCTCGGAGACGAGGGCGCGCCGGGAAGCGAGAGTATACACCCGATCGCTGCGGCGGTGTCGCTTGACCTGAAAATTAAAGGGGTACAACACTACGCCTCTCGCAGGAGGGATGATCTTTGGGTGGGGATTAAACTTATTACAATCAATACTACCTCCTCGCAGGGAGGGGCCTTCAGCCGGCCAAGCGGGGTGGGAGAATTATGCGAGAAAACCCGACTTTCCAAGCCTTGCCGGTTCTGCCAATCTTCAGATTCGCTGGACAGGGTGTTGGTGTTGACGCTGCCACGTACTCCTCGGAACTTAAATCTTGATGAAACCTGTGCCAAAAGTTCCCCAACTGACCGAGGGTGATGTCTGATTTTTTTGGGAAGGCTCTGAAACTCGGGGCTGATCGGGCCGGCGACTGGAACAGGACAGCAACGTTCTGTCTCAGACTGGTGCAGAGTTGGTGCAGTCTGTTGCAGAAGGTGCTGCAGACTCTCCCGAACTCCAATCAAGACGAAACTGGTGGTGACGCGATCGTGGTCGGAGTAGCTTGGAGTAGGAGTTGACGGGGCCCCAATCGGAGGTCGGACAAAAGAATGGTGGCCAGATAAGTGAGGACAGGTGAAACCTGGACCCACAGGTGGCAGACTGCACCCTCCGGCAAAGAAAATTGTAACTGGTAGCTCCGGTGGCCGATTGAGGTCCTTCTTCTTGGACATGAAAGCTAACTGGACGTAGTTTCTGCCCTCCAAAAATGGCACTCAGATCCTTCATGAGCTGGCCGTGGAAACCTCTTCTTTCAGATTCAGGTCTTCAGACAGGGGCAGATTGCGCAGTTGG
Organism: Amorphophallus konjac; assembly: GCA_022559845.1. Taxonomy (NCBI): domain Eukaryota; kingdom Viridiplantae; phylum Streptophyta; class Magnoliopsida; order Alismatales; family Araceae; genus Amorphophallus; species Amorphophallus konjac. The sequence goes on along the minus strand of JAHNEJ010001611.1, from coordinate 36,380 downwards.
ATGAGATCCTCGACTCCGAACAGCTCCGGACTCGGCTGGATGCGAGACCACCACCGTTGGAAAGCTAGCTCGATGACGCTTCCGACGATGTAAGATAGGTCACCAGGAGCCCTCAGGAGACGACGGGGTGCCTTCTGCAATCTGCTGCCAATCAGCAACCGGCGTCCTGGCCTGAACCTGAAAATGCAAATGGCTATAGGTGAAAGGTGTGGTTGGGGAAATGGGGTGGGAGGTGTGTCTAGTGGCTATGGGAGGGAGATGTGAGGTGTTTAGGGGTTGTGAGAGCTGTGGGGGAATGAAGGGTGGGGGTGAAATGGCTGGAGAGGGCTGTGAGATGAATGGAGGGAAGGTGGAGCTCTTGGTGTGCAAGGGGAGAGCAAGGGAGAGGGGGGGGGGCGAACTTGGCTTGACCAAGGGGAGGTGGGGGGCGAACTTGGGAGCTTGGGGGTGGGGGAGATGAAAGGGCACAGCCCAAGGGGAGGGAAATTCGAATTTGGGTCCTTGGGGGAAGTCTCTTCAGCCTTGGGAGGGTGGGAAGGTGCTTTGGGAAGTGGAAGGGTAGGTGGTGGTTGGAGGGTGGGGTTTTGATTGGTGTAGGATATCTTTGGGCTGGGGTGGAGTTATGGGAGTGGTGTGGGAACTTGGGAGGAGTTATTGGGGAGGGGAAGAGAGAGAGAAAGTGGGTGGGAAGTGAGGAGAGAGAGAGGGGGGCGAACTCTTCCCCTTGGGAGAGAGAGAGAGAGATAATGAGAGAATAAGAGAGAAGAGAAATTTAGTGGAGGGGAGTGAGATGTGGGAAATGTTTCTATTCAAATTGATTCATCAAAAGTTGAGTACATGAGGAGAGATGGGCCTATATATAGGCAACCATTCTTTACATGACCAAAATATCCCTGACAATAAGACAAAAGACCGAGCATATCCTAGACTCAATCCTATGGGCCCATAACTAAGATAATAAGGCCCAATTAAGCATAACAAGGGAAATGGACTAGAACCACATGACTCAATAAAGGGAAATACAAAAGATAGGACTCAATAAAAGGAAAATACATAAGATGAAACTTGGGAAATGAAGATAACAAGTGTAGACCATAATCAATCCACATCACGAGTGTGTAGGCGACCCGAGCTAGAGGGAGTGTCGTGAGATGCCCTCATCAACACCCCATCGTGCCCATCGCCAGCATGACGAGGATAAAGCACCATGCTTCCCGCCCCGGGGTGAGCGGAGGAGGCGACGGTGCACCACCGCCGGCGACGACGGCGGCCATGGAAGCAGAGGCGACGGCGACCACCGAGACGTCATCGGTGGCTACAACCGGCCAGGAGACGACCGCGATCGTCGTGGCCGAGACACAGGAGGAGGGGGAAGCCGAGGCGCCACCGGCGGCGGCAAGGGCGGCGAGGCCGGTGAGGGACACCGAGGTAGGTTCCCCCCACCCTTAATCTTATTATTATTTTTTTGATTTTAAGAGATGCATGTTAGTCCTAGGGGGTTTTAGAGGGATTTAGAGGCTTAGGGGCCGGTTTGGGGGGCCATGGCGGCCTCCCTGCCGGTGGGGGAACCCCACCATCGTCGGGGAAGACGACGGTAGAGCGGTTGAACAGAAACCGCATAAACAAAAACACGCGGCCCACATAGGACCGCTCAACATCCATACGGCTTGGAATAAGCCGTTCAACTTCACTCAACAATAGAACTGAACCAAATAGGGATGGCGGGGGGGATCACCGTACAAACAACAAACGGGCCATATCGGTCCGTTCAACACCCAATCAACGCAGAACAATGCGGTCCCCATAGGACCGTCCAATATTCACGCGGCCCAGGAGTGGCCGTCCTACCCTAGGAAGCTTGAGGGACGAACGGCTCATGATAACCCGTCCAAGTTAAGGACGGTCAACGTCAGCCCGTTTAAAACACAGAACCAAAGGAATACAACGGTGAGCATGGGACCATTCAAGGGACGAGCGGCCTGTTGTGCATAGCTCTTTTGACAAAGATTCAAAGCTTGATGATTTTATTTAGAAATGGAACAAAAATGCTTAAACTAATTACTAAAATGCATCGAAAATGAATGAATGAATGCAGGGAAAGCGCAGGACCTGCACCTCGTGGCTGCAGGTCCGCGTAGTGTACTTAGCACTGCTGGACTTCCAGAGGGAGCGGTTGGCTGCCTTGGGGTTCGCCCCATTCCTGAGCATCGAGGTGTGTCGGTTCGACGCAGCTCTGCTCTACGCCCTGCACGACCGCTGGGACCCAGTGAGTCGGACGTTCCTTTTCCCGTGGGGGCATATGGTCCCCACGCTGGAGGATGTGGCCAGGCTCACTGGCCTTCGAGTGCACGGGTCACCGGTCAGCGGGACTACTTTTCCCGACTACCGGGGGATGGCTCGGGAGTTGCTGGGTCTCGAGCTACGGTGCCCCGAGAGGCAGTCGACCCTTCTTCCCCGGGCTGGTGTGGAACGCACTGGATTTCGTTGGACGAAAATATCGTGGGATATCGGCGGTTATGTCGATTCGAGATCATCTGTCCCACCGGGCGTGCCAGCTTGTGGAACGCACTAGATTTCGTTGGACGAAAATATCAGGATGTCGGTGGTTATATCGATTCGAGATCATCTGTCCCACCGGGTGTGCCAACTTGTGGAGCGAACTAGATTTCGTGTTCGTGAAAGATATCGGGGTGTTCTTTTTATCAGTTTATCGGTTTATCTAGTGCGAGGGCGTGCCAGTCACCTAGGTGACAATGTGTTCGGGCTTCAAGACTGGAGTGGTCCGAAGCCCGGGGTGCGCTCCATCTGACTAATCAGACGATTGTGGATATCGAGTCGGGACTGGAGACCCGCCGCGCTATAAAGGCCGCGACGTTAATTACATCCCTCGGGGAGGGGAAGACCTCTGATTAATCGCCAAGAAAAGGGGCCTCATTGCCTAAACATCAATTTTTCATTAAAGCATGCGAATTGGGTTGACATCGTTTAAGCCCTCCGCATCGGTATGCAAAACGACGTTCAAAACCATACGAATACTTGCTGCGAGTGCGGCGAATTTAATGCAAGTGCAGGATTAGATCCCGGTATATATATATATATATCAGTCACTGACGAACGATCCAGTATTCGGTCGAGAGTCCATATTCGAAGCATCGAAGGTGACAACAAAGACATTCGGATATCTGACGTAGGTACGGCACGTTTCATGTGGGTGCGGGATCGGATCCCGGAAGAAGTGGGTCAAGCTGATGAACTATCGGCCCAAGAGGTGCACGGATCATGACCATGTCGGGGATCCCGAGGTCCATGTCCGATACCACGGGGCATCATTACACAGTCCGGGGGAGCGGGTTGTTAAGTGTAAAGCCAAAACTTGACAACGTGCGCCCTCGCACGCGGATCGACCTGCGCGGTCAGGTCGTGGGGTTCGAGGGGGCAGCGCCCCTTGCGGGGGTTTCCGGGGGCAGCGCCCCCAGAACAAAATTTGGATTAAGGCGCGGGTGATGGAGTTCATTTTATTCTTTTATTAGTGGCATTGATATTCTGCACTCCTTTCTTTGTTTGAACCTTTCTTTCTTTTCTTATTTCCTCCCCTTTTATATTAAAGAGAAACAAAGGGATGGCACCGTTTCAGGATGGGCGAATGGGGACTTAAACCGGCGCGGCAAAGGGGCGCGCCAGAATATGGGGTAAACTTGGAGGGATTATTGGGCGCGCCGGATGTGGCCACGCCAGTTCAAGATGTGAATGGGGGCGTGCCGGGTAGAGGCATCCATGGGTGCGCCAGTTTAAGGGAGTTCAAGGGGGGGGGGGGGGCGCCGGTTAAGGTCCAGGAGGGGGGGCGCGCCGGTGAGGGTGGCAAGGGGAGCGCGCCGTATTAAGCCCATGCAAGGGGAGAGGGGCGCGCCGTTTTAGAGAGGCTCCCATGGGGGCGCGCCGTTATAGCGTTCAAAGGAAATGGGGGGGTTACGAGAGTGGTGTTAAATCGGCGCGGTGAGGGGTGACCGTGTCGGATTGGGCCACGGCGAGACAGCTTCAAAGAGGTTTTATTTCAACCCTTTTATGCTCTGTTTCTTATTTCTTTAAACTGTAAGTCGATTTATTGATTAGTTGTTCATCTTATGGATGGATTATATTTACGGAAAGAAGATTTAAGTGTTTTAATTGTTTATTCAGGTGGATTAGCGTGGATGCTTAAGTGTTCGTTCAGGGGGTTCAGTTCACAGAGTTTACTGTGTGTTTCTTTTCTTTCACCCGTGGGCAAGTTCTATGATACGTTTATTCATTGTTCTTGGTGTTCTTGTATGTTCTTGACCCTGACGAAAATTGGGCAGCACCTCCCCTAGATCGGGGCTTGTCGGAGAGAAGTGAAGGCCACCAAACGGATTGCTCCGGGGTGACCCTCAAAAATCGGAGTGGCCTTACGGCGGTCCGAACCCATGTGTGAGTGTGGAGCGCTCGAGGGCTAGCCTTCAAGAGCGACCACGACTCACGGGCAATGATCCCTCAAAGGGGAATGAGTGGGGAGGGAGATCAGAAACACTGGAGGCCAAGTAGAAAGGGGGCTACAGCCTGAACGTATTCTGAAGGGGGAGAAGAAGATGAAACATATCAAAAAAAAGGATCTCCCGAAGGATCATTTTCATTTCACCGCGAGGGGGTGCAAATACATGGGCTCTTCATGCATCTAAAGAAAGGAAGCAAAGGGAAGAATACATCGGAGGAAAGAAAAAGAAACAAAGGGGAGGGGAGAACTGTGTCTCCCTCACCTCACTCTCTGCTCTCTCCCTTTCTGTTTGCTCTCTCTTCACTTCATTCTCACAGGAACACTGGCTTCGGGCTTCAAGGGATTTCTCTCAGAAGAAAGCTTCCGCTTTCCAGGCTTCCAAGAGTTGTCCCTCTTCTCCAACCGATCAAAGTTCCCCGTGGTGGGCTTTTTATAGGGGCCAGTGGCCCTGTCGAAGGGAGCGGCTCCCTTTATTTTCTTCCTTATTTCTTCTTCTTTCCATCTTGCTTCGCCTGCAACGCCGCTGTCGTGTCGCCGTGTCGAGTGCCGTTGTCGTGGACGTCACCTCCGTCGAGGCCACAGTGTGACCGGGAGGGGGGGGGCAGAGGCATGGCCTCCTCCTCTGCTGGCATATCCACCGCGAGACACGTCGCTTTCATCATTTGCAGGAGCATGGGCGGCCGACGGACGAAGTGAGCGTTCGGTGGGATGGGGCTCGAGAACTTCCATTCACGGCATATGCTCGGTTGCCCAACGGATCGAAGCAGACATTTAACCATTTTAAGCAGTTTGTCGACGTGCTGTTCGCAGGAAACAGCAGACCGTATTGATGACGGGATGGCTTCACTGCACGTCGGAAGCGCTTCAGAGAATAAGTTCAGGGGTTAAAACGGCGCCATATTCAAAGGGGCGCCGTTTTAAGCAAAGAAGAAGGGGGAGGCCTCGAGCGCGCCGTGTAGCTAAACAAAAGAAAGGGGCGCGCCGTGTAGCCAAACAAAAGAAGAGGGGCGCGCCATTTTAAGAGGGGGGCGCGCCGTTTTAAGGCGCGCCATTTTAAGGCCCCTTCGTGCCGTTTTAGGCACTAAACGGATTCTTCTCGAAGTCGCGGCCGTTTATATGAATGTTGGCATTCTCAGAATATTCCGGTTGCGATGTATGGCCTCTGCAATATTCCGTTCGCAGCCTTTGGGGCCCGGTCCCAGACTCTGCGTGACTTTCGGTGCACGTCGGGCTGTGTCGGAGTTCCCGACTCTTCTTCGATTCAGCTCTAGGCACGGCCGGCTGTAGAGTTGTGGCCATATCTTCCGCCCGAGGGGCTCCCTCATCGGCTAGCGGACCACCAAGCGAGTCCTCATCCTGATCGGGCGAGGCATGAGGTTTATTTGGCATTTCCGTCTTCGGCTTGCTCTCGAGTGTCGAGACGTGCATGCCGTATGATCATCATCGACATTTTTTGACGTCCACAGCTGGTCTTCAGGACAGCCTGGGCTTGCAGCGAGCTGGAGTTGCAGTCGGCGAGCAGTCGGAGGAGCACCTGCAGCGGCTGATAGAGCTGGCGCGGCCGAGAGTTGCAGAAGGACCGGGAGCGGAGGCAGACTGAGTTTTGCGGCGGTTCCTGATGTTGCTGTTCGGACGACTCCTCTTCTCCACCAGGGCGGACGTGATGAGCTGCCGCTTCCTTCCGTTCCTTCAGGAGCAGGAGCACACCGGGGACTACGCTTGGGGAGCGGCAGTTCTCACGTTTCTCTTCGACACCCTCAGTTCGACGGCGCGTCGGACGATGCTCGGGGGTTTCTCCCCCTTACTCCAGGTACGACTCTCTACCTTAGACTCAATTATGCAATTCTACATGTTTCTCAAATGCTGACACGATGTTGTGATGCAGGTGTGGGCCTACGTGTACCTACGTGGGCTGGGCAGAGGCGAGGAGACCCGTCCTGGGCTCCGCCGATCACGCGGAGGTGGACAGCACCTCGGGAGATGACAGCCCTGAGACGATAGGTCCGGGAGCTGCAGGACGACCTGGACGCTCTACCGTATGCCTCGGTATGCTTCTAAACCTAGACTCTTTAATTAAATGCAATTGTTATGTGATGATGCTGATGCTAATGCAACCTCCTATTGTGCAGGTACGGTGGACACCCTATGCGGGGGAGGGCCAGGAGGACCAGCCGTGGGTGGCTGAGGCTCTTGCCTTCTCCGGACGAGACGTGTGGCTTCACTGCATGAATGTAGTGGAGCCACTACACTTCAGGTTGGTGATGAGGACCATCAGGGTCCATCTGCCCGCGGTGGAGTTCCCTACGCCTGAGAAGGCGGGGGAGCGCGTGACGAGGACTACGCGAGGACTCGGCGAGGCGTTCGATTGGACAGCGAGGAATGCCACTCAGGTTGCCGATTGGACCGCACGAGGGCGAGTTGTGACCGCCCGAGCAGAGAGTGACAGTGCGTACTATACTGCGTACGCACGGCACTACCGAGACCAGGTGTTCCGGGGTGCTCACCGACCGGTACGACTTCTGAACCTAACCTCTGTCTATTATGCTTATGATTCCTATATGATGATGCACTGACACATGGACTTCTAAATGCAGATCGACCCTGCGGAATGACTGGCAGAGTTGCAGGGACTTCTGCACTCCACCATCAGGGAGAGAGACGAGGCCCGGTAGGCCCTGGCCTTACTGGTGAGTTTTCTAAACCTTAAACTCTTTAAATTGTGCAATTCTATATAATTATGCGTGTGACTGACCTGGAGTATTTTGATGCAGCGCGCCGAGGGAGCTCAGAGAGCGGGACCAGACGCTCCTTCTTCTTCTACGACCCGGACTCCAGCCGACTAGGCTGAGGGAGATGCAGATTTTACCAGGATGGTGGCGCGGGCCAAGGCGGCCGAGGTGGCGCTCACCGAGAGGGTACGCAACTCCAAACTTCCCTTTGCTTATTATGAATGAAAATGCAATTGACTGACAATAATGTGATGCAGACGTCCGAGCTGACCCGCCTCGAGTAGAGCTGGAGCAGAGCCGGGCATCGGCTAGAGAGGAGGTGGCCCGCGTGCGGGAGGAGGCCGCGCAGAGCCGACCGGCAGACGCGCTGGAGACGGCGCTCCTGCGAGCGGAGCTAGAGCGACTCCGAGCCAGCGCTGCCGAGGCGGAGCGCTATAGGACTGAGGCGTCTGAGCTACGTGGAGAGCTGCGAGCCTACAAGGAGATGAGCCGGCGATCGCGCAGCGGGACTCCGAGCGTCAGCCACGGTACCCACGGTTCTGTCAAGAGTTACTTCACTAGTTCTTCCGGCCACCGGAGGAATGAGGAGGAGGAGCGACGCCGGCGGCGGCGTGACGAGGCGACCTCAGCGATGCCTCCCCCAAAGAGGCACGAGGGCGGTGGAGACAGCGACGAGGGCCAGGGAGAGGGACAGATTGACTTTGTACTAGGCCCGATTTTTGTACATGATGTGATATGATATGATAGTGATATGCACTTTGCTTCTACTTTGTTTTATGAATGGATGAATGTATGCATGAATGCAACTTGACTACTAGCGAGAGTGAGACAGACGGGTGAGATTGAGAGACGCGCACGGCTTGAGTGAGAGAGTGACGCACACGCCGACTTGAGTGAGAGCGCGACGCACACGCCTACTTGAGTGAGAGAGAGACGCACACGCCGACTTGAGTGAGAGAGAGAGACGCACACGCCGACTTGAGTGAGAGAGAGAGATGCACCCGACTTGAGAGAGAGACGCACCGACTTGAGTGAGAGAGAGAGACGCCCAAACTGAGTGAGATGAGTGCGCCAAACTGAGTGAGATGAGTGAGGATTTGTCAAGACATAGTTTTAAATGAGAGAACGGCTCACGTCTGACCGCTCAAAAGATGGGCGGTTTCTCCTTAACCGCGCAGAATTATATAAACGGTCCTCATAATACCGTTCATAATGAAGAACGGTCTAATATAGACCGCCCATATTCAGTCACCCGAACCCTCTAGAGGAATATATACGGCCATAGATGGACCGCCCAAATAGATGGGCGGTCTATCGTAAGACCGTCCAATGGAGTACCCTGCGAACTCAAAAAGGGACTCTGCTGGAGAGTCCCTAACCCGAGGGTAAGTTGTTTTGTACCCATCCAAAACTCATCTTAACCCGTCCTAGATTTATCCAACCCAATCTCAAGAGGCCTAGGCTTCCTAACAAGCCCTATAAGTAGGGGGGGAAGCCTAAATTCGTATCTCTCACAATCCTCCTTTTCTAAGCCTCAAAACCCTTGTAATTCTCCACCAAACCATCATGAAGAGGGCCCTAGAGGGAAGCTCCATGGAGGGAAGGTCTTTCGAAGGGCCGAGAGCGGCAAAGAAGGAGCGGGAAGCGCTCCAGCGACTAAGTTCAATTCCTCGACATCTCAGCGCAAACCCCATGAGAGAAGTAAGTCAATAATGATGTTGATTCAATTTCCTTTTCTCTCAATTTCGCTTATATGTCCTTTTCTCTTATTCCTTCTCTTTTCTTCTTCTTAGCTCCTTCCGGGCCCGAGGCGCTATTCTAGTTTGAAATGGGTGGCTCCCATGATCCGTGCATTGCCCCTAGGAGTAACTAGCCTTCTCAAATCCTGGCACCTGCACTCCCTTCTAGTTTTAGGCCAGAACTACCCAAAGCTCTCCTTAGATTGGCACAGCATCTCAGCTTTGATAGAAACATGGCACCCTCAGACCCATACCTTCTTCTTCTCATCCTTCGAGGCCACTGTCCTGCTAGAGGAGGTAGAGACCTACTTCGGGTTCCCTAGGTCCAGGTAGGGGAGGAAGACCTGATATGCCACACTGTTGCCCCTATAGATCCAAAACTCATCCTGGGAGGGTTCATACCAGATAGCAGGGATGTCCATACCTTTGTAGGCCCTCGTCATATTACCTTCTTCCTCTTAGCCAGTGGGTAGTGAGCATTGTAAGAACAAATGTGGTGGACGAGGCCATAGCCAAGGCCGCATCCATCTGCCTGTGCGGGGCTATCCTTTTCCCTTCTGCTGACCACGTCCTAGAGATCCCCTTACTTAGCACCATTAGTGGCCTGTGGCGGGGACTTTCCATCTCCCAGGCTGTCTTAGCCTACTTGTACGAGGGTCTTAGCTCTGCAGCCCTAGGAGGTCCTCTCTTTGGCTCTATGATTCTATTGGAGTGCTGGATGGGAGTCAGGATGAAGTTCATCCAGAGGGAGGACATTACTTCGGTTAGCAGGATCTTCGGGAGCCACCCTCTTTACTTCATAGGAGGCGCCTTCAGGTTCTCTCCACAGGTTGAGTGCAGGACGGCTGAGATGAAGACCAGGGACGAGTGGCGCCCATACATCAACAGGCTGCCCCTGGATAGATTTGTGATGCGCCCGGACTTCCTCTACGACACCACCATCAGGCTACCTAGGAGAGCAGGCTTGGACTTGAGGCTTGTGAGCGACACCGCCCTGGCGATGTACAGCCCACACCGGTGCTACCTACAGGTTGGACTACCCCGGACCGTGCTACCGACGCTACCCCACCTTCCCGCGCTACAGGCGAGGAGGATCGGGACAGAGGAGGACGAGCAGGCGGTCAGGAGCGCGCTGATCATGTGGGAGGTGAGCAGGGTGCGCACTCTACCGGCGGAGGTTGAGGAGGCTCCAGAGACACGGCAGGCTTACCTTAGGGAGCTGAGAGAGATACGTCCCCGCGGGGATGCCCAACGGCGGACTGAGTGATTGTTTTATCTTTTCATGATGATATAGATATAGAGATGGATGCTTAGAGTTTGATATGAGAATGAATAAGATTGATGATTGGATTGAGTTTGAGTTTGGGCTTTCTCTGATGTGATTGAATACCTTTGGAATGTATGCGTCCATGGCTTGACTGTATCTTCAATCTTCTATCTGCCCCTGTGCTTACACAAATAAAGAAAACATGTCAAATCTGTTTTAGGCTTAACCCCTTTCCTGTAGCAAGTTAGAAATGACCAATTCTTGATTTTAGTCAAGGGGGTAAGCCTTATTAAATAGGCAAAAAACAAAATGACAAAATGCAATGCATGCGATGCGTATGATGGAAGAATCCAAATTTTTTGAGATTTTGAAATATTCGATTTTTTTGTTGATATTTGATTTTTGAGTTTTGAAATATTTGATTTTTTGATTTTGAAATATTTGATTTTTTGAGTTTTTGAAATATTTGATTTTTTTTGAGTTTTGAAATATTTGATTTTTTTGAATTTTGAAATATTTGATTTTTTTTTTGAGTTTTGAAATATTTGATTTTTTTGAGTTTTGGAACTAGCTCAAGCTTAACAACGGGGAACCTCCCGTCTCGCTAAGGGTTTCCCAGAACCAGCACGTGCGAAGAGGGGACCGCCTGTGGCCGGGGTCAACTTTGCTTAACAATGCCTCTGCCGAGGCCATACCCGGGGTGGGATTCGTTCCTTGAAAAATTGAAAAAGATTCAGTATGGAAGCTGGCGGCAGGTATAGAGGTTTTTAGGGCTTGAGTTCTTCTCAAGACACCTCCTTTTTAAAGAATTTGGTATGTTGCGCCGGGGCTTTGTGTCTATCATTGAACCTATATCCGCTCTAGGCACGCATACGACCGGGCTCATAACGTCCCGCGAGAAAACTGTACTGCCACTCTTGCCATGCCTAGTTTTATTATTTGGGGATTTTTAAAATTTTAAGAGCTTCGAGCTTTGTGCTTTCAGCTTTGACTTTTGATTTGATCTTTGCCCCTTTTCTTTCTTCGTCATTCTTTTGTTTGCTTTTCTCTTGCTTTTGCGGAATAAGGTCATAACGGACTACCCTTATTTGAGACCTCTTTTAGTGGGGGATCTAGATCAGTTCTCGCCCCCTTATTCACCACTTGCCTCTATTTTCAGTCGAGAGAGAGAAAAGACAAGGACCTTCACCCTCCCCCAAGCATGGCCCAGGGAGAGATGGTGTCGTGCAATAGAAGAAAATCGAACCACAGGCGGTCGTGTAGTGTGTGAGATGCTGGACCGGGGTTCTCCTTTCGTGATCAGGTGGAGGCATGCCCCGCTATCGAGCTGTCGCTGGTTTTGACTCTATGGATAGAAACATTTTAAGTATAGCCCATTCCACGGGTTTGGCAATTCCTCACCCTCCGCATTGATTAAACGATACGTTTACCCGGATAGACTTCCTTGATTACGAATGGCCCTTCCCAGTTGGGTTGCAGCTTAGACCTGGGACCTGCTGATCTAATGAATTTGCGTTTCAAAACCATATTACCCACTTGAAATTTTCGCTCGATAACCTTCTTTTGAAAATACCGCGAGACACGCTTTTGATACACGGAAACATGATTGGCCGCGTTAAGCCTCTTCTCGTCTAAGAGTTCCAGTTGACTAGCAACGTCTCTCGACGCTCGTCGAGATTAAGTTCTTTGTCCAGCTGCACTCTTAGGGAAGGGATCAGGATCTCATACAGGAGTACCGCCTCCATCCCATAGGTGAGAGCAAAAGGAGTTTGCCCTGTGGGAGTGCAGACGGAGGTGCGATAAGCCCATAGAGCTTCTACCAGTTTATCGGCCCAATCAGTGAACTTACGCGACTCGCACATTTTCTTGATAATTTTAAGAAGGGTTTTATTCGTGGCCTCAGCCTGGCCATTACCTTGAGGGTAGTATGGTGATGAATGGTGTAATGATATATTAAACTTCTTACAGAGGTCCCGGAGTTCTTTAGAGACAAATTGAGGTCCGTGGTCGGTGACGATATCACTTGGCACTCCAAACCGAGATAATGTTCTTCAAAATAAAGCGACATACTGTGGTGGCTTTGATCTCTGCATAAGCTTCAGCTTCCGCCCACTTGGTGAAGTACTCCAAAATGAAGGACTTCTGCTTGACTGCGGAATTTGGGTCACCGAGAGGTCCGATGATATCAAAGGCCCACATCGAGAATGGCCAAGGAGCAGAAAGAGGATGGAGAGAAGAAGCAGGAGCATGATCTTGTCAGCATGCAGCTGGCATTGGAGACACCTACGGACATAGGTGGAGCAATCTCCTTCTAGGGTCGGCCAGTAATAGCCCTGCCTAAGAATTTTCTTTGCCAACGCCTGTCCATTTACATGCCCTCCACATTCACTGGAGTGAGCTGCTTCTACTACCTTCCAAGCCTCGTCGTCATCTAGACACCTCATTAGAACTCCGTTCAGAGCCCGCCTATATAATTCACCAGCAACAATTGTGTATCTTGCGGTGACTCTTCAAATGGCCTTCCGCTGCTCAGCATTTGCCGCCTCCGGAAATGTACCGTCCCTGCAATATTGCTCAATCTCGTAGTACCATGGCAATTCTTCTTCTTCGATGATCTCCTCAAGCTCAGTTAATGATACTTCTTTCACCTCTTCCCTTTCTATCTTCCTTTCTACAGATTTCCTAAGGTTATCGAACCAGGGATCCTGAAGGGAAGGGACGTCTAACCGCTGTACCATGATCGTCTCAGTGGCACGACTAAGGGGGAACGATAGAGAAGAAGCGAGCAATGCAAGGGCATCAGCCAAAATGTTCTGAGAGCGAGGGGTATAATATAGATAAGTTTTCAGAATTGCCTAGCCAATAGCGTGACCAGATCTTGATAGGGCTTAAGCTTAGGGTCACGGGTGCGGTAAGTTGATAGAACTTAACGCAGCACCAACTGAGAGTCTCCTATGATGTTAAGGTATCGCGCGCCCATGATGTAGGCGTGCTTCAGACCGGCAAGGAGAGCCTCATACTTGGCTATATTATTCGTGGCAGGAAATGAGAGTTGATAAGCGACAGGGATGGTTACCCCTTCCGGAGTAAGGAGAACGGCGCCGATTCCACTGCCCTGGGAATTGAGAGCACCATCAAAATGGAGAGACCAAAAAGGAAGATGAGTGATTACAGCCAAGTGCTCATCAGGGAATTCATCCTGGATTGAATCAGTGCGAGGGATAGGAGAATGAGCAAGGTGCTCAGTAATAGCATATCCCTTGATTGCTTTTTGGACAATGAAGGTGATGTCAAACTGGGAAAGAAAGCTCTGCCAGCGAGCTAATCGGCTAGAAAGGACAGTTTTTTCAAGAAGATAACGAATGGGGTCCATTCTAGAGATCAGCCTAACCTCGTGGGTAAGAAAATAATGTTTAAGCTTCTGAGCTACCCACACTAGCGCTGCACAGGTCTTCTCCATGGCAGTATACTTAGATTCAGCATGATTAAACAACCTCGAAAGGTAGTATGCTGCCCTTTCCCTTCCTTCATCATCTACCTGCACCAAGACAGCTCCTAGGGAGTCCTCAATCACAGAAATGTATAAGATCAGGGGTTTCCCAGGGACGGGTGGTTGCAGAACCAGGGGATTAGAAAGATAAACCTTAAGCTCCTCATAGGCCTTTTGGCATTGTTCATTCCATTCAAACTTTGCGCCCACCTTTAACAATTCATAAAATGGACGGCATCTCTGTGAGTGTTGAGATATAAACCTCTGATGAATTGTAAACGCCCAATCAAACCTCTGAGTTCAGTAATGTTCTTAGGCGGCGGCATTTCCATAACGGCCTTTGCTTTGTTTGGATCGATCTGAATCCCCCGTTTACTAACTATAAACCCGAGCAACTTCCCTGATGCAACTCCAAACACGCATTTCTTTGGATTCATCTTTAACTTATACTCCCTAGCCCTTTGCAACACTTTGGCTAGAATGGCGGGGTGTTCTTCTTGAGACCTCGATTTGACCAAAATATCGTCCACATAAGCTTCTAAATAGACATGCATCATGTCGTGGAAGATAGCCATCATTGCCCTCTGATAAGTAGCACCTGCGTTCTTTAATCCGAATGGCATGACAACATAACAGTACGTGCCCCAGGGTGTGGTGAACGAGGTCTTCTCTTGGTCCTCCGGAGCTAGATGGATTTGGTTATATCCAGAATAACCATCCATGAACGAGAGGGCTTCATATCCAGCTGTGTTATCAACCAATACATCAATGTGAGGAAGCGGGAAATCGTCTTTCGGACATGCCTTATTCAAGTCCCTGAAGTCGATACAAATCCAAAATTTACCATCCTTCTTCATTACCGGGACTATGTTGGCCACCCACTGAGGATATAAGACAACTCTAATGAACCTGGCCTTATGCAATTTATCGACTTCTTCCTTAATTCTCAAGGCCATCTGTGGGTGGAATCTTCTCGCTTTCTGCTTAACGGGTGTTGCCCCTGGTTTAAGAATCAATCGATGTTCAACCATCGTGGGGTCAAGACCCGGCATGTCCTCATAGGACCAGGCAAAGAATCGCTATACTCCCTCAAAACCTTGATGAGCTCCTCTTCAACCTGAGGGGGAGATTAGCAGAAATAAGTATGGGCCTGGGGTCCTCTTTGGTTCCAAGATTAATTTCCTTAGTGGGTTCATCCACTGCCGAGGATGGTTCATCAAATCTCTTCAAACCTTGCGCGTACAGGTCAGCAGTGTCATCTACGTCGCTTTCCTCATCGTCAGCTGGGTCCTTCTCATTCACAATTTCATACACCCCTAATCCGTCGTTGCTCCATACCCCTTCTAATTCCTCATCATCCTCTAGAACAATCGCGGTCTCTACAAACTCAGGACATCTCAGAAGGGCGTGGCATCTTTCAGCCAGATCTTGCAGAAACCTATCGGGAATGGATTTGGGATGACGCATCACGAGGTGCGCCGCAGATGAGGACGGGCTGACTAGACTCGAACTAGATTCTACCCCAACTGACTCTACTAACCTAGGAGACTCTGCACACTGTACATCTACCCTAGGAGAGAGGAAATCTACTGGAAAAGGAACAGGGGTCTCGTGCCCCTGGGAATCTGAGCAGAACACAGCGTAATCTTCCATTGAAACCTCCGTTTTGAAATTGGCATTTTTTTTTGGAGGCCGGAGGTGATCACGCAGCAGGAGGAGGAAGAAGACGGAGGAGGAGGCAGTTGCATGGGGAACAATTCAGGAATATGCAATCAAAGAATGGATCGGAGGAGGAAAACCACATCTCATGGAGCTGAGCTCGGGGGGAGGAGGAGTAAATAGGGTTGAAAGATCAATAGGCGGGCACTGCCCGCAAGCACAGGGAACAAATAAAATCTCAGGTGGTCTCTCCGTGAAGCACGGGTCGACCAGGATTGGAGGGGAACGGGGAACAAACCCCAATTGCTGAAACCAAGAGGCAAGACGGGACGGGGACATAGAATAAGTAGTGATAGAGCTCCCCACTTCCCGTGGCCCCCGGCGGACCAGTTGCATTGGAGGACGCTTCACCAGCTGCGTCTCCTTCTTCTTCGGCTGGCTTTCTTTTTCACAAAACAATTTCTCAAAACAATCAAAAAATCTTCTAAATCACCCACCAGCCCCTGCAGCGGCGGTGGTGGGTCAACAACAACACAGGCATCATCTGCCTTCTCTTCAAGACCGGGCGGCGGCTTCTTCAAGGTGCCGGGCTGTAACGGGCCTCTCACAAAATGCTATCGATAGTCCCATGTTAATGGCCCGGAGTCTCCAAGTATCGACATTACGGAATCACTGTAGCCGAGGCCTCGGCGGCCCATCTTCCTGCCGTTAGAGATGGGGTTGGTCCGGCCCTGCTATTGTGCGCAGAGACCCAGGCCCGGCTGATAGCCCAGTTTCAGAATCATGTGCCACCCTTTGGAGTCTCTCATCTTGGACTTGATCTTGACATTTGTTGGCGTAGTGGCGGGCTTGCGTGACGCATATGCCCATGAATAATTCAAGTCCATAACTGACAGAACTTGCCTATTACTCGGCCATAATGTAGGAAGAATCGTGGCTGCTATCGCATCAACATTTTAGACGTTGGAAATGCTTTTCACCTTGACCACCCGCCCCTGGAATGGGAATTTCAAACACTGGTGGGCAGTCGATGGCACGGCGTTCAGGCTGTTTATCCATGGACGACCCAGAATAGCTTTGAACATTGGGTCTATGTCCAATACATAAAATTCCACGTCCATAACCAAGGGCCCTAGCTCGGCCTATATAGTCACGACCCCGTGACAAGCACGTCTGGAATTGTCATATGCTGCTATTGTGGTCGGGGTTGGCTTGAGCATATCCTCTGAAATGTTGCAGGCACGAAGGGTACTCAATGGACACACATTTATCGACGCTCCCGTGTCCACAAGGGCAGACTCCACGGCCACTTTGTTTAAAGAGATGGTAATACATAGCGGCATCTGCCGTGCCTCAGGGGGCGCTAGCTCTGACTCAGAAAATGAAATAGAAGGCCCCTTGGTAATCGTTGCCAAAACTGACGGCAAGCTATCCACTGCCACATCCTCTCTCACCATAACCTTCTGCAAAAAAGTCTTCAAGGCATCCTGGTGTAGTGGCGACCTTTTGATCAATTCCAAAATTGATATCTTGGCCGGCATCCGGTCCAAGTGCTGCAATAGGTCATATTTCGTGCCTGGCACGGGGTCTACTTCTTCTGTCTCAGCTGTGGGGGAAGGAACTTGGAGGTTGGGTGCAGACGCACCAGAGGGAGGAAAAATTCTTTGGAAGGGACGCCCGCTCCGAAGGGCGCAATGTGGTGCCGGCACGGCCTGAGATGGACCCCCGCTTGGCCCGGTGGGGTAGGTGGAAGGTGTAGAAATGAGGGTAAGGATGGCGGAAGTTGGTCTAATGGGCCCTGGTGAAGGGGAGATGGGCGAGGGGTTAAGCGGAGGGGTGATGATGGAGGGTATGGGGAGTGGTGGCGCAAGGACTGGCGGTGCGGAGGGGAATGCGACGGGCCTGATGGGTGATGCGGAGGGAATAACGAGTGGGGTAGTGGTCAGAATGGCGGGCCTGAGGATGGAGGGGGTAGCAGGTGCGGGGGAATGGTTGTGGTGGAAGGCCAAAAGGTGTGCGGGGGTTTCATCATCAAAAGTCCACCCAGCGTTGGGGGCTGGGTGCTGGACAATGTTTACTTGTGCTGGTGCCGGCGCCGGCGGCTGTTGTTGTTGCTGAGGAGCGGGTTGATGCATCGGCATGGGATTCTCATGGATCCCAAGGTCCTGTTGCTGATGCTGGGGTTGCTGTTACTGCTGGGGTTGCTGTTGCTGCTGCTGCTAGGGCGCCGCCTGCTGCGGCCTGGCTTGCCTCTGCCTCTACTTGATATCTTCAAGCAGCTGGTGCATCTGGGCCCAATCAATCCTCTGGCCCTCATGTAAGTCATACACCAAGTCTCTAAATTGATAGCACCGCTCTATCGTGTGCCCGGGCTGCCGATGGAATATGCAATATCGGGACTGATCGGCGGCCGGATTCCAATTTTGACGCTCGGGAGGCAATTGAAGATCACCAGTATACATCAAAGCAGAGAAAATATCGGGCAGAGTCTCAGGAAGAGGAGGGTAATGGGCCCTCTTTGGGCTCGGTCTAGCAGGTCCATAGGCGGCAGTTGGAGGAACATTATTGTATTATGGCGGTCGCTGAGGCTGTTGGGGTGGTGGTGGTTGTTGTTGTGGGTATTGTGGGACCTGGAAAGTGGGTTGGGGAACTTGTGGAGTGGCGAACTGGGGGTTGCGTGGAGGCTGAGGGAAGCGAGGTGGAGCGGCTTGGTGGGGGAATTGAACAGCCTGGACCTGCTCATTGATCTGTACTCCCTCAGTGGCGGGACCCTGGGTTTTCCTGGCAGTTTTGGGTTTCTGGGCCTCAAATAGCGAATGAATAGGGGAGTCTTTGAACTGGGTTTGTATGAACCGAGCTCTGCTGTATAACTGGTGCATATTCAAAATGTCATTCATTGCCAAGATATTTCTGAATGTTGGCGTGGCATTGGAGATCAACAACTTTACTTTCTCTTCTTCGGGATTTGCCCGGGCACACGTGAGGCCATCTGCCTCCATCGATCTGCATAGGTTGCAAAATCTTCCTCTGGCTTCATCTTCTCAGCTACCAGGTCGGTGAAGGAATACTCGGGTCCGACCCGATCTTGGAATCTCTGAATAAACCTCTCTTTGACGGTCTTGAAATTCTCGGCCTCCTCCATGGGCAAAGTATAGAACCATTCCAGGGCGACCCCTTCCAATGATCGGCGAAATAAATAAGCCATCAGGCGATCGTCTTGCTGGAACTGTGCTGACTCGTATAGGAACTCCTGAACATGGAAGAACGGGTTGCCATTCCTGTCATATTTGCGGTACACGGGAGCTCGGACTGAGAAGGAAAACGAATGTCCCTGAAGTTAGGAATAGGGACGTCAGCCAAAGATTGCGGGCCAACCCGCTTGTGGAGAGATCAATTTGTTGCTGCATAGCAGCCCATTTATCGAGAATCTCCCGTTCCTGGGAAGGAGGAGAAGGAGCAGGAGGAGTAGTACCCGGATAGGTAGCCAACGGATAAGCCGATTGAGGGGGCGGCCCGTAAGATGGATAATGGGCCGGGGAAGGGCCCACATCCGCATGAGCCAGCTGGGCGGCCCCTGGCTGCAACCTAATGAAGTCTGCCGGGGCCACGAGGGCCTGCGGCGATGGAGAAACAGTGGCATAGGGATCAAGGTAAGGAACAGAGGGGATTTGAGACTTCCCCTTATCGAGCGGTTGATGGGCCGAGGTGGAAGCCTGGCCCATTTCCATGCTGGAGTAGCGAAGGATCTGAGGGCGGGTGGGGGTAAGGTCAATGGGGGCCACAGAGGTGGTCCCAGCAGCAGAAGATGTGGTGGCAGTAGCATTAATGCCACGAGCATGAATTGAGGTCGGGGCATCGGCCCCCTGCAAGGCTTGCCGGATGAGATGGAGCTGGGTAGGGTCCAGCTGGGCCATCATATTGAGAATTTGATTAGCCGGATTCTGAATGGATAGATTTGAGAGAGAGGGTTGGGAACCCTCACCAAGAATGGTCGGGAGCGGAGGGGCAGTCCCCTCTCCCCCTTGCATATGGGCGACCCTAGGTGGGTCCTCAAGAAGGCCACGAGGAAGGGAGTCCTCGTGAGACTGAGAGAAGTCGTATGACGACATAGGAGGCGATGAATCGAACAAGGGGTTGAAGTAAGAATGGAAATGAGAACTGACCCTAGGAGATGATCCTGAGGGAAAGAAACAACCCCACATACACTAAGCACCTAGGACTATGACAAACAAACCTAACCAAACAAAGCAACAAAGCAAACCACAAGCATGCAATGGAAGGAAGAGATGAGAGGAGAATCACCCAATTGTACAATCAAGTTATTAAATGATGCCCGTCAGATTCTTATGAATTCTTCTTTGAACCTTAATGGGTTAATTGAACTGTAAATTCGCTCAACCACTGGGTGCCTGACTAGGGTAAGAAATGAGGAACTGTGTGACTCTATAGGGACCTCTCACTCGCGGATGCAAACCCTAGACTAGGGTGGATACGGTACAACCTGCCCGACGTCCGTGTGGGAATCCACGGCTCACGGGGGCTTACGGAGGCCCTCATCAAGGTCCCTAGTCGGCTCCAAGGAATATGGAGATGAGAGGAAACCCTACCTCGGTAGGAATGCAACTACTATGAAAAGATATGGATGCTCCTATGCGCACCGGAGTGCATGCAGAATCTAGCCTAGCAACTATCAAACAATGATCAAGCAAATATATGAGCAATAAAACAATGATGCAACAATGGTAAGGGAGCAGGGGAGATCAACAACTAGCACCAAAACTGACAAATCGTATGGAATATAGCGATCAAAATGGACAATGAGAGTGCTGCGGCACCATAAGAACGGTCTGGATGCGACCGCTCAAAGAGTCAGACGGTCTATAGAGGACCGTATAATCCAGGGAGTGACAGAACGACAAAATGACTACAAAACAATCACAGAATGCTGTAAATATGGGGTAACATTAATGATGAACGTACCATAAGAACGGTCTATAACCAGCCGCGTATGCTCTGGGACGGACCGCCAGCAGCCGCGTACCTACAGCCAGAACACACCGAAGCGTACCTGTGTCGAAGAGAGGAACGGCCAGAGACAGGCCGCGCAGAAGGCTGGACGGTCGATGGGACACCGTCTACAATAGGGCGCTGGAGGGGGACTGGCTCTGGTCGCAGGGGAAAGACGGTGGATGATCAGCCGCTCCAGAGGATGAACGGCTCTGGGAGAACCGCGCCCGTCCCAGAAGGTAGAAAACACACCCAACCAGTAAATCACTCCAAGAAGAGAACTAAACAACGAAGGGGGTCAGCAACTCACAAGCACGATGGGCACTAGGTGTCCCACAGTGATCGCCACAAAAGAAGGGTGTAGATATATTTTCTCCTCTTACTTAAAGGAAGATATGCTATGAATAAATCAACCTGCGATGAGTAAGTGAAGAATAGCAAGAGGAGAATGGAAAACGAAAGTGACCGTGATCACCACCAAAGTGCCGGACGGGATGAACACGCCGTGCTTTGTAAAGGAATGGGAGACACTCGCCTAGCTGCAGCACTGGGAAGATGCGCGGTTGATGACGAACCGCCTATATGACTCGCGGTGTTACGATAGACCGCCTAAGGGTGCTACAGAACGTGCGGGAGGAAGCGCTCCTGGAGGATGGATGGCTTGATGTAGACCGCAAGAAGAGGACGGGCGGTGCAGGAAGAGCCGCACGTCTTCTTGAACGGGTAGTTAGGAACCACTGAAGTCCACCACGCCAGAAGTTGCGAAAGGGCTCACCTCCACCCTCTCCAGCCGGCCAAAGGGGATGGGCCTCGTGTTGATGAAGTGCTGACCTGCAAAACAACGTAAAGACACAAGAATAACACCGAGATTAGAACTAAATGGTGTAGTAAATGTCAAGATAGTAATAGATGAACATAGATAAATGGAAAAGAGGATACCTGGGGGGTTTTAAACCCCTAGGGTGTCAAAAACACAGGTGGATGTGTGCATGGTGATGAAGAAACGAAGGAGAACGTAGGGAGAAAGCAATGCATGCAATGAACAGTGACGAAAGCTATAAAACACAAACAACTCTAAACATTGACTACTCCCTGGACCGGAGGCTTGTATGGACGTAGAAAGCCTCCCTCCTTGGTGCTAGGTCGCTCAAGAATGCGGCAGGGCTTCGCCGTCGACCAAAATCTCCCCCCCCCTTTCAAAGTATGACCTTTAGGGTCTATTTATAGAGCCTAGAAAGCCAGCCCCGAAACGAGGGTTTAGAGCCATTTTCAGGACGAGATTATTGAAGATAAATTGTAGATAATATAATTATCTCTCATCCAGTTGAAATGGCACTCAAAATGGTTGATTATCCGCGGAGAAATTGATGAAATAAGTTGGGGATAAAACCATGGATAAAAGGATTAAAATCTGTTAAAATTCAACAGTCGACGGGATGAACGGTCTTACGATAGACCGCTCAACAGGATGGGCGGTCACCTACTAACCGTCCAAATCCGTCGGTGGAAATTCAAAATAATTAGAAAATAATCCCAATTATCCCACGAACTGATCGAAACGCCCGCCATTAGACTCTCATAGAAGAACGGCTCCATTAAGACAGTTCAAATGTATAGCGGCCAACGACAAACCGTTCTAGCCTTGTCGGTGATAATTCAATTACTTGGATAATTATCTGAGAAGATTACCAAGCGTAGGACTCTGAGATATAAGCGGTCATAATCAGTCCGTCCATTATGTTGAACGGCTTGATTAGGACCGCATAAATGCTTGACGGTGGAAATTCAGAAAATCAGCCAAAATGTTCCAAAAATATATGGACGGCCCATAGTTAACCGCACATGGATTGAGCGGTCGTGGGTGAACCGTACATACATGTGGACGTTGAAACTCATAGAAAAAGCCCAATCAACCAGAACCCAGGCCCATTTAGGCCCCGAAATGACTTGGACCTAACCAAGGAGAGACAACCCATAAAACTGGCCCAAAACGTGCCTGACAACAGCTCCGATGAGTGATGGACAGCTCAAGGCATCAACAAATGGGAGTAAGAGGAATGACTCAACTTATCGAAAAAAATGGGTGTCAACAGGAAGAAGAAGAAGAAGAGGGTGGGGAGAGAGAGAAAAGTGTGATATTTATAGAAAATCCAAAAATTCTGAAAAATAACGAAAAATAGAAAATCACGTTTCCGTGATCCTCGGAATGCACCGATCGTAACGGTACCACACTCGCCTAGGTGAACGACCCAGTTCACCCGCAACGAGGTTCCGAAGGGTTTGCCGAAACCCACACGCGGAAATCAGAAAACACACATGGAAAAGCCGCGGACGCACTCCGGCCCTCCGAAACAACCTCGGATCACGCCGATCCGAACACGAAAGATGTCTGAAATGAAATTTCAGACACAACGGAGCCGGACACTCCGAGAAACCAGATCTGGGACCCACGCAGGAGGATTCGAAAGGTCCAGGATATTACAACCCACGTCTGGGGGGCATTTGTTGGCACTCAAAATGTGATGAACGGCGATCAAGCCGCAAAGACGAATGATACAACCCACTGAAGCACAGAAGCCGATGAAGATCAACTTACTGAAGACTTCTCAAGCTGCCAGAGCCTCGAGTCACCTGGAATGAACATCGAGACTTCGCCTCGGGAGAGTCGAGGTGAATCCACAACCAACCGGCAGTGCGACCAAGCCTGCCTAATGATCCGACATCGATTCCGTCGTGCCGCTACCCTACACCCGTCACCCGACCAAGGATGATGGTCCACCCGATGGCTTGCCACCTGAATGAAGACTCTCCTGAGGAGGAAGAACGCCATCGGCCCTTCATAACAAGGAACCGGAGGCTCTGGCAGCAGAAGGTCCCGATCACCCGACACGGGTTTGGCTTCTCACTATATCGGGTCCGTTAGCGGCCGAATGATCACCAGTCAAGGCGAAATTGTTTCGGATGTCGGGCCATCCCGCAAGGAAGCTCCAGGCGCGAGTCGGGACGAGCCAGAAGCGCAAAATCATAGTGCCGAAGGCCGTGTCAGAAGAAAACCCGCGTGCTCAAGCCAAACACACACGGAGTTCGGATTAAGGCCGTATGTCATGCTGAGAGCTTTGTCAACGACCCGTTCAGGTTTTCCAAGGACCGCGACGAGAGGAGTGGCCAATGGTGACCTCCGGAATCATCCCCGGACTCATCGACTAGCCTTCGGCATCCGAACAAGGCTAAAACGGCACCTCGTTTCACCGGCGCGCCCCTTAAACGGCGCCGCCATCAACGGCGCGCAAAGCACCCAAGAAGGGGGCTGTTCCCCGGTGCCAGGTTCACTGGCGCGCCCTCCGTGGCACCGTAGAACTTGGTGCTATATAAACACCTTGTTCGTCGAAGTAAAAATGGAAGAGAGAGGGAAAAATGAGGGGAATTATCTAGACAGAATTGTGAGGAAAACAGGGAGAGGGTCCAAGGGTTTCTTGCCGAAGAAGCTTCTCCCATGAGCGTCTCTGACGGTCACCGCCTTGTTCTGTTCAAAGTCCCCGACGCCGGAGAAGAAGAACTCCACTCCGTTGCTTCCGTAGGTGGGTCGTAGTGATTTCCCTATCGATCCCCTGCCGTTTGTTTCTCCTACGAATGTAATGTGAGTGCATGGGTGGGGGAGATGGCGATGATATGAGACTTATCCTCTCCCTCCCCCCCTCACCATCTCTGGGCGTCTTATCCTCTTCTATGATCTTCTTTTTAATCATTGTAAATGGCAACCGTGCGACAACGCCAGTGCCGGAATAGGCTCTGTACGATTCTCTGTGTGGAGTGAATAAACATAGCTATGGGCTAAGAAGTTTAATGGTGTTGTGGCCATCCCTGTGTTTTCTCTTCTCCCCCTTGCTGCATTTTCTTCCTGTGATCACTAACACGGTGCCGTGCAACAGTGCCGGCGCCGGGTGAGTGAATTTCTGCATGTATGTATCTATTCTACCATGCATAGAACGAACGAATGTGTTCAAGCACGGCGCCATGTGTAGCTTCCTCTATTGACCTCTGTCTCCTCTGTTTACGCATTCACCCTGCGCGAATGATTTTGTTGTCCATCTTCTCCGACACCGGCATGCCCTTGGACTCCATGGGCTACAGCAATCATTCTCCCCTCCCCGGGGTTTCTCTTCCGGTCGAACGATAAAAGTTTTCGCCGCTAGAGACATATATATATGTGTGCTCCTCCAATCTGTCTTGGGTCATCCTCTTATCTTCCCTCCTGTTCTCGACCATGAACAGGAGAAGATGAGGCCGTCCCCAGACTCCTCGTCATCTTTTTCTAAGCATCGCATGATGAATGTTGCATTAACCAGTTAACATTTATATGCACGCATATAGGCATACCTACAAACATTGACTCTAGTCTGCTAACGGTGCATGTTTTTCCCACCGCGCCGTTTTACCATCTCGTTAGTGAGATTCGGTGACCTGGGGAGGGGAACATCCCCCATGATTCTACTCCGATATCGCTCTGTCCACGGAGGGGTCATTCATTAGTAATGAGCCTCTCATGGGCCATGAGTTAACAACAACAGGGATTGATCCCAACAGACCGAAATCCACAGTCCTTAAGGGACTTCGTGGTGGCCGTGAGATGGGTGCCCCTCGTAGGCTGGCCCTCAGGGTTTTCCCCCTCAATCGATCATCCCGACTTAGACGTGGTACCGATTCGGGTCGCGTGCCCCTCGTAGGCTAGCCCTCGGGGTCTTCTCTCCCGTTATGAATCGCGCTATCCGTCTACTCTCCACCCACGGACTTGGTGCCCCTAGTAGGCTAGCCCTCGTGGTTTTCCTATCCGTTTGGGTTTGTCGGCTGCTGTTGTGCCACCCGGCCCTTAGGGGTTTACTCCACCACGTGAGTACTTCCCCGCTTCTCCCCGACAATCCTCCGGGATGGGGAGATGCTGTCAGATTTTTAGTGCGAATAAGTTAATAAACCATTTAATAATCCTAAACTTAATAAACCAGCCTGATTCGGAACAATCACCGCGCTCGAGTACGAACCTCGCGCGAGCCTATGACTTGACTTCCGGATGGCCCGAGACCGATCCGATGAATGACTGACTTACTAAAGCTTCAAAATCTTTTAATATATCTTAATAAGTCTGAAAATAAACTAATAAAATCTCGATTTCCATGAAACGGGGCTAAACCGGCGTCACCAGTAACCGGCGCGCCTTAATACGGCGTGCCTTGAAACGGCGCGCCCTAAAAGGGGCGCGCCGTTTTTACCATCACCCCCTATACCTACGCTTCGCGGCGCCGTTTTAACCTATTCCTACGGTTCCCTTGCCGTTTTAAGCTCTATACCTACGCGTACCGCACCGGTTTCATGCCGAATCTCATCGTCGTGTCGTTTCAACCCTCTCTTCACCTCCGGGGTGACTTCTGATGCTGATAATAGAATCAAATAAACCCTGTAATCAATAAATTGAATAAATTGGTTTGTCTAAACCTAAATTAGCTATTCTCATAACTTCATCATCATGCTTTAGTCTAAGCATTCATGCCGCATCAATGTAAGCCTAAGTGCATGGGCCCTTGGTATATCAAATGGCATGAGCAGAAAGCCGAGCAACGTCCGACGGGAAGCTCTTGCTACGCGTGATGGTGGTCTTCGGGCCTGAGTCCTCCGCCACGTACTGAAGGTCCGCCCTAATAAATCGTGCATGGTAGATCACAGTATCTTGCATGATCATTCGCATCCTTTGTGTAACTACCCAGAGCTCCGGATACCGATATACCGATAACATCGATACACCGATACCAAGAACTGGGGAAGCCACCTAAGAGGCTGATGAGGCCCCTGAAGGGTTAGTGGAGTTTGTCGAGGGGATGTATAGCTAATTGCAATCACAAGTGCACAAATTCGAATTAAGCAATAAGATTTAACAGAAGTGCGGATGCAATTTAAGATAACAAGAGTGCTAAAATATATATACTACTAGTCCAGAGGGCACAAGAGTGCGAGTCCACAAAGTACAACCACTCGGGGCATACCCCTGCAAAAGTACGAAAGAAGGCCAAAAAGGCAACCGGTCTACTGCTGGCGGCTAAGGACGGTCTCCAAGCACTCGGGAAACACCGGGAGACGGAGGGCGCGGCTCACCTAAAAGGAGAAGGGTGAGTCACAACCAGACTCAGTAGGGATCACGCGGATCCCTACCTCGTGCTAAACATGCGTACATGCAAAAGTAAAAGTAATTAGGGCATGCATTTAAATAAATGAACAGGTAATGGCATGATTAAAACTGAAGACTGAAAGCTGTAAATCTAACTGAACAGGTATAACAGCTAGGCATGACAATAATAAATAAATCCAAGCGACAGAAACTAAATCTACCAACAGAAAATGCCTGAGCCAGTCAAGTGACGGGAAGAAGGAAGACCACCAGAAAGAAGAAACCAGATGCGTCCACTGACGGCTTACACTGCGTCTCAAGCACTCGCAAGTCTGGATCGCGACAAGCAGAGCGCGTAAAAGTATCAAACCAAGTAACTAGTCAGAGTGACACTTGTCAGTGTCAGACCAAGCCTCTAACCACGTGTGCACACACTGACTGTCGCCTGAGCCATGCCCTCTAGCTAGTTTTCTCGCTCAGTAGGACGCTACCGTTGGCTGGGAGCCCACGGAACTAGCTTAAAAACCGTGTGACGGGAACACCCCTCCACCTCTCCCAGGTGGGTCGACTCTCGAGGTCGCTGGGCTACGACTAGTGGCTCCATCACAAGGAAAGAAAAAGGCTATTCTATTGGGATCTAAAATACGCTATCATTTGGAAAATAATTTAACCACGGTGATATTTAACGAAAAACCACATAATTAGCTAAAAATAACCGCTACTAGAGATGGGCGGTTAGGACAGGGCCGCACCAGGGTTGGACGGTCCAAGTCTGGCCGCTCAACTGGACATAAACGGTTCCACCCTGACCGTGCTAAGAAGTTGGACGGTTGGGTCTGGGCCGCGCCACTATATCAGCTAATGACATAATGAGGTTAAGCGGTTTAAAACTGGCCGCATAAACATAAGCGGTCCCTAATGGGCCGCACGACAAACGATGGACGGATGGGTCAAAGACCGCATCCACGAACCGCCATTGGGGGTCAACAGCGAGAACGGTCTTACGATAGACCGCATAACGGAGATGGACGGTTCGAGTCTAGCCGCTCCAACAAGGATGGGCGGTCTTGTTTGGGCCATTCTAGTGTGCCTCCCTATGGTCCCAATGATAAACGGCTGGGGTATAGCCGCATAAGGACTTACACGGTCCAGGTTGGACCGCACCAAGGGGGTTAGACGGTCTGGTCTGGGCCGTTCATATAATGAACGGTCCAATGGTGACCGCACAAGTGGCGTAACAGGGGGACGGAACCTCACTGGGTCGGAAACCCGCCCGGAGGGCTACAACGAGCTGGAAAAAAAGAAAAATGAAACCTGCCAAGCTATCCAGCCAATCCACAACCATACATGCTATCAAAACGGAAAATGAAGCCTATAACAATTGATTTTAACAATTTAAACGAAAATAGGCTAACATGGGGAAATGCACGAAAACCTAGGAAAATGACCTCGGATCATGATGCATGAGGTACTGAAATGTTCCTAGCGACGTAGGGATTCCATCCCCCTACCTCGATCGCGATGAAAACAGCGTCCTGCGTGCGCACGAGCTGCGAACCACCGCGTGTTGAATCGCTTGATCCAGTCACCTCGCTCCGCGGTTCGAGATGAAACTTACGTCACCGCGCTCCCTCGTCGCCAGCTCCCCAACGGTAACTCCCTCAACACCTGTAGTGGCCTGGACGGACCCGGATCCCAAAGAGGGAGAGAGAGAGCGAGAGGGGAGAGAGAGAGCGAACGAGAGAGAGAGAGAGAGAAAAAGTGAGGAGAGAGAGAGATCGAGTGATATTTTATAAATATATTTTTTTTTGAAAATTTAACTCCAATTGTAATTTAACCCTCAAATAAGTGAAATTGTATATATGATCTATTTGGAATTACGTAAATGCATTAGTTCAGGATTAAATTCTAAACATTTCCAATTAATTCCCGAAAAATGTCAGAAAATTCCTAAAAATCCAAAAAAATAGTCAAAAATTATTAAATGGATTCTGGGTCCGAACCACTAAAGATCCGTTAAGGCACGGGCCTTACACTTTGCATCTTTTATTCCGGCCTCGACAGCCCATTATCTCGGCAATTAATCAAAGGTTTTCCCTCCTCGTGGGGGATGTAATTAACGTCATAGTCTTTATGGTATGACAGACTACTGGTCTCGACCGAATCTCACTCTCGCCCGATACGAGTCAGAATGAGCGCACAATAAACTCGTCATGCACGTGACTGGCACGCCTGCATAGTCAATCAGTCAGTTAACTACCGGTTAGTTAATTGGTTGATCGACACGTGAAATAAACCAAATAAACTTAAGTGATAATAGACAGCAAAATATCGGTCAAACACATCTGTAAAGGGAATTTTGAGTGGACCAAAGCTGCCTCCCAGACTTTTCTTGTCATAAAGGAGCTCATGATCAAAGCCCCTTGTAGACACGCTATTTCTGACATCCCCTGAGAAAATCTCATATTACTATATGACGTCCCGCAGTGGCTTTCGCATTCTGAATCGCGTGAGTGCTTCCTATTTTCGAGTCTTTTTCGTCCCTCTGAGTGGGTAACGTAGCACTCCTACAGCATCCGGAAATCGCCTCGTCGCGGAAATCATGTGGCATACTGACGGCATCACCACTAATCGGACGCATCAGAAGTTTCCGAAATCAGGAGGATGTCTGGCGGATGGCTGCCGACGGCCTTTCGGGGGGATCCGGAGGCTTTTCAAGGAGGCGTCCCGGCCTCTGGACGCCTTCATCAATGTGAAAAAATATAAAAATAAAAAATAAATAAAATAATAATATTCATGAAGGCGTCCAGTTGCCTGGACGCCTTCATCAATGTGAAAAAATATAAAAAATATAAAAATAAATAAAATAATAATATTCATGAATGAGTCCACCTGCTTGGACGCCTTCATCAATGTGAAAAATATAAAAAATAAATAAAATAATAATATTCATGAAGGCGTCCATCTGTCTGGACGCCTTCATCATCTGGCTCACGGGCGCCCCCGATCCCCCGCTCGATCTGTCGTTTCAGAAAAATCAAAGAATATAAGGACGTCTTGCCAGCTAGACGCGCCCACTCGTGAGTCACGGGTGCCCACCGAAACCACGCGCTTTACCCACTGTCTACGGCTTTCGGCGAAATTCCGGTGGGCTTTTATGAAGACGTCCAGTCTCCTGGATGCCTTCATAAAAAGTTAAAAATAAAAAAATAAAAAATATATTAATTTATTGATGGAGGTGTCCAGGGTCCTGGACGCCTCAATCCACTTCCCCTCTATAAATAGAGGATCCCCTCCTTCGAAGGAAAGGGGGTTCAGATCCGACAGAGGAAGGAGAGACTCTGCCGGATCCCATTTCTAACTCGTGGGACTTTTGTAGGGGAGGTTCTACCGGCTTCTCGGGTGCCCGCGCTCGCGAGAGGAAGGTCATCTTCATCCACCGTGCTTCCACGTCGTCCCTACGCTACCGAAGCTCTGCCGGATCCCGCCATCGGCGCACTCAATAAGCCAACTCTCTCCCCTTTTCTTCTTAGTTCTTTTGCATTCATCATCTCGTATTCTCCATCTCCCTTCATAAGGGAATCTTCGTCGATATACGTTTGCATAATTCCATTCATCATAGCATTTTCCTCCTACTCGTGTCCGAGAGGGGTTTAAAAATAACACCAACCAGGTGTGTGTCTTGTCATGATTTCATTACTTTTCATCGCAAGGGATTGATACTACACTGCCATCCTCTAATTCCATTTGTTTATTGTCTGTTGTTTTGCAAGGGTAACCAAGGAAAGTCCTCTCCATCCGCCGGCCGAAGGGAGAGGAAGAAACAACCCGCCATCTCCCGCTCTTGAGGTAGGCGTGATCACTTTCTTATTTTGGGGTCTCCGGCCCCTGACAATCACATCATACTCTCGAGGCCGCGGAGAGTCATTTCCCGCAATGGCCGTTTGAATTTCTGTCTCTATATTTTTATGCTGCTCTTATATCTGTCATACTCTCGAGGCCGCGGTGAGTCATTTCCCGCAATGGCCGTTTGAATTCCTGCCTCTATATTTTTATGCTGCTCTTACACCTGTCATACTCTCGAGGCCGCGGTGAGTTACTTCCCACAATGGCCGTTTGAATTCTGTCTCTCATATCTTGAACTGCTCTATTCTGTCATACTCTCGAGGCCGCAGCGAGTCACTTCCCGCAATGGCCATTTGAATTCTGCCCCTTTTTATATCTTGTATTACTCTCATATCTGTTCATATTCTCGAGGCCGCGGTGAATCATTTTCCGCAATGGCCGTTTAAATTTCTATCATTTACATTCCGTGTTATTCTCGCATCTTCTCATATTCTCGAGGCCGCGGCGAGTCACTTCCCGCAATGGCCGTTTAAATTGCTATCATTTAAATTCTGCACTATTCCCATCTCCCGAGGTCGCGGAGAGTCATTTCCCGTAATGACCGTTTAATCCCCATATCTTGTTATATTGCATCTGTCCTACTCGCCCCGCCGGAGCAAGCTCCCGTGGTGGTCTCTCTTCCCTCTTCTCTCTTCTTTCTGTGTTGCAGCAAAATGAGCCCCTCGTGCGCTCCGCTTCTTCCTCCCCCGGTAATTAATTCCGCGTGACGTCACTCACATATTGGCGATCACGGTGGGACTTGATAACGCAAAAGTTCGTCGTTTAAAACACGCGCGCTAACAATCTTAAAACCGAACTCGCACAAAATGATCAAAAGAGAACGTAGTACTATGACAAGCACGGGTCGAATCCACAGGGAAGAAGAGATTTTTAGAGTTAAAAACCTTAGAGTCCTTTGAAAAACACTTGTGATTTGGATTTGCTTAAAGAAAATAGTGAAATGATGAACAAACCGAACACTTAATTGAAAACACCATGACTATGCGCTTATGCTATAGAAAATAATTGCATGAAGTGGAAAGAAGATATAGAAGAAAGAGATAGAGAGGGAAGAAGAGAAAGAACTAGATCAAGAGAACAACTCCTTTCATTAACTTAAAAGAAAGAGTACATGAAATGTGAAACAAGTTTATACTAATGACACAATGAGATTACAATGAAGTGAAATATCACAAAAGTAATAACACAAGAAAAGCCTGGAGTTTGGAGATGGTAGCAGCAATGGTGATGATAGCGCCGTCCTCTCTTGGCCTTGGATCACGAACAATCTTGTGGAAGATGTCGTCTACGTCGGGATGAAGTCGCCTTCGTCGTTGAAGCAATCTTTGGAGGGTGAATAACTTTGAACCCAAGAGGAATTATGGGATGTCCAAGAAGAAGAAGTTGAAGAGGGGGAATCAGAGAGAAAAGAAGAGAAGAAGAGTTTCAAAATAGAGACATAACAGAAACTAGCACCTCGGATGAACAGTGAAATCACAGGACAGTAAGTTGAAAAACGAGAAATATCTTAAAAACCAGAAAGAATTAGAAGATGAGCAAGAAGAAGAAGTTGTAGAACACGTAAAAACCAAGAACTTTTATGAAGACAGCAAGAGCAGAAAATGACTAGAAGAGGGAGAAATAAGGGAAAGAACAGAGAACAATACTGGGTCGCAGATGAACAGGACAGCACAGTGAAAAATACGAAATATCTTGAAAACCAGAAAGAATTAGAAGATGAGCAAGAAGAAGAAGTTGTAGAAGACTTAAAAATGAAGAACTTTTATGAAGAACACAAAAGGCGAAAATGAACTTACATGGAAGAAACCGGAGGCCTAAGGTTGGGAGAGAAAGAGGGAGAGTGAAAGATTGCCAAAAGAAAAGACCCCCCTTTTCCTCCTTGCCATGGGCTATTTATAGGGAAAGTTGATTAGATAGAGGGTGGAGATTATATCAAAAGGAGATGGATGGCTGAGATTCAAGTGGAATATGATGCATGGGGAGGAGAAAAAGTAGGTGGGCACCCCCTTTCTTGGACTTTAGGCACCCCATTTCTCAAGGCTCATCATGTCTCTCCTTTATTTCAAACTTTGAATGTCCTTTTCCTCCTTTTCAAACTTAAACTTTAGATTCTTCCTTTTCAAACTTTGAATTCGAAATTTTGAACATTCCTTTCCCTCCAACTAAAATATTTTGATTCTTTATTTGACTTGGTCAAAATGGTGATGACCCTTTTGTCCCCGGCTTCTTTTGTAATTACCTTCGGTGTCCTACACACACACAATTACACTTTAGTCCATAAAAATTACCACAATGTGCACATCAATCTCAAATGCTCATAGTTATGCAATGGAGAATTAATGCTCATGGCCCTCAACTTCAAATTATTAGATAAAATTATCAAATTAATCAATTTACGTGAAAGCTCCAATTTAAATGCGGAGTTGAGGTTAATTATGAAATATGCATAATTACCTAATTATATGCACATTAAATGGTGTTTATGCGATGTATTATCATAAGAAATGGAGACTTATCACACCCCCCAACTTGAACATTGCTACTCCCTTAGCAATGTAAACAATTATAAAATTAGGACTAGCAAACACTCATGTGTCACAGATCATGGCAAGAACATTATGCATAATGATTTATACTTTGGAGTATTACAAGTTCAAGTAGAATGCATTTGGTATAAATTTCATCAGTCCATGTGTTTAGACCTTTCCTCAGGATACACTCAAAATTAAATATCTCTTTGTGTATGAGTGATATAACTTGACTAGTGACTTCCAAACAATCTAGATGAATGAGTCTTCTACCTTTCACTTAAAGATGATTTTCAATTCTGCTCACCTCTTGAATTGAGCTTCTCGAATTACAGGTAGCTTCACTCTGCCAGTTTATACTTCTTTTTTTTTTTTTTTGACACACGGTGCTGCACATCTCTTCGCCGTTTGACGCGAACCTCAACTCTTGCCTTAGGAGAAGCAGGCCCGGTTACTAAGTTCAGGGGCATTTTCCATGTGTTTTTTTTTTGGCATGTAGCTTTTTCCTCACGATTATGTTCAACGAATGGACATAATATTCATCACCACCTAAGTGTCAAGTAAAATTCCCATCATCCTAATGTTTGTCATCCACCGATCTTGTTATTGTGTAATTGTGTGCAAGTTCAATAGAATTTTCAGGTGTATTCTGAGGAAAAGGCTAAAGACATAACCAATTAATTCATCCCTTTAATTTACAACTTTCACATGTAAGACTCTAAGTCCTATCATTCTAAGAAAAGTTTATCATCATGAAATATGAACATGAAACACGTGTTAGAGGTGTGATGAAAGGTTGTAATTATTTTGAGGAAATTCGAGCTCAAGCTACCCCCCAACTTAGGTGATATTGTCCCTAATGGCATGAGTAAGATATAGAAATGAAATAAAGCCATAAAAAGTAGAGGGAAGGATAGATACGACATGAGAGAGAGATGTCGTCATCAAAGAAATATTACTCCATGCTCCATGCTCCTTAGATAAAAGAAGAAAATCAATCAAATTTTTTTTTTTGAAAAGAGACAGGATAATTGGGTTGTCTCCCAAGAAGCGCTAAGTTTAACGTCTTCAGTCAGACACAATATAGCTCACAATGGGTCACTCAGCCTGAGAGAGTCCTCCTGCAGCATTGGAAGATTTTCAATGTAAGGTTTCAAACGTTGACCATTGACAGTGAAAGTTTGACCAGTTTTAGGATCAAGAATTGTTACTGCACCATGGTTAAATATTTTAATTACCACATATGGTCCATCCCATCGAGATTTCAATTTACCGGGGAATAATCGCAGCCTAGAGTTAAAAAGCCAAACTTTTTGGTCAGGTTGAAAAGATTTTCTCAAAATGTGCTTGTCATGAAAGGCTTTGGTCTTAGCTTTGTAGATCTTGGAATTTTCATAGGCTTCATTGCGTAGCTCCTCCAACTCATTGAGTTGGAGAGCTCTATGGGAACCAGCTTGGGCCAAGTCCAAATTCACTTGTTTTATTGCCCAGTACGCCCTATGTTCCAGCTCAATTGGTAGGTGACAGGCTTTTCCAAAATCAGCCTATAGGGGGACATACCTATGGGAGTTTTGTAGGCAGTCCGATAGGCCCAAAGAGCATCATCCAATCTTTCAGACCAATCCTTCCTATCGGGCCGAACAGATTTTTGCAAGATGTTTTTGATTTCTCGATTGGATATTTCCACTTGGCCACTTGTTTGGGGGTGGTAGGGGGTGGCGATTTTGTGAGTGATCCCATATTTCTTAAGTAAAGCTCGAAATTGGGAGTGAGTAAAATGTGAACCCCCGTCACTGATGATAGCCCTGGGACACCCAAATCTAGAGAAGATATTCTTACGAACAAATTTCATCACAACTTTATGATCATTAGTCTGAGTGGCTATTGCTTCTATCCATTTAGACACATAATCTACGGCCACAAGAATGTATTCGTTTCCAAATGATGCTGGAAATGGTCCCATGAAATCAATCCCCCAAACATCAAAAATTTCAACAATTAAGATGGGATTGAGTGGCATCATGTCTCTCTTAGAATTGTTCCCCACAGCTTGACACCTTAGACATGTCTTGCTAAATTCATAGGCATTCTTGAAAAGTGTGGGCCAGAAGAACCCACTTTGCAGGACCTTAGCAGCAGTTTTCTTACCTGAGAAATGTCCCCCGCAAGCAAGATTGTGACAGAAATTTAGCACAGATTGTTGTTCCTCTTTAGGGATGCACCTCCGAATTATGTGATCAGGACCTCTGTAAAATAGCTCCGGGTCCTCGCAGAAATAATGCTTAACCTTGGCGAAGAAATGATCCTTCTCCTGCTTAGACCACCCTCCCGGAATCTGTCCTACCGCCAAGTAATTGACTATGTGAGCATACCAGGGGGTTGAGGTGTGAGAGATGGAAAGAATTTGCTCAGCAGGGAAGGAATCGAACATAGGAGCACTTTTAGGAGTTATAATCCTAGACAAGTGATCAGCAACAACATTCTCCAACCCCTTCTTGCCTTTGATTTCCAAATCAAACTCTTGTAACAAGAGAATCCATCGAATGAGACGGGGTTTAGCTTCCTTCTTGGACAGCAAAAATTTTAAAGCTGAGTGATCGGAATAAACAATGACGTTTGCCGCTAATAGATAAGATCAAAATTTCTCAAGGGCAAAAACAACAGCTAACAATTCCTTTTCCGTGGTGGTGTAGTTCATTTGGGCATCAGCGAGGGTGCGGCTCGCGTAGTAGATCACCACGGGTTTCTTTTCAACTCTTTGTCATAGTACAGCTCCTATAGCATAGTCTGAGACATCACACATGATCTCAAAAGGGAGCGACCAATCAGGAGATTGGAGAATAGGAGCTTGTGTGAGGGCTGCTTTCAAAGAATTGAACGCCTCTAGACAGGACTCATCAAAATGAAACGGAGTGTCCTTGGCAAGCAATTGTGTAAGTGGTCGAGCAATGGTGGAGAAGTTTTGAATGAATCTGTGGTAGAATCCTGCATGGCCAAGAAAGGAACGGATCTATTTGACCGAAGAAGGGGGAGAAAGATTAGAAATCAGATCTACCTTGGCTTTGTCAACTTCTATTCCCCTCTCTGAAACCACATGGCCTAAAACGATCCTTCTTTTACCATGAAGTGGCTCTTCTCCCAGCTCAACACTAGATTCGACTCAATGCACCTTTTCAATACCCGAGTTAAGTTTCCCAAACAATCTTCAAACGAATCACCAAACACTGAAAAGTCGTCCATAAAAACTTCCAAGCATTCTCCCACCATTTCAGAGAAAATGGACATCATACACCGCTGGAATGTGGCAGGGGCGTTACAGAGCCCAAAAGGCATTCTTCTAAAAGCAAACGTGCCATAGGGGCATGTGAAAGTTGTTTTCTCTTGATCTTCCGGG
>JAHNEJ010001610.1:0-288051 GCA_022559845.1 Amorphophallus konjac | reverse complement strand
TCATCTTTTCGGCCACTAGGTCGGTAATGGAGAGTGAGGGACCGACCCTATCCCTATATTTCTGCAAGAACCTTTTCTGAACTACTTCAAAATTCTCGGCCTCGCGGGGCTCCAGAGAATAGAACCACTCAAGCGCGGGACCATCCAATGATCTCCGAAAGAGGTACGCCAGGGACCTCTGATCATTTTGCCAGTAGGAGGACTCATACATGAAGTCCTTGAGGTGAATGAAGGGGTTGCCGGTACCGTTGTATCTGCGGTACGTGGGCATTTCGGAAGGAGGAAGATGAATGACAGGGAGGATTGGCAAAGCAACCTCCGGGGTGGCTTTCACGTCCACCATCTTTCTCAGATTTTGAAACTGCTCATCCATGCGATTGAACCTATTGAGGAGCGATTGGGCGAGCTCCTCTGGGGGTGAAGGTGGCACTTGCCATTGGGGGAGAAACTGTCTCCCGGAGACTTGAGGGGGAAACCCGGAATGAGAGGGAACTGTCGGACCACCGACAGTTGGTCCTGGCTGAAACGGTGTGTGAGGAACACCGGGAGTTTGAGATTGTGACGGGAATTGGAATGAGGGAGGTTGTTGGCTCGCTTGTCCTTGAAGCGAGGGAGACTGGGTGGCTTGCGCCAATGAAGGAGATGGAATGGCCTGCACGGACTCGTGGAGAGGTGCGATAGCCGGAGTTGACTCCTGGGGCGTGGGGGAAACAGATTTCCCCTTTAGAATGGCCTGGAAGGCCCGGAGCTGTTCAGAGGTAAGCTCCGTGTTGGCGAGGACGCCCAG
Source organism: Amorphophallus konjac (assembly GCA_022559845.1). Taxonomy (NCBI): domain Eukaryota; kingdom Viridiplantae; phylum Streptophyta; class Magnoliopsida; order Alismatales; family Araceae; genus Amorphophallus; species Amorphophallus konjac. The sequence goes on along the minus strand of JAHNEJ010001610.1, from coordinate 287,264 downwards.
TAAGGAAGTGATATCCTGTGGCGGGGACGTGTCCCCGGCGAGTAACATGCACCTCATGCGAGGGGTCATGAGAAGGACCCGAGTCCATAGCATAGACTCGCGGGTCGGCTGTCAAACCACGACTAGGGTGGTTCTCCTCAGAAGACTCGTGAGACATGCTCACAGTTTTCCCAGAACGCAAAAACATACACTAGCAAGTAGGTAGCAGAGATTATCAAGCAAGTGGATGCTTTTACGTCCTTTTTTTGTGTTTTGATTTTGATGATTTTTTTTGTATTTTTAGCGAGATCCGAAGTTCACACAAAATGGGGACCCTAGTTTGTTTTTGTTTCACCGCCGTGTCAGCTAGGGTCTCTCGTCTCACCACGAACGAAATGACTAACTCCGGGGAACTTCAATGGTACAACCAGCCCAGTGAACGAAGAGGAGATTCTTCGATGTCGGGGACTTACGGAGGTCCCAGTGTAGGAGATTCTAGTCCGTTGAGAGGAATTCCCAAACGGAGAGTCCTTCCTTCACCGGGAAAGGGTGATCCTCAAAAAATGAAAAAAAGATAGAAAGGAGGAATAGATGTATGCAATGGAATGCTGACAGATATATGGAGTGGGAAAACAACAAAAATAACAGACATATAATAACAAACAACCAAACAACTGACAGTGCTGCCGTGAGCACAACGGGGGCGCACGCGGGCGCCAAGATGGAGGGGCACGGAGGGTGCCGAACTTGCAAGGGTAGCCGAGAGGAAGCAGTAGAAGTCCCACCGTGATCGTCAATCTGTGAGCGACGTCACGCGGTTCGGAGTAGAGCTGGATGCGGGGAAGAGGAAGAGGCGGAGAGCGCGCGGGCTCCTTCTTTTTTGTTTGTTTTGTTTGCTGCAACACAGAAATGAGAGGAAAGAGAGAAGGGGCCACCACGGGAGATTGCTCCGGCGGGGCGAGCGGGACAAGTATGATATAGCAAAATATGGGGATTAAACGGCCATAGCGGGAAGTGACTCGCCGCGACCTCGGGGGGACGGGAATGATGCAAAAATTAAATAACAAGAATTGAAACGGCCATTGGGGAAGTTACTCGCCGCGGCCTCGAGAATATGAACAGAATATAACAGGATATAGAGAAAATATGAGAACAGAAATTTAAACGGCCATTGGGGAAGTGACTCGCCGCGGCCTCGATGATATGAGCAGAATATAACAGAATATAAAGAGAATATAAGAACGGAAATTTAAACGGCCATTGGGGATGTGACTCGCCGCGGCCTCGATGATATAAGCAGAATATAACAAAGCATAAAGAGATTTATAGGAATAGAAAATTAAACGGCCATTGGGGAAGTGACTCGCCGCGGCCTCGATGATATAAGCAGAATATATAACAAAATATAAAGAGAATATAGGAAACAGAAATTTAAACGGCCATTGGGGAAGTGACTCGCCGCGGCCTCGATGATAAGATGTGATCGCCAGGGGCCAAAAGACCCCAAAATAAGAAGGTGATCGCGCCTACCTCAAGAGCGGGAGATGGCGGGTTGCTTCTTCCTCTCCTTCCGGCCGGCCGACGGAGAGGGCTTTCCTCGGGTACCCTTGCAAGACAACGACAAATAAATGACAAGTGGATTAGAAAGATGGAGGTGTAGTATTCGAATCCTTGCGATAAAAATAACGAAATGATGGCAAGACACACACCTGGTTGGTGTTATCTTTTAAACCCCTCTCGGACTCGAGAAGGAGGAAAATGAGATGATGGATGTAAGAAGTATAAGAGAAGAGGCCCCCTTGTGAAGGGGGATAGATGATGCAATATGATGAATGTAAAGGACTATGGAGAAAAAGGGGAAGAAAAGGCTTATTGGATGAGCCGAGGGTGAAATCCGGCGGAGCTCCGGCAGCGTGGGGACGACGTGGAAGCGCGGTGGATGAAGACGACCTTCCTCTCGCGAGCGTGAGCACCCGAGAAGCCGGCAGAACCTCCACCTACAAAAGAACCCACGGGTTAGAAAAATGACTCCGTAGCCTCTGGGCTGCGGCAGCCTATCGGATCACTGCTTAGCTCCTTAGAACTGAGGGGGTGGGCCTCTATTTATAGAGCTCCGGAAGGTGGAGGCGTCCAGGACTCTGGACACCTCCATCAGGGCCGAAATAATATTTTATTCTATTTTTATTGATTTTTTTAGAATACTTTTATGGGGGCGTCCAGGGTCCCGGACGCCTCTAACAGGTCCACCGAAAACCGACGACGGCCGCACGCGGTTTGGCACAACGCGTGGTTTTGTGAGCGGCGCCTCGTGATTCAGAAATGGGCGCGTCCAGTCAGCTGGACGTCTCTAAATTTGGCTTTTTTCACACACGACAAACCGTCGTTCGGTGGCCGGCGCCCGTGAGTGAGTTAATGGAGGCGTCCAGGGGCCTGGACGCCTCCAAAAGTTTATTATTTTTTATTATTTTTGTCTTTTATGCCAAGGCTGGCATTTTATATATTTTTTTACATGTTTTTATGGAGGCGTCCAGAGGCCTGGACGCCTCCATTAATATATATACATTTTTTTTAATTTTTTTATTTTTATATGCCAACTGGCAATATATATATTTTTTTATATTTTCTTTTTATGGAGGCGTCCAAATGCCTGGACGCCTCCATTAATTTATTATTTTTTTATTATTTTTTTATTTTTTTTATTTAATTTTGGGCCCTGAAGAAAAAAAAAAATAAATCAAAATCATGGGGGCGTCCAGGGGCCTGGACGCCCCCATTAAGACCCACCCGGGTCCTTGGATCAGGCGTCGGCGGCCGCCTGGCAGACCCCCTTCTTGATTCCGGAACCTCTTGATGCGTTCGACTGGTGTTGATGCCGTCCGAATGCCGTGACGGGACGGTTCCGGATGCTGAAAAGGGCGGAAGAAGACTCAGGAAAAGGAAGCACTCGAGCGATTCGAAATGCGTAGGCCATCGCGGGGCGTCGTATAGTAATATGAGACTTTCTATGAGACGTCAAGAATGGCGTGTCTACAGGTACCAAATAGAGACCAATTCGGAGACCGAAATAATCGGTCGCATAACCGAGACCGTTTCAGCGACCGCATGTATATCGGTCGCTAATCGGTCGCTATTATTGCGACCGAATTAACTTCGGTCTCCCGTCGGTCGCTGATGCCGTTATACTTCCTACTACGACCCCCGCCCGCCCGAGCCCTCCCGCCCGAGCCCCCCCCCTCCCGCCCGAGCCCCCCCTCCCGAGCCCCCTTCCCCTGCGGCCCCCTCTCCGCCCTAGCCCCCCTCCCCGCTCCCGCCCGAGCCCCCTCCGCCGGAGCCCCCCCTCCGCCCGAGCCCTCCCGCCCGAGCCCCCCTCCTCCGCCGGAGCCCCCCTCCCCGTGCTGCCTCCCGCCCGAGCCCCCCTCCGCCGGAGCCCGTCGCCGCGCCGCTCGCGTCGAGTCGCCGTCGCCGCTCGCCCTGCCGTCGTCGCCCTCCGCAGGTACCTCTCTCTCTCTCTCTCTCTCTCTCTCTCTCTCTCTCTCTCTCCCTTCCCCCTCCGTCACCGGCCTGCTCCCCTCCCCCGCCGGCGGAATATCGGGACAAACAGCGCACCGGCGGCTAACGGGGTCTCGTCAACGCGACGTGCAGGGACAAGCAACCTGTTGTCATCAGGACCACTACGAACCGTTGCCGTTGGCCGACGGTCGCTGTTTTGTTGCGCTGGAGGACACGGACGGGGGGGTATCATGCCCTCACACGGCAGCCACAGAAGATACATAACACACCTCCCTCTTTCACACGTCAAACACCACCCCACCCCACTCTACTCTGGTGGCTGGCGAGTGAGGTTTCCCGGGGACTCGCTCTTGAAGTTAATCGAAGGGCGTCCCAGAACCCGCGCTGGCCTGCGGGGGACGTGTGGAGATAACGAGCGAGGGGAGAACGTGTGGCTGGGCAAACGTCTCGATCGGTTTTTGTTCTCCACCTCCGTCTTTATTTTATCGTGGCCTGATTTAATAAAAAAGAATTAGAATAGGAGAGAGTGACTTAATAATTTTAATGACAGAACTGATGATGTTTCAGGCTTAATTTCCCCCTCTTCCAAAGTTGGGATGCAACCAATTGCAAACCATTGAGCAGGGCCAAGCCCTTTGACAAGCTCATCAGCTGGATCATTAAGATGTGGGGGGGGGGGGGGGGGGTAGTAATTAACCTTCCGATCGAGTTCCTGAACGCTAACCCAAAAGCGCCCAAGTCTACAGTAGGAGCATCGTCAAAATTTGTCTTCACACCACTTCCAGTACATGCAGGAGTACTCCACTTCTGAGTTTCCTTGGCACTTTAAATGAAAATCCCCGGCTTTTTTCTCACCAAACCATAGAGTTGAACTCGTTTAAAGCTAGCCCGTCTGTCTACTAAGGATGAGAGACAGGGTGACGGTTACCTCTCGTCAGACACAAATTTACATGTAGATTTCCAAACATGCCAGCAGATCCTGAGGTAACAAAGGGGGATGTGATATTTGTCCTCGGGACGTTGTGTGAACAGGGGAGAGGCGCACTCCAATAATTCCATGAATGATGATTCGAGGAAGAGCTCATCCACACCTAACTTGCTGTACATCATGATATAACGAGGGGCATGTGCAAGATGGGTTCTTGATATATATGTGCTACGGATCTAATCTGGCATAGGTTGTACGTGTAGGGTCGGAACTGTTATTTATGGCCAGAGTGCCGTTGACTGGGAGAGCAGAACTAATAAAAGGGCCCTCTCTTTCGAAGTCATTCACCCCATCACCTATCGGTTGGGTGCCTATCCAACCACTGTACATATGTGGACAAATTAAAACTTCTTGCAGCTCCTCCGGTTAATGGGTGGGTGCGTGTTCAGCTCACGCCATATTTTCGAGAGGAAAAGAATAGTGACCCGGACGCGTGGTCCCAGAGGAACCCACAATGCTTTTCCCCGCAGGCCGTCGCACCATGCAGCTCATTTGGAGTGGGGGAGATGCATGTACTAGCAGTACAGATTGCCAGCATGAGAACAGGGTTATCCTTCTGGTCTGCATGCAACCGTTGAGAGCAGTTTCCCGCATCGACTCAAATTGAAGATATCCGCCTCATCTGTACTACTGTGTTGCGGAAACGTCGCTGTCTGCAAATTGCAAGGTCGATTGAGGTCAGGATAAGCTGAATACCAAGCATAATTTTCAAGCGGTTACAGGGACAGAAACCTAAAAGAAATTATAACCATTTGATAACTTGGCCCTATGCTCTAGTATCAGAGATTCAGGTATAGGATTATTGGTATATTACTTTAGTAGATTAAGGAAGAGAGTAGATCTGCTATATCTGATAGGTAACATCTAACATCCATATCCATGTGTGCGCTCAGCATAACATACTCTTTGCCTTACAATTGACCCATCCTCTCTCTCAAGTAAAGCCCCTTATTTGCATCTCTTTTCTCAATTCATTCTCATAAATCTTCTATGACTATAAGTTGTCAAATATTATTACAATTCCAGTCACCTTGACATCAAGAAGTTTCTAGCTGGCCACAGGCTGTCAGGTACCTATGAGGATTAGTTACAATGTTTTTCTAAAAGTTTTTCTTCCTCCATCTGTTTGTTTAAAGACCTATCATACTATCTTATCCATCCTCAGTAATAAAATGGGGTTTAAGATTGCACCATATTTACTAATGTTCAAAAAGTAACATTGTATGTTTTGATGAGTGAAAAAGTGTCATTTAATGGTTATAAATGTTTCTGTCCTGCATCAGATTTGGTATCAGAGCATAAGGGAATCAACTTATTTTTATAAGTTGAGGTCCTACATTTTGTAATCAGTATGCTTCCTCTTCCGATTATTTTTACTGCATATTTACCTAATGGACAACGAGCAGAAATTGATGTACATGAGTCGGAAGATAAGAATTGGATTTCACCTGACATTGTTAAGTCACTTGCTAAGACCGGAGAAATTGTTATTGAGGGTGACCGTGTATTTGTGGAGTTCTCTAAGAAGTTCAAAACAGTCACGTATGATGATGGAGCTTGGTGTGACATTGGGTCAATGGCTGCCCCATTCATTATTTTAGGAAGAAAGTGGTTAGAAGAAAGAAGTGCGGTTATTGATTCAGAAAGAAAAACATGCACTTTGAGTTTAGTGTTATTTTCTTGTATTTTCGTAATTAAATTAAGGTTTATTTTTAGTTTAGTGTTATTTAGTCGGTTATGTGTTTTGTTAATTTTAATAGTTAGGGTATTGTTGGATGAAAAGTAAAGTGTGTTTTATTATTGTCTTATTCAGTAATGATACCATCAATTTCTTTACTTGATTTCTGCATAGCTAGTGACAGTGTTGTCTTTAAGCTAAAAAGTATCATGCTATATTTTATTTCTGCTAAATAGCTAGTGAAAGTGTTGTCTTTATGTTGGATGTTAAAATAAAATTCCTGTTTTCATTGTGTACATGTATTGCCAATTTCACATGTTACTGCTATGTTTTTAGATTGTGTTATTATCTTGTCAATATTTAATTAGTTGGGTGTTGTATGTGAGCTGAGATGCGTGGGTGCAACCTAACATTGCACGCATCTTAGGAGAGCGTGTTAAGCCCGTGCCAATCAACCTACCCGTTCAAGACTTTGGGATTGATATGCACGTTCTCATTTTGAATGATGAGAATGTGTATATCTAACTCAAAGTCTTGAATTGTCCCGTTTGGACAGTCTGTGAATGTTTGATCGCACTTAGGTGGTTAATTACTATATGTGTTTGTGTTGTTTGTTAAAAATTTTGGCTGCGTCTTCTCACTCCTCTCTGATATACCTTTATTGATTTTGATTATTTTCTTAACCACTTATTAGTAAGTGTTTAAGAAAATTTCTTAATCAATAAATATTTTGTGGTATATCGGAGAGGTGTGGGGAGATGCTGCCGAAATTTTTAGCAAACAACACAACACATATAGTAATTAATCGTGCGATCAAACCTTCACAGATGGGTTAAAAAGTGAAGATCTAAATGATATTTCCGTCCTATTTAAAATGGCAGACATGGACGATGTGAGGTAAGGGTTGTACTTTTTATTTTGTTAAACATGTTAAAGTTTTGTGTGTTTACATTTCATTCGCATAGGGAAAATGTCTGAAGATCGTTCATGGATGTACCGTAGAGTAGTTGATCAGGTGGTGTCTATAGAATTTAAAAATGGAGTTGAGAGATTCATTCAGTTTGCTTTGAGAAATTCTATTGAAGCTGTAGATTGTGAGGGTCGTATCCGATGTCATTGTGTAGTCTGTAAGAATTTGAAGTGGCTGACAACATGGGATGTACAACGTCATTTATACAGAAAGGGGTTTGTTAAAGATTATACAAACTGGATATGTCATGGTGAAACATTGTGGTCGACCTACGAGCCTGCCAATGTTGGAAGTGGAAGTTCATATGTTGATATGGTCATAGATGCTGCTGGTCCAGGATTCAATGTTCACGAGGAGCATGTACATAATGAAGAACCGCCAAACAAGACAGCTGAAAGATTTTATCAGCTACTCAAAGATGCTGATGAGCCATTGTGGACTGGATGTCAAAATCACTCTCGACTGTCTGCGGTGTCACAATTATTGAACTTGAAATCTGAATTTCACATCAGTGAGATTTGTTTTGATCGTTTGTTACTGATTATCAAAAGTATGTTGCCACAAGATGAGAAATTACCTGAAAATTTTTATCGTGCAAAGAAGATGGTCACTGACTTAGGGCTTGGATATAAGAAAATAGATGCATGTCCTAATCATTGCATGCTATATTATAATGAGGCTAAAAGTAAGGTATCATGTTCCATATGTGGTCATGATAGATTCAAGCCTAAGAAAGGGGACAATTCAAAGCAAAAAGATATACCATATATGTCATTGCGGTATTTTCCTATTGCACCGAGATTGCAGAGAATGTATATGGCACCAAAGATAGCTCAACATATGAGATGGCATGCGGAAAGAGTACGTCGACAACATAATGTAATCAGTCATCCTGCAGATGCCGAAGCTTGGAGTCACTTTAACCGTGCTCACCCTACTTTCTCAAAAGAGTCGCGTAATGTAAGGCTGGGTTTATGTACTGATGGATTCAATCCATTTGGAGGTTCAGTGACTTCCTACTCTTGCTGGCCAGTTTTCGTGACACCATATAATATTCCGTCAAATATGTGCATGAAACGAGAGCATTTATTTCTATCATTATTGATCCCTGGTCCAAAAAGTCCTGGGAAAAAATTAGACATATATCTCAGGCCGTTGATTGATGAGTTGAAGTTGTTATGGACTGATGGGGTTACTACCTATGATGCATGCAGAAAATAAAATTTCACTATGAAGGCTGCATTGATGTGGACAATAAGCGACTTTCCTGCATATGGAATGTTATCTAGCTGGAGCACTCATGGAAAACTAGCATGTCCTTACTGTATGGACAGTTCCAAATCATTTGTACTTAAGCATGGTGGCAAGTCATGCTGGTTTGATTGTCATCGACGATTTCTACCAAGGGACCATCCGTTTAGAAGGCAAAAAGATGCATTCTTAAAGAACAGAATTGAATAGGAAGAAGCTGATTTTGAACGGTTGTCTGGTCCACATTTAGCAGCACGTGTACAGAACTTACCAGATATAGCACAATTGTCGAGCAGCACAAGACAACTCCCTGGATTTGGGAAGGATCACAATTGGGTCAAAAAAAGTATCTTCTGGGAATTGCCTTATTGGTCAACTCTTCTTATACGACATAACATCGACGTCATGCATGTTGAGAAGAATGTCTTTGATAATGTGTTCAACACTGTTATGGACATAACAGGCAAAACAAAGGATAATGTGAATGCCCGTTTAGACTTGAAAATACATTGTAAACGTCCAGAACTGTACCTTATTGATAGAAATGGTAAAACAGTTAAACCGAAAGCAAGTTACGCCCTTGGAGCTGCACAGATTAAAGAAGTATGCTCTTGGCTAAAACAATTGAGATTTCCAGATGGTTATGTGTCTAACATTGCTCGTTGCGTGAATACAAATGAGGGGAAAATATATGGAATGAAAAGTCATGACTGTCATGTGTTCATGCAGAGGTTGTTACCTATTGTATTTCGTGATATGATGCCGAAGGCGATATGGGGAGCAGTGACTGAGTTAAGTCAGTTTTTCAAAATTTTATGTGCATCAGAGCTCAGGTATGAAGATGTGGAAACTATTGAACAGAATGTGATCACGACAGTTTGTAGATTGGAAAAGATATTTCCACCATCATTCTTTGATTCAATGGAGCACCTGCTTATACACTTACCATATGAGGCTAAAGTAGGAGGGCCAGTACAATTTAGATGGATGTATCCATTTGAGAGGTAATATATATATATTTTCTCTTCATAATTCAATTACATGGTGATGTGTTTTTCATTATCTTATGAACATTCTGGTAGGTGTATGCATGAATTGAAAATGAAAGTTCGCAACAAGGCAAAAGTAGAGGGTTCCATTGCCGAGGCGTACATTATGGAAGAAATATCAAATTTCTGTTCAATGTACTTTGAACCTGAGGTACAAACTCGTCGAACTCGGCCACCACGTAATGATGATGGGGGAGACTCCGTTCACTCTGAGCGACTGTCGATATTTAAGTATCCTGGACGTGCGTATGGACGTTCCTCGAGTCGGATGCTAAATGATAGAGAATTACACTGTGCAGAAATTTACATCCTTTTAAATTGTATGGAGGTTGAACCTTATGTTGCGTAAGTTCTCTGCTCAAATTACATTATGTCTATAACTTATTATTTTTCATTCCATCTATAATGCTCCAATGGTCGTAATACAGACAATTTGACTCAGAATTAATCCAAAGATGTCCATATCTCACTGACATGGAGGTTGAAAAAGAACGAGAAAAATCATTCGCTTCTTGGCTGAAATATCGTGTAAGTATTATTACTACTCTTTCTCCTTGTTGGGTCAATGACAAATTCTGACTAGTGTGCTGTCCATATGTAGGTTGAAAATGATTTTATTACTGATCAAAGAATTCGAGTGATCAGTTATGGCCCATCGAAAGTTGCACGTACATATCCAGCATTTATTGTGAATGGGTATAGATTTCACACTAGACAATATGGGCAGAATAAGTCAACAATGAACAGCGGGGTATGTGTGAAAGGAAGTACATATAATGAAAACGAATGTGATTATTATGGTATTATTGAGGAGATCTTAGAATTGCAATATCTCGGAGATGACAACCATATATTTCTGTTAAAGTGTCATTGGTTTGATCCTAATTCTGTTCGAAATGACACAACATATGGGATTGTCGATATCAGACATAAGTCTAAATTGAATACTTATGATCCATTCATTTTGGCCGCACAAGCCCAGCAGGTCTATTATACAAAGTATCCATCGTCTAGAAATAAAGAAAGAAATGATTGGTGGGCAGTTTGCAAGGTTAAGACAAGGCTTTTCCCGGATTATAAGTTGGATTTGACTGAAACAGAGCAGTTGGATGTGAATGCCGAATTCTTTCAATCAGACTTGGGTGATGATGTAGACTTGCCTGCTTCTAGTGATGAATCTGTGGAGGCACCGTCTTTATCTAAAGAGAATGAAGTGGAGGAAGTCGATCCAGAACAACCAGAAATACAGTTGGGGGACTCCGAAGAGGAGGAATATATTAGTGATCAAAATGAATCTGATAATGAAGATGTGAATGCTGAATTTGTTATATCTCCAACATCTGAAGAATAAATGGAGAATGTTTGATTAATGGTATACAATTTTATCTGGGAATTTTAATACTCTGTAACTTTCTTTCTTTCACTATTTGATGAATATGCATGTATTTTATTACCAGTTGAAGATATGGTTCGAGGACGGCGTGGGACTCCCAGAGGTGGGAGGGGAGAGGGTAGCGGGAGGAGATTTACTTCCGTTTCACCACCGGTAGTAGGTATGTATACTTTCCCTTCATAATGCATTGTAGTATTTGTTGAAAATAATTCTTTATGTTTTTGTGTTATCTGATTCTTATTTTCACAGGACCCACGACCTCTGCACCGTTACCACCGAGGGATGCACCGCTACCACCGGTAGTAGGTATGTATACTTTCATGTATAATTCATTTGAGTATTTGTTTAAAATAATTCTTTATGTTTTTGTGTTATCTGATTCTTATTTTCACAGGACCCACGACCTCTGCACCGTTACCACCGAGGGATGCACCGCTACCACCGGTAGTAGGTATGTATACTTTCATGTATAATTCATTTGAGTATTTGTTTAAAATAATTCTTTATGTTTTTGTGTTATCTGATTCTTATCCTTACAGGACCCACGGCCTCTGCACCGTTACCACTGACAACGGGTACATTGACGGCCTATGCACCGCCATCACACATGGCGAGTGGATCTACACCTCCCCCAGCTGAGTCAGGTATGTTCATTTGCATATTTATGTTTTTTTGATAGTTTGTTTTATTTATACTATTTAATTCGTATAGTACGTGCTGATGACGAGGCGAGTCATCATGAGGGGGAGGGCTGTTGTAATGAGACGATGCGGGCAGTGTGGATAAATGAAGGGTACGTAATGCATTCTTTTTGTTATTTATTCGTCATTGTGGTATTAATATTTTTAATTTCAGGAATAAAATAGAGCCAGCCCAAGCATCACAATTTATTACAAAGACAATTCAAGCACATTTTCCAGGCCCCATCCATCGCTTTGCTGATTTTCCGATGGGTGTTCAGGATTTATTGTTCTCTATGTTCTTGGTATTTATCTTATTTTATCATATTAAGTCATTTTCAATTATTATTTTAACCCACTTTGTTATGTAACATATAAATTTTTGTTGTTGTTAATATATAGAGGAATCATCGATTCACAGAACATTCAGATGAGTTACGTGCTAGATTTGCATGGACAGCTACTGCAAGAGATAATTTCAAACATCTTATGTACAATGCCCGAAGATATGCAAAAAAAGCATGTGCAAGTACTGATAAGAACATATGGAAGGAGCATGGGCCTGTGTGGATGAGAAAGGAGTATTGGACAGAGCTGTGCAACATTTGGGAAGCGGAGAAATGGAATGCCAATTCAAACAAAGCAAAGCAAAACAGAGCAGCGCATCCTGAAGCGAATTTACACACGGGTGGCTCTGTCTCCTTTGCAACACATAAAGCGAGATTAGTAAGTACACTTCTACATATATAAATTTTTTGTTTCTATTATGAAACTGTGATTTATTTGAATAACAGGAAGCACAGTTAAAGCGGCCAGCTCAATTTCATGAACTTTTTGATCGAACTCATAAGAAGAAAGGGACAAATGCTTACATTAGTGAGAAAGCTCGGGAGGTAGCGGTAAGTGTATACATTAATAGTTTTCATTTAAGATTAAATTGTAGAATAATTTGGTTTTGTTTTTTTTTGGTTTTTGCAGGACTCATATAGTAGACGAATGGATGAGAGGTACGGGGATGACAGTCAGCGTCCAGAGTTGGATCCTGCCATTTGGGTTGCAGCATCTGGGGCACCCAAGAAAGGACATGTTTATGGTTTTGGACATAGCTTGGGCACGACTAGGGTGTTATCATCATGCTCGAGTTCGGTCTCACATGCGACCTCTCCATTTACCACACCAGCAGCCCCAGATGGTTCTTCCAGTGCCGCCCCGACCATGACTCCAGATATGTTTAGGCAGATCGTCAACGAGACCGTCTCTCAGAATATCTCTCAGAATATCTCAACCATCGTCGCTCAGACCGTCTCCCAGATGCTCACATCCTTGGGAATTGATAGTAGTAGAGCACCTCCTGCACCTCCTGCACAGCAGCCTCCGGTAAGTATTTTATTTGATTGATTTTCTATTTGTTAACTCTAAATATCATCTTACAAAATATAAGAATTTAGATTGAGGAGGGGAAAATATCATTTTCTTAACTCTAAATATCATCTTACACCTATCCTCTGGATATTAGAATCAACAGGCAGACTGTTCTGCAGGATTTTCCATAGGTGTATAGAGATTTTGGTTAGAACTGAAAGTGAAAAGATATGTATAAATTCTATTCACTTGAGTGGGGGAGGATACAGATCTATAAATATTCATAAAGCTAGAATAATATAAGGAAAGTAACATGTAGACATGAATAAAATATGCCAATTTAGGTGAAAAGATCTCCCCAAAGTCTGGTAACTGTCATGGCAGGAAGCCAGGAACAGCACCTCTAAGCAAAGGAAGGGCAGTTCATACAAAGGAGCATAGGTCATAAGTTACAAGAAGTGAAGGATATTATATATAGTCGGCGGCGGCCGCCATTGGGGCGTATCCCTGCAAGGGAAAGGCGGAGAAGATACCATACAGAAATGGCTATGGAAGTTACCCAAGTTCTTTTGAATGCACAGTCAATAGATTCAGCGGTTCGCAAGCATGCTGAGGAAAGTTTAAAACAATTTCAGGATCAAAATGTTACTGGGTTCTTGCTATCTCTTTCGAGTGAATTAGCAAATAATGACAAGCCTGTTGTTAGCCGTAAATTGGCAGGCTTGATTCTCAAAAATGCCCTGGATGCAAAGGAGCAACACAGAAAATTTGAGCATGTGCAGAGATGGTTATCATTGGATGTAGCTGTTAGGGCCCAGGTCAAAGGATGTTTACTACAGACTCTCTCTTCACCGGTGATTGATGCAAGATCTACTGCATCTCAAGTTGTTGCAAAGATTGCTGGTATTGAGTTGCCTCAAAATCAATGGCCTGAACTTATCAGTTCTCTCTTGTCAAATATTCACCAACTTCAGCCAGATGTTAAGCAAGCAACTTTGGACACCCTAGGTTACATGTGTGAAGAAGTCTCCCCTGATGAAGTTGATCAAGAGCAAGTCAATAAGATATTGACAGCGGTTGTTCAAGGCATGAGTGCTTCTGAGGGAAACATTGATGTTAGGCTGGCTGCAACTCGAGCTCTGCATAATTCTTTGGGATTTGCTCAGGCAAACTTCGGGAATGATATGGAGAGGGATTATATCATGAGAGTCATTTGTGAAGCTACTCTGTCCCCTGAGGTGAAGATACGGCAGGCTGCATTCGAATGCTTGGTCTCCATATCCTCCATGTATTATGAGAAGCTTGCATCGTATATGCAGGACATATTTAACATCACTGCAAAAGCTGTGAGGGAAGATGAGGAACCTGTTGCTCTACAAGCTATTGAATTCTGGAGCTCAATATGCGATGAAGAGATTGACATCTTAGATGAATATGGAGGGGATTTTTCTGCTGATTCTGACACCCCTTGCTTTTATTTTATCAAGCAGGCACTACCTGCGCTTGTCCCTATGCTGTTGGAGACACTCCTTAAGCAAGAAGACGACCAAGATCAGGATGAAGGAGTTTGGAATCTTGCAATGGCTGGAGGAACATGCTTGGGTTTGGTTGCACGGACCGTGGGAGATGACATTGTGCCTCTTGTTATGCCATTCATAGAAGAAAACATTAACAAACCTGAATGGAGGCAGCGAGAAGCAGCAACTTATGCATTTGGTTCTAAAATCTGAAATACCGGTCGGATGGCCGTGCCGGTCATTCCAATACGACCGGGGAGATGAAAGTGACTTGTCAGAACTGACGGAATCCAAATCGGATGCCCGGTTTGAGCTCGGCGCTCAAACTTCATTTTTAAAATACACTTATTTCAAATGAACTGTTAGGACGGGTCCGGAGGTCTAAAATCTGAAATACCGGTCGGATGGCCGTGCCGGTCATTCCAATACGACCGGGGAGATGAAAGTGACTTGTCAGAACTGACGGAATCCAAATCGGATGCCCGGTTTGAGCTCGGCGCTCAAACTTCATTTTTAAAATACACTTAGTTCAAATGAACTATTAGGACGGGGCATTTGGTTCTAAAATCTGAAATACCGGTCGGATGGCCGTGCCGATCATTCCAATACGACCGGGGAGATGAAAGTGACTTGTCAGAACTGACGGAATCCAAATCGGATGCCCGGTTTGAGCTCGGCGCTCAAACTTCATTTTTAAAATACACTTAGTTCAAATGAACTGTTAGGACGGGTCCGGGGGTCTAAAATTCGAAATACCGGTCGGATGGCCGTGCCGATCATTCCAATACGACCGGGGAGATGAAAGTGACTTGTCAGAACTGACGGAATCCAAATCGGATGCCCGGTTTGAGCTCGGCGCTCAAACTTCATTTTTAAAATACACTTAGTTCAAATGAACTGTTAGGACGGGTCCGGGGGTCTAAAATTCGAAATACCGGTCGGATGGCCGTGCCGATCATTCCAATACGACCGGGGAGATGAAAGTGACTTGTCAGAACTGACGGAATCCAAATCGGATGCCCGGTTTGAGCTCGGCGCTCAAACTTCATTTTTAAAATACACTTAGTTCAAATGAACTATTAGGACGGGGCATTTGGTTCTAAAATCTGAAATACCGGTCGGATGGCCGTGCCGATCATTCCAATACGACCGGGGAGATGAAAGTGACTTGTCAGAACTGACGGAATCCAAATCGGATGCCCGGTTTGAGCTCGGCGCTCAAACTTCATTTTTAAAATACACTTAGTTCAAATGAACTGTTAGGACGGGTCCGGGGGTCTAAAATTCGAAATACCGGTCGGATGGCCGTGCCGATCATTCCAATACGACCGGGGAGATGAAAGTGACTTGTCAGAACTGACGGAATCCAAATCGGATGCCCGGTTTGAGCTCGGCGCTCAAACTTCATTTTTAAAATACACTTAGTTCAAATGAACTGTTAGGACGGGTCCGGGGGTCTAAAATTCGAAATACCGGTCGGATGGCCGTGCCGATCATTCCAATACGACCGGGGAGATGAAAGTGACTTGTCAGAACTGACGGAATCCAAATCGGATGCCCGGTTTGAGCTCGGCGCTCAAACTTCATTTTTAAAATACACTTAGTTCAAATGAACTGTTAGGACGGGTCCGGGGGTCTAAAATTCGAAATACCGGTCGGATGGCCGTGCCGATCATTCCAATACGACCGGGGAGATGAAAGTGACTTGTCAGAACTGACGGAATCCAAATCGGATGCCCGGTTTGAGCTCGGCGCTCAAACTTCATTTTTAAAATACACTTAGTTCAAATGAACTGTTAGGACGGGTCCGGGGGTCTAAAATTCGAAATACCGGTCGGATGGCCGTGCCGATCATTCCAATACGACCGGGGAGATGAAAGTGACTTGTCAGAACTGACGGAATCCAAATCGGATGCCCGGTTTGAGCTCGGCGCTCAAACTTCATTTTTAAAATACACTTAGTTCAAATGAACTGTTAGGACGGGGCATTTGGTTCTAAAATCTGAAATACCGGTCGGATGGCCGTGCCGATCATTCCAATACGACCGGGGAGATGAAAGTGACTTGTCAGAACTGACGGAATCCAAATCGGATGCCCGGTTTGAGCTCGGCGCTCAAACTTCATTTTTAAAATACACTTAGTTCAAATGAACTGTTAGGACGGGTCCGGGGGTCTAAAATTCGAAATACCGGTCGGATGGCCGTGCCGATCATTCCAATACGACCGGGGAGATGAAAGTGACTTGTCAGAACTGACGGAATCCAAATCGGATGCCCGGTTTGAGCTCGGCGCTCAAACTTCATTTTTAAAATACACTTAGTTCAAATGAACTGTTAGGACGGGTCCGGGGGTCTAAAATTCGAAATACCGGTCGGATGGCCGTGCCGATCATTCCAATACGACCGGGGAGATGAAAGTGACTTGTCAGAACTGACGGAATCCAAATCGGATGCCCGGTTTGAGCTCGGCGCTCAAACTTCATTTTTAAAATACACTTAGTTCAAATGAACTGTTAGGACGGGGCATTTGGTTCTAAAATCTGAAATACCGGTCGGATGGCCGTGCCGATCATTCCAATACGACCGGGGAGATGAAAGTGACTTGTCAGAACTGACGGAATCCAAATCGGATGCCCGGTTTGAGCTCGGCGCTCAAACTTCATTTTTAAAATACACTTAGTTCAAATGAACTGTTAGGACGGGTCCGGGGGTCTAAAATTCGAAATACCGGTCGGATGGCCGTGCCGATCATTCCAATACGACCGGGGAGATGAAAGTGACTTGTCAGAACTGACGGAATCCAAATCGGATGCCCAGTTTGAGCTCGGCGCTCAAACTTCATTTTTAAAATACACTTAGTTCAAATGAACTGTTAGGACGGGGCATTTGGTTCTAAAATCTGAAATACCGGTCGGATGGCCGTGCCGATCATTCCAATACGACCGGGGAGATGAAAGTGACTTGTCAGAACTGACGGAATCCAAATCGGATGCCCGGTTTGAGCTCGGCGCTCAAACTTCATTTTTAAAATACAAGATGAAATTTGAACTTATATTGTGTGTGTGTATTTATATATATGAAAATGAGCTGGCTTAAACTATTGGCATACTCTTGTTAATGCTTGATTTCTTTATTAAGTCTTGTTAATGCTTGATTTCTTTATTAAGGATTTGATTATAATTTTTTTAAATGATATACAGGATCATCCGTCGCGAGATGTTGGACGAGACGACGATGATGTTGGACGAGACGACGACCAGGATGAGACATATGTGGAGGATTTGTGATTTTATTTTAGTTGTGTATGTTGTCATTTTATTATTATGGATGTATGATTAATTTGTGATTTTATTTTAATTGTGTGTAATTTGAGGTTCGTGGAGATTGTGATCCGTGTAGTTGATTTATTATTGTTTTATGAAATTGTTATTTATCAGGTGTTTGTATGTGATGAATTTGAGATTTGTCGATATTGTTGTCTGTGTAGTTGATTTTATATTTATGTTATGAATTTGTTATTTATCAGGTAATTTATTTATCAGTTTAAATAAATTTTTAAAAAAAAAATAATGCAAAATTAGCGACCGCATTGAGACTGAATTGCGACCGAATAGCGACTATACGTTATATTTCTTTTATTAAATAATTATACTTGGCGACCGACTGGCGACCGACTAGCCACCGAATAAATCCGATAGGTTTATTTTATTTTTAAAAATAAAACAAATTTAGAGACCGACTGGCGACCGAATTGAGACCGAATAAATCCGATAGGTTAATTTTATTTTTAAAAATACAACATAATTAGAGACCGAATAGCGACCGAATTGAGACCGACTTAATCCGATAGGTTAATTTTATTTTTTAAAATACAACAAATGTAGCGACCGAATAGAGACTGAATGGCGACCGAATTATTAGCGACCGGTCAGGCGACCGATTATAATCGGTCTCTGGTAACGACTGATACTGCGACCGAATTATGTCGGTCGCTATATAGCGACTATTATATAGCGACCGACATATTCGGTCGCTAGATAGTATCTGTTCGGTCGCAATGCAGATTTGCGACCGATCTACGACTGAATAGCGACCGCTAGGTCGGTCGCTATCCGCGATTTTTCTTGTAGTGTAGGTGGACTTTTCACTTTTCATGGCTTGTGAAAATGTCACTGGATCATCAATGTCACCCCTGTCTACATGATCCTCCTGTAGGTATACCAAAAACTCATCAGATATGACAGGTCTCCTAACTCTCTCAGATCTGCGTAGTGCTGGCCCCTGATCCACCTGAGGAGGTGGTTGGTCAACTAGTGCAGCATCTTCTGGCTCTGGAGCCACTTGAGGTGGACCAACTACAACTTCTTGTTCCCTCTGAATATCATTCTGAGGAATGAATATAGGAACAAAGCTGTCAGTTGTTACAGGTATTTCAACCTGATCCTGTAACTTCTCAAAAGAAATCTCTCGAGAAGGTCCACTCCCACTAACTCCGCCATCCTCAAGAAACCTTGCCTTATCTGTTTCTATAATGATGGGAACATGTGATGGACAATAGAATCTATACCCTTTTGATCTTTCCGGATAACCAATGAAGAATCCACTAGTTGTCCTAGGATCAAAAGCCTTTTCTTGTGGGTTATATGGTCTGGCCTCAGCTGGACATCCCCAAGTGCGCATATAGCTCACAGAAGGTTTCCTATCACTCCACAACTCATAGGGAGTTTTAGGAGCAGCTTTAGTAGGAACCTTATTCAAAATGTCTACAGCTGTCTTTAAGGCCTCCCCCCACAAAGACAAAGGAAGGGTAGAGTGACTTAACATTGTCCTAACCATTTCTTTAAGCGTTCGGTTCCTTCTTTCTGCAACCCCATTCTGATAAGGGCTGCCAGGAGTAGTGTACTGAGGTACAATACCCTCTTCTTTAAGGAACCTAGCTAATGGTCCAGGCCTTTGTCCCATCTCTGTATACCTACCATAATACTCACCACCCCTATCAGATCTGACTACCTTAATAGATTTTCCTGATTGTTTCTCTACCTCATTCTTAAAATCTTTAAAGGCATTGAAAACATCTGCCTTTTCAAGAAGTAGATAGAGATACATATATCTAGAGTAGTCATCAATGAATGTGGCAAAGTATCGCTCACCAGTAAGACAGGGTGAAAAGGGACCACAGATATCAGTGTGAATTATTTCTAGAAGTTCAGAACTTCTAGTGGCATCTTTATTAGGCGTGTGTGTTTGCTTTCCCTTTATGCAATCAACACAAGTCTCAAAGTCAGTGAAATCTAGAGTGTGCAACACTCCTTCTCCCACTAACCTCTTAAGCCTCTTAATGGAGATATGGCCTAATCTCCTATGCCACAACATAGATGAATTTTCATTAACTCTACCACGCTTGTTGCCAATAGAAACTGAAGTATGCAGGGTATTCAAGGATTGTTCATTCACATTACTAAGACACAATTTATATAAACCATCAGAAATAGAACCAGTACCAATAACAACTGAATCATTCATTAATTCAACTAAAGAGTTTCCAAAACTAAAATGAAAACCTTCTGAAGCAAGTTTTGATACTGAAACCAAATTTCTACTAAAAGAAGGTACATAAAAAGTGTCTTTCAAATCTAGAACAAATCCTGAACTCAAAATGATCCTATAAGTTCCAATAGCCTTCACATGTGAGCGCGTCCTATTTCCTGAAAAGATGCATTGCTCACCCTTATTGATAGGCTTTTGGAATAGGAATCCCTGCATAGAAATGGCAACATGCACAGTAGAACCTGAGTCAATCCACCATGTATCATTAGGAACATTTACTAAATGAGACTCATAGCAAACATAAGATGAGAGATTACCTTTCTTTTCAAACCATCCCTTGAATTTCAAGCACTCTTTCTTAATGTGTCCAGGTTCATGACAGAAGAAGCATTTCTTTTCATTTTCTTTTTCTTTTTCTTTGCCTTTGCCCTTTTCTTTCTTGTAGTGCTTCTTCTTGCCCTTCTTCTGAACACTCTTGTGCTTTCCTGAACTTCCACTTCCTTTATGAGAAGAGAAGTTAGCAACTTGATTTCTCTCCCCTCTCAACCTCTCCTCCTCCTGAACACACATGGTCATCAATTCATTTGGTGACCATTTAGCCTGATGTGTGTTGTACGAGATCTTAAAGGCCTCATACTCATTTGGAAGAGAGTTGAGAATAAAGTGGACAAGGAATGTATCTGAAATGGTAACCTCCATTGCATTAAGCTGAAATGCAATATCTCTCATCATCATAATGTGTTCTCTAATGCCACCACTGCCAGTGTATTTTATTGAGGAAAGCTTAGCCATTAAGGTGCTAGCCTTTGCTTTATCAGAACTGATGAACTGTTCCTCAATAGCCTTTAAAAATCCACTAGCTGTGGCCTGCTCAGGGATAGATCCCTTAATGTTTTGGCCTACATGTCCTTGTAAGAACAATAGGCACAAACGGTTGGATCTTTCCCATTTATCAAAATGAGTCTTCTGTTCCTGTGAACTGTCTGCTGTAAGTGGAGCTGGCTTTTCCTCACGCAAAGATAAATCTAAATCCATGCACCCTAAAGCAAATAGTACTCTTTGTTTCCATTCAGTGAAATTAGTGCCATTCAGATAAGGGACAATTCCTGTGAATGGTGCAAACAAAGGAGAAGCACCTGAAGATAACCAAATGCTCACATATATCAAAATATGAAATGGCAGCAATTAATGAGGCATATAAACGAATGCTAAGTAATTCTAGCAACTGAAATAAATTACTTTAACATGCTAATGGACAAACTCCCCACAAAATAACTTAAGTGATAGAACTAAGACTTATATACACTTTGATGTCAGGAGAGAGCACCTTTGGGTACAAAACTCTCAAGAGTCAGCATGCATATAAATTATATTCTATCATGTTCATGACATGAAAATAGAGCACTCCTTTGGGAGTTAAATGCTACATTCAAACCAAGAACACAAAGTTTGATATCATTTTAATTCCTTAATGAGAATACTTTATTATTCTCCATGCATAAGGCCACTTTGGTGGTCAACTTACACACTTTGAATGCTAAAATATCCTCCCCTCAATTAAAAATGATAATAAACAAAACATAATGCTCATGAATGACACTATCTTAAACTCAAAAGTGTGAAATTTTATCATTCCTCGTAGTTAGTGCCACTTTGGTGGTCTACCTAACCACTTAAAAATCAAAAACCTCACACAAAACTATATGATAGCATCAAATAACACTTAATATGAGCAAAAGGATATAAACACAATAATTATTACAATCTGAAATGGAGATATTAATGTATGAGTAATTTCTGTAGAGAGGTCAAAATATCACAAAAATATCTCCTAATATTAAAGCAATAATTATTTGTTCACTAATAAGCCTTAATCATGCCAAAACTAAATTAAAAGGGTTAAAAACACAAGTTTCAGCATGTTGTTGCATAAATATCCCTTTCTGTTTGCTGAAATAACCACTGAATTGTAAACATACCCACAGAAATTGCTTCTGTATCCAAACTGTTTACAGAATGGACCCTATATCCTTTAAAGAATGTTAATGGGCTCAATACGTACCCAGAATGAATGGGCCGAAGATCCAGAACTTAATAGATCTTATAGAAAACCCATTAACAGAATTTAAAGAATAAGGATATAATTAAATAAATCTGAATAAACAGTTTTATGATTAAAGGACACACTTAAGCAATAATGGATATGGATATTTAGAAGGAATGGATTTTAATCGGATTCGGATACGTAAACGGATCCGGATTCGGGTTACAAATAAGATCCGTTTGGATCTAATACCCAAAAATTGAAACCAGAACCGTTTAAAAGATCCATTATCCAAACCCAAAACTTAAATCCAAAAGGATGAATAGGGGGCCTAAAAATCGGATCCATTAGCTGTAATGGATCCTAACTTAACTGAATTCGAAATTAATATTATTTTAATGGTAAAAGGGTCAAAAACCCTTCACCTTCCCCAATCCCCTGCGAAACCCATCTCCCAAAACCCTAACAGCAGAGGGAAAGCCGCCGCCGCCATGGGAAGAGGGAAGGGCGGGGTGGCCGGCCGGCCGCCGTCGGACCCCGGTCGGCCGGAGACGACGCCGGCGGCGTCGTCCGACGGGGTCCTGCAGGTGCCCGGGCGCTGGCGCAGCCCCCCCCCCCCCCACGCGGTCGCAGCGCCCCTGCGGGAGCTGGCCGCCGCGGCGGTGTCCGGCCGCAGGAGGCAGGAGCCTGGGCGGAGGCCCGCCGGCGACCGCCGGCGCTCCCGGTGGCTGAAGACGCCGGAGGCGTCGTCCGGGGAGATGGTCGCCGCCGGGCCCCTGCTCAAACTGAAAACCCTTTTTTTTTTTGTTTAACCGCGGATGCTCCCTGCGCAGGGAAGCCCCGCCAGCCATCAACCCCCGGGCAGAGGGCGGCCGTGGCCTCCTTCGCGGCGGTAAACGCCGCCCAACGGCCAGAGAATACTAAAAATAGACTATGCTACGTTCTTCTTTCACAGTACGACGTGATAACCGGAAGAACCAAAGTCCAAAAGAAATCGTTCCCAGAACGATGAGAGGAGTCCGAGAGATCAGAACTCGGGCTCTGATACCACATGTTGGGATGTGTACCTGAAGCGGAAGCCATCGCACCGAGGAGGAAGACGACGAGGAAGACGATCCACGCTCGCGAACACCGGGAAGGGAGCGACCGGAACCCACGTTTCTCCCTCTGGTTTCCTCTCTCTATTTCACGTACTGTATGTGTGTGTGTAACCTAATGGGGAGTTGCATACTCATGTAGAGAGGAGGGACCAGTCCCAATTGGGCTTAAGCAGGATCCCACCCATAATAGGATCCTAATGGGCACTAAATGGGTTCAGTCCATTAACATATTCCTTTAACTGGACTTAATGGTGTGTTAAGAGTGTGTAGCCAAATGACAAGTGGACCATATATTAGGATAAAACCCAACATCTCATTCTTAAAGTCTAATCTCAACATTGAAGCTATCCCGTTGCACTTGTAGGGGAGTGTTAGCGACCCTTATGACGTCGGCACGTTGGTGGATGATGACACAAGGATCACGAGCGTGGCCCATGCATGTAGGCTCCAAGGGCGATTCATGAGCTTGTCGTGATCACCCAGCTTGGATTGCAATCCTCATAGTCCGCATCCTCCTTGGACTCTTTGTGGCACTTGGAAACGGCTAGGACTTTGCTCGGCTCTTAGCCTTATCCCGTTGTTCAGATGATGAAGGTCTCTGTAGGACCAGGAGTCTCTCATCACTTGTATTAAGACTCTTCTTCTCTATCTACTTGTTGTATTAGCACTCTCTATGAGTCCCACATATTATAAAATAGGATTGTACAATACATTGTTCAATATATGAAGGGCGTCCTCCACAGTTGAGGAGTTTATGCATGAATTCGTTCTTTCTCTAGTTTATGTGTGTGAACATCTCTCGACAGATTGATGTTACGTAGCCCTACTTTTTGATTCTGATTTCTTCCACCAAGTGTAGAACACTCCCTAGTTAGTTTTGAATTCTTTCGTCAGGTCGAATTAGAGTCACTTATATGCACCTCCACCTACTAGGTTAAATTTAGAGTTTACATGCCACGAGCCATGTGTATATGTCTTCATCTGACTTTGAGGACTTTGTATGAGATGACTCATATATTTTATGGTTGCATATTGAATAATAGATGCCTCCCAGACCTGATATCAGTGACATTGGATGGTAACATAGAGTCATGTTAGAGGGCAACTGACACAAGTGATGTTGCAACTATTGTCGTGAAGAACACATGGGAGGAAGTGTCTCTCGCTTGAAGAGGTATTTAGCGAGAGGTGGGTGGAGGGGAGGTGCTGGATACCGAGACGTCGATGGTTGTGCGTAGATGTGAAAAATGCAATGGTCGGATATCTGTTAGAAAAGAGAGATGAGGCAGTGCAGTCATAAAGACTTAGAGTCACATGACTTTGGGGACTTACCGGCGAACTCGACTCAGGATGTTTCACATTGTATGTTATCATTAACTAAATAATGTATCTCTTCTCGTGAGCTTTGTTTCTTTATATGATTTATTTATTTAGTGTAGCACAGTTTGCCTGATCCATAACTTAAATCCAATATTTTTAGAAGTTTAAAATTAACTTTTAAAAAATAAGTTTTCACTAAAAAACTTGATTTCTGGTCAAAAAAAAATATATGCTCTTGAACTTAATGCGGCAAATTGACTGGGATGTTTCACACTTTCACATCCCCGTATGTTATCATTCACTATATATCAATGATGTATCTATTCTCTTGAGCTTATCTATTTTTAATTTTTATATATAATTTGTTTATGAAGTATAGTCCAGTGTGCACTCCATAAGTTAAATCCAATATTTTTAAAAGTTTAAAATTAATCTTTCAAAAAAAATCATTAAAAAATTTGTTTTCTGGCAAAAAAAAAAAAGTGCTCCTGAACTTACTGCGATGCGGCAGAGTAGTGTACCGCGCCGTGTCGAACCGTGCCATGCTATAACCGGCACGGTGCGGTTCGGTGATCCGACGAACCTGGTTAAAAATCACAACTTCCAAAGTTGGCTGCCTTTTACTTCCCAGAGAAAAAAAATTAGATAATTTTAAATTTTAACTAATGTTGAAGTTAAAATGATAAAAATATCCTTCTGAAAAATATATTAACAATTATATTATTACTTTTGTTAAAATGTTGTAAACATATCAATCGTCGTAACTCCTCTTTCTGGTGCCCCCAAAAACCCTAATCATAGGGAAGGAGACCGGGGAAAGAAGAAGGTGACCGGAGGCGTCCCGGGTGGGGTTTGCGGGGGAGGGAGGAGGGGGGGACCGGGAGGGATCAACTGGGAACATTCTTGATCGGGGTCGGGGTGGTAGGGGAGAGACCACACCGTCCCCACCACCGATGGACACGGAGATCACATCCACGTCGAGGATGTCCGAGTGTAGGCACCCCCCTTCCAGCAACCTTGTAGACGGCGACCCTCGCCTTAGGAGCGACCCCCTTGGCGATTCCGGCGGTGGTGGAGACGGTGTGGGTGCCGTGCCCGTTGGCATCCCTCTCGGCGACGGAGGGGTAGCGTTGAGGTGGAGGAAATCTAGGCTCTCGCAGGTGGGGACCTCGGAACTTTACGCTCCCTTGGGGGAGGTTGGAACCGGCAGAGTCGACGGGCGCCGGAGTGGGGTCGTCCTTCTTGTAGAGTAGGGTGTCCTGGTCGGAGAACCAGCCCATGAAGGAGGGCAACTAGGGCTCGTCAGGGCTGGTCGTGAGGTTGGAGCCGGTGCAGTGATTTTTAAGGATCGAGCGGGACAGGTTGTTCCGGCAGAGGGAGATCCCCCTTCCCGGCTTTGATCCCCCCTCTCATCTCTCCCTCTCTTTCTCCCCCCTCCTAACGGACGTCCTCGCCCACTTTCCAGTACTCCCCCTCCTCCCTCGCGACCTCCCCTCCCTCCCGCCGGTATGCCCCCCTCCTTCCCAAGTGCCCACCGACCCCCCTCCTTCCCAGGGTGGCTTGCCGCCGACGGAGGGAGAAGTACCCTCCGGCACCTCTCCCTCTCTCTCTCTCTCTCTCTCTCTCTCTCACCCACCCTCCACAGGGTGGCTTGCCGCCGACGGAGGGAGAAGTACCCTTCGGCACCTCTCCCTCTCTCTCTCTCTCTCTCTCCATTTCTCTCCTCTATAGGTCTCTCTCTCATCTCTCTCGTGTAAGGGTGGAGCATTAGGAGAGCTGAGATGAATGTTTTAATCATCCAGATAAACTAATAAAAATATTTATTTTTATAAAATATTTAATTTTTGTAATTAATTGTGATGATATTTTTATAACATTTTATCAAAAATAATGATACGAATGTTATTACATTTACATAAATAATAATTTTACTATTTCAACTTTAATAATACTTAATTTAAAAAACTATTTAGATATTTATTTATATCTCCTTAAAGGAAAAGCTGCTTCCATCATCCAAAAGCCGAATGTATCCAAAAGTTGCTTTTGATAGTCTACCTGAGAGACTTAACTTAACACACCTCTTTCCCCTCGAAAAAAAAAATTTACATATGAACGCCAGTGTTTTGCAAAAGAAATCTACTTTTCTACCGACTTTAAAATCTATCATAGTTTGGGATTATTCCCTTTCATTTAGATATTTATTTATAACTCCCCGTGATCTCAAAGTTATTTAATGAAAAGACCCCCACAAAATTAAGAATAAGTCTTTCAACTTTTTAAGGAAAAGACGTACGTAACGGCTAGAGTGTTGAATATCGCTTCTTACAAGAGCAAGGGATGAAAAATAAGTTACACGCCCTTTTACCCATGTCGTTGGGTAGGCGACTAATGCCGCACCCTCGGACAAGCTCCATCAGAGACGACTTAATGAAGATGTGCCTCTTCTTATATATGGGCGAGAATTTACTTTAGAGTGAATCTTCTAGCGGTCAGCTCCACCATGGACGCCCCCAAGGATGCCCCCCTCCCACTGTGGCCCTAGCGATGATAGAACTATGCTCAATTTTTGACAACCTGCACAAGTAATTAACACCGAGGAACATCCATTCTGAGAGTCAAAATCAGCAACGAAGGAAATGAAAAAAATCCAAAGTACATTTTTGGTAGGTGAAAAATAATGATATACACAAGAATTGACTTCGATTAATGTGACTATCATAGTGACATCTCACACCTCATTTTCTCTACGAATCTCGTCATTTTACATTGACCTTGACCAATCCAAGACGATGTTGCACGTTGACGCGACGAAAGTGCAATCAATGTGTTACACACGGCATTACTCGTCTACATATAGTGGGGGGGATATAAAATTTGAGGGAATTCGACGGCTGAGAAAACAAAAAAAAAGGGTATAAATTGTAATTTTGAAGATATCCAACGAGAATTTTGGATTTGCTGACCTACCTGCGTAGTTGTCTTTGCATGGAACGGGAGACATTCAGATAATTCCACGGAAGGGAATTGGACATGGATAAGATACTGAACGTCCTTTTGCTGTGGGGATTTTTAGCACATACATCTCCAAAACCAAGCAGCATATATTTGTGCGAGGACAAATGAGAAAATTGCTGGTGATATTTTACTTCCATTCCCAGTGAGGAGTTCTAGATCACGAGTTCTTGCCATAGAACAAAAAGACAGAACTCAAGTGCAATCACAGCTGGAGTGTACCCAAAACTTAGTGCTCGAAGAAGAAAGTTTATCATGAGAATCGAGAAATAAAGATTCCCTTAAACAGCGCACTTGTCAAAGCAGGAAATCATCAAAATGGAACAACTTTTTTGAGTGCCCAGATTGGAGATCAAAATGCATCATAATAGAGCAAAATTCCTGGAATGATGACTAAGCAACAGAATGCATCATAATGGAGCAAAATGGTTAGGAAGTCACCTGAGCAGGAGATAGAGGAAGGGAAGCAGAATGCATCAAAAACAGCAAATGGGAGCTTCTTATAGTGAAGGAGTCTTGGATCTAATGGCAACTGTTTTCAAGTTTCAACCACTGCTGTCTGCTTGTGTTTCTGTTCTAAACACGACATGGGGAACCTTGGTGTGGTTGCGGCAAGCTTCTTGAGGAGATAGCTGAAACCTGCCATATGCTTTTGCTGCTGGCTGGACCCCACACCAAGGTTTGCCATATCGGCGATTCGTATCGACTCGGTCCTGACTCGAAGAGACTATGGCTGTCTTGAACCGAGTCGACCGTCTTAATTCGACCCTGACACAATAAGATATGGCTGACTGGCGATACAGCAAACCATGCCCACTCAGGGTGGACAACAATGTCTGCAGTTACACTCATTTTACTCCAACACCAAGTTGTTAATTGTATGTTTCAAATCCCAGCCACAAGGTCCCCAAATCGGACACAAAGAAGTCTGTCAAACCTTCTTGTAAGCTGTTTGGTGTTGTGGACAGCAGACTTTAGCCAGTGGCATAGTGGACACCCTCCCCCTTTGCAAAGGGACATCCCGAGTTCAATACCCGGTTCTCCCTCCCCATTAAAAAAAAAAAACTTACCTACCAGAAAAAAAACAATCACTCTCATACATTCTTCCAAAGAATATATGAAATCTCAGTTGCTGCATAGGACTTGTTGGGTTTTTCCATACTCCTTGAACATGAGAATTGTTGTTTGGGAAAAGTCACGGGGGTGGGTGCATTCCGGGATGGGCACCAAGCATGACTCTTGTTGTTTTATTTCCTTTTCCCGCTTTGTTGGCTGGGGAATGTATAGCCTTATACTTAATTCTCAAGGTCTTTGTGAAGGGGAGTTATACATTTACGCATTAGACATTCTGTTTGTTTAGAGAGAGAGGGAGAGAAAGAGAGAGAGAGAGAGCAAATCAATTTGGATTACCATTGCTGCCTAGTTCTTCGAGTTATTTTTCAAGAGTTATATTGATCCCTAAGTTCAATAATTGATGGTCCAACTGCTAAGACTGCCTCCCTTGAGGGAATGAGTATGCCCCGAATCCACTTGCTGGTTGTTCGATAATAAGATACTGAACAATAGGATGATCTTCACAGAAACACCACGAAACAAACAATGATCACGGTACTTCTTGAGCCAAGTGATATCAACTTTCCTTATTATCCAAATTCATTATTCTACTGGGTCCTGAGCTGAGTTCAAATTCACAGATCTCTACTTGTAAGTTTAATCATTGTCATTGATGCCATCATAAGCATCAGCCTTGACACATTGCTCTATACTTGGCTAAATCAACAAAAAGACCGAAGAATTTGGCAAATACTGCTGCGTGCCTGATGAATCTGCCTGCAAGGTGGGGCTTCTAGTGTCAAATCCCAGTAGTCTACTTGGCAGGTTAAAAAAAAAAGAAAACTACCTTTCTCAGTTAGTGAATTTAGGCTCATGAAACTAGAAAGCAAATCTCAAGGCTTCCCACTCTAAAACAATTATGAGCTGAAGTAAACTGAACATGATCTCTTGCTCTTGATCTTCTATTTCTACTCCCCACCACCACCCATAAAGGAAAAGGGCGGAAGACAAAGACTAAGGTCACCTTACAGCCCCAGAAATAGGTAATAAATCTGAAATAAGCAATTTATCAAGAGTTAATGACTACATGACACACTCTGACCAAGTTAATCTTTGAGAAATGGTCTTCAAAGTCAAATTGTGAACTTTATAACGCTTAGATACAGAACACTGAAGGAAAGTACTCATAGAAGATGTTGCTGGTTTACCACCATTATCAGCATTCCATAACATGGTAAAACAAAAAATACTGTATGTTATATTCAATTTTGACCAATAACATATACATGAGAAGGATGCTATGGAGTCAAGCAGGTAATGAAAGACACTCTCATGTCTTCCTCACATAAAAAGTAAAAGGAATTCAGACCAAAAAAACAGTAACAAAATGCTCCGAGATGCATACCACAACAGGACATCATTATTATCCCCTACAAAGAAGCTAGGACTTATCCTGAGGCTGATTGGTAAATCACATTATCCCCCATAATTTGAGACAGGTTGTAAACAAAGTAATTAATTCCTTTGAATTTTTATTAAATTTTAAAGAGCGATCCTTGAGCCAAAGAAGGAAGAGGATTGTCTTCTTTAATGTATGCCCCCTTTCAAAAGATTGCACATATATCACTCATATCTGGGGAACGCTGAGAAGTGCTTCTGTGTACTCCTAGTGTCAAAGTTCCCTAGTTAACTAGGATCACACTTGCCATACCACAGAAACAACTGAAGAAGATCACGAATGAGGCAGAGTAAACCACCTAGTCCACATTAACACAGATTATGAAATAGCGGACATCAGAAGCATTTAGAGAAGAAATAACTTAAACAAGGTGACATGCATAGAACCACAAAGCATGCATGCTCGAATTTTCAAACAAAATACAATGCAATACGATGGAATATGAAATATTTAAGAGTATCACCAGCAGAAACATCTCGGATCCTCTGAGGGTCTCTTACCATAACTATTCCTAGCAGTGAACACACAAAGCACCACGCAAATAACATGCAGCAAGGCTGTCACTGTTCTTCATATTTCTTGTTTGAAATAGCAACAACTTAAAAAGGATGTCAAAGGTATTCTAAACCTCAAACATCTGCGTGATACACCGTGGAGACAGCCATCTTCAAGATTTGCAAATGTTCTAAGCAACCCTCATATTTCTCAAGGCCACTAAGCCATTTCAAAACTGAGATGTGTAGAAACAGTTGACATCAACCTTTACCTAAGGATCCACCAATTATAGAGATCCAGGGTCCAGCTTTCTCAGACAAATAACTGCCACACTAGAAGATTAGCATAGTGGTGCCTAACCACCTACGGAAAGCGCCAATGAAATAGGTATGCATCCACTTTAACTACGTTAAAAGTGGCGTCCCTGTGTATCGGTGCACAAGCTAATTGATTTTAACTGTAGAGATAACCTTCTACTATTACACATATAAATGGAATACATATTCCAGCTCTCTAATGCACCGCCTGAGAATTCATGTGCACATGGATTGATGGACATTGGAGATTGACAGGTTGTGATTTGCATCACAAGACATTAGAAGTTTGTCAATAAGTGCCTCTAAATTTAATGGCATACCTGCTGTTCCTCTGTGGAAAGTATTTTCAATTTCAGAGTCCACTATAAAAAATTCAAAAAAAAAAAACAATTTCAGAGTCATTTACCTTGGGTATGATTCTTGCAATCATTTCATGCAAGTATCCATATCCTCCTGTATACAAGTGTGTAATAATGCACATTAAGAAACATCCCAAAGCACACCTAACAATACACTGATGCTGCAAACAACATATGTAGTGGCATCAATATTGCTGCCAAACAGGCATCGACTAGCACAGATTATGCCAAATTATTGATCAGAACCATATTGAGTACTGTTGAAAGGCTAACACCCATCCACCTCCGAGAAAAAAGGGTCACACCAATTCCCAGGGGAAAACATGAAACGAGTCCCCTCAGTGTATGGATGATCAATAATCCTAAACCACTATTGGCATGCAAATGTACAAAAGATACTGATCTATGTAGCCCTCAGCAAAATACAGGAACATTTATGCTGCCAGTAACACTCTAGATATGAATGAGATTGCAACCAAATTCGCAAAAGAGAGTTTCCAAACAAGGGTTTGGCCAAGGTTTCAAATCATTAATGGGAGTAGGTATGGACTCAGCAACGGTTATTCATTCCTCTGATCATGTACATTGGGTACGTAATTGCATTTTATGAGTTACATATGTTAAAAGATGCAGACTGACACTAGTTTTTATGATACGAGTTTCAGATGTGAAGTCTTACAAAAGACCCTTGGTACCAGGCAGAGCCAGTTATCAATAAATCGACCACTAATGCAAGTCAAAGGCTTAACTGCTGAATGCCTTTTCTGCTCCTCCATAACTTTTCACCCTCTAACTTCTCTTCTTGTTGTTCAGCTGATGGGTTTGTCCGTAGGCTAGAGCTTGACTCCTCAGTGTCAGAAGAGCCTGGCCTTTCAGTCAAAAACTGCTCCCAGAACTTATCATTCACTCTGCCAGTGGCAGCAGAGGCAGGTGTTTGACCGCTAGAAGGATTGGCTTCTTGTAGGGTGGACACAGTTGCATTACCGTCAGCAGTGGCGTTTTGGATATGCCCAGCGACTCTGCCAAAATCATCCTCTTTGTTAATGTTAATCTTCCCCAACCCAATGGTGTTTCCTGTTTCCTGATTTGCTGAGCTTCGAATTCCACCAGAGCTAAGACTACTATCCAACTGCAACGGAGAAGAGGCAAGGGTGAGATTCAAATGACATGGAATGGATCTTTCCCCATCTTCAGTATTCCTTCCTTGCCATGGAAATGAAGAATTTTTTTTTGGGCAACATGAGGTGCCAGTATCTGAAATCTCCATTGGCTCAGGCAAAATAGGAAGGCACTCTTGTCTCAACTGGACTGCTCCTTCCACCTGCCTCCTCGGTGGGCTGAGCCCATCCTCATTCGAGCTCTGTGTGCTGGATGAAAGTAAATTACTATCGGACATTGCCGGGCACAGCTCCAGTCTCAGCTTACTGGAGAAATCCTGGCGGAATAAGCGGCAAACATCCGGTTTCAAGTTGCTAATGTTGTCATGGAAGCTACTGTCAGGGGCCTCCTGGCTGCCCTCGGTGGCTCCTTCTCCATCCCCCGGCAACCTCCTCTTCTTATGGGCCTCAGAGAAATCCACTGGAACCGCCCCCGCCATCTGGACGAGGTGCTCCACAAAGACCGGGTTCTGGACCGCCCTCGAGAGAAAAGACATCATCTTGGCCTGCCGCTGCTCCATGCCCTGCAGCCGCAGATCCAGGTCCTCCAGCTGCAGCTTCGTCCCCAACTGCTGCTGCTTGAAGCGCGTAAGGTCGGCTTGGATCGCCGTCTTCTCCCTGGTCAGCCGATCGACCTCCTCCTCCAGGGAGGCGCGCTCGGCATCGGGGCCGCCGGGTGGGTTGCTGTGGCTGTAGATGGGCTTCCGGCGGTGGATGCTCTTGAGGAGGTGCTTCTGGCCCTTCACGAAATCTTCGTTCGCGAATTCCCACCTCTCCGGATCGATCTTACGGAAACCCTGATCAAAACCCACAAAAAAGATTCAAGCTTTGACGTCCCCATCGAATCAAACCCACCACACGGCAAGAGAAACAAGGGATTATCCCAAAAGCTGAACCCGATTTCATACCAACAATTAACACAACACAGAAGAGAATTCCCATTTCCATCGATCAGGGTCGAGCTTTTCATCGAATTCCATCACTATCACACATCACACACAATTCACACGAATCCAAACATCGAAACGTGAAGAATTTGAGGACAGAGGAGGGGAGCATACGTAGGTGTTGAGCTGCCGGATGAAGCTGGAGAAGTTGTTGTGCTTGAAGTAGGTAGGGAGGAGGGCGCGGGCGAACTCGGGCGTGTTCCAGACGACGAAGCTGTTCTTGGTGGTGCTCCACGAGACGATCGCGTCCGTGGAGGGGTCCTCCACCATCTCGTACGTCTTCAGCAGGAAGGGCGCCGGCCCCCCTCCGCCACCGCCGCCTCCTCCCCCGCCATCCATCGCCATCTTCTCCCTACTAGTCGCTGCGAGCTGCTGCCGGCGCCCCGAGGAAGGCGGAGAGGGAGCTGCTTGGCCGCCGGAATTCTTCGATCTCCAGACGCCTCTCGAATTGGAGAAGGTGGGGAAGGAGGAGGTGCCGGTAGGTGGTGGCCGGGGATTTCTGGTGTAAACAAGGTGGCAATGGGTCTGACAACGACCAGAGAAACGACGACTTCGGCGGTGTCCTCTTGCTCTGATTTTTCTATGCGTACGCCTTTGTTAAGGTCAAGTTTGTACGTTTTAGAATTGCAAGAAGTGCATTTTGCATATATATCCTTATTCCAGCACAATATCATGAAAATGATAGTAGGATTAAGTGATCTAGATAAGTCATTATTATTTTTAGATCTAGTAGGATTAAGTGATCTAGATAAGTTATTATTATTATTTGAATAATAACTTATCTAGATCACTTAATCCTACTATCCATGTCTTGAAAGCATCGGTGGGTGTAGAGATTAAGGTGAAAATGCAACGCACTTAGACATCATTTGATAAGTGTAGTGGGATCAGTCATAAGATTAGTCCTATATCAGATGTTGAGAAATCAATCAAATATTTATAAGACAGATATTTACCTTTTAACTTAAAAAGATTTTGTTATAAGGACATATCTATATAGTGACGTCGTACGTGAGAATCTTGAACTCGCACTCGTTTATCTTCTCAAGAGATACTAGTATAGTGGGATCTAATATATCTCACATCTACGTGAATGTTTCAAAAGGGGCTTTCAATCATTAAAAAATCACGATAATATTTAAGTGTTATCAAATATACCTATCTCACATGAGTTTTTGTGCATCATCGAATGCTAAATAGAAGAGAGATATTGACCGAAGATATTTCGCGCGTCTCCGCAACAAAAAGTTGGGGTGAAATGACTTTTTGGACGATCCAACGGGTAGAATTGACAAGTATGCTCTCAATTTTACCGTTATCTATATCTTTGTCTCTAGTGGGCCTAGTATTTCTTATAATTGCAATGATTTCTTTATTTCTTTATGTCTAAAAAAATATGATTACCTAACTACGATCTATGAGACCAGATCACGTCAAGTTATTTCAATCAACACTAAGTTATTATTTAATTATCTATTTTTTTAGTGAAATATGGTAAGCCATGTGACTCCTTCAACCTCATCATATGTTAAAAGGTCAAATCTCATTTCGTAAATGACTTAAATCAACATTTGTTCTTACCCAAATGAAACAAAATAACTCTTGAACGTGGCATAAGGAGACTCGACAAATCTCGAGATCATTATTATGCATATGTCAGAGGTATTTTTGCGAGTTTTTAAAATTAGAGAAGTAAAAACAAACGCAATGCGGGATCGTTTATCCCATTCTTCGGGTGTCTTAATTATTAATAATTTTTATCAATAAAATTTAGTGATATTTAACTAAAAATTGATGTTAACGCGAGGAAAATATACCACATTTGGGGAGTTGTACTAAAATAGACGTGAATTACGATGATTGATGTGATTAAACTGGTCCGTTAGTTCACGTGGGCACGCTTTTAGTCTCTTTCTTACATGTATATCAGGCATTGACTAGAGCCCAATCAAACATATGAGATACTGGATAATTTCCTCTTCACTTGGGCATATTAATTTGGACAAGAATTGTCGAGCGTGGGGTATGGCACGGAGATTATATGTAAGGTTGGTCGTCGGGACTGGACGGGACGGTATTATCTCGGTCCGTCTCGATCTATCTCGTAAAATATTAAAATAAAAAAAAAGACTCTTTATATATAAAATAATATAATAAAATTCTTAGCTCAGTTGATTAAGTGATTTGTGTAGTTTGTTTAAGATGTCTTAGGTTTAAATTTGTTGAATCCCCTTAAGATTTTGAGATTTTTATATAAAAATCTTAAAAAGAAATTGAGGAGGGTAAATCTGATTTGACCCAGAAATTGTCCACGCACGCGCGGCCCATTGAGGTTTGGACGCGCTAGGCCCAAGTAAGGAGCGGACATACATATTCGGCCCAATAAGAAGAAGACCGGCCCAACAAGGCATCGGATTCCACGACGCCGATGAGGCCGACCCATGCGTAGTTCTCACCGGAGGACACTCCGACGACCGACCGTTGTCCCCCAAGACGCCGGCCTTGACCCCGTAACGGACGAGCACACGCCATGAGTGCCGTAAGACTCGTCCAGGGAACAGCCGACGCCGAGACTATCGCCCTCCAACGGAAAACTCCCGCCAACATAGCGGAGGAACGTTACTCTACTAAACGGACCATTTCCTATCAAGGGATGAGGCCCTCGCTTTAGGATAATCCATATAAAAGGGACATCGACAGTAGAGAAGAGCACGGTAGATTCTTCTACTAAAAACCCTACGCTACTACGCAAGAGGATACTCATGCCCCAGAGCTTCCTACTGAGAAGAGAGCAACTCGACTAACAACCACGACGAGAGGGACGTCCGCTACATCCAGAGAGCTTCTTCCTCCTGTGCGATTTTACCACCCAGAGAGCACTCTCCGAGAGCCCACTGGGAGCGGCGAGCATGCGTGCAGAGGATCAACACGCCTCCTGGATCGACGACTACGGCCCATACTTCTCTCTCATCTCGCTCCTCTCTATTGCTCATTAATCCCTTACTGACTTAAACATCGGAGGGTTGTCCCTTGGGATAACACCGGGGACTCCTTCTGACGCCCTTCTGGTTTCTTAGTGTGTGTAGGCATCCATGGACGCGAGACGACTTCCCCAACAAGTAAATAGAGAAGGTGGTACGTGGCCTAAGAACCATCTTCCTGCCGCTACAGAAATCAAAATAACACATGTAATTGGTGAGTTTCGAACCCAAATCACTCCCAAATTGATGAAGACAATTAACTATCTTACCTATATAATATTTTGTATTTAAAATATAATATTAAATAATTTAAGCGACTCGGTCCCGACCCACAGTCCGTGCGTCTTACTCCCGGGCTGGGACGGATCAGATCGTGCGGATCGAGCCATCCCAGACCGATATTACAAATCATGATTATATGTCACTAAGGAAAATCTAGCTTTGTTCACCATGCATGGAAAATGAGTGATCTACATGGGACAGTATAGGGCTTCATCCTATCACAATTCTCTTGGTTTGCTATGGAGGAGGCTGGCATGGACTTCTCGATGGAAATATCTGCGAGTCGGGTCTTTGACAGAGAAAGTGTCCATCCAAAGGCAGATTGTTCAAATTAGCTGATCACGTTTCATTATATGTTTCATATGTGAATCTTTTGGAGGACTCGTTGAGATATTGCCCAGGAAAATATCTTGGGAGAACATAGATATTAGAAGTTCTTGGTCCTCTCGACTGGGCGACACTGCAAACTCTTGTGTGGATTTAAAGTTGGAAGCCCTCTCAAATTTGGTGTTGGGTTACGTGCACCCCTCTTTGTCTTTGACAATGATTTTGATGATTCTAACATATTGTGTTTTATGTTTAATGACATTTCGATGACAAACAAACTCAAACAAACTAACACGATGATCTTTTGCATTGCAGGCCAACACTTGGGATCCATCGGTCCCGTTTTTAAAAGAAAATTTTAGTTTCTAACTCTTATATTCTTTTACATGTACAGATTAGCCTTGGTGATCGAGATATTCATTTATAAAATCTTGTAGTTATATATTTACTCAATAAACACCCTTTTCGGGGGTTTTTCCATAAACAAGTGATGGGTTTGTTTGCAACATCACATGATTTTTTGCATGAAAGTCATTCTTAGATGTAAATTTGTAAAAAAAAAAATTATTTCTAAAAATATATTAACAGACATATCGTTGCGTTAAATCAAATAATCTATAAATATCATCGTGATTAACTTTCGTCGACAGCAGAGTGAATATTCGAAAAAGATGTCAATATTCCCGTTAGTTAAGTGTTAAATGACCCATATACCCTTAGTGACTCAGAGAGAGAGAGAGAGAGAGAGAGAGAGAGAGAGAGAGAGAGAGAGAGAGAGAGAGAGAGAGAGAGAGAGAGAGGCAATGGGCCGCTACGACGTGAGGGGTGGTCAGAGGTGCCGATGGAAGCCGGCGATTGGTGTTGTGAGGCAGTGAAGCAGAGGTCGGACTCAACCGACAAGGGTGGAGCTGTTGTTGTCTCGCCGCAAAGAGGAGGCCGATAGTGGTTTAGCTGCTTGCAGATGTTGAGAGTACTGACAGGAGGATGCTGCTGGCGTGAGGAAGATGGTGGCCGTGAGTGGCGTTGATGCAAAGTATAGACCTTGGCATAGGATGGCGGCTGGGAGGGTGATGGGGTGACCAAGGTTTTGGTGAAAGGGGGTGGTGGATCTGGCGAACTAGGGAGAGGAAGAGGGCAACAGATCTGACGGACGATGGAGAAGAAGAGGTCAGTGGGTCTGGCATCGGCGGTCGGCAGAGGGGGATAGGCCGATGTGACGGCGGCGGGAGGAGAAGAGGAAGAATAAGAGGGGGCAGCGGGCTGGCCAGGGGAGGGGGAGGGGTTTCTCCTTTGTGTAGGAGGAGGGGGGCAGAGCTAGGTCTAGCTTCGCAGGGAGATGGGATAGGGCTATGGCGGCCATGGGGAGGGGGAAAAAGGGCGCTCTGGTAGCCAAGTGGAGGGAGGAGGCCGGCGGCATAGGTGGAGAGGGAGGGGGATGCGGTGGCCAGGGAAGGGGGAGGGGGATGCGACTAGTGGGGCAGGGTCAGCTAAGTGTAGGAGGGGAGGGGAGGGGGGCCCTGCTCCCCACTCCAACAGTCCATCTCCCCCAGCTCGGTGCCGAAGTCTGGTGGCCAAGGGCAGGGGAGAGAGGGGTCCGACGGCCAGGTGGAGGGAGAGGATAATATGATTTTTTATTTTTATTTTAAAATAAGAATAATTTGATCTTTTTATAAGTATGGTTAAAATTTACTATAGTTAAGTTGAAGGGTAGTAACAGGCGATTACGATGATGTCATTTATATATTATTTAATTTTATATAATGACGTGCCTGCTAATATATTTTTAGAAATACTCTTTTTATAAATTCACATTTAACAATAATTTTCATGTAAAAAACTCTATTAAATATCTTAAGATTTTAAGAAGTTATAAATAAATATCTAAACCAAATATACTAATCTATAAATGTGAAAAACTATAAAGGTTAAAAACTAAAATATCTTGTTTTAATATCTTGAATGGTCCTACAGGAAATTTCTGAATATGACAATCAAACCATCTATTTATTC
This sequence comes from Amorphophallus konjac, assembly GCA_022559845.1. NCBI lineage: Eukaryota > Viridiplantae > Streptophyta > Magnoliopsida > Alismatales > Araceae > Amorphophallus > Amorphophallus konjac. Next base: position 248,474 of record JAHNEJ010001610.1, on the reverse strand, counting down.
AACTCACACTTTCATGTATTAAGGTCGGTTTGATAATAGAATTGTTAGGGAATACGGTACACGATGAGAGAGAAATGAGGGTGGGGCCCACATCCCCTCCCTCACACACAGTTGTGTTGTTTGGGGTTGAGCGTCGTGTTTGACCCTTCGGGGTCGAACAACGCTATCCTACGAGAAAAACAAAGAGGGCCTTAACAAATTAACTTTATTTTAGATGATAGTACTTTCATTGATCTTTCCATGTAATTATTTGCCAAAACGCACGGGCACAACCCTGCCCCGTTCCTCTTTCACCCTGTAACGCTTTTCAGCTTGAGAACACTTGAATTATATAGTAATTTAATCCCTCGTCTAGATTGATGCATGACATTTGTTGGATAAGTTGACGTCATCCGGAGGTTTTACTTCACTGCGAGTTATTGACCTTGAAGAAATTAATGCTGCTTTCATGCATGGATACTTCTATATTGAAAATATGCTGAGGTCCCATGAATTATGTTCAGGCATATTACAAATAAAAACATGTATGCTCGTAATTTATGTACGCAAAGTTGCAAATAAAAATAAGTTTTTTACGGAGGTTTGTTGATCCGATCGTAACGATCGTACCGATTTTATGTCGATCCGATGGTAATGATATCGTACCATTCTATATCACAAGGTGTCAAGATTAAAAATTATTTAATAAATATATATTATTATAAAATATAATAAAATGGTATACGTGAGGTTGTTCAAATCTCACAAATGTCATATATTTTTTTATTTATTTTTTATAAAGAACAATGAAAAAATAAAAAAAATAGTGTCACTAACGTGTTTTGAATCTAAATTTTAACCTTATAAAGGAAAGTTCTTAATCAAACTATCTATAAAATCACATTTAATATAAAATAATATATATATTATTTAAAAAATATAGATTATGTATTACAGAATGATCATATCGATCTATTACTGATACGATTCGTTACGGATGATACATCCCATATCGAATCGATTTGACAAACCTTATATTTTAAGGGCCGACCTCAGGTGTAACAAAGGAGTGCAAATATTACAAACTACGCCCACGAGTGATTGGGAGGGAGGGTGTTGATCGCAGTATTGAATAGTTCTATCAATATTAATCTTAATTTCTACTAATAGGCAGTAGTGTTTGATGCTACTTGATACTACTATTTTGTCAAAGAAAATAATTAGTATGTTAAATTTGACATTGACCTATATAACATCTTGATTGGAGTACTATAATTACTTTTGATATAGTATTAGTTTTGATATTAATGAATTTAGAGTATGACACTCTGTTTAGTTAGACTATTAACTTTGATATAGTATTAGTTTTGATATTAATAATTTTAGAGCATAGAATATCAATATTGATATAGTATCAAATACGATAATTAAATGAGAGATATAAAATTAAAATCGGAGGAAGGAGAAGTGATGTTATTTTTGGACTCTCACAATCAAACCTTCTTCTGAACACACGCGCGCACACACACACATATATATATATGTATATATATATGGGAAATGCTCACATGGAATCGATCCCATGACAATTTATCATCGGGCCAGGATATGGGTATGGGCCGTTAAATGCATGGGGCCAATATATAAGAAGATCATCTCTCACGTATTTAAGGATCCAGATTTCGGCACCATGATAATTTGTCATGGGGCGGGCCCCATATATATATATATATATATATATATGGGAAATGTTCACATGGAATCGACCCCATGACAATTTATCATCGGGCCAGGATATGGGTATGGGCCGTTAAATGCATGGGGCCAATATATAAGAAGATCATCTCTCACGTATTTAAGGATCCAGATTTCGGCACCATGATAATTTGTCATGGGGCGGGCCCCATATATATATATATATATATATATATGGGAAATGTTCACATGGAATCGACCCCATGACAATTTATCATCGGGCCAGGATATGGGTATGGGCCGTTAAATGCATGGGGCCAGTATATAAGAAGATCATCTCTCACGCATTTAAGAATCCAGATTTCGGCACCATGGTAATTTGCCATGGGGCCGGCCCCATATATATATATATATATATATATGGGAAATGTTCACATGGAATCGACCCCATGACAATTTATCATCAGGCCAGGATATGGGTATGGGCCGTTAAATGCATGGGGCCAGCATATAAGAAGATCATCTCTCGCGCATTTAAGGATCCAGATTTCGGCACCATGGTAATTTGCCATGGGGCCGGCCCCATGTGTTATATATATGGGTATGGGAACTTGTGTCGGCATATATATATATATATATATATATATATAGAGAGAGAGAGAGAGAGAGAGAGAGAGAGAGAGAGAGAGAGAGAGAGAGAGAGAGGTGGGTGGCCCCAAACAGGTTTTAAGCCCCATTTGTTTTCTCAAAATAAAATGGTAAAAAAAAACTAAACAAGCACCCTGTCAGAGCAAGAAACTTCTTATTGGGCTGGTCATTGAAAGTTGGAAACATCTAACCTCTATGTACTCAAATCTTTTGTCACCTGGTTTGTTGCGCGTATACCAAGTTTCTTTTAATTTTTCAAAAGTACATTTTCTTACGTTAAGACAACTCAGGAAAATAATAAAAAAACAAACATCAATTCTAGGCCACCACTTTTGGCCCATTAAAAATATTTAATTTTAAATATTTTTTTGATTGTTTTTGAACCATCCAATCTCACATCTAGTTATAAGGATATGAAGTTCAACTCTCCCCCAATTTATAAAAAAAAATTAAATAAAAAAACTTGTTGTACAATCTAGGGGTATGCCACACTCCTCTAGACTTGGCATGATAGTTTCCTTCCGGACATATAAAGAAAAGTCAAAATTAAATTTCTCATCCATCTTATCCTTAAAAAATATCGATCAAATTTTAAAAAATTAAAGGTCACAAAAAATTAAAAAAAAAAGAATTGGACTTTTAGTACTCCTATTGGAAAAAATGAGAACAAATAGGTCAAAAAGATGAGAAATAAAAAAAATAAGAGAGATGATATATAGCAAGCTCACACACCAGTTGTTTCCTTCAGGCATGGATTGAAGTAAAGGAGCGCGTGAGTTTTACAGGTCTGCTGCACACGGCAAGCCTTGCTCTTACAACTAACATCGAGAACAGTGAGGGCCAAGCGGGGCGAGGACGGCAGCCCAGACCAGCTGCGGCGGGCGGGGGGCGCACGGGGAAGTACACGCCCACCCCGCCATCGCCGCCGCCTCTCAGGCGCCGCCGCGACACTTGTAGAAGGAGTTGCATCCCCGGGTGTGGCGGTTCACGCGTTGTGCCACGCACCCATGTCCCTGCGTGTAGGGCGCCCCGGCCGGGTTCCGGCACGACGGCCGCTCGAGCGCCCCGTAGGCGATGTGGCCCCCGTTGTACCCCTCCGTCAGGGCCCTCCGGCCCGCCTCCGACGTCTCCGCATGCCACTCCGCCGGCGCCGCTCCCCCGCCCGGGAGCGGGCACCAGGCGGCGACGGAGCCGTTGCAGCTGGCGGCCGCGGCTGCGGTGGCGCCGCGGAGGCGGGGGCTCGCCGCCAGCAGGAAGATGCATAGGAGTAGCGGGATCTTCTCCCGGCAGGTGACGGCAGTGGCGGCGCCCATTGCCTCCCGCTTCCCCGTTTCCTCTTCCCTTTTGCGGCCCTTTGGTCGGCTGCAGTACTCTGAAGAAGAAGAAGAAGAAGAAGAAGAGGTGGGAGGGGGAGGGCAGGACAAAGCCTCCATTATTGGTGGCATGAGCAGGTCTAGTGCACAGTCTGCGCTTGCTGCCTGCCACTGTCGCCCGTGAATCAACACTACCAATTGGTCTTGTTCCGTCCGGGGCGGTGGCCCTGGGCTTGCAGGCAGCTCTTTTGGCCAGACGGGTAAGGGGGTCGGAATGTGATTTTCTTAAAAAAGCTTACTTAAATAATACACGCACAAACTACGCAATTTCATCTGTCGACCAGGCCCAGTTGGCTAGCCCAAATGAAAGGGCCCATTTGGCTGGCCCATGCTCAGGTGCTTAAACTACTCGTCAGCCATTCCTCACCTCACCTGGGAGCTTCGCCATTCCGGTTCGAAAAAGCGTCGGAGATGTTGCTCGCCGTTCTCTTCTCCAACACCGAGGGCAACATCCTCATCGAGCGGTACGATCCGATCGCCTCCTTCCCAATCTCAGAGTTCCATTTCTCTTTGATTTATGGAAGAATCTAAGATGGAAGGCGAGAAACAAGTGTGGAATCTTGAGATCGATCTCTTTTTTTTGGTTGAACTGCCCTCTTCGGAGCGGGCAAAGCCACGGCGGGATTGCTAGGGCTTTTTTGGTGCTTCTTCTATGTCTGGGTAGCATAGGGAAAGCGAAAGGTTCGATACGTGGCTTATGGTTTACTTGTTCTGATTGTTTGTTTTCCTGTTCGAGGGCGTCGCGCTTAATTTTATCCTTTGTCGTTTTTACTGGAACAGCTTCTTCATGTATATAGGAGAATCTTCTCTCGAATTGGACCCCTTTGGCTCATGTCTTCCAAGTCACAGATTACCTTGTTCTTACTTGTCACTCGTCCGCGTGGAAAGGGCTCGCTGTTTATTGTAGATCTTTGTCAGTTTCTGTTTAGGGATTACCGATGATGATTTGATAACTTTCCTGGTGTTTTGTTTTTAAGTAACCCTGCGGATGCCTGCCAAGTGATGTGTTGGAGGCGCATGTGGATATGCACTGTCTGTTCTCCAACGGGCCCATAATCCGTGTAGCTACTGTAGGATGGTACTTGGTGTGGACACCAGAGTTAGTCGCCGGTACCAGAAGCGTAGCATGCCGACTTCCTTGTGGTTGGGTGACAGCATGGAGCTTTGACATTTTATGTATTTACTTTGAGTGTATTAGTGTGTATTTTTATTTTAACTTCTAGTCGGGTCAAGATTGTAATATGGGCTACTCTTTCATGTAAGGGGTCCAACTTCTAAATTAGACCTCAAGACCATTAGGAGCCCAATTGGACCTTCTAGAAGACTTGGACCAAGGTTAGTGGGTGTCCTTTGGTGCTCCTTGTCCCCCATGCTTGTCCCCCACCTACACTTGGACCAAGGTTAGTGGATGTCCTTTGGTGCTCCTTGTCCCCCATGCTTGTCCCCCACCTACCCTTGACCAATATTAGTGGATGTCCTTTGATGTTAGTAGATGTCCTTTGGTCTAGATCTAGGGTGTGTCTATTTATAGTCTCTTGTATCATTTGTGGAGAAGCTAATGAAAAAATTGCAAGAGAATTAAATTGGAGAAAGCTTGGTGTGCCCCCCCTCTCTCTCTCTCTTGTTCTTGAGTGTTCTTCCCCCTTTCTTCCTCAATCTCTTCCAGATCTGAGTATAGATCTTCTATCTCCCCCTAAATCTCTTCCTCATCTCTTCTGCTACCTGCTGGGATCGTCCATCGCCGCCGCCGCCGCCGCCGCCGGAGCCGCCAGCAAGCCGCCACAGCCCCGCCGCCGAGCTGCTGTCCAGACCGGTGACCTGCAGATCTGAAGCTCAAAGAAGAAGCCATAACTTTTGATCCAGCCGTTGGATCGAGCTGATCTTTTGAGGGTAGGTTTCCCCGTGTCTCCCCCGGCCCCAGTTAAAATTTCATGCCGATCAGAGCCCGTTTGCCCCTCCTCCCAGTCATTTGTTTACCCACCTCACAATCTGCCCCAGTGTAGGCCTGCGAGATAGATCCCAGTAGAATATTTTTCTCACCCCTAAAATGCTGTCCAAAGTTCACAAAAGACCTATGTGCGTCTTCGTAACTCTCCCCTCTACCCACCATAAAAATCCCAGGTCCTAGTTCATTCATTTGAACCCCGGTCAAAGCCCAAGAACAGGCAGATCCATTCCTGCCTAAGAGATCTGTCGGTCCGAGCCAGAAAAGACACAGTCACACAGAAGCTGGCAATCAAAATCAGACCGTTGGATGAAGCTGAATCTCCAGTATGTTGAATATCTTTGAGTCATCTTTCTAACGGCGCCAACCACGCTCCAATCCGACTTCGGATCTGGTCGTGCCGGCCGTTTTCGTGGAAGTGCGCCAGTCTGGTCTGAAACTGGCCTGCGGGACAGCATTGGGGATTAATTTCCAATAAATTCCCCAACTCACCACCGGCGACCACCGCTCCCGGGGATCGACCCGGGACACTCCAAAGACTCTCCCTCCGGTCGCCGTTGCCAGAAGACGCCCGAAAGCTGCTGTCCCAGTAGTCGGGCCCACTTGGAGCCTTGTGGGCCCCCATTGAGCGCCACCACCGTGCTGCCCGCCACCGCCTGGAACCGCACATTGCTGCCCGCCAACCCCTGAACGGCGCTCCCGGATAGCTGGTTGTGGCCTTTTACCTCCCTGCGTGGAGTGGGCCGTAGTTTAGTTTTACTGCTGTAATTAAATATTAGTTTGTACCGGGAGTGACGGTTCACGGCCGGGAAGTCGTCGCCACGCCGTGAGCGTGGAGGTACACCCATCACTCTTATTGTCTTTCTGCTTATTTAGTATGCACTTTACTGCCGCTGCACGTGAGTAGTTATCTTTCCTAGCTAGTTTAATTTTAATCACCGCTGTGAGTTGTGAGAGCGAAACCCGTCCCGTGACTCATTCCGAGCACGAGAGTGAGCCGACTACCCAAAGTCTCAAAGCCGGTTTCCCAACCGTGCACGATCGTCGCGTTTCCCTTGATGGGGACGACTGTGAGTAGCGCTTCTTGTTTGGGGCAAGTTCGTCTCTTCTGGAGCTCGTCGGTGCCACGTCGTAGTGTGTTGCTGGTCGCGTCGTCTGTCTAGTCGAGTCTCGTAGTTGTCCCGCATCAAATTGGTATCAGAGCCGGTTTGAGTCTAGGGTAGTCTTGTCCAAGGTCTTGCATTGCATCCTAATATTCGGTATATAAAAAAAAAGTGTTGCCCGACCGTTAGGTTACGCCTATCGGGGAGGCGACTCACTCGCTTGAGAGGATCTTCGGATCCCCGGACTCCGCCAGGTACCGGATATCGGTTTAAGTCTAGGGTCCTCAACTTACATCGGTCCATCCCTATTTGTCTAGTGAGTCACCCTTAGCTCTCTTTACATCTCATTGCATGCCCACCCGTGGAGGTGCCCAGTACCATCGCCCTGACACTATGGGTGAACACCGAGGTGCCAACCCGGGAGGCCGTTCCCTGGAGGACATGATAGCTCTACTCATGGAGCGCATGGATAGGTCCGAGCAAACTCTTAGGGAGCATACCGAGCGTATGGAGAGCCGATTCAAAGCCATGGAGGACCGCGCCGAGGCTTCTGACCGATCTGTCCAAGGACTGGTTGGAAGGTTAGAGAGTGTGGAGAGAACCCCTCGCCGAGACCTACCCGGCATTCTCCCGGCCCCTCAGGCACATGCTGCCCAGCCCGCGCCTGCTGCCCAGCTCGCACCACCTCGGGCTGAGGAACAACGGCAATGTGCCCCCCATTTTGAGGACTACGAGTCCGACAACGATTACAGGGGAAATGGCCGGTGCCGGCATGGTCACCGACCACATAGGGATGATGAGGACGAACGGATCCTTAAGACCGTCCGTGTGGACCCTCCCACGTTTGATGGGTCCAAGCCTTTGGAACCCAAGATCTATCTTGATTGGGAGGCCAGCATGGACCGGTACTTTGAGTGGTTCGAGATGACGGACCACCGGAGGGTCAGATATGCCAAGATGAAGTTGTTGGGGCAAGCACAGACTTACTGGAGCTCGTCGGTGCCACGTCGTAGTGTGTTGCTGGTCGCGTCGTCTGTCTAGTCGAGTCTCGTAGTTATCCCGCATCAGTACTCGCTTAGGGAGGTATAGATTGATATGCTATCCCACCTTATTTGTCTTGCGGGCACTTGTGCCTGTTATGCTTCTTCTTCCATGATGTGAATTTTGCACGGTTGGGTCATTTCCGGTGGGCCTTCTTATTCTGTAGTTTTTCTTATGTCTTTTTTATCTACTGAGTGGATAGGACTCTTATTTTGGTATTCTCAATCAAGCAGCATTTATCCTTACTGTTGCGATCCTCAACATAGTTTTAGGGGTACAGCCTTTTTCTGTATGGCATAAGAAACATTTTTCATTTGAGGCAGCATATTCTGAAGTTACTTATGTTGGGATATGCAATCTCGATGTTGCCGGTGCAGTTGTGAACAGAACTGAATTCTGGTATTCTGAAGTATTGTCTTGGAGTTCATTTTATTCAATTGTTCTTTATACCATGGTAGATATCATTATTCACAGGAATTCTCGTGGATTATGTTCAACACTTAGAAAAGTTGGAATGTGCTCCTTAAATGCGGGTTGTTTTGCCACAATAGGATTCATAGCTAACCTGAGATGGGGATCAGTTGAATCAGAAATAAGTTCTCCAACAAATGCTACTTAAACTTCTCATATTTGGAAGGTCAAAGGAACAGCCAGCTTTTCATACCAGTGATATCATCTAGTATTAGATGAGGGACACAGAATGGAATATGAAAAACCGGTCAACCCATTGTGAGAAGGGGAGGGTCTGTATCCTCCAGAAGGTGTATTTTGGTTTGCAAGTGATGAGGGGAATAGACATTGTGCAAATTTCTAGTAGGAATCATTTTATATTCATGCTCCAACAACAGTAGTTTTGAGCTGTGTTGTTGGAAAATGTAATATCTGCTCCTCATGGTGCCTGCTACTGAATAAAAAATATTTTAGTAGACAACGTTGTGCAGTTTCCACTGGAAGTGTTCTTGAATTGCAACACTTAACACCATTCATCAAATTGAATTTCATCAACTATTGCTGTATATATTTGATGGAGTTTGATGCTACAATCTATTTCTTTTGAAAGTGATGCTACAATGTAATTTTGAGAGGTAATTGAACATGTTATTTGCTAAATATGAGCATACAACTATGAAAGACAGGGTCATTGTTGTGAATGGTTTTACTTCTCTCTGCTCAGGAGAACAACATTTCAATAGATATGGTAGCTAAACTAATAGTTTTTCTTTAGCAGTCCCTTCTTGGATAAATCTGCGAACATCAAACATGGTGGCATCACCACATGGTAAATTAATTTGAGTAAAGTTAGCTGTGAAAAGCATTGAGGAATAATCCAGATCTCAATGTTTTGGTCAGAGAAAGGAAAACAAAATCAACACAGTTCGTAGTTTCTGGAAGTGCCCTAGAAACTTTCTTCTAAGTTACTAATTATTGCACATTAAGACTCATCTCAGAAAATTTCTGATTTTAACAAGTTAGAACTACTATGATTGTCTCATTGCCATTGATTATGACAATTTCAACATTCTGTTCTTCTATATTTACCAACTGTTTTCTTTTTTTTCGGGGGGTGGTGCAGGTGACCAAATTCCACATATTATAGTTTTACTGATTGTTTTTTCCATGTCTCAGATTTCATGGGGTTCCTGCAGAGGAGCGGCTACATTGGCGATCTTTCCTTGTAAAGCTTGGAGCAGATAATCTTAAAGGAGCAAAAAATGAAGAGCTTTTTGTTGCTTCTCACAAGTATTTATTAGTTCTATCTCATGTGCAGTTTTGATGAACATGCTATAATATATTGAGCAAGCATGTCTTCTTATTTTTTTCCTCAAGGAAAGAACATTTAGCATGTCTTCTGTTCTAGCCTCTCTGATCTTAAACGTAAATAAAACTTGTGTTCCCCTAACTTCATTGATGAAAAGATTAGAAATGTCTGTTTTAACATAGACCAGACAACTTGGAAATTTCCATGCAGGTTAATACTCGAACAGTTGTAACAGTTCAGCAAAATGGTAGCATGATGTGTAAAGCCTCTGTTTATTGTTTAGTAAAACAAGTGGTGCATCTCACAGTTCACCTAAAAGGTTTTTCAATCATAAAAGCAGATATAAATCATGTATCTTTGTGTTCCAACTTTATCAATGGGCACTAACAGAGATCCTTGGCTGGTGCTCGTAAAATAGTTCAATACATTGCCAGCTAGGTTGTGGTACAATACTTTGCGGCGTGGCATTGCATATATCAACTTAACCCTAAGGTTGGGGAGCCTGGCCATATGTAATATAAGATCCCTAGGTGCTGTTTCAACATGATTTATATAAGTTTTTTTTTCAGGGATTATATGTGGGTTAAATGACCCCAGTAGTCACAGCAGTTCTGCAAAAGGTTCACATCTTGGACACCAAGAAACTCAGTTAAACAACCCAAATAGCTGCTGGAATCCCTATGATAATGATAAATTAGATTGTTACTTGTATTGTTTTAACTTCAAAAGAAATTCAGTTGCCTAGTATATTGATGGTCTATGTTACTAGATTGACATTTTCTTTGAGAAATAGCTCATCATAGTCAATTCTGTTTCTCTTTTCCTCTTATTATTATTATTTATTTTGATTAATTCTTAATTTCATTGTTTTTGGCAAATTGTCAGATCTGTCTATATTGTCTACACAGTGCTTGGGGATGTGTGCATATATGTTGTTGGCAAGGATGAGTATGATGAACTTGCTTGTGAGTATACAAACTTGAGCTGTTTTCTTGTGAATCTGTGATGAGTTTGATAATCATTAGTCCAACAGACTGTTGAAGATTTGGTTCTTCCCAGTGTTGGTAAGTTATGATGAGCAAGTGGTCAAATATGTGAGTGCTTGATGGTCCCTCATTGGGCAGCATGTGGAAACGTGAGAATAAAGTTCATTAGTAGATCCTTCCCCCTCAATGCCTAACCTTACCATTTTCATCATTGTCATCATCATAAGGGCTGAGGTCCTCCCTATGCTTGATCAAGCGTAAGTGGCTAGTGGATATAGCCAGGAGGGCAAAGGCTAAAGGCTCTTCTAGGAATGTTGAGTAGGTTCAGGTGATGGAATAAGCTGAAGGAGGGTGTGTTGTCGTGTTAGGGGCTGTGGAAGCGGGTTTTGTGTTTTTGGGGGTCGTGTCCCCTTCCATTTTCTTTGGCTCGGGTGTTGTTTGGGTGGAGAGTTTGGGGGTGCTAGGTCTGTTTTCTTTTCTTGCTCCTGTGACAGTGTTGTTAGCTGCCTAATGCATTTGGGAGTTTTGTGGGAGCACTCCCCCCATTACATGTACAGTTATTTTCTTTTATATATACAGTGGTACTACTCACTTTCAAGAAAAAAAAAGTCAAAGCTAAGACCTAGAAGACCAAAGCATGTAGATTTCTCAGTTTTATAGGCCTGCTGTTATAGGATGCCAATCCTCCTTTTGTTGTGCCAAAATCCAACTTGAACAGATGAAGCAGTTGAGCAGGTGGGGAATAGCTTTATTTGACTATGCTGAATTAATAAAATAAATATTTGGTCTTTGAGGTGTTCATTTATTGACTACAAATGCACATTTCAGCTAATTAATTAGCATGTGCATTTTTAATCCCGCGGGTTTGATTTATTAAACGATTTAGAGTTCGTGTGCTAGACTTTAACCCACCAACCGTAGTCAGTGTTAATTTATATTCGCGTAAAGTCCGAACACCTTTGATTAACTGCCAAAGATATCTTTAGACCTCTACAATATCTGTTGTGACATTGAAGGTTTCATTTAAATTTGACAGTTGGATTTAGAGGCGGTTCAGATCGGACCGTTGGATTTGTTTTAAGTCAAAATTCGATCGTCAGATTAACTTTCGATCGAAATCTAACCGTTGGATTAACTTTTGATCAAAATCCAACTGTTGGATTTGCTCCAAATCGAAATCTGACCGTTGAATTAAATTTCGATCAAAATCCAACTGTTGGATTAACTTTCAATCAAAATTTGACTGTTGAATTTGCTCCAAATCAAAATATGATCATTGGATTATCCAATTAGTTGGTCCTCCCATGTTGAAGGCATGTTAACAAAACTGAGTACCCCTTTCTCACAAAGACAAAGTTGATTATTGGATTAAATTTCGATCAAAATCCGATCATTGAATTTATTTCAAATCGAAATATGACCATTGGATTATACAATTAGTTTGTCATTCCATGTTGAGGGCATGCACAAAGCTTAGTACCCATTTCTCGCAAAGGCGAGGGCATTTATATACTTTTCGGACACATAGGACATTTTTGCAAATTCGAGGACATTTCTGCATATTCGTGGAAACTCATGGCATTTCGATAATTTTCCGACGTTTCAAGACCCTGTGCACAATTCCCAGAATTCCCTGGACTTCTCTATATTTTTCTGTAAGTTTGGGACATTTATGCAATTTTTTGAATTTGTAGGGTATTTCTACAATTTTTGGACTATTTTGCAACATATAAGGACTTTTATGCAATTTCTCACATGAACATGAATTTTTCATGAACTTTGATCATTACATTTTTTATATTTTTATAGAATTTTCATAAGCTTACAAACATATTTCCCTCATATAAGGGCATAAATGCAATAAAAATGTACCCTTGAAAAGGGTTTTTACACAAACAAACAAGGACTTAGCATTCTTCCTTGTACAAACGGACACTTTGCAAGCTCCAAACCTTATCCTAACTCTTCAAATTTGGATTCTCTTGATTTCTCTTGAGAGTTCTCGTGGGTGTGTTCTCCACCTCTCCCTTTGAGAATGAGTCCCCTCCTCCTTATATAGGGATCTTAATCGGGGCGACCTCACATCCATTCCATGATTGGGCATTAATTACCCATTGGGGAGGGGTTCTTCCGGGTCCCGGTTAAGGAGGCACAATTAACCCCCACCTCCCCCTGGTTCACCAAGGGAGGTAAGTTCATCTCATTTTGTTTTCTTGTGCTCTCCCTTATTTTGGGGATTTTTAGTTTTAATCCTTAAAATCTTTTGAAATTAGGAAAAGACCCCCCTAGTTTATCTATTTAGTCAAAAGTCTCCACATTCTTCTCCATTACATGAAAAAGTCCCCATTGTTTGTCACCATAAGGTAAGATTTGCTTAGCTAATCTAACCATATTCTAACTTAACTAGGGAAGAGAAAAAGACCATAATGCCCTTGGGGTCTCCCCCTCCAGTGTCGGCACCCCCACCCAGTGGGGTGGAGGTCGCAGAGAGAGGGAAGATAGGCGGACCGGCGGGGGAGATCGGCGGCCGGAGGGGGGGAGGGCGGTAACGGGTCAGAGTAGAGGATGCGGCTCTTCCTGGTGATGCGGGGGCAAGTGCTTGTCTTGTGGTATTTGAAGTGATAAGGACGACGAAAGTCGCCATTGTCCATGGTGGAGACCTACTACTTGCTGCTGTGATTCCCATAGCCCCCCGTGAGGAAGGGCTTGTCCTCGTTCAAGAGCTACCTTTTCGGACTAGGCATTTCCCCAATTTTTTTTCCAGGGGTAGAATGCCTAAAATCCAGTAAAACGAATGCGAAGCTCACAGAAAAGAAACTAAAGAAGAATCTGGCAGGGGAAGTTTAGCTCTCAGAGAATGGAGATGGATAGGGGACGATGCTGTCGTCAAGTAAGGACTCCTCTCTACAACAAGAAGAGGGAGCAAAACCTTTGTATGTGCAAGAACCCAAGATACTTCATGTCCAAACCACACCTGCAGACATGAGGAAACCCATTAGAATTTCTCAACCAAATCATGAACGGAGGATACAGGGAAGAACTACAGGGACCAGAACAGGATGATCCCTTACCCCAACGAAATCGAGCTCATCGAACCCTCTTGGAGCCCTCTTCTCCGACTTGCATGCAGGAACCTAGAGCAGAACTGTTACCCCGGATGAGGGAGGAGGAAGAGAAGATAGCCCTCTGTTCTAGCAGATCGGTGGATGAAATAGCGAAGGAAGAAGAAAACGAAGAAGCAGAGGCCAGCAACTTCTTCGATTCAACAGGGCAAGCAAACAGGAGCAGCACCGCAGACCCAGCCATCATAAAGACTCCTTTCTAACGACCCCTTATTGCTTCTCCTTCCCCTCCTCTGCGCTCTGCACACCCTGCAACTCCCTACCTCTCCTTGCGGAAACCCAGAAAGGCGAAGACGCGTAGGACATAGCATCAATTCCTACAGCGGTGATGGCACAGAAAAACCCATGTAAAACCCCAGAATGGGTCAAGGTGGTGGCTTTTGGTGGGATGGAGGAAGTCGAAGCTATGGCTGCGATTGTTCGGGCGACATAGGGAAGTGACCGCCCGCTTTTTGGTGTGTCCCTCTGCTCTCGTCGCCGTTGTACGATCACATGGCAGGTTGAGGTGCACAACTGCTCCCCTCTGCTCTTGTCGCCATTGCTCGATCACACGGCGGCAGCATCTGATGGGAACTCGATGGTGGCAGCGTCCAGAGGGGCTACTCCTTCCTCCTCACCCTCTTCCTCCCCCGAAGGAACCGGGCACAGAAGATGGGACCGCCCCCTGTGCAGCTTGCACGGCCAGCCGGCAGCTAGGGCCTTCTCACCTCGCCCCATGACCCCTGCAAAGTCGGTGATCATGCCCTGTCACCCGGCCCCCACCCCCTACGCGGCCGCCCCTGTCCCTCCACCCCCCATCGCCCTCCCGCCCTGCACCTGTGAAGTCTGCTTTGCTGCCCCACCCCCTTGCCACCCTGCCACCCCTCCCCCTGCACTGCCTTCACAGCCGGCTGGCCGGCCCCACCCGCCGCCCCACCCCCTGTCGCCCCACAACCCCACCTCTTGTGCAGCCTGCATGACCAGGGCCTTGCCACCTCGTCCCATGACCCCTGTGAAGTCGGCGAACCCCGCCCCAACCCCCTCCATGGCTGACCCAGTCAACTAGATCTCCAGCGGTGCCTTGGCCACCCAAGAGAGGGTAAAACGGGAAAGAAAAAGATAACGGGAGTGGGAGATGGAATATTCTCTGGTGTATTTTATTTTTCGGACGATTGCTAACTCGAGGGGTTTTTTCCTAAGGGTTTGAAGAATATGAGGACTTTTCACTAAATAGGTGGATTAAGGGGGGGTTCCTAATTTCGAAAGATTTTAGGGGCTTAAAACTAAAAATCCCTTTTTTAGTTTAAATGATGAGAGAGGGAGAGAGGGTGAGAAGGGTGGGCCGGCCACACCCTTGCTCCCCCCGGCTAAGAGTTGGACCGTGGACAACCCCCAGTTAGGCCAAGGATGGGAGCGGGGGTCGAGGCCGACCCCTGCTCCCCCCGGTTTAGCTGGGGGTGAGAGCAGGGGGCCCCTGTTCCCCAGTCTGATCACAAGAGAGAAGCGGGAAGAGAGAGAGGAGCGGCAGCCTCCTTCCCCACCCACCCCCCTGTTCTCTTTAGCTGGCCTTGGAAAACCCTATAAAAGGTTTGACCAGTGCTTTTCAAGCCTGTTTTATCGCTTTTTTGCCACGGAGTTCGAGGATGCAGCGGCACGTGGAGATCTTGTCTCCTTCTCGATGCTGACTTGCTGCTGGGATTATACACCGGCACAGCAATGACGGTGTTTGGAGGCCGGAAAAGACTTTATTTGTTGACTTTTCTTATTGGTACGTGGCTTTGTGCCGCCCGCTATGTATTGGACATGATTCCAGTGCATAAAACGCACCTAGACCATGTATATTTCTTTCATCCAAGCGAGAACTGGGACGTATGTACGATGTAACAGCAGTGATTTAATATCATCTTCCATCGTCATGGGACTAATTTAATTTTTATTTTCCTGAATTGAATCAGTAAAAATTGTAGGGCTCAGCAAGCCTATATGTAGGATGCGAAATTTTAAGCTAAAGCTAGTTTTGCTGGTTGCGATATCTACCAATAATAGATGCCAATGTGTACTTAATATAACAAAAGAATTAATAGATAAATATCAAAACATGTGTACATTCAATGGGGGAGACATGTAAAAACAAACATCCTAAACAAAACATCGGAAGCTTCGAAAATGTGTGCCATTCCGCCCAATGGAATTGGTTGGCCAGGTCTTTCTAACATCTGGTTAAACGTGCGGACGACAGACTCTCTACTCCTGCTTTGTTGACTGATATATCATTCTTTAAACATGGACTGGTGCTCTGTATGCTAACGTGTGCTCATGTCTGTACTCAAGTGGCAGAAGTAATATTTGTGATAACATCCTCCGTGAAGGATGCATGTGGAAAACCTCCAACTGAACGCCTCTTTCTTGACAAGTATGGAAAGATATGCCTGTGTCTGGATGAAGTTGTGTGGAAGGTAAAGAAATGCATGTTGAGCTCTGAACCATCATTGCTGTTTAAATGTGCTTTTGCACTGCTTCTTGGTGTTACAATATTCAATGATGTTCTATGATTTGGTGCTGCTTGTACGTTTCTGGTGTTATTGTAGTTACAGAGTGTTCCGACAACAATACGGGTGTTTCTTTACATTTGTTGACCAAAGTTTAACAATTCAGAGGGACTCCAGTTTCTGGGGATAATTGTGGTGTCCCTGATGTTTTCTTTCATTTTTTTCCCCAAATTTTGTCATTATACCTGTTCTCCTGTCTCAGTTCCAGTATGAAATTTCACACAGATTTTAATGAACGTGCACTTCTTTGACCATGTCATATTTGTTTGCCTTGTATTCGAGTGTCAGTTCTTCGTCGTCGTCATCATCATCAGAGTTTTATCCCAATTATTTGAGGTCGACTACATGAATCATGTTTCGCCAAAAATTTCTATCAAGTGTTATATTCATATTCTGAGTGTCAGTTATTAGTTTCATTTGTTCATCAACTTGTGCCTCCTCTGATATGAGATACTGTCTTTCTTGAAACGTGAAGGGGATGCTGGAGAACACAGACAAGGACAGAATCAGGAGGATGATTAGGTTAAAACCACCCACCGATGTCTGATACGGAAGGTTCCATGTTGACAAGTTTTTAAGTTCAAGATGTTGTGGCTTTCTACAGTCTCACGATCCAGTTTCTTCGTCAAATTATTGAACCGAGATGTTTTGGTGCATGCTAAAATCGTTCATGGTGACTCATGCACACTGTTTACTACATAGAGCAGTACAAACCCTTGGAAAGATGTTGTAAAGATTCAAAACTTTGTTCTTTTACGTGTACCATTGAGGGTTCGTGTGGGCCGCGTGCCTCCTTGTTTTGTTGAGGACCTTGCATGATCTGTTGCTTGCTCGGTTGCCAATCTTTTTTGTGTAATACTCGCTGCTTGCTTACTGGGGGGTAACTTGCACACCTCGTGTGCATTGAGTTTTTTTTTTTAAAAAAATATTCTGACCTCTGGACTAACCCAATTTAAACATTTGTATATAAGGCTCACCCTGATCGGACGGCTCAAAAAGCTCAGTTAACTAAAAAAATAGTAATTCGTTATTTGCATTCTTTTGAATTTCGATTAACATTCTTTGTTTTTTTTGATTTTTTGAGCCATCTGATTTGGTTGGGCCTTGTACTATATAGGGTCGGGTTGGCTCACAGCAGGTTGGGATAATTTTTTTTAAAAAATAATAATAAAATTAGGTGTACGGGGTAGTCACATACATTCATTCTCTAGAATCTTGCATGTTCTTTCTACTCCTTAATATACTTGATATTGTCATATATATTCTCACCAAGAAATATTGTTTAATAATAGCACTCATGTTCTAACGTCATTAAAATTAACAGAATATTTTATTTTATTAGATATATAAAATATAAGATTCAAAAGAGGTACACAAGAAAATATGGAAGCTTGTAAGCAAACATAATAATTTTAATTACGTGAAAAGATCAAACAAGGGTAAAACATTTTTTTCATCTTAATACATTTAAAATTAAGCTAAATAAAATGATAAATAATGGTCAGAATATGTTCTATGAAATTGACTTACTATGAGAGTACACATCACAATGAAAAGAATACACGCGTAGAGTATAATTTGTCAGACTTCACTATGCTAGTGCACATCAGCCACGCCAGACTGCCAACGGAGATTGGCATGCCGACGCACCGGTATAATACGATCTCTGATATTTCTTATATAAAAATTATTTTAAAATTTAAAAAACAATTTTAATTTAAAAATTATACAGTACCCGATAATACCATCGAAAAACCGGCAAACCTTCGTCCAGGTAACAGGTGAGCCGATCAATTCTCAAAATCACAATTCTATTTGAGGTATACACGAAACACATACTCGACAATACATTTTACACGGTATGATACAAAAGTTTGAAACATTCTTCCTATGGTATCAGATAAGCCGTTTGTTTTCTCAGACCGAAATGTCTCCACAAGCTGGCGAACTTTCTTCGGCGCCGACTTCCTTCGCCTGCTCATATGCTTTCGGATAGTGATTGGGGAACAAAGGGCCTCACACTTTCTTGTGTATACAAATGTACAGAGGAGATGTTCAAATGGGCTGGGTAGACGCGGGCTAGAGGAAAATGACAGCTAAAGTAATTAGCAATGTCATGGAGAAGATCAAGGCCTGCAACCAAGGAAACAATACATTCATATTTGTTGACATCTGTGAGGATAATCCAATGTCCTAGAGTTTCATATGAGTATATCCAGAGACAACAGCTTTTGAGTTATAGGAATCCTAAATCTATAGAGTGTTTGTCCTACAATCTCCAATATCTAGAGCAGGATTCTGGAAGTGTCCAGCTGGTCTTATCGGTGATGTAGTCGTCTTATGGTAATCAACGTGGTTAATTCCAAACTTGTAAATAAAATAGACCTTCGTTGGGGCGTGTTGTGCATGTCTGTGTACGTGTGTTAGAATTCGAGCATAATCTCATGAGCAATAATCTCGTATTAGTTAAATGAGTTATGGTTCATGTACTTATGATCTTAGACCTGTATATCTCAACACCGCGATTTTATGGATTCAACATGATATAAGAGCGTGATCTTAGCCCAACTCTATATATTTCTTATCTTATCACCTCCACCCAATTAATGTCCACGGCCCATCTTAATCGTGAAGGGGAGTGTTAGAATTTGAGTATAATCCCATGAACAATAGTCCCGTATTAGTTAAATAAGTTGTGGTTCATGTACTTATGACTCTGAGCCTGTGTATCTCAACACCGCAGTTTTGTAGATTTCAACCGCGTGTGTGAGAGAGAGAGACTGACAGTAATCGCAGAAGCAGTGTGTGTGAGAGAGAGAGACTGACAGTAATCGCAGAAGCAGTGTGTGTGAGAGAGAGAGAGAGACTGACAGTGATAGCAGAAGCAGCAAGACCAGTCCTCTCTCGTGGGTCCTTGCGGTAATAATTGCCGAAGTAAAGGATCGTCGCATAGTACCACATCAACGGGAACGCAAATCCTAACAGGAAGCTGGGAAAAAAGCGATCTGTTAGAATGACTCCAGAGGATATGAAGAAAGAAGATGAGTAGGGAAACTTACGAGAACCACCCTATCCCACAACCAAAGCATGGAAGACGCTTATCGAACATTCCCAACTGTGGATCTTCTTCATCTGTTATCAGAGTATACTTTCCCTGGTCTTTATCATCATCTGCCGGTCCTGCATTCCCTGTGAGAAGAATACATCAGGAGTGTTCATCAACAGTAACCTTAAACTTTGCATGATACATTTCATGTGCGAGCACAACATGTGGTGTCGATGGCATAAGCAGTTAAGTTGCAACCCATTTTTTTTTCCTTGAGTGACAAAACTGACACTAGATGAGTATCAAAAGAAAAGATGGGGAAAAATAGTTAACCTCGTTCCATTAACAGATGCTGTTTGAGTCCACTAAGTCCTTGATGCCCTGCCAATCTCCTACTATCTGTTGAAGATAACAAAACCGGATCATTATGATGCTAAATGATTGTACTGTGCATTTGTAACCCAAACACCTTGTAGGCTTGTACACAACTACACATCCAAATGAGGGGGACTAAAGAGAATGTGTGTATGTTTCAAGAGAATAAAAGAAGAAAATGTATACATGCAAACGATGTGGGTACTCCAATCTTATCTAGCAAAGCATGCCAACGACTGTTCGCTGAAGGAGGATTCCCCGGAGAAATGAGTTGCCCGTCTGCTGCCATTTTAACAAAGATCCTCCTTTTCTGGATAAAATTTCTCCTGTACAGCAGGACTGAACAAAAAATTGTGGGCCAACTGAAGGAAAAGGAGCTAATAAAGTTGCTCGCACGTGAGAAGAGTTCTCAAAATGAAGCCATTGCATCGTGGCATTGGGAGGAAAAAGACAGGTTGTATGATACGTTGCGTCTGGTAAGGGACTAGGTCGAGTCTGACCGACTGGATGGTTGCTACGGCAATTCATCAATTGAAAAATGCGAGAAAATACAAACATACAACTATACACACGAGAAACACAGTCATTCATTTTAGAGAACGTACAAAAACAGATTGGAGAAACACATGCAAAAGAATCAGCAATAGAGCTTCACCGTTGTGTGACAAAGACCATATCAACAGGGTTTAGCAACTACTAAAACATCTTTCATAATTACCGCAAGACAGCCTCAGAAGTCTGCCCTCAGCCTAGGCCAACATTACCCAGGTTGAGCCCTGTGAATTTGCCATGTTGGGCTAAGTTAATTTCAAGGAATACTATATCAGATAATGGCACCATCTCACAGGGCAAAAGAGACAAGATCTCATAGACATGTCGGAGAGAGCTTGTAGAGATTGGAAGTAGTAGCCATGTGTCCTGTTGCCTGGCAACAGGGATATTTCCTGTTACCCCTTTAACATCAACCGCAAAAAATGAAATGGATGGTTGGATGCTGAACCACGATTAGGCAAGGCGAAACCGACGTTGGGTGGGATATCGCGCGTACAAGAATCTCAGCCACACTGGGTGCAATCCCCACCCATCTCATGCATGAAGAGAGCAATCTCCGCATGTGGGGATCACACACACAAGGCTGACGTGCACTGGGCAAACCTGCAGTGCCCCACTTAGCCCTCTGATCTTTGTTCCCATTATATTAAATGGCCCAGATTTTTTAATATCATTACTTTTTAAAATTCTCACTTCCCTCCTTGCCACTACCTATCTGACCCCATGATTTTTTTTTCGAAAGTGCCTGACCCCATGAATTTAGGCATGCCAAAGGCACGCAGCATATCTTGTTAATATACTTTTTAACCATAGGATCAACACTTGTGGGATCCAAGGTTTGTCGTATCGTACCAACTCAATGCGATACGGTCGACTTGGACCAGATTAGGATTGATCTGAGTCACATTCTGGGTTGCATCAGCCCGATCTCCTATTAATTATTTAAATAATATAATAGCACTAAATATTAATATATATATTTTAAAAATTATAGTAATGATATAATGATGTAACATTAGTCATATATCTTGCATTTTCATGTATGAACAACATTAAATTTTATTCTGGATCTTATTGATTTATTGATTATCTAATAATGATACAATGTTAAAAAATAGTTAAAAATGAAAAAAGCAGACTAAATAATTCATGGGTACTTTAGATTGATGACATAGTAATTCTACAAGTAAAAAATATGGGTGAAAAATCCAAACATTGCAAAGAAAGAAATACCTCGAGTAGACAACATTGTTTTCAAGGCGTCGCCTAGGCGACAAGGCGCTCAAAGGCACCCAAGGCGACCAGGCACCTATGTGAACAACCCATTAAGGCACTTATCTGGCTGCCTTGGTGCACATAGGCCACCTTGGGCCCATCTAGCCTGCCTTGGCATAACATCCACACCCTATTTTGAGGTATGTTTTAGCATTTGGGAAAAAGTTTTCAGTAATTTTGAAAGATTGACAAATGATATGTTAAGATTGGAAAGAGCAGACTTCCAATTCCCTTTTCTTTTTCTCTCGGATTCTTCTCCCCGTCGGTTACTCTCCTCTTAAGGACATTGATTCATATTTGCATGGTGCACTTTTTGAAGCTCTTTTTGATAATTCACAAGTGAAAAATTATGAAATTATTATGTTGATGTGTTTATAATTTATCCAGAAATGTGTCATATTTATGCTTCATTTTAATATAGAGAATAACTATTTAAATATCAAATTTTAGATTAAAAATTTTATATTGATTGACAAGTATTCGCAAATTCTTATTAATTTTCTACTTATTAATTTGTTATTGTTTACCATTTATTCTATTTTTACGTTTTCAAAGATAGGTATACGAATATTTATATTAACTAAAGATAGAACTTATGTGTAGAAAATGTATAGTAGAAGTTCTCTTGCAATATACTTAGTTATATAAAATAGACTTCGCTTAAACGTCTCGCCTTGTCGCCTAAGTAGTAAGGCGATGGCCGCTGCCTTGGTCACCTCGAACGCCTAGACAACCATCTCAAATCAAATCAGGCTAGTTCCGAGTCAGTGAGTATCACCTAGTCAGAGAACCCTAGTGGGATCTAATGGCCTAAAAAAGGGTTACGTGGAAGTTCCCTCTTATGAGGTAACAGGAAATCCATCCTCTCTCTCTCTCTCTCTCAAGGAAGGCAAACTCAAGTATCGGGATCGGATCGGCCGGCCCAAACCCGATTTGGATCGGTGGAGTCAATCAATCCCGAAACAATCCTGAGGAGTCCAAATGTTGAGGTTAATTGTATGTTCACAGTTGTACATGGGGTTTTATATAACTGTATTTCACTTTACTCTTTCACCCGTTTACCTTTTTCTCTCCACTCCACAGACTCGAGAGCCCCTACTGCACTTCAATTTTTTGAGGAGAACAAAGGCGGAGGAGGCGGGGGAGGAGGAGGAGGTGGTCAACGGCGGTAGATGGTCACAATGGTGGCATCGATGGCGAAGCTCCTTGTTTACACGCGGAATTATATATTTTTGAAACATCCGATTTCGCTGGATGGATATGCGTATATTTGGCATATATATATTAATTCTGCGCCTTTTTTAAATTTATCAGACGATTTAGGATTCGGGTACAAGACTTATCCCCACCGACCGAAGTCGGTGTTAATTTACATCGGACGAGTCCGAATACCCTTGATTAAACTGCTAAAGATCTTTTGCTACCCTTGACGAAAAGAAAGGCCCTTTTAGTTTCCTTCGGAGCGGAATTTTTTTGATTATGACCTTTTTGTTATTCTCTCATGTGGCCTCGCCTTTTCATGTTCGAAAGGGAATATGTCGCTTCGAATTTCATGTAACTTTTTATGATCCCGATGAATTATATTCCGCGACTTTCAATTTATTTTTACGAACATAAGCGTGATTATATTTAAAGAATTTTGGAGGATACCATTTGCAAGGCTTTGTATGTTTGTTTTTTATTATTATTACAGCCCAAAAGAGATTTCTCCATGACAAGAATAATTGTTGGAGATCCTTTTCCCATTTGATTCCGTATATACACGCACAATTTTAAGAACTTTCGGGTCAATGGTGTAATTTTACGCCAAGAGGGACCTTTGTATAATTTTGACAAGGGCCATGACAACCATAGTTTTCATGCTCACTTAATTATTTCATTGTCATAGTATAACATCATGAAGCCCCCTTTATATATGAAGGGGTATTTATGTCAAATACACAAAATCCATGGTATCATAGTAAGAAGGAAAGGGGCGCACCCTTCCTCTTGCTTTTCTCTTTTGACTTGGGCCTTAGAAAAGCTCTCCAAGTCTTTGTCTTCCTCTCTTCTCTCTTTTTCTCTCCCGGTCTTCTTCTCTTGTTGTCGTTTGCTCCTTGGAATAGCCTCCTTTTTATAGTAGATTCCACAAGTGGCGGAGGGGGTGGTAAAAAATCTCTTGGAGTTCCTCCGGTGGAATACCAAAGGCCAAGGTAACTTCTCCTCTTCCCTTGCTTCAGTTTTTTTTTTTACACTCTTCTTCTCCCCCTTTTCTTTTGATTGGACGGAGAGGGGAGAACCCCCTCCGGTGGGTTGCAGCCGCGGGAACCCCCCCTCCGGTGGGTAGCAACAGGGAAAACCCCCCCCCCCTCCGGTACAAGACCGGAGGGGGTTCCCTCCGGGTCCGCAGCCGCGGGAAAACAACCCCCCCTCCGGTACAAGACCGGAGGGGGTTCCCTCCGGGGCTGGCAGGCGCGGGAACACACCCCCCCCTCCGGTACAAGACCGGAGGGGGTTCCCTCTGGGTCCGGCCGCAGCGGGGCCCCCCCTCCGGGGCTGGCAGGCGCGGGAACACCCCCCCCCCCCTCCGGGGCCGGCCGCAGCGGAGCCCCCCTCCGGGGCTGGCAGGCGCGGGAACACCCCCCCCCCTCCGGTACAAGACCGGAGGGGGTCTTCCTCCGGTTCCGGCAGCCACGGCCCCCTCTCTTTCCAGCCTTCTTCCGCGTGCGGTCAAAAGAGAGAAAGGGGTGGAGGGGGTTTGGTCCCCACCATGGCTATAAAAGGATCCCCGGGGATTTAAAAAAAAATTTACTTTTCACCTCAGTACGGCCGAGTGGTGGACGGTACTTTCTTCTTGGTCCCGGTGCATCCAGGTTGACCATCCGGACATCCGGAAAAATAATTGTCTTTTTGCGGAATGATTCCCACACAAATTTATAGGCCGGAAAATATTTTTATCAAGACCTTTCAACGCACGTATATGCGCGTAAACAATAGAAATCCCCAACATATATATCTTGCCGGGTTGTCGGAGGGATTTACGGCGAAGGGGACTCTTGTCATTTTAAGGCCGTTTAACGACAACCCGCTGTATTTTCCTTATTTCAAGAACTCTTTTCAAAAGAACTTAAATAATATTTTTGGGTTTCAACAAATGCCCCCCACGGGTGGTCCGTCAAGGCCGGAGGCAGAGGCGGGCGACCCGTGCCGTCTCCTCTTTCTTTTCTTCTTTGTTTCCCTCTCTTTTTGTTTTCTTTTCTCTTCTCTTTTTCTTTTTTTTTTTTCCATTCATACTTCCATTTGATATTGCCTATAGCAAACTGACATTATGATATTTTTTTTTCTCTCTCTTCTTTCTGCACTTCCATTTGATATTTCCATATCAAACTAACATCGTGCTATCTTCTTCTTCTTTTCTTTTTGGTTCTTTTCTTTTGCAGGCTATTCAACATGCCTCGATCTAGGAGAGGCCAAGTTCGCGGGTCTCGGAGTCAGGATGGGCGTGCTGCCCCTATTGCTTCCTCGAGATTGATGTCGCCTTTGGGGTTGCCACGGGTTACAGCAGATACCCTTTTTTCACTTGACAGGGGGCTAAGCATCGTTGCTCCGAGCCCTTTACCCGAGGGAGATCCAGGCGATGGCATGGTTGATTTATCTTTGATTTCCAGACATGGCGGCTGTGTCCGTTACAGATATGAGCGTCCCAAGGGTTACCCGAGGCACTACCCTTTGGATGAGTTTTTATTTCCCTTCATCCAAAACTTCATTCCTGAGGGGATGAATGATGGCGACAGTTCCTTGACTGCAGAGCGCGTTCAGCTCGAGAGAGCCATTCTTGTGGGTCGTGATAGTTTGCTTGGCTGTTGTGGAGCTTCTTTTCCCAGTTTCCCGATGGGCCTTGTTTGCCGGGTTCAGTTTCCTGCCGTTACTCAGCTAGGCTTTTTTAGTTCTGAGACTGGATGTCCAGTTCAGGACCGGACCTTCTCAGCTGCTGCTTGGGATTTGGGTGGAAAACACCGGGCAATATCAGATTCTTGTTCAGGTCTCTTCTTGTCTCCATCCGGCACCCGATTTGCCTCAGAGGGGTATGATAAACTTTGTCTTCTGGACAAAATCATGTGTGGTTCTGTGCCCAGTTGGTATGGTAAATGGGCAGTTATTCCTTCCCACAAATTTCATTTGGGGGCCACAGAATGGCTCATGGGCGTCCTTCATCATTACAGTCGGCTACTGGATCTTGTAGGCATTCGTCATGCTGTGACTGCCGCTTTATACCGCTATCCTTGCTACAGTGGGCTTCTACAGGCATTGGCGGAGAGATTTAACCGTCGATTTAACACGTTTGCTACAGCAGAGGGTGAAACCGCCCTGGATTTATGGAGCTTTTACAGAATTTCGGGGCTTCCCATTTCGGGACGACCTTATGAGGAGGTGTGCCTTGATGATCTCCACAGGAACTACTCCACAGGTTCAGGTGAATATGGCCTTCCTTTGAGCTTCAGGTACTTGATGAAAGTTTGGCGGGATCTAGCCCGTTTTGGTAAGAAGAAGGCACCTTCAGCTTCTGTCGGCGCCGTGCGGGTTAGTTTGAATGCTTGGGTTCAATTTTTTTATAATGGACCATTCTGTTTTCATGAGCGATTTGCCGAGGATGACAGGTCTCTAAGTGAATACCATGAGTTGATTCTGCCTTCACAGGAAAATAGACGCTATTTACTTGCACCTGAAAACGAGGGGTGGAATCCCCGACAGCTGCCGGATCGAACTTATCTTGCTGCCTATCTTGTTTACTGGTTGGCTACTTTTGTTATGCCATATGGCGAGGAGGGCCTGATACGGCCTGAAATTATTTACCCGGCGTGTCTGCTTGCAGATGGTCATAAATTGGCCATTGCCCCTGCTGCTTTAGCCAATATTTACCATGGATTGGGGAACTTGACAGCACATAGCTCTCCCAGGGACAGAAGCGTTTACATGGCCACACATTATTTGAGTGCATGGGCCGGACTTTTGCTACCCTCATTATGTCAGAGTGTGCCAATTGAAAACCCCGTGGCGCCATTGATATTTCTTTTCCGAAACCGGCCGGATCAACATCAGCATGAGCATTTATTAGCAGCACGGAGGATGCTTTCCTTTGTGCCTATGCAGGGGAATGAGGGTCTTCCGTTTGCCTGTGGCTCTTATGACTTCCGACCATTTGCTGTTGAAGGTCAGGACAAGGTATCTTACGGCCTTTCTTATCATCAGTCTACGAGCTCGACTTTTTATGAAAACTGGATGTATTGTATTAGGCCAAGCATACTTGTGTTCAGGAAGGGCAGCACTACTATTCTAGAGCCATACTTCCCTTACCGTTTTTCACGGAATTTTGGCTATGACCAGTCAGTGCCTCCAAATGCAGATTTTGGCATAGATTGCAGGCTCTGCAGGGGTCATGACACCCACCTTGTTGCAGGGAGTTGGTGGGATTATTTTTTTCGAGATGGTGCTGCTGAGCAGTGTCCTCTCCCAGAGGCAAGGCGAGTTGGTCGGGTTGACATCTATTATGCGCGCTGGTGGTTTAAGTACAGCAATGTTTTCCGACAACTCCCACAAAAGATAAGGGAAGCTGAAGAGGCTCGACTGGGCAGTACCGACCTACCGCCATTGTTTGTGGAAAATTCAGTGCTTCATACCCAATTTTCAAAAATTGCAAAGGCGGTGAAGGATTTTCGTCTGCAGTGGGAGGCTAGGAATGGGGCCATTACCATAGACCGTCGGCCATATGCGGGTGCAATTAAACCCTTGAAGCGCCCGCCAGTTACTACTTCGGGGCAAGGTGAGGCCTCGGCGGATCAGCGAGTGTATTTTTGGTGGACACACTTCTTGTCGGATTGTGGTTATCCTCAGGCTGCACCAATGGATACTCCTCTTCATCCTGAAGGCTTTACCAACAACTTGTGGCCGAAGTGGGAGCAATACCTGATCGGGTCCATCATTCGGATCGGGCCCTTTGAGTACGCCACCCTTGTTGAAAATGGCATCACGCTCGGTGATCTTTGGGAAGGCGTCTCCAAGGCTGGGAAGGTGGTGGGTTTACGTCCTGAGCAGGTGGTGCTGCAGCCTTCCTTTTCTCCAGCCCCGAAAGGTGTGTGGTTCAATCATTTTCACTTTTTACTTATCTGTGCGCTGGTATTTACCTCCCTCTTACGTGCTTCTTCCCCTTTTTTTGTTTCACAGAGAGCTATATAGCTGCCAGAGATATGCCACATAAAGGGAAGAAATCTTTAAATCCCCAGAAGCGGGCCCGTCCTAGTGAAGATGAGGGCGGCCCCATTCGTGTTCGCCGTGCCCGCTCTAAAGGAGGAGCTTCAGAGGAGAGGCCGGGTAACATCCCTTCTTTGTTTCTCGTTCTCTCCTTAGAGATGTGTCACTTATATCTATGTCTTTCCCCTCTTCTTTTTTTATTCCAGGCCCCTCAGGTGCCAGGGAGGAGAGTGGTGTTCCGGCTATAAATATTCTTCTTTCGCCAGCGCTAGAGGATACCGGGGAAGATGGAGAGTTCCAGGATGATGATTACAACCCCGTATCGGGCGCCTCACCCCCTTTCTCCCACGGAGGGCTCGACGACCGCATACCCATAGGTAGGGTGCTTCTCCCCACTATGATGAGTAATAAAGCCATAATCTTATTCCCTTGCTAAAGATGTTCTCCCCTTCTTCTCTTTTTTTTTTTTAGAGGAAAATTTTGAGGGAGGATGCGCCAATATTCCTCCCGTACTGGAGCCAGGATCAAGCACAGGTCCAGCCTTTTTTAGTAAAATCTTCTTAATTTCCATATCTGATCCCTTTATTACAGGGAGAACTTTCACTTAACAGTGATCATTTCAGGTTTCTCAGCTGAGAATTCAGTGATCTCTATGCAAGAATTTACTGCCCTCTTGGATTCCAGCCTGAATGCAGATCTGCCAGAGTTTTCTATAAGCCTGACCACTGATCGGGGCCTGGTGACCCAATATTCTCAAGAGCTGTTAGCCGAAATACGCAGGGAAAAGACTCCAATCCCTGAGGCCGGAGAATTGGATGTGACTATCCATGCTGTTGGTATGTACTTCTAGTTTTAGCCCACCGAGTCATTTTGCCCTGCTAAGATGATTGCATGAATCTCATCACTTTCTTGCTTTATGTAGTGAATGATCCCTTGTCCTCAAGCTGTCCGGATACTTTGGAGAAAAATAAAGAACATTCCTCTCCCTCGGGTCCAATTGAAGGCGCCTTCCAGACCGGTGTCGGGGCTGATGAAAATCAAAGCCTCGAGATGAGAGGTGGTGGCCCTTTGGAAGAGACCCCAGTCCTATCCCCCGAGGGGAGGGGTTTTGAAAGAAACATGACCGCCTCTCCTTCAGCTTCAGGATCTACTATGCCGCTTTCTGATGGGGAGGAGGACGTTGGGTTACAAGGTCATCATGCTCTTTACATTTTTCTGCTTGTTCTTTTAGTAGTTTCTATTGGACTGGGCTGACTTTCATAATTTCTTCTTTCTTTTTTCTCTCTCTTCTTTTTTTAGAGAAACTTGTTGATGTATGCGTGTCTCGGGGTGCCCCAGTGGTGGAGGAGTCTGCCTCCTATCCGCCTGATGCGAGTAAGAGTGATGAACTAGTTCAGAAAAGGGGCCCACCCTCTTTTGCATGTGCCCTTTTCATATTGATGCCTGCCAAGGTATTCACATATACTTGCCTGATCATAATCTTGTGTTTGCTTCAGATCTCGATAGACTTGAAACAAGGGATTCGCAGACCTATTCAGCCCTTGACAGAGGCGCTGTAGGAGAGGAGGACCCTAACCCCCTCCCGGCCGACCCAGGGACAGAGGGTTCTCTTTCACGAGGTGAGGCTAAGATCCCTTTGACCTCTAGGAAAGGATTTACAAACTCCTCTGTTATGAATAAAATTGTGACTTATGTGCCACCTTCCTTTTTTTTGTTGCAGCCCTAGAGGGAGACGCTCCTCCTACCCCCGGAAACAATGGAGGAGATTTGTTGTCGGGACTTGACTTTCCACCTCATGAGATTGATTGGCCTGATGGTCCTCAGCCTAAAGCTTTTGTGGGGGCTGAAATGATGGTGGTGACACTGATGAGTGGAGCACGAGCCTTATTTCAAGGGGGGAGCCTTCCTCCCATAGAGACTGTGCGGGACACTCTTCGGACCGGCACACGGGGCTATCATACATTGGGATTGCCCAGAGAGCCCTGGATGGCGGCAGTGGATGATGTTTGGGCAGAATTTCAGCGCCTGCACACAGCCTCGTTGTGGGAGACTTATAGGCTTAAAATACAAGAGTTAGAAGCTGAAGCTTGCACTATGTCCGGCGAGATGGAAAGGTTGCATTCCCAAGCTGAACATATCCGGGAGCGTCGAACTACTCTTGTGGCAGCGGTTGCTGAGGACAAAAGTGAGGCTTCCTCTCTTCGGGAGACAGTGAGCAGCATTTTACAACGGATTGAAGAGCTAGAGGCGGCAGCAGAATCGAATTCTGAAATGGCTCGAGAGCTGCAGGCTGAGGAGGACTCCCTTGTGTCTGAATGCCAAGCTATGCAGGAAGCAATTGCGGCGAAGCAGAACGCCATTGGGGATTTACTGAAAAGACGACCCCCTAGTGTTTGAGATTACCTTTCCCATTGCATTTCTTCTGACTCTTTTTTCTTTTTTAGATCTTTTGCCTATGTAGCTGCTCCGAGGGTTTGTCTCGGACTTCAATTTTGCAAATGAATAAAAACATGACTTCAGGCTCAAAAGACTTCAATGAGGCATTATCATCATACCCCCTTTTTTCTTTCTCTTCTCTTTCTTTTCTTTTTTTTTTCTTTTTTTTTTACTAGTCATAGCGCCCTTTCGGGTTTTCACCATGACCAGCCCCCTTTAACTTTTTCCAGCGCGCCCTTGCGGATTTTCACACTGAGGGGTTACCCATTTTTGCCCGAGACGCCCTTTCGGGTTTTCATCTCAGCCGGGTTTTGACCTTTTTGCCCTTGAGCAGCCAGAGATCCAACTACTCAAGTCCGTCAGGGCACCTCTATTTTAAGCCCCCCTTTCTTTTTTCTCTTTTTTTTTTAAAATAAGGAAATTGAAAGTCTGAAGAGCTCAGACTTTAAAGGTGGCCACGGAAATTTGAAAGCCAATTGGGGTTTTAGCATTTAAAGGAATGGCCAAGAGATTGGTCGGTCAAAGCTTGGATTTTGGGATTCGAGGAGGCTGAACAATGAAATTGTAAAGCCGAACTTGGAGTTTGGGATTTGGGGCGGCCAACCAATGGAATTGGAAAGCCAAATTTGGAATTTGGGATTTAGGGTGGCTGACCAATGAAATTGGAAAACCGAACTTGGGATTTGGAATTTTGGGTGGCTGACCAATGATATTGGAAAGCCAAATTTGGAATTTGGAATTTTGGGTGGCTGACCAATGATATTGGAAAGCCAAATTCGGAATTCGGAATTTTGGGTGGTTGACCAATGAAATTGGAAAGCCGAATTTGGAATTTGGAATTTTGAGTGGCTGACCAATGATATTGGAAAACCGAATTTGGAATTTGGAATTTTGAGTGGCTGACCAATGATATTGGAAAGCCGAATTTGGAATTTGGAATTTTGGGTGGCTGACCAATGAAATTGGAAAGCCGAATTTGGAATTTGGAATTTTGAGTGGCTGACCAATGATATTGGAAAGCCGAATTTGGAATTTGGAATTTTGAGTGGCTGACCAATGATATTGGAAAGCCGAATTTGGAATTTGGAATTTTGAGTGGCTGACCAATGATATTGGAAAGCCGAATTTGGAATTTGGAATTTTGGGTGGCTGACCAATGAAATTGGAAAGCCGAATTTGCATGGTGGGACGTGAACAAGAATTGTTCAAAACACCTGTGACCTTTTGAATTTTTTCCTGGAGGAAGCTCCCTCATCCTTTCTTACTCTCCTGCGGAGGTGGGCAAATCTTGTACAATTTGTTGCCGAAATTCATGTTCGGGAGCGTAGTATAATTTCAAGTGTTTTCCATTTAATGGTGGAAAGGGGCTCTCCCCTTTATGGTCGACGACCTTATAAGCGCCTCCCTCATAGACTTTGGAAACGATATATGGCCCTCGCCAATTTGGTTGTAATTTGCCGCTGGATCTTCCAGCCATGACCTCCCTTTCTTTGATCATAACAAGGTCCCCCTTCTTGAACGCCCTCTGCTTCACAAGCTTATCATAAGCCCGGGCCATTCAAGCCTGGTAGGCCTGCAAGTGTTTGTAAGCCCCTAATCTCTTGCCTTCTAAGTCAGAGAGTTCTTCAAGTCTTCTTTGTATTTCATCTTGTTCTTGGGTTTGGAGCCCATTATGTAGGGCTATCCGATAGGACGACATCTCAACTTCAACCGGCACAACGGCTTCTGCCCCGTATACGAGAGAGAATGGAGAACAACCGGTGGGGGTTTTATAAACTGTTCGGTATGCCCAGAGGGCTTCATGTATCTTCTCGCCCCAGTCTCTCCTGCGGCTGCCAACAATTTTAGCTAACAATTTGCACAGGGTCTTGTTAAAGGCTTCGGCCAAACCATTTGCTTGAGGGTTGTAGACTGTGGAGGCTCTCCAATCAATGTGGAATTTTGCCGCCAATTGGTAAATGGTTTTGTTTTTGAATGGCGTACCATTGTCTGACATGACCCGACAGGGAGTGCCGAATCGGTATATAATATGGTGCTTGACGAATTGGGCGACAGCTTCCCCTGTAACTTCTCGCAAGGGTACGGCCTCAGCCCACCGAGAAAAGTAGTCTGTCGCTGCCAGAATGTACTTGTGACCTTTTGTGGATGGTGGGAAGGGTCCCACAATGTCCATTCCCCATTCAGCAAAGGGCCAAGTAGGGGCTGTGGGATGTAGCATGTTAGGAGGCCTTCTAGGTACAGGACCAAAGGCCTGGCATTGGTGACATGTACGGGCGTAGCGACTACAATCCGCGTACATTGTGGGCCAGTAAAAGCCTTTCAATTTTATATTGATCTTCATCTTATCTCCAGCTTGATGGGCGCCGCAGAGCCCTGAATGGACCTCACGCATTATCATTTTGGCCTCTTTGGACGAAAGGCAGCGGAGGAGGACAGACTTGTCTTTTTCATGGACAAGCCTATAAAGTTGGTCGCCTATCAATTGATAGGATGCCGCTCTTCGCAACAGTTGAACCCTCTGAGCCCGATTTGCTGGGAGGCGACCACGCTTTATGTCGACAATCGGTTGACGCCAGTCCAGTTCTTCTTCTTGAACAGGGTCATTGTCCTCAATCACATGTATCTCCGGGGTGGAGGAATTAATGTCTTCATCGAGGACACTTGGCATCAGTTTTCGATGTCTGACAGTTATGTCCATTTCGCCTTCAGGTGGGAGTTTTATGGCTGACGCTAATTTTGCCAGGGCGTCGGCCTGTGAATTTCTCCCTCTAGGAATATGTTGTATCTCAAACAAGTAGAATTTTTCTTTCAACCTCATTACCATATCATGGTAAGGTAGTAGCTCTCTCTTCCGGACTTCATAGTCACCCAATACTTGTCGTATGACGAGCTGTGAGTCGCCATAGGCTTTAATGCATTTGACTTCCATTTCTAAAGCAAGCTGAAGCCCTATGATTAGCGCCTCATATTCTGCTTCATTATTTGTCAAAGGTTTCATGAGGGCACATGAATTAGGAAGAATCCCTCCTTGAGGAGTGACTAAGACAATGCCAGCTCCTGAAGCGAGGGTAGTTACCCCGTCAGTCTTCTTAATTGTCCAGGAGGCACCATCAAAGTAGAGTTCCCAGTACGGCATGTCAATGACCAGAGATTGCTCCATCTTTTGCACTGAACTGCCCTCGGTCTGTTCTTCTATTCCCGATTGGGATGGAAGTGTCTCTTCATCGGGCAGTTCAGTGTTAAGTGGAGAATCAGCCGGAACAGGATGTGCCGCCAAGAACTCTGCCATTCCTTGTCCTTTGATTGCTTTCTGGGGAACAAAAGTTATGTCGAACTCCATAAGGAGTAATGCCCATTTTCCCAGTCGTCCTGACAGCACCGGCTGCTTAAGAAGGAACTTGAGCGGGTCCTGCTTTGAAATTAATTCCACTTGATGGGACAAGAGGTAATGCCTCGACTTTTTAACGGCAAACACCAGTGCCAGACAAACTTTCTCCATTGGAGAATAACGATGTTCGGGGCCGACCAGTTTTCTGCTCAAGTAATACAATGGTTGTTCTTTGCCTTCTTCATTTAATTGTGCGAGCAATGCTCCCAATGAGGCATCCATGGCAGCAATATAAAGGATGAGAGGCCTTCCCTTGACCGGTGCTCCGAGCACTGGGGGAGTAAGGAGGTATTCTTTGATCTTTTCAAATGCTTGCTGACATTCCTGATCCCATATAAATGGGGCGCCCTTTTTCATCAATTTGCCAAATGGCGCACACCTCCCAGAGAGATTGGATATAAAACGCCTGATGTAGGCTAACCTTCCCTGAAGTGACCGGAGTTCTTTAATGTTCTTAGGTGGGGGAAGTTCTCGGATAGCTTTGATTTTATCAGGATCGATTTCTATCCCCCGATATCTAACAACAAAGCCGACGAACTTGCCACTTGAAACCCCGAATGCACATTTCATGGGATTCATCTTGAGTTTGTACTGGCGGAGCCTGTCGAAAACTCGGCGCAAATCATCTAAGTGACCTTCGCGCTTACTGGTTTTTACAACGAGGTCGTCAACATAGCACTCGACCAGGTCGTGTAGCATTTCATCAAAAATCTTCGTCATAGCCCTTTGATAGGTGGCCCCTGCATTCTTCAGCCCGAAGGGCATTCTTTTGTAGTTGAAAATTCCTTTTGGGGATCGGAATGCCGTATGACCTTTATCTTTAACCGCCATACGTATTTGATTGTAGCCCGAGGACCCGTCCATAAAGGACAGAACTTCATATCCTGTAGTCATATCAACCATAGTTTCTGTAATTGGAACTGGAAAATCGTCCTTTGGGCAGGCTTTATTCAAGTCTCTGAAGTCAATACAAACTCGGACTTGACCATTTTTCTTTTTGACTGGGACTATATTGGCGAGCCATACTGGATAAAGGCATGGTTCTATGAAATCTACTTCCAGAAGCTTGTCAACTTCAGTATTTACTTTAAGTTCCAGCTCGTGACGCATGCGTCTCTGAGCTTGCTTGACAGGCTTAACCGTAGGGAGTATCGCCAATTCATGTTCAGCCACCGAGGGCTCCAGCCCGGGCATCTCTTTGTAAGTCCAGGCAAAACAATCTTTATACTCCAATAGGAGTTGTTTGTAAGCTTGTCTTTCCTGCTCAATAAGGAGAGCACTAACAAAAATGGGTCGAGGTTCATTTGCGTCCCCGAGATTGAGCTCAATCAATTCATCAATTGTTGCTTGTCCGCCATCTTCGAGTTCTTGCGGTGCTGGCTGCAGATTGATGAAATCCTCGTCGTCGTCAACATTGACTATGTGGAGGTCACAGTAGTCTAAGTTGTTGATGACGGCCGATTGAAGCTGTTCATTCTGGTCTTCGAGGGCTATTTCTTTTGGTTGCCCTTTTGTAGAATCACTAGGCCCCTCACCAGAGTCTGAGCTACCGGGAGAGGGTGATAACCCTATAGTGTTAACGGAATAGTGAATCTTGAGGCTGGGCTCCCCACACGGAGGCTTGCTCCCTACTTCACTTGCAATAAATTTGGGCAGTGTAGATGCAGCTTCAATGAGGACATTTTTGTTGGAAGGCCTAGACTGATCCCATGAATGTGGCTGTGGGGGATAGACCTGATGCTGTTTTATCTGAATAACTCCCCGTTGTATTAAATCCTCAAGTTGATCCTTGAGGACATAACAGTCTTCTGTATCATGTCCTGCCATTCGATGGAATCGACAGAAGCTGGAGCTCTTGGCTTCACTGACTCTAGATGACCTGCGAACTGGAGGGAGCTGGATAAGATCCCGAGCCCGGCAAGAATTAAACAACGATTCAGTATGAGTCTTGAGAAATGAGTATGGAGTTTCCATTCGCTGTGCCAAACTCATCATTGGCGTTGTGCCTTTGGATTCCGCAGGTGGTTGGTTTGCTCTGGTTCCCCGAGACTGGGTCTCGTTTATTGGGCGCTGGGAATGAGTATGGGTTTTTGAAGGAGAAGTGAGGTGTCTAAGTAGAACATCACGTTCTCGTAGCAGCTCTTGTACAAAAGCTTTTAATGCCTGGTTCTCCTGTCTCAGCAACTTAATTGCATCAGTAGGGTCCCCTTTCTGTTTAGTGACAGGAATATTAGTGTCATTCATTATGAGGCGTTCTGCTTCTGTGGTGTCTAGCCCGGCTAACTGATTCAGGGCTTCGAGTCTAGCTTCCCCGGGCAATTGACAGGCGGGTCGTAAGACAATGACCTCCTCCTCATGTCCAGGGCCATTGTTCAAGCCATCGACCTCTGGAACTTTTGGTCTAGGGTCTCCCTGCTTCTCTACTACACAGGGGAGATCCCCTTGTATGGAGTTGAACTTGTCAGAAGCGAGTGGCGCCCCTATTGTATTTACAGCATGAAAGACTTGAAAGTCTGGCTCGGGATCATAGCCCAGGCCTCTTCGGTCGTTCTTGGAGAAGGGGGGTTGCCCCCTGACTTGCAGAGGGCACCACAGCTGTTGAAAGTAACTTCTGCGGGAGGCTTTCTGCATTTGTGGAATCTTTTGCTTATGACACATTTCTTTAATGTATTTGGGCATATCAGGCATTTCTTGGATAGGCTCCAGAGTGTTTTCAGGCGGTTTGCTCCAGCCGAAATCGTCATCTGTGGGGGCCTGAGGCGCCATATCTCCCTTATAAAAGATAATGGGTTTGCAACGCTCCTTATTTCCCTTTTTGCCTTTTCTTTGATATGTAACAATGAATGTCTTTAAAGCCTCCACTCCATATTCTTCTCTTGGAGCAACCAATTGCATGCAAACAGAGGGCAACATGATGCTCTTGTCTATTGTTTGGTTAATGAGGTTGGCCTCGAAATTAATCTCCCGCCGCTCGGGCTGAGTTGGCTTGGCAGTGGGGACGTCGGCTCGCAGGCTCAGTCGATGTATCTTGGCGAGTTCTTCATTTATGACAAAAAGTTCTTCTTCCTCATCATCTTCTTCAAACACCTTTTGCTTTCCCTTGCCTGTGACGTCAACTGGGGGCTCGACAGTCGGTTCCCCAAAATATAACTGGGCATCAGCTATGTTACATTCATTTGGTCGGAAAGGAGACCTGTCGGCAAAAACCGTGTGTTGCTCTCCGCCTCTTGCATATTTGATACACTGATGTAGGGTCGAGGGGACGACCCAGTTTTCATGAAGCCATGGCCTGCCAAGCAAGGCTTTATATGAGGTATCAGCATTAATAATGTAGAAAGTAGCTTTGGTGACAAACATGTCCATTGTTACTTCCACGTCCACTTTCCCCAGTGCATCTTCGGAGTTTTGATTGAACCCCGAGATTTTTACATCATGCACTCTCTGTAAATAAGGCATAAGAAACATTGACTTGAAAGTCTTGAGAGGCATTATGTTGACAGAAGCGCCAGGGTCGACAAGGATCCGGTTCAACTCACGCCCATTGATTTTTCCTTGCATATACAATGGACGATTATGACATGGGGAGGACAGTAACATGTCCTTGTCAGAGAAGGAAATTGTTGCGGCCAAAGCCTCATGTGCTTGTGTTTGAATTTCGGCTGCATGAGCCTCATAGACCTCAGGCTCTTGGAGAACTTTAATGAGAGCCTCCCTCAACTCTTTACTCCAGGCAATGGCCTCCCATATGCTAACCATAGTTGGCATTCGCTTCATGTGTTGAATGATCTTACGATCAGCCCGAGCCCGGGCTTGATCTAGTGGAGGGATCATCTCCACCAGAGACTTAGGCTGATAAGGGGGCTTCTGGGCCGGCTCCAACTTTCCCTGGTCATCTGTTTCTTCTTGGAACAGCGGGGCTAAAGATTCCTCTTCCAGAACTGGAAGCTCTTCATTGTCCTTGCGTGAAGGGCATGCTTGGGCTGGATCAGCAGGCTGCTCTTGGGAGAGGGAATCAACGGGATCAGTCTCTTCATCCGTTGGATCGAATGGAATAGCACCTACTCCCTCCTGAGAGATCGACTCGACGGGCCCCTCATCCTCGTCTGAGGGGTCGAAGATGAAAGTTTCAGCCCGTACTTGTACCTCAGGGGGCTCATTGGGTTCTTCTCCTCGAAAGATGATCACTCTTTGGGAGGTAGTTGGCTGGGAAGTGTGCCCATTGGAGGATATGGACTGTCTGCCCCGCCCGCGGCCTCGGCCACGACCGCGGTTCCGGATTTCTGCATTGCGACGGCGATAGGTGGCCATAGTAATCCTGTCCCCCGAGGCAGGGGTAGTAATAGTCCCCCCCAAATTTTCTGGTGGGGGAATTGACACCATATGACATGAGAAGCTTTTTAGCATTTCTTCTAGCTTCTCTACAGTGAGTTCTTCATCTTTGTAAAAGACAGAGAGTTCCTCTGGAATAAAGAGCTCCTCGCCTTCCTTGGCTCGCTTGAGCATTTGTTGGAGCCAGCTCTTGAGCCGAGTTTTGCGCTCCAATTCCTCCCATGGGATGTACTTCTCTAGTGGGACGGGCCCAGTTGGAAGAGAAGGTACATACTCTTCCAATTCCTCAATCAACTTTTGTAACTTCTGTAAAGGACTTGACCCCTTGGGTGCTTCCATGGCTGTCACCTGCTCGGCTTGCTTCTTCAACCTTCTTTTCGAGTTCTTCCTCCTGTTCTTTTCCTGTTTCTTTGCTCGCGCCAATGCCTCTTGGGACAGGGCCGCTTTTCTTGTAGATGCCTGGGGGGCAGCCTCGGTTTTTGAACTCTCGGCGTAAACCTTCTGCTTGAATGACTTTAACGGGGAATTCTTCCTTGGGCTTACGGTAACCCAGTCGCCCTCTGACTCATGGATCCGAAAGGTGGCGTTGATTGCTTTCTGCACAACTTCAGGAGGCAACTCTTGAAATCCGGCCACAAAGGAGCCGAAATCATGAAGGGGATCATGCCTTCCAATGACTTGTTGACTATGAGGCTGGGGGCCCACTTCGTGAGTCTGTAACTCCGCCTTGTTATCTGGTCTTCTTTCAACTGCTAGGGCAGCATTTGGTGATTGGGAAGTGTTTTGGCATGCTTGCTTAGGCTTCATCATGAATTCCAGTTGCTGGGCGAGGTACGACTGTTCTGGTCTCATCCTGTCAACAGCCTTTAGTGTCTTGCCCTTCTGATTTAGCTGAGGTGAGGACTGACATAGCCCACTCATAACTGCTGCGAGTGGGGGTTGGGTCATGACCTTAGGGCCGAAATTAGAGCCCCTGGGGTGGGGGTTGGCCTTTTTCGCCCCGGTAGCTGGTGTTCTATATTGTTCAGTCCTCAAGGTCGGCCCAGAGGTTTGCCTTCCGACCAATGCTTCATTTCTACTAGGAGAGACGATAGTCCCTTTGGGGGAAGTACATGGGTCGACCCTTCGGGGGTAGTCCTGGCTCATAACATTCCCCTGAGTGCTATTTTTAGACGGGCGTGTGGCCCGGTGCCCAGAGAGGGCTCGACCTTTAGGATGAACATCTCGGCCATTATCTTTCTTGTCTGAGACAAGCAGGTCCTGCTCCCAATGAGAAGAGTCAGGGTGCGGTGAATCACGCACTAGAACCTCCTTTCCACGAAATAAAATGTCCAGCAACTTTTTAGTTTCTTCTTTCGGGAGAGGCAAGGATTCCAGGTCCTGCCAGGGTCGCCACTCAAGACTCCTTTCTGAGGAACTATCTGGGTCACGCCCCGTATCTGCTGTTTGTGACATTGATTTCCCGTGAGAAGTCGATGCATGAATAACATTTACTGAGAACGGCGACCGTCCCCATGGAGAGGATGTCGAGGGAACTTGAGAGCCCTCCTTTAGCTTTATAATTTGCCGGGTAATCAAATCCTCAGCTATGTCTTTGAAGGTAGGACAATCATAAATGACGTGTCCCATGGCACGGTGATATAAGCAGTAGCCATGCCGATGCGTCATACCGGGCATCAAGTCACTGTCCGGCCTAGGACACTGTATTAGCCCCTCCTTCCGACAGATCTTAAATATCTCTAGAGTTCTGTGCTGGGGAAAGGAATATAGCTTCTCTTGGGGCTTTGCAACATGCGAGCCTATTGTGTCTTCGGATAGCCATCCTCCAGTCCTTGGTCGCCGTCTGGGCTCCACCGTAGCTTCTGAATGCGAGGAAGCCCGGGCGGATTCTCCAGTTGAGGGTGTTGGGGACAGGGCCATCAGCCTATCATCCATGCGCCTCATTATGTGTAGCAGATCTTCTTGATTATGTCGTAGACGCCTGACTTCATGCCGGAGTTTGCGGACAGCCTTCCGAATGGTGAGGCATTCGGACATTAAGAAGTAGCCCCCTCCCAGAGTGGCACCTTGTGGAGGGGGGTGTGTGTCCAGACCATCTGCCGGGTCCTTTGCCTGACTCTTCCCCGGGAGCTTGTGTATGACATTTACTGAAAAGTGCGTGTCTTGCTGGGCACACGGCCCGGGCGAGTGCCTCCTGCTGTTGATATCATCAATAATTCGTTCGGCGGCCTCATGAAGCCTTTTTCTCACCATACTTTCTCCTTGAATATCAACTTCTCCCCTCTGAATGAGGATCTCAATGTAATCTTGTAATTCTTCGCATTCTTTGGTAGGGTGCGATATTATG
The DNA here is from genome assembly GCA_022559845.1 of Amorphophallus konjac. Taxonomy (NCBI): domain Eukaryota; kingdom Viridiplantae; phylum Streptophyta; class Magnoliopsida; order Alismatales; family Araceae; genus Amorphophallus; species Amorphophallus konjac. The sequence continues at coordinate 208,319 of JAHNEJ010001610.1, read as the reverse complement.
GCATGAAACTTGCAATATCTTGGGTGAGCCTTCTCGACCTCAATATAAGTGGGAGGTGGGTCATGTACCATAATGCATTCCTGGTCTAGAAGGGCCTCAAATATTTTTTCAGTGTCTTCTTCAGGAAAGGAACATGCATGAGAAGGCCTCCAGCCCGGGTACCACATGGTGGGCTTGGTCCCACTAGGACCTGCTTCTTCTTCCCCCGGATCAGGAAATGTAAAAGCTGCCATTTGATAAATTTCCCGGGTTGGCCGATGGTTAATAACATTAGCCGACCGAACCATTCGTTCCCAGGTGTGGGGTTGAGGAGGGTCGACCCGAGTCCCTTTCATTGTGATGAGTTGATTTTGTATCATCTTCTCCAGCTCATCTTTAAAAACATAACAATTTTCAATAGTATGACCCAATAAACGATGGTACAAACAGTAATTGGGATCTTCTGTTTTACCAACTTCCTCAGGCTTTTTTGGTTCTGGCAAAACTATCAATTTGTTCTTCATACAGAGGCTGAAGAGTTTGCCGGTGTGCTCCTTCTTAAAAGAGTAAGGAGTCTTCATGCGCTCGGCCAACTTTGTGGTCGGTGCCCTTTTTTCAGACCTCTTGCTGGAGTCGCTCGGCAGTGCTTGATCGTCTTCAGCAGTCGGGGAGAAATCCACTGCATTTGCTTCTTTTCCCGCAGCGGGTCGCTCTTTAGATGTTTTATGCTTTGAAGGAATGAAGGTGGGATTCTCAGCGAAGAACATTTCGATCTCCGCGACCGCCGAATTTAGTTGGTCGAACCCTTTGACATTTGCCCCCAGAAGTCGCTCACTGACCTCGGGGGAAAGTCCTCTTCGGCATATAGTGATGGCATCTTCCTGCGCCGGGGGATTGTCGCATCTCATGCTAAGGTCCCTCCAACGTTTAATGAAGTCGAGAGCCATTTCTCCCCTCTTTTGCTTGAGCGAGCAGAGCTCAGCGAGGGACACTTTCCTTTCAACTAATTGGAACCGATCAATGAACTTCTTTTGTAAATCAGCCCAGTCAGCGACGGAGTTGGGTTTCAATCTGGAGTACCATTGAAAGGCACTCCCAGTGAGGGAAGTTGCAAAGTAGCGGAGGAGATAAGACTCCTCGATGGCGAGGTCACCCATGGCCGTGACATAATAGGCGAGGTGCTCGTGCGGCGATCCCTGCCCATTAAACTTTTGCAATTTCGGCGCCTTCGGGCAATCCGGAGGGAGTTTCTTGAATTGGTGGTGCAAAGGATAGGGTACACTGTACAGGTCGACAGTGGCAGTACCCTCGCCACGTTGGGCGAACTTATCCTCGATCATCTTTTCTATCATCCGACGCTGGGCGATGGTCTCCTCTACCCCCATGACCTGAGAGGATTGAGCATGGGGGATCCCTCTGAGTGGCTCATCCCCTGTATCGCCGCGTGCGTCGGGAGGGTGAGCTCCCTGTCGATTGGCAATAGCGGGATTGTATGCTTGTTGTTCCCGTCGGGGCTCCTGATTCGGCATCGGTGTTTGAGGCCTTTGAGCATTTATATTCATCTGCCTTTTCATTTCCAGCATGAGATTGGTCATCTCTATGTGCCAACGTTGCATTGTTTCGAACTTGGCATCGTCAGACATTGCTTGGAAGGCGGCCTTTGTTGGTGGCTCAAATGCTGGGTTGAGGTTCACACCATTGCCGGGGAGGACCGTCCCTTCATGGATGCTCACTACCTCGTCATGGTCTACTCCCTCTAGGGGTACATTCTCTCCTTGATTTTGCCATTGGTTTTGAACGGGCACCTGGTGTTGGCCTTGGGGAGAAGTTCCCGCTTGACCGCTAGACTGGCCTTGGAAGTTTCTTCTGGCGGCGTTCCTAGTGTTAAGGTACACCGCGTCCAGGGCCAAATTGGGATCATTTGGGCCACCATGTTCATTTACGTTGGCAGGGATACCAGTTGATTCCGTAGGTTCCCTGCCTGAGGCATAGCAAGTGTAAATCTTCATGTTGGCACCTGCTCCTGACATTTGTACCACCCTACGCTTTTTAGGTGGTTGGACTGTAGGGCGGGGTGGTGCCCCCAACCTGTCGAAGACAGAAGGTCGTGGTGGCGCATCTCCCGCCAGTCTATCAAAGACTGAGACTCGTGTCGGCTGTGCCTGAGCGCGGGAGGTCTTCTGAACTCGGATGTAATCCGAGCCTTGGGGAGCAACATTGGGTTTGCGATAACCCCCTTTCCTTTTTTGGCCCCGCGAACGCGAGGTTTTGACATCTAACGATGTTGTTGTTGGTTGAGCTTGCATTCGCCCAGGCCTGGCGGCCCTAGCTTGTTTAATTGCACGGGCCTCCTGCTTGGTGACCCAAACTTGCTTCATTTTCTGGAGGTGTCGCTCAATTGCTTTACCCCCACTTGAAGGCTTCTTTTTGAAGTCTGTGGCATCCTCGCGTATCTTATGAAGAAGCGAGAAGCGGTTGGAAGTTGATACAGTCGGGACGTGATCGACCCGTGGTGTGATTGGCCCTCCGCCATCCAGACGAACGCGGAGGTCGCCGATCAGTATGGTTTTACCAGACCTTGAAGTAGCTGCAGTCGGCTTCCTGTTTAGGCGGCGACGACGTTGCCCCCATTTGGTGGGAACAGTGTCGGCCGAAATGACATGGACCGAGAAGACCCGGCCCTGAGTTGGTCGGGGACTGCTGGCCCCAGTGGCAATAGGGGTTGTTGCGGTGCAAATGACCGGACAAGCCTGAGCGGCCGGGACCACTCCCAAAAAGAAGGGGGACCCAACCACAGCAGGAAAACCCCCAAACACAATTGGGGTGGCGAGGTACCCATACTTGGCATGGGTGGCGACGACCAAGGGACCATAAGTGACAGCGGCCATTGAGCTTCAGAAGGTCGAAGATCCGCCTTTACGTCTTGGCGGCGTATCCTCCCTTTGCTCCTCGCGCTCCTGTATGGAAGAAATAGTGGCATTAGGTCTTTTTGTAAGGGCATAAGAAGCTTTAGCAGTAAAGATGAAAGGCGGGAAAACGTCCCACCGGGCGTGCCAGTCTGTTTACACGCGGAATTATATATTTTTGAAACATCCGATTTCGCTGGATGGATATGCGTATATTTGGCATATATATATTAATTCCGCGCCTTTTTTAAATTTATCAGACGATTTAGGATTCGGGTACAAGACTTATCCCCACCGACCGAAGTCGGTGTTAATTTACATCGGACGAGTCCGAATACCCTTGATTAAACTGCTAAAGATCTTTTGCTACCCTTGACGAAAAGAAAGGCCCTTTTAGTTTCCTTCGGAGCGGAATTTTTTTGATTATGACCTTTTTGTTATTCTCTCATGTGGTCTCGCCTTTTCATGTTCGAAAGGGAATATGTCGCTTCGAATTTCATGTAACTTTTTATGATCCCGATGAATTATATTCCGCGACTTTCAATTTGTTTTTACGAACATAAGCGTGATTATATTTAAAGAATTTTGGAGGATACCATTTGCAAGGCTTTGTATGTTTGTTTTTTATTATTATTACAGCCCAAAAGAGATTTCTCCATGACAAGAATAATTGTTGGAGATCCTTTTCCCATTTGATTCCGTATATACACGCACAATTTTAAGAACTTTCGGGTCAATGGTGTAATTTTACGCCAAGAGGGACCTTTGTATAATTTTGACAAGGGCCATGACAACCATAGTTTTCATGCTCACTTAATTATTTCATTGTCATAGTATAACATCATGAAGCCCCCTTTATATATGAAGGGGTATTTATGTCAAATACACAAAATCCATGGTATCATAGTAAGAAGGAAAGGGGCGCACCCTTCCTCTTGCTTTTCTCTTTTGACTTGGGCCTTAGAAAAGCTCTCCAAGTCTTTGTCTTCCTCTCTTCTCTCTTTTTCTCTCCCGGTCTTCTTCTCTTGTTGTCGTTTGCTCCTTGGAGTAGCCTCCTTTTTATAGTAGATTCCACAAGTGGCGGAGGGGGTGGTAAAAAATCTCTTGGAGTTCCTCCGGTGGAATACCAAAGGCCAAGGTAACTTCTCCTCTTCCCTTGCTTCAGTTTTTTTTTTTACACTCTTCTTCTCCCCCTTTTCTTTTGATTGGACGGAGAGGGGAGAACCCCCTCCGGTGGGTTGCAGCCGCGGGAACCCCCCCTCCGGTGGGTAGCAACAGGGAAACCCCCCCCCCTCCGGTACAAGACCGGAGGGGGTTCCCTCCGGGTCCGCAGCCGCGGGAAAACAACCCCCCCTCCGGTACAAGACCGGAGGGGGTTCCCTCCGGGTCCGGCCGCAGCGGAGCCCCCCTCCGGGGCTGGCAGGCGCGGGAACACACCCCCCCCTCCGGTACAAGACCGGAGGGGGTTCCCTCCGGGTCCGGCCGCAGCGGGGCCCCCCCTCCGGGGCTGGCAGGCGCGGGAACACCCCCCCCCCCCGGTACAAGACCGGAGGGGGTTCCCTCCGGGGCCGGCCGCAGCGGAGCCCCCCTCCGGGGCTGGCAGGCGCGGGAACACCCCCCCCCCTCCGGTACAAGACCGGAGGGGGTCTTCCTCCGGTTCCGGCAGCCGCGGCCCCCTCTCTTTCCAGCCTTCTTCCGCGTGCGGTCAAAAGAGAGAAAGGGGTGGAGGGGGTTTGGTCCCCACCATGGCTATAAAAGGATCCCCGGGGATTTAAAAAAAAATTTACTTTTCACCTCAGTACGGCCGAGTGGTGGACTGTACTTTCTTCTTGGTCCCGGTGCATCCAGGTTGACCATCCGGACATCCGGAAAAATAATTGTCTTTTTGCGGAATGATTCCCACACAAATTTATAGGCCGGAAAATATTTTTATCAAGACCTTTCAACGCACGTATATGCGCGTAAACAATAGAAATCCCCAACATATATATCTTGCCGGGTTGTCGGAGGGATTTACGGCGAAGGGGACTCTTGTCATTTTAAGGCCGTTTAACGACAACCCGCTGTATTTTCCTTATTTCAAGAACTCTTTTCAAAAGAACTTAAATAATATTTTTGGGTTTCAACACTCCTCCCTCCTAGAGTAGCAGTGGCGACGAAGTCCGAAAGAGCCTCCCTTCTTCCGGAGCTTCAGCAGCAGTGGCGGCAAGGCGTTGACGGTGGCAGGGTGACAGCGGAGGAGGAGGAGGTCGACAACGGCGGCAAGTGGAGGCATCGCCGGTATCATCAGCAGATAAGAACTTTTTTTTTAGTTTTTTCTCTTCTTCCTCCTCCTTCTCTGACGATCCGCTTGTTCTTCTTCTCCCCTCTGTTTTCTTAAATAAAAACCCTAGGATCAGCCTAGATCGGTCGAGATCTGCAATCCTGTGTGGGAATCGGCCAATCCAATCCAATCCAATCCAATCCAATCTTTGTCTGATCTCTCCACTCCCGTCAACTCCCAAGGAAGAATCGAGATTGGAGGGCTCGGGCTCGGGCTCGGGTCGGTTGGGCCTAAAGCCGATCCCGACCGATCCGATCGATTCTTCCTTCCTTGCGAGCGCTCTCTCTCTATATATATATATGTGTGTGTGTGTGTGTGTGATAGGGCCTCAACCTAGGTGGTTCCATTCCTAATCCCCCACCCATACCAACAAGGTCACAGCCCCATTTGTTAGGATCTCGTATTTCTTAAAAGATAATATGTGTTTAGCCACTCAATGTTTGTTAGCATAATAATAATAACAATGCAAAACCAGATTTACATGTACACAGGTGGTTTTTTCTCTTGGATCTCAGTAACAACTCGATATGTTGGAGAGAAGGGATAAAAGGAATAGATAAGAGAAATTGAAATGATCAGGAGACACTTTCTCCTCTTTTCCCCAACAATCCTCCTCCTCTAATGTCATCCTCATTGCCTCCTTTCAGCATCCTCACCTCCTTTTCTTTTCCTCATACTTTTTCCTACCCGTCCTTCTCTCCCTTAATCTTGGTCTCTGTATAGATTTGATCTTGAGACCCCTAGAGAGACAAGTATCCAGAGATGGCAAACCTTGCTTGAATTAGTTGAGGATGATCAGGATTGCTTCTCATTCATTAAAAAAAAGACTGTTAAATGGTAACTCCCACCTTTTTTCTGCAAAGATCCAGCAGCAACCGCACCAACCACCCGACCACGGAATGCAGGATTGGCCAATTCAAATCAGGATCAGCAATGGCTGATCCAATTCTGGCCTTTACGACTGATCCCAATGAGAAAAAGAAAACATAATGAATAAAAATAAGTCTACCACTGGCCAAAGCAACCTAAATGTGAACAAAATCAGCCAAATCACATGGATGACTTGATCGATTAAGATTTGATTACGAGGGAAAACAAAAATATATAAGTGCTCTTACATGATTTTAAATTTATATAAACATTTTCACTGATAGATAAAAGAATAACTATAAAAATCGCTTTTTCAATTATGCAAGCACTGTTTTCTTTTCTAAAGCTGAATTGGCTCCATTCCATTGGTCAAAAATAACTATTAAAAGCAGAAAAAAGCGCAAAACCTATATGAAAGACAAAATTCAAAGAAGTAAGTATTTTCTCGCTTTTATTACATAAAAAGAAGCAACTGTCTAAATGCTACGAGTCAAAGTCAGTATACAAAATATCTAACTAAAGAAAGATGCGACATGAGTATGAAGCGATTGTATTTTTATGCAGGTTCCACCAGGCAGCAGCATTTGTCAACTGATTACTTAAGGATTGGAGGAAGCTCTGCCCTCAAATCAGTTGAGTGGAATAATACCTTAAGTAATCCAACTACACCTTATCTATAAAATCTGCACTCAAGACAAGCTAATGGTTCATTAACCCTCTTTACCTAGAATGCTATGAGGCAGGAGTTGTATCTGCTAAATTGAACCAGATCCAAGAAACGATGTTTACAGCAAGCTGAAAGACAAGTAAAACACAAGAAATTCGTTACATTCATACAAAAGAGGAACGCTTCAGGGAAGCCCCTACAAAAGATTATCTATCAGAATTAGGAAAAGTGTAAACAGATGGCATTCTCCTTTCAAGCTAAATAAGATCCAGTGCTTCATCGTCGGACCCTAATTTATAGATAAAAACCGTCCAATTTACACTCAGTCAGACAAAACTTCGGATTAAGACAGAACAACAGCTCTAGTTCGCGGGACAAAAAGCTACCACTACAATTACCACCGCTCCCCGCTCCACCGAGGACCACAGGCCTCCCAAGTCTCGAATCTCCTAAACAGGATAGCCGCGGTGCGCGATCTCCGCCGCCAAGCGGAGGTAATCGTGGACGGACGGAGAACGCAGTTGAAAGGGGAATAGTTCATGGAATCAGAACAGGAAAAAACTCGAAGCAAAATTCAGAAAAGAAGAAGATTTCAAGAGGACGATGCAGAGGAGAGAGGAGGAGGGTTGGCACCCGCGAAGAGCCGCACAGATCGGAGGCGCGGAGATCTCCCGATGCCGCCTTCCCCACCCTCCCGGAAGGATTCCACTCCCACTCGAGCGTTTCCCCGTGGGGAAGGGAACCGTGGGGGACGGTGGGCTTGCAAAGGAGAGGAAAGAAGAGGTTAAAAGGGCCCGCCGTGGGTTTTGCCCTCCTTCAGGGGGTTTTCCCCGTGCTCTTTATCGGGGCTGCGGTTCCACGCCGGTGAAATGAAGGTAGGAGTGACCTCCGTAGAATTGCTGGATTTGAAGACCGCTGGAGAGGGAGTAGTTGGAGGTAAGGCGGTAAGCAACTGACCGGGCTCCAAGAAGCGGTGATCGGATCCAGTATTTTAGCTGCTGCTTCTGCCAAATTTTTTTTTTCTACGCGAAGCAATGCGGCGAGGTACCACTGGGGCCGGTGGCTTCCGGTTACCAGACCGCAGCCGACCCGGTGACGAAAGGGTCCACGGCCCGTTTCGAAAGTCCACAGAGTCCTTATCTGGGCCGCGAGTGCGTCGTTGTCAGAGCCAACCGCTTCTGAATTTTCAAGGCGAACGGTATTCATGACTTGGTCGAAAATCCCTTATTTTATGACAATAGACAAATCGATGACATTTTTTTCACGTTTATATCTCAAAGTAAACTTTTCCTGTGGAATTATCAATTACATGTAACATTTAGGCTGAGTTTGAAGATAATGATGGGGAGAGATACTGAGAATTTCAATGCTTATAATTCTCATCTCCTCTCATGTTAGATTTCATGTTTTAAATTTTCAAAAGTTTGAGTTATTGTGTTACTTTGTCCCATATTAGATGAGAAAAAAAATTCATCTACTTTTAGTTGAGACTCTTAATTTTACTTGTGTATTTCTTCGTGGAGACTTTGACATTTGAGCTATTTGAGTCTATGGACTCTTTAGGTTTATCCTCTATCTCATATGTGCGCATATTATCTTGCTTATGTAATAATTATTTTCATTTTATTTTTGAGTGTTCGACGGAACATCTCTTAGATTCTCTCCGCATCTCTTTAGATTCTTCTGGAGGATGGGTGTGACTTTATCAAGAGTAACTTCCTTGGAGAGTATTTGATGAGAGTCAATTTTGTGTGAGAGTTACGGCTTAGAGTTTTCTATCACACGACGACTATCTCTCTTGAGCTTCTCAATACCAATCGTCTTCTTGCAAGAGTCTACAGTCACAGTGTTATTCGTCCCTAACAATACGAGTTGGAGTGTATCTTCACGTCATTATCCATCTAGGTCGTCGTATCTTAAGATAAATTTCATCGTGAAGTCTATTTGTATCGGAGTAAGGACGAAACGATTCTAAATAAAACGATTACTCGCTTCGACCTCGGTTTATATTTTTTGATCGATTGATTCCCTTTAATTTACGTGCTTATATCTAATGAAATATCTCTATCCGTACATTAGACTTTCCGACACCTCACAATCCTTGCAAAGGTGCACATGTCTTGTTTTTATCTTAGATAGATTTTCCCTGTGCTTGCAAAGGAGAGGAAAGAAAAGGTTAAAAGGGCCCGCCGTGGGTTTTGCCCTCCTTCAGGGGGTTTTCCCTGTGCTCTTTATCGGGGCTGCGGTTCCACGCCGGTGAAATGAAGCTAAGAGTGACCTCCGTAGAGTTGCTGGATTTGAAGACCGCTGGAGAGGGAGTAGTTGGAGGTAAGGCGGTAAGCAACTGACCGGGCTCCAAGAAGCAGTGATCGGATCCAGTATTTTAGCTGCTGCTTCTGCCAAATTTTTTTTTCTACGCGAAGCAATGCGGCGAGGTACCACTGGGGCCGGTGACTTCCGGTTACCAGACCGCAGCCGACCCGGTGACGAAAGGGGTCCACGGCCCGTTTCGAAAGTCCACAGAGTCGTTATCTGGGCCGCGAGTACGTCGCTGTCAGATCCAACCGTTTCTGAATTTCCAAGGCGAACGGTACTTATTACTTGGAAGAAAATCCCTATTTTATGACATAGACAGATCGATGGCCTTTCTTTTCACGTTTATGTCTCAAAGTAAACTTTTCCTGTGGAATTATCAATTACATGTAACATTTGGGCTGAGTTTGAAGATAATGATGGGGAGGGATACTGAGAATTTCAATTCTTATAATTCTCATCTATACTCATGTTGGATTTAATGTTTTAAATTTTTAAAAGTTTTGACTTATTGTGTTACTTTGTCCCACATTAGATGATAAAAAAATCATCTTATTTTAGTTGTGGCTCTTAGTTTTACTTGTGTATTTCTTTGCGAAGATTATGACATTTGAGTTATTCCACCTTGTGGACTTTATGAGATTTATCATCTATCTCACACGCGTGCATATTACCTTGCTTATGCAACAATTATTTTCCTTTTACTTTTGACCGTTTGACGTAACGTCTCTAAGATTCTCTCCACATCTCTTTAGATTCTTCTCTTTAGGAGGATGGGTGTGACTATATCAAGAGTAACTTCCTTGGAGGGTATTTGCGGAGAGTCCATTTTATGTGAGAGTTACAGCTTAGAGTTTTCTCTCACGCGACGACTATCTTTATGAGTTTCTCTCTCCCAATCTTATTCTTACAAGAGCCTACAGTCACATCACAGTGTTATTCGACCCTAACAATACGAGTTGGAGTGTATCTTCGCTTCATTATCCATCTAGGTCGTCGTATCTTAAGATAAGTTTCGTCGTGAAACCTATTTGCATCGGCGTAAGGACGAAGCGACTCTAAATAAAGCGATTACTCGCTTCGACCTCGATTTATATTTTTTGATCGATTGATTCCCTTTAATGTTTGTACTTACATCTAATAAAACATCTCTACCCGTGGATAGATTTTCCAACACCTCACAATGCATTTCAAAGATGCACATGTCTTGTTTTTAACTTAGATAGATTTTGAGAGTTAGAGATAGTTAAAGGAGAAAAAAATGACACTTCCAAAATCCTCAAAAACTTACTCAAGGGCTGTCTCTTCTTTATTTTATTGACAAAATTTCCTTCCCTCCAATTATTTTCAAACGGAACCTTGGACATGAATTAGGATGAGGTTGGTACATTTTTATTTAAAAAGTATATTTATTTTATTCTTATTTATTAATAGGAATAATGTTAAATGAGAGTGGGTCCAATTAACTTTAGGTTCTTTATTTATTCTATTTTACTTTGTAAATCTATCAAGCTTCATTTCAGAAGTTTTAACCTCGTTGGACCCAATATTATGTTCTCTTTTTCCATCAGAACAATTGGACTGAAATTTATGAAAGTCCGTACATACCTTTTCACTGTGGCCCGATTTGATATCGGAATAGAGTCGCGCAGATTACTCATCCGAGGAAAGAGAAATATAAGGGACCCACACTCTCTTCTCACACATAATTTTTATCTGAGGTCGGGCACCGTGTTCGACCCTCTCGGGTCGAACACGATAAAAATCGGCTCTATAAGAACCATACTGAACACACCGCTTGGAGGCCGGTCAACATTATGTAGCAATCCGGTTCTGGATTATTAGAAACGATAAATCATAGGTCATGATGAGATTTATCAGGCATTTTTCGTAGATCCGTCGGCGAGTTAGGATAATATCATGCTTGTATGCATCCGTGAGAGTGACGTGCGAATGCCCTCAAATAAAATAAAAAGAAAGAACAAAACCATCTCCATCTACATATACGAATATTTAATAATTTAATCATCTAAAGATCACATCCTTTTCATGCATATCTCTATCATAGACACTCGTAATTGGATTTCTTGAAGATGCATTGCTCTCTCTCTCTCTCTCTCTCTCTCTCTCTCTCTATAGTGGTACGAGATCGTAGAGATATGGGGAGGGTTGCATACTCGATCCGATCCCCCCCTTCCCCTCCATGTATCCCTCTGATGAGAGCGGGAGATCCCGCGCCTCACAGCGGAGGCACAGGATCGAATCTGCACCCTCCGTTTTGTGAGTGTTGTATATTCAATGCTCTTCATCATTATTAAGGTCGAGCACTGTTTGATTTAATTTGAAGATATTTTTTAAAATTAAATTGAATTAAACTAAGGGTTGAACTAAATCAAATCAAACTACTTTAAAATCAAATCATATCAAAGCGAATTAATTTAATTTTGTTCGATTTGAACTATATTTTTGTCCTCTTTTATAAATAAGATTATATTCAAAAAAGAATAGAGAAAGATTGTGTAAAAGAAATTTTACTAAATAAAATAAATAATAATATCAAAAGTTAAAACTTGTAAAAGTAAGCTCTATGATATTTTCACATAAAAAATTAAGAATTTCAGTTACAGTAAAATAGAATGTGATTTAAAATTTATTTTATAGATTTAAAAATCTCGTCACGACGATAGAGATTGATATTTTGGAATTAGAGTTTATAGTTATATATACAATTATATTAACTCAACAAAAATATTCTTAAATTCGAGTTATTAAGTTCGATTCGATTATCTGAATTTTAAATTTAAATTAAATTAATTTTTTATAACGGGGAATCTAGCAGAGTGGTACGGAGAGCTGAACGATTATTGGGCCACCCAAGTTTGAATCTTACCCTACACATCTTGTCACCTCTTTTTTTATACCGCCGTCATAAAATCTCGGACTCACGTCTCTCGAGGATTAAATGTGAGAATTAAATTAAAATTTTTAATATAATTTAGTTTGAACCCAAATCAATTTTTTTCTAATTTCAACTCAAATCAAACAGAATTAAATCTATCGATTCAGTTTAATTTTTAGATCTCGAATAATACTCCCCCTAATCATTGCAATATTTTGTCTACAATATGATTATCAGTTATGTAACATTTAGAATCTTCTGCTATTTCTCGTCATGCAATCATAAGGTTTATGTCATCCGCATGCTAAGAAAACTTGGGTACACAAGCAACGTCCTTTTTTTTATAAGAACTTAACCGTGCAAGCTGTCAAGTGTTCATAAATCTAGAAGTCATGGGAGAGGAGCATTACGTACGTATCAACCTGGACAAGAGTGTCTTCATCGACATGATACAACGGAATCTATGGTGGTGACAGAGACGTTAGCGGCCAAGAGCAGATTTTCAACAAGCCTTTGTTTTTTCCCTCTCAGAAGATGGAAATTCTAAACAGGGGAACTAATGGGATCTTGGCCCGAGGATGCGTTTGGAGAGGAGATGTGCGAAAGATTTTAATGATCGGAATCTCCAATGAATTTTAAATATTTTTAAATAAACACAACAATGTGTTACCTTTGATGTGTAAGGATGATTTTCAAAGGAGAGAATTTAGATACAATGAATTTCTCAAATGCCTCGAAGAAATCTCTTATATGTGTTGGAAATATGAAGATATGATTTTACGGAATGGAGCCAACATCATCTCCACTCCAGAAGCGGAATGAGTATAGTTAGAGTGCGTTTGATTAGGTTTTTGGTAAGCGATTTTTGGTCGTCTTCTAATTAGATTCTTTCTACAGAGTAAGTTAGGGACGGGTGATCTACTCAAGATGATCCACCCGATCCTTAATCTTAATCGAGATTGATTAACTGATTCCACTTATTTTTTAGAAATGAGCTAATTCATTTTAACGTTATCCGACTCCCGTTAAGAAAAGAATATCAAACAAGAATAATCCACTCGACTCTGATTAAACTATCCTATCGCACTTAACCCGTTATCAAATAGGGCAGTGATTATATCTAATTCCAAGATATATATAGTTGGATATAAATGTTATTCTATGCACAGATACCTCAATATAATCCAGTGACAAGTTCATTGTGGCACAGCTGACGGTTGGGGTTTTAAGTCCGGGCGGATCAGTTGAGAAATGATGAAGATCCTGTGTACGTAACGGTAAGTAGATAGGGGACCAGTAGAAGACGGAGTGACTTCTTGGGCTGACTGTGCATGGCCCGCTATGGGCATTCACCGTCGCCAGTGGGCTGGAGTTCCGGCGGAGCAGCAGTGATGGGGCAGCCCTGGCAGCGGCGGTCACAGCACGCCTGCGCGGGAACAACGGCGGCGATGGACGCAGTGGTGGCCGGCGAGGGCCCTGTAGCACAGCTCGCGGTGGGTCGCCGGCGACGGAAGCGGAGCACGTGAGGCACCCAGGGCGCCGCCGGGGGCAGGGCCGTGGACGACGGCTGCGGTGGCGGCGCTAGGCCACGGGAGCCGCGAAGGAGACGACCGGCGGTGTCCTGCGGTGGCGGCCGCGGGCTGCGCAGCGGTCGACAGCGTGGGAGAACCAGTCGCCGCACCGGCGTCTGCAGACAGGGTGGCCGCGACCGCGCTAGGCCACGGGAGCTCCAACTATATATAAATATATCTCCAAGGAGGTCCTTCAACTATATATATATATATATATATATATATATATGGCTGATGAAAGGAGTTTCATTGCCTCCTCCAACGTTCTCCCTCCCTTCCCACTCTCTCTTCCTTGTCCCCTCTTTGCATGGTCCTCTGGTCCCTACCTTCGCCATTCAATCGTCTCAGCAGGGAAGAGGCTGTCGAGGCAGCTGCCCTAAAACACCCTATGCTCCACAACAGTGCGGGCGTGCTGCCACTATCCCGAATGCAAACACCCCAATGGCAACGCACAAGGAACACAGCTATCACTTCCGGACTATAACGCTGATGTTGGTGAACTCCCAAGGGGAAATTTGGATGCAACATGTGAGGAAGAGTGGGTCACCAGAAATCACTTAGGGCCCTTTGATAAATCAATAAGGTCAGGTAGAACGGCGTATTCGTCGGTTACTAATGCGCCTTCACTGGTTCACAGTGTATTCACAAGTTATCTCGAGATAAATTAAGATAAGAGCCTATCTCATAAAATATCTTATACGAGTAATCATAGAGAATAGGATAATTTTCAGTGGATATCTCAATTTATCTCAATATATTGTACGAGTAATCAAAAGGAATAAGATAACTTTCAGTGAGATATCTTAATTTATCTCGATTTATCTCTCAAACAAACGGGGCTTTGAGAATAAGTCTCACGGACATGGGTTTTACGTTATACTGGTAGAGCAACCTATTTGATCGAGAAGAATCGAATACGTCGTTCACCCCGATTAAGGCGAACATATAACGGCCGTATTCACCCTACCCCATTCATTTATCAAAGGGGGGCTTAATGCATTACCAAACTAGTTTGAACATGTTAGTGGTAAAGACGACAAGGTTGTGGGGCCACCATAGCCAACTGGACCTTGCCAAATCCATGAGGACCATGACGATGATCTGGCTGACTTCTAAATTGGACTCCCGTCTCCAATGATCTAATCAATTATGCAAAATTAGTCCAAGGTACGTCTTACCTACTCGCGAAGTTCATCGGATAGAATTTAATCTTTTCTTGATGCACATCAAGAGTATTTGCACGTCCTAGATGTGCAGCCAGTTTTTTTTATTTTGTAGAAGTATAGCGAGATGGGGGTTCACCTCACTTATCCATTGATATAACTCAACCTCTCATCATCGGACAGCTCAATTTTTTTAAAAAAAATTAAATGGACTATTTAATTTTTAATTTTTTTAATTTTTAAATAGATCTTTATTTTTTTAATTTTTGGATCATATGATTAAAATTTGAACTATACGGATAGATAGATGAGATGAGTCCCCACCTCACCATAGTTTAAAAAAAATAAAGAAATTTTACATATATATCCCATAAAGTTTAGTTTTGTCAAATATATCTCTCATTTGAACATATTATCATGAATTTCTTTCATTTAGATAGAAATATTACGGTTATACACTTTAGTTTACTGTCGTCGATGGGAGGAGAATATATATTCCGTAAAATATGTCATCTACGGTCGTTAGACGTAAGATATATTTGACAAAATCAAACTTTATAAGGGTATATAAACAAAAATCTTACTCTTTAACTCACACTTAACTCGGGTTAAACACATGGGAGTTACGTCGAGGGTATAATCTTGACATTACACATATTTCGAGGATATTCATGATAATATATTCAGATGAAAGTTATATTTGACAAAATCAAATTTTATGAAAGTATATATACAAAAATCTCAAAAATAAAAAAATGGAGAGAATTTCTCATTTTTTTAAAAAAAAAATGAGTCGATCAGGCCAAACCACTGTCACCCACAATTGGTTGGGCCACTCGGGTCAACCCTCCATTATACAGACCTTCGGCCTGTGGACCTGATGTTAAGGTCTCAGCTGGCTCCAAGTTTTGGCCCTGACCAAGGAGCCTGTGAACCAGCTGCACCCATGACTATTCTAATAATTTCAAGATTGGATCAGCTCACAGACATGTCGTTATTTCGATCACTAGAAAAGCTTGACTGACGTTAACTCGAAAGATGATCACCATTGTTGATGCAGTGACATCAAGTTAAGGTGAACAACATTAAGAACAAAAAAAATTATGACAGAATTACTATTATTCGTCGAAATGGATCTGTTGACATCGCCAGCTACCATAGACAGATATATATGACTGGTAAACCTTTTTAACTTATATATATATATATTGTCTACATGCAAGTGTCTCATGCCATGCCTGAAACTAATAAGAACAGGAAGCTATGGGAAGCTCTAGCCGTGCACCAAGCCGTTCTGGTTGCACTCAGGGCATCTCGCGATTGTGCAGCACCAAACGGAGGGAAGAACCTCTCACCTCGCTGCATCAGAAGCAAAAAGAGGGACGAGCGGGTGACCATGGCCGGTGGCGGGAGGATGGAAACGTGGGAGGACGAATGCCATGAAGTATAGCAGCATGAGAGGGAGGGGGAGGCGGGGACACACCGACAGGAAGGCGTGGCGGAGACGGAGGAGAAGAAAAGAGAAGGGTGGGAGGTGGCATCTGCGCGGCTGAGAGGGGCGGCGCAGGACGCCGGAGAGGAAGGAGACGGAAGGAAGGAAGAGCGAAGAGACGCATTCCTGGAGTCTTCTCGTTGCAAAGAGAAGTTCGAGTGGAAGAAAAACAAGTAATGAGTTGTTTTTATTTTGGAAAAACTTTATGAAGTATGGGATCCCATCAAAAAACTTAGGGAAAACCCTGTCAAAGAAACTTGAATAGGTATTGCAATCTTATATTTTATTTTGAGAGAAAAAAAATAAAGGAGAATTATTTCAATAAAAATCCCCAAATGTTATTATGAAGATCACTTTTTCTGCACCACTCACTTTGTAATGTCACAAGAGACGGAACTCGTCAGATGTAGATCCGTAAACGGTCGGATACGGAGCGGATAATGTGATATCCGAATTTGTATCAGATTAATAATTGAATTATCCGATTAGTAATCGAATTATCCGTCGGATACTTTATTCGGATAACGATCGGATAAATACGAATTAGAATTCGGTTCAAATTTTAAACGGATAATTATTAAACTTACTTAGGGGTGAGTTATGTTAACCGTGCGAGAGTATCATATATTATTTTCTCAAAAAAATAAAGAAAGAGTGAAAGTTTTTTTTAGTTCGAGAGATGTTATCAAAAGATTAGACTTCATCTTAAAAAATATGAGATAACTTATCAAGTGGATGTAAATGAATTTTTTATTTTTAAATTATATTTTGAGATAAAAAAGATAAAAAAGAATAATAAAACAATGTATTAAAATTTAAGTTAATTATATGTAGAATATGTATATCATTAAATTTTTATCTAAGGGTTCGTATTTGATCGGATAATATCCGACACGGATATCTTAATATTTGAATTCGTGTCTGATTAATAATCGGATATCCGATATTCGATTAAATTATCCGTTAGATATTTTATTCAGGTAATTATCTGATTAAACAAATACGAATTAGAATTCGATTTAAATTTTAAACAGATAATTATCGAGCCTAGTCAAATGTGCACACAAATAGAAATCACACTTATCGTCATTATTCGTAGGCTTACTGAAATTACAAAATTATTAAATATTAGAAATTTCGTGTCGTCCCGTTCGGAGTGGACTCGGACTCTTTCAAGTGGACCCGCTGACGGGGCCGACGCCGTGGAGGAAACCCCATAGATTCCGATCGGACGATCCCCCTTCCCTCACAGCCTCCCGCGCCTTCTCCCTCCACGCCGCTGCGCTCCGCCGGATGTCCTCCCCCATCACCCGGTCCATGCACCGCCGCAGCTCCGCCGCCTCCAGCAGGCCCTCCGCGCCCTCCTCCGCCCGCACCCCCGTCCCCCACGCCGCCTCTGCCAGCCTCGCGTTGGTTGCCTGGTCCGTCCACTGGGGCAGCCCCACCGTGGGCACGCCGCACGCCAGGCTCTCCAGCATGGAGTTCCAGCCGCAGTGGGTGACGAAGCACCCCACTGCCCGGTGCGACAGCACCTCCAGCTGCGAGCACCACTCCACCACCATCCCCCGCCCCTCGCCACCCTCCGCCACCCCCTCCCGGTTCCCTCTCGCCACCCACAGGTACGGTCGCCCGCTCTCTTCCAGCGCCCGGGAGATCTCCTCCCGCAGCCGCGCTGGCAGCACCGAGTAACTCCCGAAGGAGACGTACACCACCGACCGGTCCGGCTGCGCGTCCAGCCACGCCGTGTAGCGCTCCTTGGAGTCCTGTACGAACAGGTCGCTGCCGAAGGCGGTGTCGTGCCTGTCGACGCCGTCCGTGTAGGCCGAAGGGAGCGTCGGTCCTACAGGAACGAGTTCGATTGGTTCCGCCGCCCGGAGCTGGCCGCGCTCCAGCTCCTCGAAGGTGTTCACCAGGACTCTCAGCCTAGACGCCTTCCCCTCGCGCATCTGGCGATCCAGGGACCGGAAGAGTTCCTCCACCGGAGACAGGAAGACGATGTCCTCCTGGGATTTGGAGAGGAACAGGGAAGGTAGATCGCGGACGAGGAGGGCCGGGAGCCCCGGCAGATCCACCGGGAAGAAGGGCTCCTCACGGTGTGAGGCGATGAGGTCGGCGTACCCGTGGAAGTAGTGATAGTAGACGCCGAAGACGGCGGCGGGCTGGATCCAGTATAGCACCGAGGGGACGCCGAGGTCGCGCGCCACGTCGGCAGCCCAGGGGACCAGAAAGTTGTAGACGACGCAGGTGGCCGGGAGGCCCTCGGTGGCGAGGCCGCGGGCGAGCTCAGCGACGGTCCGGCTGCCGATGGTCTTCAGCTGGCATATAAAGTCGTGGAAGTTGGCGTTAGGGTAGGCGCCGCCGTCGTCGTACTCGCCGACTGAGTAGGGGGAGTAGCGCAGGAGGGGCGGCGCCTCGGAGTCGGACTGGGAAGGAGGAGGAGGAGGAGGAGGGGAGACGTGCATGAGGCGGTGGGCGGAGACGGCTGTGGAGAAGGTGACGCGGGCGCCGAGGCGGGTGAGGCGCTTGGCCAGCTGCAGGGTGGGGTTGAGGTGGCCCTGCGCCGGGAAGGACACCACCAGGAAGTGAGGGGGGTCCTGCTGCGGCTGGCCCTCCTCCATTGGCGGGTGCAGAGAACGGTGTTGTGTCGTTTGGATTGGCTTTTGAGGACGCCGCGCTACGGATCGAGTGGTGACGTTGCCGGCACCTTAGCCAAGTGTGTACTACTTAATAGATGGTGGGGAAGACGGGTGGCGGGGAGCCGGTGGCGTTTGTGGCGATGGAGGGATCGTATTCATTCTTGATGATAGGTTAGGATAAGGTAAGTCAAGTGGTCGGGAGTGAGTTATTTACGAATTTTTATATTTTTAATATGATATTTATCCTCTCCGAGATTGGGTAGAGTATTATTACGAGAGAGATGGACTGAGTTAACTTCAAGTCAAGAGTCTTAATCGTATCTGACTCTAAGTCTCACTTTGATTTTGGGTTATTCATAAGTTAACCCACAGTTAATCTCATATTAAGCCCTTTCATGTTTTGATCGAGGAATATGAATAATCTGATTTATATGTGGGCTAATCCATAGTTAGTCAAGGGTTTCAAAACCCACCTCTACAGGTGAGTTTTCTCCATGTCCCACCATTAAATGCACTTAATTCTCTCTCTCCTCTCATTAAATGTAACTATCTCTTTCTCTTCTCTCTCTCTCTCAACGCTCTCTCTCTCTCTTATTTCTCAATAAAAATATATTTAACAATTAATTATTATCACTTTTATTTTCTTTAAATTTTAGCAAATAATATTAAAGATATTTTTTATCAAAAATTTTATTATTGTAACTGTAACGACCCGAGAATCCGATTACCGGGAAGGCCCGATAACCCGAGACTCGTACCGCCACCCACGAGTCCGATTACCGGGAAGGCCCGATAACCCGAGACTCGTACCGCCACCCACGAGTCCGAAGACTCGGAAGGGTTAAAAGGATGGTGTGGAAACTACATAAGGATCACAGATAATTGCAGAAATTAAACAGTTATAATATTAAGTAGGAAATAAATTAACAATTTACATGGTCCCCAATAAAGAACAATAATAACAGCAGTCCACGACTAGTACAGTGACAAGAAAGAAAAGTACAGCTACACGGGGCATCCCCCGGCTCTGACCTCTGGCACTACCTCTGGGCACCCGCACCACGCTGCGCTCCTGACGCGCTCCCCGAAGGTGGCGCCTCACCTGAAACACGGTGAAAACACGCAGGGAATGAGTCTCAGAACAAGACTCAGTAGGGATCACTCGAACCCTACCTCGAAAAACGAGAACCCACTACTCTAGCGGTAGAAAAGTACCTCGGAAAGGAAAGCCCTGTACTCTACAGAACTAGACCCTACGGCACGCAAACCGACACACGTGCCACGGTACGAGAAGACCGAAACTCAACGGTCGAACCGTCAAAACCCGAAGGTCGGAAACACACGACTGACAGTCTAACACTCCGTACTCGACAGGAGTACCACCCACTAGAAGCACAGCCGGTAGCGTCCCCTGACGTCTTACACCGCACCGCAGGTGAACCGCCTGACGTGGTAGGTCCTACCCGAGGCGCGAACACCGTACAAGTAACCACAAACAAGTGACTAGCTGGGGTCACGCCCGTCGACGTGGGTCCAACCGCCCCCAACCACGTGTGCACACACAGACTACGCGTCCTAGGTCTGGCCCTCTGACCGGTTTTCCCCCGCAGCCGGACTCTGGCTACGACGAGGGGCCTACGGTAACCGGTCCACAAACCGTCTCGAAAGGTGGGTGCCCGTACACCACTCCCAGGTGAGACCAGCACCTCGTACTGGTGGGCTACGACTAGTGGAGGGTCACTGAAGGAGTAGACTCTCGAGTCAACGGAAAACAACGTCCGAAACCGACAACGTGTGGGAATCACCCCACGCACCAGCCCCGTCGCACGGCGACCATGGTCGGAAAAGAAACAAACGCATTGCCCATGGTCAAACGCCTGACCGAGGCGAACGGGACTTCCGGACACCAAAAACACGGTCACGGAACTCCACGGGGTGCCCGGGACGCACGCACGGCCCAAGGGGAACACCCAACAACGAACAAAATCGCGCTAGGGCCACCTAGCGCGACAGGGCATGTCGCGCTAGGGTCCCCTAGCGCAACAAGGGTTGTCGCGCTATGGCCCCATAGCGCGACACGGACCATCGCGCTAGGGATACCTAGCGCGACAGGGACCATCGCGCTAGGTCCTCCTAGCGCGACAATGATGATCGCGCTAGGGCCCCATAGCGCGACACGAACCGCCAAACTGTTCATCTTCTCCGATGAACGCGCTCGGTCGGGGCAGCGCGACCTCCAAGAACGCGCTACTGGAGTATAGCGCGTTCTCAGTCCGCGGCCGAAAACGGTAAGAACGCCCAAAAATTCTAACCACGCCCCCATACCTCCATAGGAGAGGGGGAAAACAAAGGGGAAGACCCCTGGGGACCCCTAGCATGATTCTAGGCCCTCAAAACACGAATCCATGCATTGAATCCATAGATCGGGCGAGCTCTCCCCAAATCATGGAAAAACCCAAAAACGCTCAAATGATCCCCTCTCGGCCTCCCCGCGGCCTATAAATCACGGAAAAGAACGGCATGAGGCTAAGGAACGTCACCCTACCTCAATGGAGCGAATGCTCCGCCGGATTGATCACGAATCACGAAGAATGCTCGAAGCTTCACGAACTCCCCACGCTTCCCACGCTCGCCGCACGCCCACGAGATCGCCTCACCGTCGCCCACGCGTCCGCGCCGTCGCCCCGCCGCCGTCCGTAGCCGGAGAGGGGTTCGCCACGTCCGAATGGGAGAGAGGGAGAGAGAGGGGGCTCACGGTCGCGAGAGAGAGGAGGAAGAAGAAAGAGAAAAGGGAAAGAAAAAGAAAAAGGAATTAGGATTTATAGAAAATCCGAATTTTCAGAAAAATACCGAAAAATAGAAAAATACATTTCTGGAATCCTCGGAACGCACCGATCGCAACGGTACCACTCGTGCCCGGGTGAACGGCCCAGTTAACCCGCAGCGAGCGTCCGAAGGAAAAGCCGAAACACACGCCGGGAATCGGAAAACACACGCGGAAAAGCCGCGGAACGCCTCCGGGCCTCCGAAACGACTCCGGATCGCGCCGATCCGAACACGAAAGATGTCCGAAACGAAATTTCGGACACAACAGAGCTGGACGCTCCGAAAACCAGATCCGGGACCCACGAAGAAGGATCCGAAAGGTCCGGGATATTACAGCCCTCCCCCCTTAAGGAATTTCGTCCTCGAAATTGAGAACAACCAAAGGGGAAAGAAGAGGAAGACTCACTCAAACAGATACGGGAACTGCTGACGCATCTCGTCCTCACGTTCCCACGAAGCCTCACCACCAGAGTGTCGTTGCCACACGACCTTCACCAAGGGAATGACCTTGTTCCGCAGGCGCCGCTCTCGCCTATCCTCCACGCGGATCGGAAACTCTGGGAGAGAAAGATCTGGAGTCACCTCAGGCCAAACAGAAAACTCGAGCACATGAGAGTCATCGGGCATATACTTCCGCAACATCGAGACGTGGAACACGTCATGCACCGACGCCAACTCAGGAGGTAACTGCAACCGGTAAGCAACCTCACCGATGCGTTCCACAATCGCGAAAGGACCAATGTAGCGGGGACTCAGCTTCCCACGCCGTCCAAAACACATCACCCCCTTCATCGGAGAAACTCTCAAGAACACATGATCGCCCACGGCGAACTCAAGGGGCTGCCGCCTACGGTCAGCATAGCTCTTCTGCCGACTCTGGGCCGCCAACATGTTCTGACGAACCAGGTGCACAACATCCACACATTGCTGCACCAATTCCGGTCCCGTCAAAACACGCTCACCCACCTCAAACCAATCAAGCGGAGTCCGACAAGGACGCCCATACAGAGCCTCATAGGGAGCCATGCCGATGCTCGAATGATAGCTGTTGTTATAGGCAAACTCCACCAACGGTAGGTGATGAATCCAACTCCCCTGCCACTCCAGGCAGCAGGATCTCAGCATGTCCTCCAAAGTCTGAATGGTCCTCTCAGACTGACCATCTGACTGAGGATGATACGCCGAGCTAAATGCCAACTCCGTGCCAAGAGCTCGCTGGAAACTCCTCCAGAATCCAGAAGTGAAGCGCGGATCTCGATCTGACACGATCGAAATGGGAACCCCATGCAACGGCACGATCCACTCCACATACAGACGAGCCAACCTGGACACGCTCCAGCTGACCTTGACCGGTAACAATCGAGTCACCTTCGTCAGCCGATCCACCAGCAACCAAATACTGTCCTGCCCACTCGGGGTCCTTGGCAACCCCACCACAAAATCTGTGGTCACATGGTCCCACTTCCAAGCAGGAACATCCAAGGGCTGGAGAGTACCTCCTGGTCGCTGATGCTCCGCCTTCACCTGCTGACAGATCAGGCACCTGGCCACAAATTCGGCGACATCTCTCTTCATGCCAGGCCACCAAAACTGCCACCGCAAGTTCCGATACATCTTCGTCGCACCCGGGTGTACAGTGTACCTGCTCCCATGAGCCTCGCGTAACACCGCACGACGAACCTGCTCCTCCGCTGGGACGTACAACCTGCCACGAAACCTCGCAGCACCGTCCTCGCCGAGCTCCACATCAGCCATCGCAAGAATCCGGGGCAACTCAGGGTCCGCATGCTGAGCCTCTGTCACCTGACGACGGATAGCAGGAGTGACAGTCAGACTCGCAAGCACTGCCAACCCTCGCTCCTGGGGAATCTTGAGCCTGAAAGATACCTCGGGCACTTGTTCCCAGAGCCTCCACTTCCTCAACATCAAGGTACTGACCGCCACCTTCCGACTCAAGGCATCGGCGACGACATTCATCCTGCCCGGCTGATAAGACAGGGTGAAGTCATAGTCCTTCATGAACTCCATCCAACGCCTCTGTCTGATGTTCAGATCTCTCTGCGAGAACACATACCTCAAACTCTGATGGTCAGTGAACACCTCGAACTTCTCACCGTACAGATAATGCCTCCAGATCTTCAGCGCGAAGATCACTGCTGCCAACTCAAGATCATGGGTAGGGTAGTTCTCCTCATGGGGCTTTAGCTGCCGAGATGCATAAGCCACCACTCTACCATGCTGCATCAGAACAGCACCCAGTCCAACGCCGGAAGCATCTGTACACACCACAAAACCTCCCGATCCAGAAGGCAAAACCAACACCGGAGCCGAGGTGAGCAACCTCTTCAGCTCACTGAAGCTCTGCTCACACTCCTCGGACCAAACGAAAGGCACATCCTTCCGCGTGAGCCTCGTCATCGGGGTCGCAATGCGGGAAAAATCCTGGATAAGCCGGCGATAATACCCCGCAAGCCCCAAGAAACTCCGGATCTCCGTCACCGACCTCGGCCTCGGCCATTGCATCACAGCCTCGACCTTGGCGGGATCCACGGAAATGCCATCACCAGAAATCACGTGCCCCAGAAAGTGCACCTCGCTGAGCCAAAACTCGCACTTGCTGAGCTTCGCATACAACTGGTGATCTCGCAACGTCTGCAGCACCACACCCAAATGGTACGCATGCTCCTCAGCAGACCGCGAATAAACAAGGATGTCATCCACGAAGATGACCACGAACTGGTCCAAATACGGATGAAACACCCTCTGCATCAAGTCCATGAAGGCTGCTGGGGCATTGGTGAGCCCAAACGGCATCACTAGAAACTCATAATGCCCGTACCTCGTACTGAACGCAGTCTTCTCCACATCGGACTCGCGAATTCTCAGCTGATAGTAACCGGACCGCAAATCAATCCGCGAGAACACCCGCGCAGACTGAAGCTGGTCGAACAAATCATCAATCCGCGGCAACGGATACTTGTTCTTAATGGTCACTTCATTCAGCTGCCGATAGTCAATGCACAGCCGCAGACTACCGTCCTTCTTCTTCACAAACAACACGGGCGCACCCCAAGGGGAAAAACTCGGACGAATATACCCCTTGGCCAACAGTTCCTGCAACTGCGCCCTCAACTCCCTCAACTCAGCGGGGGCCATACGGTAGGGAGCCTTCGCCAAAGGTCCCGTACCAGGTACAACCTCAATCACGAAATCGATCTCCCGCTGGGGAGGTAATCCAGGCAACTCCTCAGGAAAAACATCGGGAAACTCGCACACCACCGCAATGTCCTCGACATTCGGCTCCATCCGGTCAGACACAACCACAGACGCGAGAAAACCCTGACAACCTGAATCAAGCAATCGACGGGCTCGAATAGCAGAGATAAGGAATCGAGAAGAGGTGGAACGGATACCTTGGAAATAGAAGGTCCTCTTGCTCGGATGCTGGAAGTAGACCCTCTTCATCCCACAATCCACCACCGCTCCATGAGTCTCGAGCCAATCCATGCCTAGAATCACATCGTAATCCCGAAGCTGCAACGCATACAACCTGCCTGGCATACTCCGCCCATCGATCCACACCGGAACCTGGTCGAAGCAATACGGAGTGACCATAAAATCACCCGAAGGCAACTCCACTGCCAAATCACAGGACAACTGGGTCACCGGCTCCTCGACGCTCGACGCGAAATCCTCCGAAATAAACGAATGAGACGCGCCAGAATCAAATAAAACCCGAGCCGCACAACCCAAAATCTGAACGGTACCTTCCACGAGCTGCGACGCCACTGCCTCTGCCCTGGTCAAGTGCGTGATCTGGCCACGAGCCCTCTGCCTGCCTCCCACACTAGCTGACCTGGGTAGCGGCGGATACTGTCCCTGCTGCTGCTGCTGCTGGGGAACCTGCTGCTGCGGCGGCCTCTGAGGACAGTCACGCGCCATGTGCCCTGGCTGGTCACACCGAAAACAGATGATCGGCGCCGTGCACTGCCTGCCTGGGTGGGTACCACCACACCGTGGACAAGGTCCTCGCGATCCACCCACTGATCCCTCACGCTGCAAAGGAATCGGCTGCTGTACACTGCCCGATGAAGCTTGCCCTTGATCCTTGGGCTTCTTACGGAAACCCTTCTTCAAGAACTTCTTGACCTTCGAGCCAAAGGACGCAGATCCTGCCACTGAAGCTGCCGATGCCGGTACTCCTGATCCACCCGACGCATGCTGGAAGAAACCCTGCTGCTGGGTAGCCGACTGCTGGCTGCGACCTGACAACGACTGCCCCTGGCTGATCGGTCCTCGAGTCCTCTGCATATCCATCTCCAAGGAAATCGCAACACGAGACGCTGTCTCTAGATCAGTGGCCCCATTCGCGATCAAATGGTGTCTCAGCTCCAACCTCAAGCCCTGCACAAACTGCGTGGTCCTCACCCTCTCATGCTCCATGATATGAGGTGCATACCGACCCAGCTCGACAAATCGGGCCCTATACTGCAACACGGACATGTCACCCTGCACCAGCTCCAAAAACTCCCGCATCCGCTGCGTAGCAACGACGTCTGGACAGTACGTACGCTCGAAAGCACTGACAAAGTCACCCCACTCGACCTGCTCAAGTGGACGAAACTGAAAGGACGTCTTCCACTCGGAAGACCACCACCTTCGAGCCGTACCCTGCAACTGGTTGTAGGCCAACCCCACTCTGTCCTCGGCAGTACTCTTCGCAGAACTGAACACCCGCTCCATCTCATCGAGCCAATCGCGAGCCGCATCAGGGTCTGCCTGGCCGCTAAAGTAAGGTGGATGGAACTGCATGAAGTCCCTCACCGCTCGGCCTGGCCCACCCCTGACTGACGAGCCCTCAGCAGCCTCTCCGCCAAACTGCTGAGACATGAGATGGTACATGCCACGGAAGAAATCCTCGGCCCCCGGAGCCCTCGCAGCATCCGCGGCCTCGGTAGCTCCCGGAACTCTGCTATGCTCCTCCTGGTCCCTCTGGACCCCCTGCTGGATCTCCTGACCTCCAGCCGACTGCCCCTGCTGAGAGCGAGAACTCCTCCTCGGCGCCATCCTCGCTCCTGAAGCACAAGACAGAAACACGGAAACGGCAATGTCAGAATAAAACACGCGGTGCCCAATGCCAGCGTCACATGTACATCATCGTTGTGGACTAGTGGACCAATACAATTACCTATGATTCTCATGTAATTCCACAACCGCGCTCTGATACCAGCTGTAACGACCCGAGAATCCGATTACCGGGAAGGCCCGATAACCCGAGACTCGTACCGCCACCCACGAGTCCGAAGACTCGGAAGGGTTAAAAGGATGGTGTGGAAACTACATAAGCATCACAGATAATTGCAGAAATTAAACAGTTATAATATTAAGCAGGAAATAAATTAACAATTTACATGGTCCCCAATAAAGAACAATAATAACAGCAGTCCACGACTAGTACAGTGACAAGAAAGAAAAGTACAGCTACACGGGGCATCCCCCGGCTCTGACCTCTGGCACTACCTCTGGGCACCCGCACCACGCTGCGCTCCTGACGCGCTCCCCGAAGGTGGCGCCTCACCTGAAACACGGTGAAAACACGCAGGGAATGAGTCTCAGAACAAGACTCAGTAGGGATCACTCGAACCCTACCTCGAAAAATGAGAACCCACTACTCTAGCGGTAGAAAAGTACCTCGGAAAGGAAAGCCCTGTACTCTACAGAACTAGACCCTACGGCACGCAAACCGACACACGTGCCACGGTACGAGAAGACCGAAACTCAACGGTCGAACCGTCAAAGCCCGAAGGTCGGAAACACACGACTGACAGTCTAACACTCCGTACTCGACAGGAGTACCACCCACTAGAAGCACAGCCGGTAGCGTCCCCTGACGTCTTACACCGCACCGCAGGTGAACCGCCTGACGTGGTAGGTCCTACCCGAGGCGCGAGCACCGTACAAGTAACCACAAACAAGTGACTAGCTGGGGTCACGCCCGTCGACGTGGGTCCAACCGCCCCCAACCACGTGTGCACACACAGACCACGCGTCCTAGGTCTGGCCCTCTGACCGGTTTTCCCCCGCAGCCGGACTCTGGCTACGACGAGGGGCCTACGGTAACCGGTCCACAAACCGTCTCGAAAGGTGGGTGCCCGTACACCACTCCCAGGTGAGACCAGCACCTCGTACTGGTGGGCTACGACTAGTGGAGGGTCACTGAAGGAGTAGACTCTCGAGTCAACGGAAAACAACGTCCGAAACCGACAACGTGTGGGAATCACCCCACGCACCAGCCCCGTCGCACGGCGACCATGGTCGGAAAAGAAACAGACGCATTGCCCACGGTCAAATGCCTGACCGAGGCGAACGGGACTTCCGGACACCAAAAACACGGTCACGGAACTCCACGGGGTGCCCGGGACGCACGCACGGCCCAAGGGGAACACCCAACAACGAACAAAATCGCGCTAGGGCCACCTAGCGCGACAGGGCATGTCGCGCTAGGGTCCCCTAGCGCAACAAGGGTTGTCGCGCTATGGCCCCATAGCGCGACACGGACCATCGCGCTAGGGATACCTAGCGCGACAGGGACCATCGCGCTAGGTCCTCCTAGCGCGACAATGATGATCGCGCTAGGGCCCCATAGCGCGACACGAACCGCCAAACTGTTCATCTTCTCCGATGAACGCGCTCGGTCGGGGCAGCGCGACCTCCAAGAACGCGCTACTGGAGTATAGCGCGTTCTCAGTCCGCGGCCGAAAACGGTAAGAACGCCCAAAAATTCTAACCACGCCCCCATACCTCCATAGGAGAGGGGGAAAACAAAGGGGAAGACCCCTGGGGACCCCTAGCATGATTCTAGGCCCTCAAAACACGAATCCATGCATTGAATCCATAGATCGGGCGAGCTCTCCCCAAATCATGGAAAAACCCAAAAACGCTCAAATGATCCCCTCTCGGCCTCCCCGCGGCCTATAAATCACGGAAAAGAACGGCATGAGGCTAAGGAACGTCACCCTACTTCAATGGAGCGAATGCTCCGCCGGATTGATCACGAATCACGAAGAATGCTCGAAGCTTCACGAACTCCCCACGCTTCCCACGCTCGCCGCACGCCCACGAGATCGCCTCACCGTCGCCCACGCGTCCGCGCCGTCGCCCCGCCGCCGTCCGTAGCCGGAGAGGGGTTCGCCACGTCCGAATGGGAGAGAGGGAGAGAGAGGGGGCTCACGGTTGCGAGAGAGAGGAGGAGGAAGAAGAAAGAGAAAAGGGAAAGAAAAAGAAAAAGGAATTAGGATTTATAGAAAATCCGAATTTTCAGAAAAATACCGAAAAATAGAAAAATACATTTCTGGAATCCTCGGAACGCACCGATCGCAACGGTACCACTCGTGCCCGGGTGAACGGCCCAGTTAACCCGCAGCGAGCGTCCGAAGGAAAAGCCGAAACACACGCCGGGAATCGGAAAACACACGCGGAAAAGCCGCGGAACGCCTCCGGGCCTCCGAAACGACTCCGGATCGCGCCGATCCGAACACGAAAGATGTCCGAAACGAAATTTCGGACACAATAGAGCTGGACGCTCCGAAAACCAGATCCGGGACCCACGAAGAAGGATCCGAAAGGTCCGGGATATTACAGTAACAATATATTTAGCATATAAAATCTATTAAATATATATATAATAATATAATATAAATTTTATTATTTGATAAACAGTAACATAAACCGTAATTAATGTCATTTTTAATTTTTAAATGTAAATTAATGAGATTATTGATGTTATTTGTCAAAAAAAATTTATTTTCATAGTATATTATATTTATAGAATATATGAAATTATTTAAAAATTAAGATAAAATAAAATTATTAAAGGATGAATAGTAACACAAAACTCATAATTAATGTCATTTTTAACTTTTAAATTTTAATTAGTGATATTATTGAAGTTATTTATCAAATACAATTTATTTTCATGATACATTATATTTATACAATATATTAAAAATATTTAAAAATCAAGATAAAATAAAAAGTTTTAAAGATGAACAGCAACATAAACCCATAATTAATGTTATTTTTGACCTTTAAATTTTAATTAGTGATATTATTGATGTTACTTATCAAAATTAATCTTTTTTATGACATATTCAATTTATAGTATATATTAAAAATAATTTAAAATTATACTAAAATAAAAAAATTCTTAATTAAAATATATACTTAAACTTGTAATTAATGTATGTTTATAGGAGAGAGAGAGAGAGAGAGTGACGTGAGAGAGAGGATGAGAGATATATTAAAAAAAATCAAAAAGAGACGTGAATATAATATTTTGATTGTCATCGTTACTGGCTTATCAAATCACATTAGATTAAAAGTAGATTAGTCCACCTCCTTACTCTCAGATTAACTACCCTCCTATCAAAATAAAAATCGGACTATTTTAATTAGATTGAATTAGTCCAGGGTTAATCTAACTCTATATCAAAGTGAAGCTAAGTGATGTTATTATGACTCCTAAATTTGAATAGTTCACTTACCTGCGAATAATTCATCCTAACTCACTTTATTCCTTTATTGAAGTGGTCATAGGGGTGAACGCTGACTTGATTTGATTTGAGTTTTTTTTTAAATTTAATTGAATCAAATTTATTCATCAAATTGAATCTAATCAAATCAAAAAAATTGATTTGATTAGATTTCAAATTAAATTTTATATTTTATTATAATATATAAATTTAAAAACGTATATGAATATAAAATAAAAATAAAAATATTTTATATATTTTATATATGTTATGTATTATAATTAAAATTTTAAATATTTTAAATGCATCTTAAATAGATTTATAATATATAATATTAATAATATATATAAATAATAAATTTAATTTATTCAATTTTATTCGACTTCAAAATGAACTCAATCGATATGAATCGAACGATTTGATTTAATTTTTCGATTTGAACTGAATTATGAATACCCCTACTATTTATAGGAATGAGTTTGGCAACTGAGAACAGTTGGATGACATTAAAAATTGTGGGGGAATATTTGTAAATTCGTCACCCATGTCCACGTAGTAAATATTTATTTTTCGTCAGGATATTTACAGATATCCGTCATTTCTCTCAAAGGAAGAAGGTTTTTTCACACAAAAATGCTAATTTCATCTCATTCAGCGAACTTGTGAGTTTAATCAAGTCGCACACAATGGTAGCGGAAGTACTGAACTCATGACCCCTCCTCGCGAGAGCGATGTAAACATCGTTGATCCATGACTCTTTAGTACAACAAACAAGTAATACTCAAACAAATAATATATACGTGGCAGTTCACAAGTGTTATGTTATTGAATGGGTAAATATAGTCGTGAGATGAACCTCGGTGTCCTCGGGAGATATCGTCCTCATAACAAAGATGGAGTTTATCTATGTAAAATGATTCGATTGAGTTACGTAGTGAAGATCAATCTTACGTCACGTTTGAAATCACACTGGGCGTGACTTTCGAACCATAAATCCCCCGACACCATTTAATCTCCCTCAAATGTCACACTGCACATTGGCTTCAGTGAGGAGGAGATTATGACAGTGGAGAAAGAATAGGACACACAAAAGTGCCGTTCTCATAATCTCTCAAATCAACCTCAGAATTACTTCCGAAGATTTTAAATGATGGATAATCGGACAGAACTTGCAGATTAGTACGATGACAAAATTATTTAGAGAAACTATAAACAATGAGTATTGTCAAACGAGCCCTATAATCACTTGATTGTTTGAATTCCAATATATAAAACTAACGATTGATTCCTGAGATGAGATGGCAAACAATGAAAATGGACGAGGGTTAAGGCTATCAACCATCAGACAACCCATCAATTGAATGTTCACTCCAAGTTTGCCTTAGAAGTAAATTGAGGCTTCTCAAGATGTCCATGTAATAGATGGGGCTGTACAGTGATGGTACTTGTGGTTAGTCAGATTTTTTTCTTGCCTAATTTTTTTTAGGTCTTTATCTTATATTTCTTTTAGGCCTCTTTGATAACAGGTTAGGATAAGTTATATGAGGTGGGTCAAGGTGAGTTATTCCTTGGGTTTATCCTTTTTGAATTTGATAATTTATTCTTATTCTGAGAATAATTCATTCCATATGAAATGGTAGAATGAGTTACTCTTAGAATAAGGGCTTTATTCCTAATCGACTCCAAATAACTTAACCCTGCTATCAAACTAGGTTAAGGGTGAGTAGGCGGAATAACTCATCCTATTCTCCCTTATTCTGTTATCAAAGTGGCCCCAGTGCTTATCTAATTCCAAGATACGGTTAGATATACATTTTAATATGTGCACAGTTAGCTCATTGGTCATCCATTGGCGCTCGCATTGTTAACAACTTTTATCCTTCCCCCCAAATTTTAAGGGCCATTTGATCGATAACGGGGTGGGTTAGAGGCGGATAAATCACCCCGGGTGACCCGCCCCTAACTCATCCCTGGTGACTTATTCCACCTTTTTAATTAGAGTGAAAAAATCTAAGTTTATCTCTACTCGACTCCGGTTAAGAAAAAAGGAGTCAAACAAGATTAAATCCTCTCACCCCATATAATTCACCCTAACTCGACTTACCTTTTTATCAAACTGACACCGAGGGACCAAACTCAAGAACAAGAGTACAGAGATCACTTGGGCATGTGACAGGTGTTCTTTGCTAATCCACATGAACGGTGGGACGTACAATAGGCACCACCAGATGCATGTCACTCTTAACCCGGTTTTAAACCATAAGCACACTTGTACGAGTGCCATTGTCATAGTCCAAATGACCCTAGCTCCTTGGGTTAATTAAAAACAGGGAGCAGATAGAAAATTTCGGATGATGCCCACTCTCACATGTCAAGTTTTTTTTTACTATTTTAGATTTTTCATCCTGCTATGTCGAAAGCTGCACTGGCTTTGGACATTTGATTACTAAAATAAGGTAGAGAATACGAGAAGTAGTGTTGCATAACACTTGGTATTTTTTATAGTTAGGGTCGAGCAAGAGAGTTTAAATGGTGACGAGTGGAATTCTCAAGAGATGAGTTAAGCATTAGCGTTAGGCGCGAGTCCTTATTCTAGTGTAGGGAGATAATGTACTCGTTGAAGGAACGAGAGGAAGAGATCTAATGATGATGCCAAATATTAAAGTTGATTATTTTCCTATCAAGAAAAAAAGTCTTTCCCAAGATGAGGTGTCTCCAGAGAATCTTTCAATATTTAAATCAGTAATTTATGGAGGATAATAGAAGTACTGGAGTAGATAGAGCAGTTGTTGGATACCTTATATATAATATTGATGTATTGTACTTTTTATAGGTTCCAACGTCAAGAGAAGTGTGCTCGGGGTTTTGCTCTAATCATGATTGCGGACGGAATAAGCGATGTGTCTTGAGCGGACTCAGATATAGTTATGAAAATTTAGAAAGTCGGAGTCAATTATAAAGATAAGCAAAATTTAGAGCGAGATCCAGAATGACAGCGTAAGAAATGCCAATTAACCAAATGGCAGAGATGAAGAAAATTATTATTCAGATAACTAAGATTAAGAGGAGTTAATTACCTTCGCCAACTTTCTCCTTTCCTTCTCACTTCCATTTTTATGTCACTCTTTTGCATGATCATCTAATAAACTCACCTTGTCACCCGAACCGCTAACGCAGACCATGGGGAAGACGGCCCTCAGATTTCGATCCGACGATCCTCCTTGCATCACGGCTTCACGCCCCTTCTCCCTCCACGCTGCTGCGCTCCGTCGAATCCGCTCCCCCTCCTCTCCCTCCCCCATCACCAGGTCCAGGCACCGCCGCAACTCCGCCGCCTCCAGCAGGCCCTCAGCGCCCGACTCCGCCCGCACCCCCGTCCCCCACGCCGCCTCCGCCAGCCTCGCGTTGGTCGCCTGGTCCGTCCACTGCGGCAGCCCCACCGTGGGGACGCCGCACGTCAGGCTCTCCAGCATGGAGTTCCACCCGCAGTGAGTGACGAAGCACCCCACCGCCCGGTGCGACAGCACCTCCAGCTGCGAGCACCACTCCACCACCATCCCCCGCCCCTCGCCGCCCTCCGCCACTCCCTCCCGGTTCCCTCTCGCCACCCACAGGTACGGCCGCCCGCTCTGCTCTAGCGCCCGGGAGATCTCCTCCTGCTGCAGCGCCGGCAGGATCGAGAAGCTCCCGAAGGAGACGTACACCACCGACCGATCCGGCTGCGCGTCTAGCCACGCTGTGTAGCGCTCCTTGGAGTCTTGTACGAGCAGGTCGCTGCCGAAGGAGGTGTCGTGCATGTCGATGCCGTCCGTGTAGGCCGAAGGGAGGGCGGGCCCGACCGGGACGAGCTCGATCGGGCCTGCCGCCAGGAGCTGGCCGCGCTCCAAATCCTCGAAGGTGTTTACCAGGACCCTCACCTTGGACGCCTTCCCTTCGCGGGTCTGGCAGTCAAGGGACCGGAAGAGCTCCTCCACCTCGAGGAAGAAGACGCCATCGTCCGGGGATTTGAAGAGGAGGAAGGAAGGGAGGTCGCGGACGCGGAGGGCCGGCAGTCCCGGCAGTTCCACCGGGAAGAAGGGCTCCTCTCGGTGGGAGGCGATGAGGTCGGCGTACCCGTGGAAGTAGTGGTAGTAGACGCCGAAGACGGCGGCGGGCTGGATCCAGTGTAGCACCGAGGGGGCGCCGAGCTCGCCCGCCACGTCGGCGGCCCAGGGGACCAGGAAGTTGTAGACGACACAGGTGGCAGGGAGGCCCTCGGCGGCGAGGCCGCGGGCGAGCTCAGCGAGGGTCCGGCGGCCGATGGTCTTCAGCTGGCACATATAGTCGTGCTCGTTGGCGGTGGCGGCGGCGGCGGGGTCGTCGTACTCGCCGACTGAGTAGGGGGAGTAGCGCAGGAGGGGCGGCGCTTCGGAGTCGGATTGGGGAGCAGAAGGAGGAGGAGGGGAGACGTGCATGAGGCCGTGGGCGGAGACGGCGGTGGAGAAGGTGACGCGGGCGCCGAGGCGGGTGAGGCGCTTGGCCAGCTGCAGGGTGGGGTTGACGTGGCCCTGCGCCGGGTAGGACACCACCAGGAAGTGAGGGGGGTCCTGCTCCGGCCGGCCCTCCATTGGCGGGTGCAGAGAACGGTGTTGTGTCGTTGGATTCGCTTTGACGACGCCGCGCTGCGGATCGGGTAGTGTCGTCGCCGGCACCTTAGCCAAGTGTGTACAATTAATAGAGTGTGGGGAGCTGGTGGCGTTGATGGAGGCAGCGTATTCATGGGGTCGAGTTTGGCGACCGAGACAGGTTGGATGACGTTGACTGCTTGCAGCCGCGATTTCTGTCCTTTGGCACGGCCAACGATTCTCTCCAATTTGAAATTCGCCACGACGCACTCATGCAGGAATTTTTTAAAATCTCAATCGGCTTAAAAGTCCGACCAACTGCTATCACTTTCAGACCAAAGACCGTGACACCGTTTTGCGTGAACTACAGGGGAGGAAATCTCGAAGCATTATGCAAAGAAGAGAGGAGAAGAGTTGGTCACTTGTTAACAAGTTGAAGCCATGGTGTTGAAATATTTAGATATAGTTTCTCTTTAGATAATAGTCTCGTATTGATTAAATGAGCTATGGTTCATGTATTTATGACTATGGGTCTGTGTATCTTAACACTATAATTTTGTGGATTTAACATGGTATCAGAACATGGTCTCGGTCTAATTCCTCTTGTCACCTTTACCTGATTAATGTCCACGGCTCAGAAAGTTGATAAGATAAAATTTTATCTTTTCTCTAGTTTTAAAATATTTGGGTCAGAAAGTTGATAAGATAAAATTTTATCTTTTCTCTAGTTTTCAAGGCGGTGTTTGATAAAAGAGCAAGGGGTACCGTTGTGTGAGGGGGAGGCGAGCGGGGGCGGGGCCCACCGGTTGCGCTGTGTCGACTAACCGACCGACAGCTCCGCTATCAAACACGGCCAAGTGTGCAGCGTATCAACCTGCAATTTCTGAAAACAATATTTTAGCTAACTATCATGTAGTTTGAATATTGAAAATAATGAGTTCTTAATGGTCCATCGAGCCTGAGGGTCAGGCGTTGGGCCAACTACTTATTGTAAGATGAGACTAGGTGATGGGTGTGTCATCATTTCGAAGACCAGAAATGCTGTTTGACATTAACTAAAACACAGACACCGTCATTAAAGATGGAATGACATGATCAGTTTAAGGCGAACTAAATTAAGATGGTATTATTATTTCATCTGCCTCCACGTTTCTCTCCGAAGGACCAAGGCCATGCAACTCCCGGCAAGCCCTCTGTCCCTTCTCCAAGCCCCGTCAGACAGAGATTTTGTCTTCCTCCTCTCAGATTTTTTTGTCCCCCCAAGCCATGCAGTTCCTCGTCCACCTCCATCGCCTTCTCCGAGCTCATGCAAATTTCCAGCATTGCTCCATCTCCTCCCACAATACCCATTAGAGAGGTTACTCGATCCAAGCCAAGAACAAGCACGTCTTCATCTTCCTCCAAGTTTTCTAGTAATCTCTTTCTTTTCTCTCTTGAACACGTTCAGGTTATTGAGAAATTAAATTATGGGTAGAGATTTTTTACTATATCTAAATATAAAAATCGAAGAGAATCAAAAGATCAAGAACAATAAACTCCGGTTGAAATGCGTAGTCACTTTCTTTATTCCGTTCTTACTCTGGTGCATGTAGACTTCACGACGATCCATATATAATAACATATTCGCATTATCAAAATCAATTAAGTAGAATAACGCGAATAATTCATCCTATTTTACTCTTATTCATTTATCATATGACCATAAGAGTGATTTTGATAACTGAATAAGATCAGATTAAGGTGAATTATTCTGCCTACTCAATTTTAATCAAGTTTGATAGTAGGATTATCATATCTGAGTTAATTAAGGTGTTAAGACCTATATAATTATGTCATTAACTGATTCAAAATTTTCACACGGAATGCCCTGCCCGACATCAAGTAGTGTAAGTTACTAAATAAAAAAATATAAAACATTAAGTACGTAATAGTATATACCAGCCCACCCAGTTTAACTTATGCTAGCATGTTATTATGAAATCACCCTTAATAAATAAAATATCCATCTATCTCCCTTCTCATGTGAGGAGGGTAAAATCAGTACGGCCCATATAAGGTCCGTTACGTCAATCCCGCTTCGACCAATGGCCGACAACACACACCACGGGCCCCGACGACCAAAGCCCACAACGGAAGGCCCAGGGCAGATAGTCCTCAGGTTCGTCAGCATTCGAGGGGCGTCAGCCCAGATGCAACGGATGCCGGATGACCCTCCGACGACCGAACGTTAACCTCACGACGTCGGCCTCAACTCCACCGAAGGCGAGCACGTCTTACGGGCACCGTAAGAATCGTTCGAGAACCGTTCGACTCTGGAGGATCATATCGGACCCTCAACGGAAAATCTGCCATGATCACGGAGTGGCGTTATCCCATTGCTCGTGCCCTTCCCTGTTGAGGGACAGGCATCCACGGCCAAGAGGACCCCTATAAAAGGACCCCATGTCAGTTGCACATGAGACACGGACACACAAAGAGAGACACACGAACACACCTCTAGAGTTGATTCCACGAAGAGTTCTGGTCACCTTTCGAGCACCCTCACCACCCAGAGAGCACTCTCTGAGCACTCACTAGATACGTCGAGCACTCCCGCGAAAGCTCAACCGCCCCTCCAGCCTTGCATAATTAATGTTCTTCCGCCTCTCTCTCTCTCTCTCCTCTGTGTCTCTCCAATCTCCATCTTCTAAGGTGATGACATAAACATCAGAGGGTTGTCTCCTAGGATAATGTCCAAGACTCCTTCTGACACTGTTCTCTGGTGTTTGTATGCTTCCACGGGTGCCCAAATGATTCTTTCTCAACAAATAAATTTTAAAAGTGTGGTACGAACACTAAGATCTATTTTCCTGCCTCTACAGTATGTTTATGCCTTAGTAAACTAGCTAGATTAATAAATGTGCATCATGGGCCCCATTGCATCACATCTTACCCATATTCACTTTTCTCGAGACACATGCGAGCAATTCATTTAAACCAATTACGATTATAAAATGAAGATAAAATTTTATCTTTATGAAATGACCCTCCTGAGTTAAGAGGTAAACATCAACCTTATAATCACTTGATGGTTTAAATTCTAATATATAAAACTAACGGTTGATTCCTGAAGTGAGATGGCAAACAATGAAAATGGACAAGGGTTAACTAAAGCCATCAACCACCATTCAACCCACCAATTGAATGTTCACTCCAAGTTTGTCTTGGAAGTACATTGACGCTTCTCAAGATGCCCATGCAATAATAGATGAGGCAGTACCGTGATGGCATCTGTGGTGAGTCAGATTTTTCTCTTACCTAATTCTTTTTATGTCTTCTTCAGTTCTTCTTACATTTCCTCGGTGCTTATCTAATTCCAAGATACAGTTAGATATGCATTTTAATCTGTGCATGCACAGTTACCTCATTGGTCATCCATTGGTGCTCACATTGTTAACAACTTTTATCCTTCCCCGTACAGACCAGATTTTAAGGTGTTATTTGGTATCGTGATAATTTAAGAAAAGATTAAGTACGAGAATATTCTTATTCTTCGTTTGATAAAAAATGAGGATACAAATGAGAATAAATACTGAATAATTATCATATTGTCCTTCTTATCCCGGGTTAAAATATATGATGCTATTCTTTGTTTGGATGGGATTAGAAAATTTATAATATAATTTGTTTTAGTAAAAATTGATACTTAATTAAACTTTACATTCATAATTACGACTAATAAATATCTTATAATAGATTTTAATAGATAAACTTTATTAATATTATTAAAAATATTACAAAAATACATTTCATATTAATCTAATATAATAAAAATAAAGATATTAATTAAGATATTATGTTTTAAAAATTTGTTAGTAAAATAAAATTAATGAATAATAATTATTTTATTTGTAATTATGAGTAATTATATAGTATACATCAATTAAAAGTATATTAGTGATAATAATACATTTCAATAAGTAATTATTATTCTTAATTAATATCAATATAATTATTTAGTGCAGTGCTCTATGTTTTAAATATAAATCAAATGATTTTAATTTAAATTGTTGATAAACACACTTCCAAATAAATTTTTTATTTCAAATTATTTGTTAGTGATAATGAGACTTTTATTAATCAATCTATTTTCTTACACACTTCTGAATCCCACTCTCCCCTGCTAAAATGAGACTTAAAACTCTATCTTAAATCGGACCAAAATCAAACAAATTTTGATTACCTATTTTTTGAATTTTTAACATTTTGATCACTCAAAATAACTACTATCATATTTACCGTATTTACTTTGATAAAAAATTAAACTTTATACATAATTTACACGTGCGCATAGAAGATGAATAATTCACGTGTAATCTAAATAATGAGTACTGGTGGCTCAAATAATATACGCACACGTACAATCCACACGAACAATTAGAAAACATAAATTAATTAGAAAAAAATTATAACAATTGAGAGCATACTACAAAAAGATAAAGTTTTACATAAAATTTATCCAATTGTACATGGCCTCACAAATGATAGTCCAAAAAAAAATTCATATCACTTGTTATTACATAATTTCAATTGATCAAACTTTGCCAACAAAGTTTCACATAACTTCACAGTTCGATCGGCTGCAAATTTCTCCATCTCGATTGTTTTTCTTAAATCTTCCACAAGTGCATGCTCTTCAATCTGTCCTCCTGTTGTAGATATACTAGACATTTCTATTGTCTGTTCATTTGAAATCTGTTCCTGAAAAAGGTGAATGATATAATCACAAAGTAAAGAATTAAGTGCAAAATATATGAAATTGATAAGAGTAAGGGAGATGAGGCTCAAAACAACATGACATAACGTAATCACATGGATCATATTCTATAAAATTAGTTGGGGGTTGCCGTATGGCCATCGACCCAATCATCATTGCCTCGTTTATACCTAGTAAGACCGAGAGTTTGATATTGGGAAGGAGTTTAACACCAACAGGGAACAATGGGAGCACTTGAATAATGGGAAGGAGCTATCTCCACTGTCTCACACACACACACACACACCATGTGGGAAGGAGCTGTCTTCATGTGGTAGAGAAAATTGAAATGAATGTGCAGACTTACTTGGCACTTCTACAAAGAAAATAATATATGCTGTATTATAATTTTCTATCACTAACATGAAAGAAGGTAGTTCTAGTAGTGGTAGCTGTCAATAATGGGCATTAACCTTATTACTCATATCTAGAAAGAACGAAAACAAATAAGAAGGGGAAATACGAGCATGCTTGCGAACATGTGGTAGAGAAAAATGACATCAGGTGTAGCTGGCAGTAGCAATAGCGCAAACAGTGTAGTAGTAAGTTTTGTGGACGAGAACCACAGCATGTTAATACCCGCAGGCTGCAGAGTGGAAGAAAAATAATACTCCAACATGTTAATACCCCACCATGACAACAAGCATTTTCAGATTGGAAGGAAAGTAATAGTCTGTGACCATCCATTGTATGCACCTCCAGGTTGTAAGTTGCAAAATAAAGTCCATCAGAAACATGATATGTTACTCTTGTAAGCTCTTCTAGATTTATAAATGTCCAGAAAGCAAATAAGCAGGGTTTTCTCTAAGAAAATAGAAACATTGTATCCCCCCTGAACACACACACACACACACACACACACACACACACACACACACACACACACACACACACACACACACACACACACACACACACACACACACACACACACACACACACACACACACACACACACACACACACCCATGTCTCCCCTGAACACACACACACAGACACACACACACACACATACACACACATTGTATCCCCCCTGAACAGACACACACCTGGGAACACACACACACACACACACACACACACACACACACACACACATTGTATCCCCCCTGAACACACACACACACATGTTAAATTAAACACACACACACCCCTTTCTGACACACACCTGGGAACACACACACACACACATTGTATCCCCCCTGAACACACACACAAACACACACACCAAATTGAACACACACCCACCTGGGAACACACACACACACACATTGTATCCCCCCTGAACACACACACACACACACACACCAAATTGAACACACACACCCCTTTCTGACACACACCTGGAAACACACACACACACACACCAAATTGAACACACACACCCCTTTCTGACACACACCTGGGAACACACACACACACACACACACACACACATTGTATCCCCCCTGAACACATACACACACACACACACACCAAATTGAACACACACACACCCCTTTCTGACACACACCTGGGAACACACACACACACATTGTATCCCCCCTGAACACACACACACACACACACACACACACCAAATTGAACACCCACCCACCTGGGAACACACACACACACACATTGTATCCCCCTGAACACACACACACCAAATTGAACACACACCCACCTGGGAACACACACACACATACACACACATTGTATCCCCCCTGGATATTCAGTCAGCACACAAGATCATCAGGAAGTGACTTTCGAACAATGTGGGTGTCATTTTTTTCCCCATCTTATTTTGAACTCAGTCATCATTATGTACTCATACTTAATAAGTATCCAGTATCAATGTTAAATACCCATGTTTGTGTACACCCCTTTAGAGGGTTTTTAATATTCCATGACAAAAGCACAACCAACAATGAACAGGTAAGGAAAAAATAAATTGCATTAGAGGGTTTGAATCCAATTCCATGCCATTACTATCATGTGCAAAGGCCTGGGAATGATAGCAAGCTGAAATATGTTCACAACTGCACAAGAGTGTCTGCAGAAAATATGTTCTCATATCAGAATCCATTCCCTCTAATACCATAAACATTATCATTCAACAGTCTGCAATAGACTCCATTCGAAGCAACAAGCAAAGGTACTAATCATTGTTAGCAGACACATAGATAATGTGTGAAAATTAACTAGTTCTAGTATTAACAAAAGGTAATGTACGCAATTACTCATTTTAGAAATATTGAAGCAACCCTATTATGTGGCTTATACTATTGAACCAGCACCCAATCGGCTGTAAAAAAATAAGAAACAGCACACAACTGAGAGTTTGACATTGGGAATGAGTATAATAAGATATTGAACTTTGAGAGCACTGAACAATGGGAAGGAGCAATTCACACACATTAATGTGCCTTCACTGAATTCACACAATGGGAAGAAGCATTAAATCTCATGCACATATATCACATGCACATGATGGCATTGGACTATGCAAGAACTTAAAAAAGAATTCAGTCAAATAGATAGTTTGCATGGATGCAAGTATTCGACAAAGCATTCATCACTAAAGTAGATCAGTAGGGTGATGTACAAAGTAGATCACTTGTCCTTCAATCATTCATATAATTCCCATATATTACCTGCTACGACAACAGAATATAGTAGCTAATTATACTATAAAACCCAGCCCAAAGAACAAAAATATATCTGAATCAGTCATGGGTCAACAGGAACATGAGCAAATTTACCTCAGAACTCAGCCCACAGGCTTTTGATGTGCTGCCCTTTTCAGAACCAAAGCCCAAGGACCAATCTAATAAGTCTTCGATAGAAACTGATAAAGGCTTTGGAAGGGAATATATAACAAGAAAAAATTCTTCTAAAGCTGATACCTATAGAAGAATTGCTTGTCTGAAGGAAAGTGTGGGGCAGGATAAGAGAGATTCTCAAACTGCTAACCACTGGGAAAATGATAATCAGGTTAACAATCAAACGTCAGACAAGGCTTTGAATAGGGTTACAAATACAGTGATTGCCTACCTCTGGTGCTGGCACTTCTGGCCTACATTTATTTGCAAGTGATGTCCAAGACCAGATTCAGCTTGTCATTCATTGGGTCTTCAGGGTCACCAACAGTTCAACAAGAATGGATGTGATCCTGTTGAACAATCATTGCAGTGTGTAAAGTTCTGTGGTCACTAGTAGCAAGATGCATAGTTTACCACTTGCCCCTTCTAGGATGAAGATATTTGATGAATGTTTTGTTGTGCCCCTGTGATTTTGATGATAGCAAACACTATGAGTCAGCATTGCATATCATGAATATCTCTGTCTAAATGAAAGTCCTGCTTGAGCATATAGGTCTGTGCATTTCCCTGTTTGCATCAGTGCATACATCACACTAGCACATAGTCCGTGCACATTTACTGTTTACATCAGTGCATCCCTTGATCTAAAGTATGTACATCGTAAGTGCTCTTCATGCATGTGCATAGTTCTTGCATCACTCCTTTGGCAAGTCTATGCATCATGTGCTTCATGCATTTGAAGTCTGTACATCCCATGCTTAGGTTAAGTCCGTACAGGGTCTTGTTGCATCGTGTGCTTCAAGCACTTCCACCAAGTCTGTACATTCTTCACTTAAAGTCTGAACACTCTTCGGTGAAGTCTGTACACACTTCAGGTGGCAAGTATGTACATCGTCATTGTCGTATGCACGCTAAGTCCATACACTATGCATTTGTGCATCGTTCAGAACACAACGCTAAATCTAGTAATGTCTGCAATCATTTTTCATAAAGATACGGATGTTTGTACACAATAAAGGTTATTTGGCTGATTATGAGACATGGAGGAGAAATTTAACCCTAGCACAGCTCACACTCCAATGTGTATAATTAAACATTCACATTGAAAACATAAATTAGTCCATACCGTTGACATATATTTTGCCCACATGAAGAACCCGTAACCTGATGTTGTTTTGTCAGCCTACAAGTAAAAGATATTCACATTAGACACATTTCATAAATAATGTAAGAACAATAACCATGAACAATGTTAGCCACGTACCTTAGATTCTGGACATACATAAAATATTTTCCCCTTATTCTTACTAGTGTTTGAGGTCCGCCTTCTACAAGGTCCTTTGCCACAAGGACACACTAATACTTCATCCACCTACATGAAGAACCTGTAAGGTTTTGCACAACACCTACGGGCGACGCAGCGGATAACAAAATTCATTTGCCCGATCCCGGTGTTATGGAAACCTTAATCTGTGCTCTAATCGGTGTTTATAAGACTCCAACCCGCCTAATTACATGTTGCGTGTTTATACCTTGTACGGAACGACGATGTCCGCTATGCCCGATGCAGAATACCGAGCCGCACAACTGTACGGCCTCTAGAGCAGATCCACACGGACCCTTCTGCAGTGACGGTACCCCCTAGCACGGACCTTCCCCGACCCTTTCACCTTCTGGAGAGAGAGAGAGCAAGAGGAAGGAAAGGGGGGAGGAGCTAATCCTCCTCTCTTAACCCTTAATGCTTGGTTAAGCCAAGAGATATTGGAAGAAGCTCGAATGAGCTTCATGTAGGATTCTATATATAGAGTTTAGGCTTATTTGAAAAGGGCTCCAAAAGACCGAAATTGTCACTACAAGAAAAATCGCGGATAGCGACCGACCTAGCGGTCGCTATTCAGTCGTCGATCGGTCGCAAATATGCATTGCGACCGAACAGATACTATCTAGCGACCGAATATGTCGGTCGCTATATAATAGTCGCTA
Source organism: Amorphophallus konjac (assembly GCA_022559845.1). Classification (NCBI taxonomy): domain Eukaryota; kingdom Viridiplantae; phylum Streptophyta; class Magnoliopsida; order Alismatales; family Araceae; genus Amorphophallus; species Amorphophallus konjac. The sequence continues at coordinate 163,957 of JAHNEJ010001610.1, read as the reverse complement.
TATAGCGACCGACATAATTCGGTCGCAGTATCAGTCGTTACCAGAGACCGATTATAATCGGTCGCCTGACCGGTCGCTAATAATTCGGTCGCCATTCAGTCTCTATTCGGTCGCTAAATTTGTTGTATTTTTAAAAATAAAATTAACCTATCCGATTGATTCGGTGGCTAGTCGGTCGCCAGTCGGTCGCCAAGTATAATTATTTAATAAAAGAAATATAACGTATAGTCGCTATTCGGTCGCAATTCAGTCTCCATGCGGTCGCTAATTTTGCATTATTTTTTTTTAAAAAATTTATTTAAACTGATAAATAAATTACCTGATAAATAACAAATTCATAACATAAATATAAAATCAACTACACAGACAACAATATCGACAAATCTCAAATTCATCACATACAAACACCTGATAAATAACAATTTCATAAAACAATAATAAATCAACTACACGGATCACAATCTCCACGAACCTCAAATTACACACAATTAAAATAAAATCACAAATTAATCATACATCCATAATAATAAAATGACAACATACACAACTAAAATAAAATCACAAATCCTCCACATATGTCTCATCCTGGTCGTCGTCTCGTCCAACATCATCCTGGTCGTCGTCTCGTCCAACATCTCGCGACGGATGATCCTGTATATCATTTAAAAAAATTATAATCAAATCCTTAATAAAGAAATCAAGCATTAACAAGACTTAATAAAGAAATCAAGCATTAACAAGAGTATGCCAATAGTTTAAGCCAGCTCATTTTCATATATATAAATACACACACACAATATAAGTTCAAATTTCATCTTGTATTTTAAAAATGAAGTTTGAGCGCCGAGCTCAAACCGGGCATCCGATTTGGATTCCGTCAGTTCTGACAAGTCACTTTCATCTCCCCGGTCGTATTGGAATGATCGGCACGGCCATCCGACCGGTATTTCAGATTTTAGAACCAAATGCCCCGTCCTAACAGTTCATTTGAACTAAGTGTATTTTAAAAATGAAGTTTGAGCGCCGAGCTCAAACCGGGCATCCGATTTGGATTCCGTCAGTTCTGACAAGTCACTTTCATCTCCCCGGTCGTATTGGAATGACCGGCACGGCCATCCGACCGGTATTTCAGATTTTAGACCCCCGGACCCGTCCTAACAGTTCATTTGAAATAAGTGTATTTTAAAAATGAAGTTTGAGCGCCGAGCTCAAACCGGGCATCCGATTTGGATTCCGTCAGTTCTGACAAGTCACTTTCATCTCCCCGGTCGTATTGGAATGACCGGCACGGCCATCCGACCGGTATTTCAGATTTTAGAACCAAATGCATAAGTTGCTGCTTCTCGCTGCCTCCATTCAGGTTTGTTAATGTTTTCTTCTATGAATGGCATAACAAGAGGCACAATGTCATCTCCCACGGTCCGTGCAACCAAACCCAAGCATGTTCCTCCAGCCATTGCAAGATTCCAAACTCCTTCATCCTGATCTTGGTCGTCTTCTTGCTTAAGGAGTGTCTCCAACAGCATAGGGACAAGCGCAGGTAGTGCCTGCTTGATAAAATAAAAGCAAGGGGTGTCAGAATCAGCAGAAAAATCCCCTCCATATTCATCTAAGATGTCAATCTCTTCATCGCATATTGAGCTCCAGAATTCAATAGCTTGTAGAGCAACAGGTTCCTCATCTTCCCTCACAGCTTTTGCAGTGATGGTAAATATGTCCTGCATATACGATGCAAGCTTCTCATAATACATGGAGGATATGGAGACCAAGCATTCGAATGCAGCCTGCCGTATCTTCACCTCAGGGGACAGAGTAGCTTCACAAATGACTCTCATGATATAATCCCTCTCCATATCATTCCCGAAGTTTGCCTGAGCAAATCCCAAAGAATTATGCAGAGCTCGAGTTGCAGCCAGCCTAACATCAATGTTTCCCTCAGAAGCACTCATGCCTTGAACAACCGCTGTCAATATCTTATTGACTTGCTCTTGATCAACTTCATCAGGGGAGACTTCTTCACACATGTAACCTAGGGTGTCCAAAGTTGCTTGCTTAACATCTGGCTGAAGTTGGTGAATATTTGACAAGAGAGAACTGATAAGTTCAGGCCATTGATTTTGAGGCAACTCAATACCAGCAATCTTTGCAACAACTTGAGATGCAGTAGATCTTGCATCAATCACCGGTGAAGAGAGAGTCTGTAGTAAACATCCTTTGACCTGGGCCCTAACAGCTACATCCAATGATAACCATCTCTGCACATGCTCAAATTTTCTGTGTTGCTCCTTTGCATCCAGGGCATTTTTGAGAATCAAGCCTGCCAATTTACGGCTAACAACAGGCTTGTCATTATTTGCTAATTCACTCGAAAGAGATAGCAAGAACCCAGTAACATTTTGATCCTGAAATTGTTTTAAACTTTCCTCAGCATGCTTGCGAACCGCTGAATCTATTGACTGTGCATTCAAAAGAACTTGGGTAACTTCCATAGCCATTTCTGTATGGTATCTTCTCCGCCTTTCCCTTGCAGGGATACGCCCCAATGGCGGCCGCCGCCGACTATATATAATATCCTTCACTTCTTGTAACTTATGACCTATGCTCCTTTGTATGAACTGCCCTTCCTTTGCTTAGAGGTGCTGTTCCTGGCTTCCTGCCATGACAGTTACCAGACTTTGGGGAGATCTTTTCACCTAAATTGGCATATTTTATTCATGTCTACATGTTACTTTCCTTATATTATTCTAGCTTTATGAATATTTATAGATCTGAGGGAGAAGAAACCGCCGTCAGAACTTAAGAGCTTTCACATATCAGTTGTTAACTACTTAGACGACACAAGCTTCTCAACATGCGACTCCACAAAGCACAAGCCTCACGAAGGTCTGTGCATATTCCGGTGGTGTACAAAAAAATGAAAGCATGCAACACAATTGGATAGTTCAACTCTACCGGTGGTGCAAGATCATCGCCATCAAATAGTAGTGTTCTCGATCAAAACCCCTTCGGCAGACCTGGTATGTTCTGTTTAAGCTCAGAACCCAACATTCAAGTTCAAAACATCCTCAGAGATTAGTTCAGGTAGAATTTCACTTGGGAGTCAGATGCATGCATTCCATTCTTCTTGAAGAACTCTCGGAGTCCGTATGCGCTCAAATCATAGTTAAACTGAAAAAAGATGCAGGGAAAATTACCTCAGGGAACATTGTCTCCTTTAGTTACTTATACAACAGGGACAATAAATATAAATACTTCACTGGCAAAAAAAATACCTCGTTGAATATTGAGTTTTAAAATTTTTTTTTTATCAAAAACCTTACCTAGGTACATTGGGGGGACCAATGCACAACTAGGAGGTGACTTTTATTAATTACCTTGTACACAACTAACACATCCTTTTTGCATCACTACTTTAAGCAAAAAGTACAAACAGCATGATCATAGATATTCAGTTTACGTACTTGGGCCATTCCTGCTATTGTCCAACTGGCCTGATAAAATGTGATTTAAAACAATCTGAACTACAGAAGCAAGTTGCCACATATATTAAGAAAAAAAAATTGCAGGGAGATATCTTAAGCTGGAAATAGTAACCCATGAACAAAATATTGACTTTTTTATATTTTTATCTTAAGTTAGTGACACAGGATTGAAAAAAGAATTGTTGTATGAACTGTTGCCAGTTTATTAACATGGCCCTTCTGGAGGTATAGTATTCCAGCAATCAGATCATATGCTTCTAGTCCAACTGGCCTCTTGAGCTGGTGATTTTAACTTGATTAACGTTTGAATTGTTCAGAATTCAAAACCAGACTGGTGAACCGAAGAATCGCCATGGCTTGTTATGGAATCAGCAACAACAGGAACAATTCTCGCTTCATAAACAGACAAACTTCATTGGCACATCATTCTCAAACATATGTCACAAATTGCACACGAACCATCATTTAACTTTACCAGAACCCGAGGTCCTAAACTAATCCACTTCCAAAATCCACAGAAGATAGGCATGTATATAGATTGATGGAGGCAATCTCAGCTCACCATGAGGATCCAGATGGTCTGATACCATATCCATCCAAATCATATGCGGAGGCATACAAAACTACCAAAAGCCTCATAAGATATAGATTTAATTAATAGGAACTTGTATGTGAAAAAATTATTAAAAAATATTAAGTTCCGTTGACGGGTGTGGCCAAAGTTGGTATCAGTAGAGGGTTAAGAAGGGAACCACCCAGGCTCAAACCTGGGTGGCCTGTGTTTTATCTCTGCCACTGCAGCAGAAGCCACACACACACACACACATAGAGAGAGAGAGAGAGAGATCCCCCTCCCCAACCCAGCAGAAATGGATGGTACTGCATAACATCAGCCAGTGACATTCTAAAAGTGTGGCATACACTTGAATACTATTAAAATCCCATATACATAAACCCACAAAAAGAACACCCCCCACAATACCCCAGACGAACATCCAACTACCAGCAACTCACAAAATGACAATATTTGCCTCAGGGCACTATATTTCCTCTTTGATACATCTAAGAGAGGATGCCCACCTTTTAGTCACATCCCAGACATGCTTACAGACCTCCGCTTTGTCTCTTGACAATCTTCTAAATAGCCTTGTATCCCTCTATGTAGTCAAAAGAGTGCGTCAAAGATTAACCACAAGGTCTTGCCATCAGCCTTCAGAATGCAAGCTTTCTCCCAATGCTTCAGTAATAATCCGATACTACCTAGCTGATACAGGGCTTACCCCCAATTGTCCAACAAAGAGTCCATATCTCCCTAGGGAAGGCACAGAAAATGAGAAAAATACTTCACAGGTTCCTCCTCGCTGCCAAACAATAACAACTGAGCTGTATGTTTGCCAGACAGCATCGCCACTCGAAACCTGCACCAGCATCCACTACAAATTCCACCTCTGTTATATCCATCCAGCCTGTCACCTTCTACCAATTGCAAACACCGGACGCTCAAGAACAGTCACTCGGTGTTTGCTGCTTACATCTTTTTAAACTTAATTCTCCCCACTGAAGATCTCATCAACTGTGACGTTCTTGTTAGCTTTGTAATTTGTGGGATCTCATCATAAAATGTTGAACCAGCAAGGTTCAAAGAGGCTGATGAATACACTAGAACCAAACAAGGTCAACACCCCACCCACCATGTCAATAAGAGTCTGTTTTGTAGGATGAACAAACCTGAAGCAATCCATTTGACCTGTTGGCAAATCTTTTTCTGCATAGACTGACCCAAAAACTATCATATTTTCACCTCCAATATGCTCCATACATTGTCTCTCCAGTCTCTCTCTCCCCCCCCCCCACCCAACCCATGTCCCAGCAGTGCACAACTATGATGAAGTTTAAAAGAGAATCATATATATCATAGAAACAGAACAAAATCGGTGTCACAAGGTCGAAAGCTTTAAGATGTCAATGATCATGAAAAGTGGGAAAAACATTCTGACAGAACAGAAAATACAAACGTCTAAACTTACAGGTAACACCTTCACGGAGTATTTTGTTATGTTTGGATCAACAATTCTTCCTTGATTAGCAGCCTGCACCAGGAGCAGAAATTTCTTGAGAAACATATACATACATCAATGCCCACTTAATCAGTTAGTCGCATACGAAATATCTAATCAGGAAATGCATGCTTTCCTGCTAATGCATGCCCCACAAACACTAACAAAGAGAAATGTTCTGGTTAACTTTTGGGAAGGCTAAATTTGCAAACTCAGCCAACCAGGCTACTGTTGGGCCTGATCATGTGGCCAATATTTTTTAGAAGGGGGCACCCACTGCCATTTAAAGGTCAGCAGTATAAAAGTGGCATGAGGTTTCAAATCCATAATCTCGTGGAGAAAGATCCACAGTGTAGCACAGATAACAATGAATTTGAAAAAACGTAAACAGATGGTAAATAAAATAAAACCTACTTGCTCGGGACTGTGAAATATTTCAATGAAAGGATATTCTTTCTTTTGCCTGGTTATGCAAAATCCTGGATACTTTGGACATTCAACCTGGCATAAACATGTAAGCAATATCAAGTCAAGCATAACCATAGAGCCGTTCAATTAGTGACTTGCGTCAACCATCAACAGCCAGAATTGTGGTAGCAAAATCACAGAATCAACCCAAATAATATGTCAGATTGCACTGGACAATAGGAATGGGCAGAGGACAAGATGCTGAAAATAAGATATTCACAATACAAAAAAATGTGCACGTTACCAACAATGTAAATCCCATGGAACAAAAATAAACAAATTTTGGAACAGGTGCTGAAATGTTGATGCTTCACACCATTGACCACAATTTTATATATTAAAAAAACACCACAGTTGTGGGAGAATGAAGATTGTCAAGGGGCTCGATGTGCCATCCTCAAAACAAATTATACATACACAGATGGGCGTATACATAGATAAAAAAGGGCATACCCAATGCACGTGGTCTGGTAAGACTGAAATAGCAAAAGCGGACACGGAATAAATGGCAGACATTAAAGTTCCAATGGCCTTAATGACTTTGGTTACAAGAACTAAACTGGCCAAGAATGTTCACTATGCTGGAATTTGTTCAGACTTGCAGAACCTAAAAATTAGGCTGGCAAGGATGCAAGGCCACTTGAAAAGTTCTATTAGACGTCCCCATTTTGGCTAACTCCTACGTGTGAAATCCAATTGGGGATGCAGAGAAGAATATAAGATATAGCAGGACATCTTCTGATGAGAGTAAACGCAGATGCAAGTTTTCACAAGGCAGCTTCACAAAATGTAATTAACAGATTGAACTGAAATGCTCGAAACCTAAGAGCATGCCTGATTTTAAAAAATCATAAGAAAAGAAAAGAAAGAGAGATATTTATAACAAATTTACAGTAAGTCTTTTGGGCATACTCGCACAAATTTTATATGTGGATAAAACTCAGAAGCAGCTTCTTCCAGTACTCTATCAAGGTATCTCGTATAAGCACACCTGAAATAAAAGAAGGAATAAAATATGGCTGCATTGTCATAAATTTAAGATTCATGTTATATTTGGTGGGATAACTATAAGCATATCTTCCCCACTATATGCACATGAAGATCGAACCACAAATATTCACAAAGGGGAGTTGGTGGGGGGTTTCCAGAGGTGGAGGGGGACGGGAAGGGGAGGGGGAGGCAGAGGGGGACACGGGAAGGGGAGGAAGGGAGGAGACCGTCGGAGGCAGAGGGGGAGGCGGAGTGGGACGGGAAGGGGAGGGGGATCAGAGGGGTCAGGCCGGAGGGGGAGGGGCATGGGGATGGGAAGGAGATCTGAGGGGGACGGGGGCGCAGGCCGCAGGGGGGAGGGGAGGGGAGCAAGCCGGCGACGGGGCCGCAGGGGGGAGGGGAGTAGGCCGGCGGGGGAGGGGAGCAGGCCGGTGACGGAGGGGGAAGGGAGAGAGAGAGAGAGAGAGAGAGAGAGAGAGAGAGAGAGAGGTACCTGCGGAGGGCGACGACGGCAGGGCGAGCGGCGACGGCGACTCGACGCGAGCGGCGCGGCGACGGGCTCCGGCGGAGGGGGGCTCGGGCGGGAGGCAGCACGGGGAGGGGGGCTCCGGCGGAGGAGGGGGGCTCGGGCGGGAGGGCTCGGGCGGAGGGGGGGCTCCGGCGGAGGGGGCTCGGGCGGGAGCGGGGAGGGGGGCTAGGGCGGAGAGGGGGCCGCAGGGGAAGGGGGCTCGGGAGGGGGGGCTCGGGCGGGAGGGGGGGGGCTCGGGCGGGAGGGCTCGGGCGGGCGGGGGTCGTAGTAGGAAGTATAACGGCATCAGCGACCGACTGGAGACCGAAGTTAATTCGGTCGCAATAATAGCGACCTATTAGCGACCGATATACATGCGGTCGCTGAAACGGTCTCGGTTATGCGACCGATTATTTCGGTCTCCGAATTGGTCTCTATTTGGGACCGACTAGCGACCGATTTAATCGGTCGCTAATTCGGTCGCTATAGCCACTTTTTCTTGTAGTGTGTATATATGTCCTATCCCATATTATACATATGTATTAAGCTCCATTTACACTCCTATCCAAAAGGAATTAAATGGAAATAATACATACATTTGTATAATAATAATCCGTCACCCAAGAATCCATTGTGTGTGATCCTCTAGGCCCATAGTCACTCTAGTTTAAGGCCCATTAACTTCTAATTCCCAATTAGAAGTAAATTAAACGTATTCTTCACTTCTATAAGAGCCGAATAATAGTTTAATTTATTCCGAACCTTCGATCACGTTGGGTCAAGCAAACTCGCGTGATTCTAGAGGACGCCGGGTTTAAACCAGCCTGTCTGGTACCTGTAAGTCCACAGTTACCGCATCGATATAATCCCTCACTTCTTCTATGAGTCTGGTATGATCGAGGGTACGGTTTCTGTCAAACCCCATGATCGTGCCATTTGACTATGACCTCCTTAAAGTGTATGACGTCCGTTCTAAACGAACTCACACGACCCTAGCCAGGGATTTAACGGAGCGTCAATGTCATGACCCATTAACTGTCTGATATATACCCGACAGTGAGCGATCCCCTCTTGACTATTGATGATCTTCACGCGTATCTTGGAGTGGTTAATGACTCGGCAACTCATGACTTATGGTTAAAGTCACTTAGTCAAGTAATTAAACCATTCCAGTCCTCGTGTAAGATCCGATCAATGTCTCAGGTCAAAGGACCAACGATGCTAATGAGACAGTTGGATCTTCAGTTGACATTAGGTATAATCAACTATCTGAAGATCCAATAGCGGATCAGTTCAGTGTACATCCTCCAATGACATACACCTACACATATGTGTTGGTGCTCCGCACCAATGACCATGAGACTGGTCACTGACACATCATGTATACTGGTTTAATAGGTAATCAAAGTCCCCGAGTGATTACCCTCCAACCAGGAACAGTTTAAGGCATGTGTACATGTAAAGTCAATCTCATATTCGAGATCCCATCTCGAGCTGACTTTACAACCACATATCCTAGGGACAACGTAAAGTAACACAATCCCATATTTACGCTCAAACACCACTTTATTAATAATGAACAAGATCATACATTTATCGGGTCTACCCGACCCTAAATTGGCATGTAACACACCAACACTAACAATCTCCCACTTGAACTACAACCAATTGCCCACAACTTTGAGGCACATCTTATCCCGATGACGCTCAAATATAGTCTCTGTCAAAGGCTTAGTCAGTGGATCTACTATGTTGTCTTCTGACGGTACACGATCTACCGCCACATCTCCACGATCAATAATCTCCCGAATAAGGTGAAAGCGCCTGAGAATATGCTTTGACCTTTGGTGAGATCTCGGTTCCTTTGCCTGGGCGATGGCCCCATTATTATCACAAAATAATGGGATGGGAGCTGATATCTCGGGAACTACGCCAAGTTCCAAGATGAATTTCTTCATCCAGATGGCTTCCTTAGCAGCTTCAGCTGCAGCAATATATTCTACCTCAGTCGTCGAGTCTACAGTCGTATCTTGCTTGGAGCTTCTCCAACTGACTGCCCCTCCATTCAACATGAATACAAATCCAGACATGGATTTACAGTCATCTAGATCTGACTGGAAACTAGAATCTGTGTAAGCTCTAAGCTATAGGTCCTCTCCTCCATAAAGCAGAAAAAGATCCTTAGCCCTTCGCAGGTACTTAAGGATACCCTTTACTGCCTTCCAGTGCTCTTCGCCTGGATTTGCCTGATATCTACTGACAATGCTTAAAGCATTGGCAACATCAGGCCGTGTACATAGCATTGCATACATGATTGACCCTATCGTCGAAGCATAGGGTACCTTATTCATGTGTGCCACCTCCTCAGAAGTTTTAGAACTCATCCCTATGGATAGGCAAATTCCATGTCTCATGGGAATAAGACCTCTCTTGGAATTTTCCATCCTAAACCTTTCGAGGATAGTATCTATGTACATGGATTGGGATAATCCTAGCATCCTTTTAGATCTATCTCGATAGATCCTTATGCCCAGCACATATGATGCTTCTCCCAAATCCTTTATGGAGAAAGTTTTGGACAACCAAGACTTAGTTGATGTCAACATCTCTACATCATTCCCAATGAGTAAGATGTCATCAACATAAAGGATCAAGAAGGTCACAGAGCTCCCACTGACCTTCTTGTAAACACAGGGTTCATCTTCATTCCGAATGAAGTTGAAAGATTTGACAGCCTCGTCAAATCTTAAGTTCCAGCTTCTAGATGCCTGCTTTAATCCATAAATGGACCTTTGAAATTTGCATACCTTATTAGAATATAGCTTGGAGGTGAATCCTTCAGGCTGTACCATGTACACCTCTTCTGATAGATTTCCATTAAGAAAAGCTGTCTTCACATCCATTTGTCAGATCTCATAATCCAGGTATGCAGCAATGGCAAGGAAGATTCTGATTGACTTAACCATGGCTACCGGCGAAAAATTCTCGTCATAGTCAATGTCTTGCCTTTGACGATATCCTTTCGCCACTAGTCTAGCCTTATATGTGTCAACCTGTCCATCTGCACCGATTTTCCTTTTGAAAATCCATTTACAGTCGATAGGGACTTTCCCTTCGGGTACATCAACTAAGTTCCAAACTTTGTTGGTGTACATGAACTGGATCTCTGAATCCATTGCCTCTTGCCATTTCTCGGAGTCTACACTACGGATCACCTCCTGGTACGACTGCGGATCATCATCCTCATCGATACATACCTTAGAGGACCCCTCTGAGACATGTCCAACATATTTGTCAGGTTCTCTCGATAGTCTACCAGATCTCCGTAGCGTCAGTGTTTCACTCTGAACAGGATCAACCGATACAGTCTCATCTAATGAGTTTGTGTCTATAGGTTGTGATTCTTGGACCTCGTCCAATTCTATCTGGCTCCCACTATTTTTCTGGAGTAGATATTCTCTTTCCAGAAATACAGCTCTCTTGGCCACCAAGACCCTTTGCTCAGAAGGGTGATAGAAATAATATCCAAACGTCTCTTTTGGATATCCCACAAACCTACACTTATCGGTTCTCGACTCAAGCTTATCACTATCGTTCTTCTTTACATGGGCAGGACACCCCCAAATTTTAATGTGATTAAAATTTGGTTTCCTGCCCTTCCATATCTCGTATGGTATAGAAGGAACTGATTTACTTGATATCCTATTCAATAAATAAGTCGCTGTCTCTAACGCATAGCCCCAGAGAGACAAGGGTAGTCATGACTTAGACATCATGGATCGGACCATGTCTAACAAGGTCATGTTTCTCCTTTCGGATACATCATTGTGCTGTGGTGTATACGGTGGAGTCCACTGAGAAACTATTCCATGGTCTTTAAGATAAGAAGTGAATTCATGGCTTAAGTATTCACCTCCTCGATCCGATCGAAGAGCCTTAATACTTTTGCCAGTCTGTTTCTCTACTTCATTCTTGTATTCCTTAAACTTCTCAAAAGCTTGTGACTTATTTCTCATTAAATACACATAGCCATATCTAGAGAAGTCATCAATAAAAGAAATGAAATAGAGGTAACCCCCTTTTACTTTCACGGACATGGGTCCACATACATCCGAGTGTATGAGCTCGAGAAGGTCAACAGTCCTCTCACCATGTCGACTAAAGGGAGCCTTGGTCATTTTCCCCATGAGACACGACTCACAGGTATCAAATGGCTTGTATTCGAAAGAATTCAAATACCCATTTGAGTGTAAGTGAGAGACTCTTTTCTCATCTATATGACCAAGTCTGCAATGTCATAGATATGCAAAATTCACTTCATCAGCATTGGAAACTTGCATAACATTAGAACGTGTATCTAATACATAAAGACCATTGACTAATGAACCATTGGCTATAACCAAACCATTATTCATTATAGAGCACCCAGTGCTATTAAAAGCCAATGTATATCCAATCTTATACAGATCAGGGATTGAAATAATGTTCTTAATAATATTAGGAACATAATAACAGGCATTCAGCACCAGAATGACTCCTAAAGGTAAACTGAGGCGTGCAATCCTGGCAGCTTTGGCAGAAATCAAAGCTCCATTGTCCATCCTCGGTTCAATCTCCTTTTTATCCAGTCGCCTTCTATTTGCCAGCACCTGCACAGAATTACAGATATGAGATGCACATCCAGTATCCAATACCCATGATGTGGATTCCATATATGACAAATTAAGATCTATGACAAAAATACCTTCATTTAAAATTACCTTGCAATTCCTCTTCCAATGCCCAGTTTCTCCGCATCGAAAATATCTATATTCCTTTTCATTCTTCTTGCCCTTCCCTTTGTCAACTTTAGTGATTTGCTTACCGTGACCTTTTTCTTTTTCTTCCCTTTGTTACTCGTGGTGGATATTTGAGAGGCCTTCCTTTTCTTGTTAGTCCGACCAACAATCATTACAGACGAAGATGGTTTATCTTTCTGCATGATTCATTCAGCACTCTTTAACATGTTGAGCAGCTCCGAGAGAGTTGCATCAATTCTATTCATGTTAAAGTTTATGATGAAGGAAGAAAAGGAATCGGGTAATGACTGGAGTATAAGATCAATGCATAGTTCAAGATCCAACTTGAACCCCAATGCATTGAGTCTTTCAATCCACTCCATCATTTTCAATACATGGGCCTGTACTGATGAACCCTCAGACATCCGTGTCTTGAAAAGCCTTTTTGAGATATCATATCTCTCAATCCTACCCTGCTCTCTGAAGAGCTGGCGTAGATTGAGAAGTATGCTTCTACAATCAGTCTTTTTAAATTACCTCTGTAGCTCGGGAGCCATAGAGGTCAACATGTAACATTGGTCAATGGAGGAGTCCTCAGACCACTTGACATAAGCCAGTAACTCGCCCTCGTCGGCATCAAGAGCTGGCTCAGAATGAACCGTGTCCAACACATACGCAATCTTTTCAGCGGTAAGGACTATGTGTAGATTACGCAGCCAATCCGAGTAGTTCGGTCCAGTTAATCTATTTGCACCCAAGATGTCGCGGAGGGGGTTGGACGACGACATTATAATCTGGATAAGAAATAAAAGATAACTTAGCATGTGTTCAAACTCTAACTTAGATGTGATTTTCTATCTTAGTTAGTCCCACTATTTTTCGATCGGACTATATAACCCTCAGTATATAGAACGGGAGATCAACGAGATCAACCTAGTGGGTCGGAATCCCAACGAGACTGATGTACGACCTTGTGGAAAGCACAACAAGCCATACACCATCTCAATGGTAGTCAATAGGCACTTGCATCTAATGCAATATCCGATATTCGACCCCCGAGAAATCATCCCCTTGTGGAAAGCACAACAAAGGATATTCTCTATTAGATCTAACCATCATTACTTCATAGCAATGAGTTCATGACCCGACCCTTGTGGAGAACACAATAAAGTCGAGTTCAATTCCTCACCCCATTGAGGCCGAGCCTTGGAGTTTAATCCCGTCCCCAAACTCATAGACCTTGTGGAAAGCACAAGAAATCCATGAAATGAAGATGTTCATTCACTCCATAATGATGGAGGGCCACGACGACTCCTAGAGCCACGCTTACCAGATCTAAAATTCAATCGCGAGGGAATTTAACTTTATCTTGATCTCACCCTAGGTGGTAATATAAATATATCCAATATATTTACCGTACCTAGTAGTTTGCATAAAGTAAATGCATCCAATGTAAAATTAAAACACAAGTGATCATGGACTTTAACCCTAATGTAACTAAGACATCCGGCCCGCTTCCGAAGCAGCTGAATCGTCCTCGCCGGGTGTGCTCCGCGTTTTCAAACTCTGACGCCGCAGTAATTACAACTTTTACACAGCACGCCGACCGGAAAAAAGTAAATTACATATCAAATAAAATTCCAGAAGCCCTTAGGGCGAGTACAACAACGGAGGAAGATAGAAGTACATTGAAATTTTAACAGAGAGAGAAAGGAGGTTCGCAGACCCCAATTAATTACATTAATCCAAGTCCATGATCACTTGCCAACCCATTCAAATAAAATCAATCAAGGGTTATTTTCTGAAAATAATCCTTACTTTTGAATTTAAAAATGGGATGTGCAAATAAAAACAGGTCAGCTTTGTTTAATTTTAAAAATCGAAGTATGATTAACTAAAATTAAACAGACAAGTAGGCCAATACAAGGTAAATAAAGTAGAGCACGTAAAGAACCATCATTTCCTACAGGGACATGTAATTGAAATAATTAATTAAATTTAAATTTAAATTCAAAATTTAAACATGTCAATAATTTAAATTTAAATTTAAACTAATTATCCAATAATTTTATTTGAAAATACATTTAAAATAATATAATTATCCTCAATTAATAATTTTTTAAAATTCAAAATTTGAATTTAACAATTATCTAATAATTAAAATTCAAATATTTGAATTTTTATACATTTATCTTCAATAAAATTTAAATTTTAAATTTTCTAATTATCTTATAATTAAAAATTTAAAAACTTAAATTTTAATGAAATAACTTCAATTATTACTATTTTATCTTAAGGTAAATAGTAATTATCTCACCTCGGAAAATTCAACACGGTTAAATAAAATTTAACATTTGACATTTACCGTCGAGATAACACAATTAACCTACTCGATAAAATTTGATTTAATTTACTGTGCATTTTCATATATATATCTAATATATATACATCTATTTCTAAGCACCATAAATTAAAAAGAAAAAGGTAGATTTTTTTATTTTAAATTTTAAAAAAAATTCGCGGCGGGGCCAACCCCGCGCGCGCGGGCACTGACCGCCCGCGTTGCGGTTGCCTGCAACGCGGGCCCTGCCAGCGGGCACCTCGTGTTGCGGGCGCCCGCACGCGGGTGCCGCCTCCAGCCGCCCGCCACGCAGGCGCCCCGCGTGGGCGGCGCCCGCCCACGCGGGTGCGCCCTGGGCGCAGTGCGCCCAAACCGGGCCAACACTAATTTTTTTTTTTAAAAAAAAATTTGCTGCTTGGATGCCCAGCATCCAACAATAACAGAGATGCCCAACATCCCATTCTACAAATAATAATTGAAGATTTAAAAATGCCCCTAAAACACGGTTCTATGCGGCGATAAAAACACCGACCAGAGCGCAAACCTGGCTCTGATACCACTGTAAGGTTTTGCACTGAATCTACGGGCGACGCAGTAGATAACAAAATTCATTTTGCCCGATCCCGGTGTTATGGGAACCTTAATCTGTGCTCTAATCGGTGTTTCTAAGACTCCAACCCTCCTAATTACAGGTTGCGTGTTTATACCTTACGCGGAACGACGCTTTCCGCTATGCCCGATGCAGAATACCGAGCCGCACAACTGCACGGCCTCTAGAGCAGATCCACACTGACTCTTCTGCAGTGACGGTACCCCCCAGCACGGACCTTCCCCGACCCTTTCACCTTCTGGAGAGAGAGAGCAAGAGGAAGGAAAGGGGGGAGGAGCTAATCCTCCTCTCTTAACCCTTAATGCTTGGTTAAGCCAAGAGAGATTGGAAGAAGCTCGAATGAGCTTCATGTAGGATTCTATATATAGAGTTTAGACTTATTTGAAAAGGGATTGATAAGTGTGTATTTTTACATCTTAATTCATGATTATACACATTTTTATGAGCTTAAATAATTATAAATATACACTTCTCACACTTATTGTTGAGTTTGAATCAAATATTTAATTTTCTGAAATTAACTAATTTTAATAACGATTTTTGTGTATTTATGCAGGCACGTAATACGAGAAAACTCCAAGAAAAAGAAAAAAAAGAATAAAAATATGTATGTTGAAGTAGGCCAAAAGCCCAAGAAGTTGTTCAAAAAAAGAATAGAAAAAAATTAGAAAAATAAAATAAAATTATCTGATATTTTTTAGATTTTTTCTAACAATATATATACTAGATATCTATATATATATAGATATATATATTATATATATAAAAAAAAATAAAAAAATGTTTGAACCCCCCTCCCCCGCCTCCACGCCCCGCCTTCGCCGCCCGCGCCAATGGCACGGGCGACGAGGCGAGGCGTGGAGGCGGGGGAGGGGGGTTCGCGAAGGCGGAGGGGGGACGTGGCCGGCGACGCGTGGCCACGCGCCGAGTAGCGGAGGGGGGTCGTGGCGAGCGGAGGGCGACGCAGGCGGGGTCGGCGCACGCGCCGCCGTGTGACACGCGGCGGCAGGCGGAAGGCGGGCGCACAGCGGGCCCACGGCGCCGGCCGCCTAACCCGGTCGGCCGGTCGGCGCAACGCGCCGGCAGTGAGAGAAATAGAGAAAGAGAGAAGAAAGAAGGCCAAAAAAATGTCAGAAAAATCTGAAAAAATCAGAAAAAAATGACAAAAGGTGCAGCACATTCCAGCCTACCAAGTTGGGTCAAAATTAGGTGCACTTGATTGTTTCATATGGGCAAAAAAGTTTGTAACCCTATATAAGGGCTTCATGTGTAATGGAATGGGAGTAAGTTGTTAGTGAGGGTTGAGTAGGGAGAGAGAGCTAGCTATGGATCATGTGTAATGTAAGTTTGTTCTTTATTTTTCTGAAGTTGTTGATTGTTAGAGTTGTATTTTACAAGCTTTTGAAGTCAAAGTTGTAAGTTGAAGTTCTTTCAATAAAAGTTTCATTTTTGAATTCAGCCTTTTCCTAGCCTTATTTCGCATGATTGTAATCTTCATTTCAATTTGTGTTCTTCATAAAAGTTGTTTGTTTTCAAGTGCTCTTCAACTTCTCTGTTGATCATTTCTTCAAATTCTTCCTACTTCATAGAGTTCTGGTCCGTTTTCTTAAGTGCTTTTTTAGGTGTTTACTGTTCATCCGTGGTGAGACATTCTAGTTTTCTTATGTTTTAAGCCTTTCTAGACCTCTTTTCAATCTGAGTTCTTCATCAACTTTGTTCCTCTCTTATAGATCTCCATTTCATTCTTCTACCACTTTGTCTAATTCTGTGTATTTTTAGAGTTAGAATTAATTTTTCAAGGTGCTATTTTTCTGTCAGTTACTATTCACCAGCAGGGATAGATCTTGATTTTTCAGTGCCTTCCTCTTATTTTCTGTGTCTGTGTTCTTCATCAAAGTTCTTCCTCTTTCAATTCTCTACAACGTTCATATTTTACACTTCTTCTAATTCCGTCTAGATTTGAAGTTATGTTTTTTCTTCCAATCCCTATTTTCACTTGAATTCTGTTATGTTTTCAAACTTAAGTTTTCAAACTTATTATATGCAACCCTTGTCTTCTTAAGTCTTCTTCAAATCCTCTCACGGCGTCGACTTCCTAGGTGGAGCGATCTTCATCAAAGGCTCGGCGTGGAAACGACGACATTCATTGGCTAAATTTCTTTTACTTATCTCTTGTCATTTAAAGTTGTAATTTTAATTTCTTTAGTGATAATCGCACTCCAAAATACAACATTTGATTTTCCAAACATCAGGATATGTCCAACTTGAACTAAAATCAAACATTCTCTCCCCGTGGGATCGACCCGTATTCACCACTGTACTCGTATTTCAAAATCAATCGAGTGAGTGAGTGCGGTTATCAATTTTGAAATTTGTGTGGCACGGCATTTTTAAACAACGACTGTCGAGCATCAACAAATTTTTGGCGCCGTTGCCGGGGAGTGAATTATGTTGATAGTTGGATATTCTTGTGTTTGATTTGTATATTTGTATATTGATTTTGCTCTTTTACTTGTGCAGGAAAAGAAAAAAATTCGAAAATCAAAGAAAGAGGGAAAGCAACCTGAAATTCCAAGGATATGAAACGTTGTTGAAAGCCTGGAAGCATTGCTAAAGGGCTGAAATCAAGAAACAGGTTCTATCTTTCCACTTTCTGAAAAATCTTTACAAAAATCTGAAAATTTCTTGAAACCTCTATAAAAATCATAAAACAATCAAAACAAAAGATATTTTTTATGCTGGTTAGATAGGTTCATTAACTAAAAAATGAAAAAAAACATACTTGCACCAAAATCTAAAAAAAATACATTTCAAGATTAGAAACCACACATCATGTTTTAGGACATGCATCATTTAGTATAGAAGTTTTCTTTGTTCATTTCTGTCAATTGCATATTGAAGATTGCGAGGGGCAAGGTACGTTTTACTCACCATATTCTGGCATTCATTTTGCATAAAGAACCCCTTGTTTGAACTTGTGGTGTGCATTTTCATTTCAAAAATACTTTAAGGGCAACACCCCTAACAACATAAGGTGGGGATTTCATCACCCTCCCTTAGCCCGCAAACCACAGTTCCCTTGCATTTCTGCGTCACCTAGGCCTTAATAAAAATCAGTAGACGTTAGCCCTAGGATCACACTGTGATTTCATTACGATTTGAGTTTATCCTCTTGTGGAAACCAGTGCCTAAGGCAAGACGGTCGGACGGCAAACGCCTTAAGCGGGCTAGTGGTTACTTAATTAGGACCTTGTGAAAGCAAGGTGAGCCTCCCACTACCCCACCCCTTACCTGGCTGGTGAAAATTTTGAGGATGAACTTTCATTGTACTTTGATCACTTTGTGAAACCCCACCTGTAGATTCAGAGTACCCCTAGGTGTCTTAGGTTGAATTGTGTGATAACTTGTTCGTGTCTTCTTAAAAAAAACAACAACAAAAAAAGGAGTAATATTCTATGCATAATTCAATCTAAGGAATCAGAGTGTATGCATGGTAGAAGATCTCTTTGTCCTGATCTAGCTCAGCTTGATTCTGAGATTGAGAGAACTCTACAACACAGTCTTAAAAACACAAGAGTTGAGTCTATAGAGATGGAAGCCCCAAAGGAAGGAATTGTCGCTCAACCTAGAACATTAAAAGATTACATGTATCCTTCGAGGGCTAGCCAACCCTCTTGCATTCAGTTATCTGAACATAATGGGCATTTTGAGCTTAAGTCAGGAATTATCCAAATGTTGCCTGTCTTTAGAGGGGAGGAAGCTGAGAACCCATATCATCATGTCAGAGATTTTGAGGAGATTTGCAGTACAATGAGCTTCACTAATCTAAGTGCTGAGTCCCTTAAGTTAAGATTGTTTCCATTCTCTTTAAGGGATAAAGCCAAGAATTGGTTGTACTCATTACGGCCTCGGTCGATTACAACATGGGATGGCCTATCTACTGAATTTTTAAGGAAATTTTTTCCAAACCACAAGACTGCCACCATTAGACAAAAACTCAATAGCTTTATTCAGCTTGATGGTGAAACTCTGTGGAGATACATGGAAAGATTCAATGATCTTCTGCTGCAATGCCCTCACCATGGATTTGAACAATGGAGATTAGTCCAAATTCTATACGAAGGGTTGGATTTCAATACTCGGACTATGGTAGAGTCCATGTGTAATGGGGGATTCACCAATAAAAAAGTAGAAGAAGCTTGGGCATTTTTAGATGAAATTGCAGAAAAATCACAACAGTGGGAAACTATTAAGGAACCAAGGAGGACAGTCACAAGGGGCGGTTTGTTCCAAGTGGACAAAGAAGTTGATATGGAAGTCAAAATGGGAGCATTGGCCAGAAGACTGGAGGCCTTAGAAATGACAAAAATTGAAAAAACTTATGAAACTGCCAAAAATATTGAGCCTTTTATGTGTGTCTTATGCAATGGTTCGGATCACCTGGTTGAGAATTGCTCTGAAATCCAGAACTTTAGGGAGACTAGGTCACAAGCCAATTCATATCAAAGACCTAACAACAATCCCTATAGTGACACCTATAACCCAGGATGGAGGAACCATCCCAACTTCTCTTGGAAGTCACAACAGGTTCAGGCCCAAAATTCTCAGGCTAATAATTTTCCAAATAAGGCCCAATATCAGACCAACTTCCAAAACCAAGCTTTTAACAGAGGGCAACCTTCTCATCCATTACCTACACAACCGCATCAACAATTTGTCCCGCCCACTTATGGTCAATCATCTCAATCTCAGCTATCCACTCAAGATGAGGATAGGTTTTTACAAAAATTCCAACAACTTCTTTTGGCTCAACAACAATCTTTTACTGCCCAACTTCAACAAGCTGTTTCTAGGATGGAGGCCCAGGTTGGTCAAATGACTGAAGCAAATATGAGGAGGGAACCAGGCCAATTGCCTAGCCAACCCATAGCAAATCCTAGGAACTATCCACCTGGTTTTAATCCACAGCCATCACTACAAGTACAACCTAAGAACCCTCATGTTGAGAATGCTAAAGCCATTACTACATTAAGAAGTGGAAAGATCCTTGCAGATCCATACGATGAGGGAAGGGGCGAAGCCAGATCAAGCCAACCCAAGATTTCGGATCATAAGGATGAGGAACCCATATCTACTTCCACAAGTACAGTGGGTCATGAGGAGAATAAGAAGGACAAAGGGAAAGTTCAAGTTGAGGATACCCCTGAGATTTATCAGCCTAAAATCCCTTTTCCATCAGCCTTAGGAACAAGAAAGGAGAAAAAGGAACAACGAGCTCAGGTCCGTAATGAGCAAATGTTGGAGATATTCAAGCAAGTTCATATCAACATCCCACTTCTAGATGCTATCCAACATGTGCCTGCTTATGCTAAATTCCTCAAAGATCTGTGCACACAAAAGAGGGAGCCTAGGACAGCCACTAGGAAAATTCTACTGTCAGAGGATGTAAGTGCGGTCTTGTTGAACCAACTTCCACAGAAAATGAAAGATCCTGGTGCACCACTCATCTCTTGTGTCATTGGAGGTATAACCTTTGAAAAAGCCCTATTGGACTTAGGGGCTAGTGTGAATTTACTGCCAACTTCTGTTTATCAAAAGTTCGGGATAGGAGAACTTAAACCAACCCCGGTGATCCTCCAATTAGCAGATAGATCTGTTAGGACACCAAGGGGATTGGTGGAGGATGTCCTTGTCAAGATAGACACTTGCTACTTTCCTGTAGACTTTTTGATTCTTGACATGGAACTTAGCCATGACCTGGCTCAAAGTCCCATCATTTTAGGACGACCTTTCCTGGCCACTGCCAATGCCAATATTAATTGTAAGTCGGGGCTCATGGATATCTCTTTTGGAAATCAGAAAATCACTCTCAATGTCTTCAAAGCTTCTAAACACATGGGGAATGAAGAAGACTGATACACAGTTGATGTAATTGAGGACCTCATTGAAAATTGTTCTCCCTTAAATGAACCCATTGATTTAGATGAGTTGGATGATAAGGAATTCATGGAAGATGTCTATGGGCTTGACTCAAGGAACATGACATTATGGCCTACTAAGGTGGAACCTTGGCCACAACTCAACACTGAGCCGGCGATGCCTTCACTCCAGGCCCCACCACAATTGGAACTCAAACCCTTGCCTAAGTCTTTGAAGTATACATTTCTAGGGCCCAAGGAGACTTTACCTGTGATAATTGCTTCTGATTTGTCTCCCACACAAGAAGCCCAGCTACACGAACTCCTTAAAACTCATAAAGCTGCCATTGGATGGACTGTGGCTGACCTCAAAGGTATTAGCCCCTCGATCTGCATGCATCACATCTACTCTGAGCCAAATGCTAAGCCTATTAGAGAGTCACAAAGAAGACTAAACCCCAATATGAGAGAAGTGGTGAAAAAGGAGGTGGTTAAATGGTTAGATGCTGGAATCATCTACCCCATTTCGGATAGCAATTGGGTGAGCCCTACGCAAATTGTTCCCAAGAAGTCAGGACTCACAGTCATTGAAAATGAACAAGGTGAGCCCTTGTCTACTCGATTGACTACGGGATGGAGGGTGTGCATAGACTACAGGAAGTTAAATGCAGTCACTAAGAAAGATCACTTTCCTTTACCTTTCATTGACCAAATCCTAGAGAAACTTGCTGGACAAAAGTACTTTTGCTTTTTGGATGGTTACTCAGGATATAATCAAGTGGCCATGTACCCAGAGGATCAAGAGAAGACCACCTTCACATGTCCATATGGTACATTTGCTTTTCGACGAATGCCTTTTGGATTGTGTAATGCACCAGCCACTTTTCAACGGTGCATGATGGCTATCTTTTCTGACATGGTGGGTGATTTTCTTGAAATCTTTATGGATGATTTCTCTGTTTTTGGGGATTCATTTGAGATTTGTTTACAAAACTTGGAAAGAATCTTGAAACGGTGTATAGAAACAAATCTGGTTTTGAGTTGGGAAAAGAGCCATTTCATGGTAAAGGAAGGAATTGTGTTGGGACATGTTATTTCTGAAAGGGGAATCGAGGTAGATAAAGCAAAAATTGATTTAATTTCTAGTTTGCCTCCCCCAACATCAGTTAAACAGATCCGATCATTTCTGGGCCACGTTGGTTTCTACCGACGATTCATTAAGGACTTTTCAAAGATTTCTCGTCCTTTGTGCAACTTGTTGGCCAAAGATACGCCCTTCCACTTTGATGATTCATGTCTTCAAGCACACACCTTCTTGAAAAAGGCAGTGACTCAAGCTCCAATCCTACAACCCCCAGATTGGTCATTACCTTTTGAAATCATGTGTGATGCTTCTGATTATGCCATGGGGGCGGTATTGGGCCAAAGGATGAATAAGAGCCCAATTGTGATTTACTATGCCAGTCGAACCCTGGGTGAGGCCCAAAAGAACTACACCACAACTGAGAAAGAATTGTTGGCTATAGTCTTTGCACTCGAGAAGTTCCGATCCTATCTTTTAGGATCAAAAGTCATCATCTATTCGGACCATTCCGCCCTAAGATACCTATTGTCCAAGAAAGAAGCTAAACCACGATTGATCAGGTGGATCTTGCTCTTGCAAGAATTTGACATTGAAATTCGGGATAAAAAGGGGTCCGAAAATGTTGTAGCAGATCACTTATCTAGGATCCTAGTGCAAGCAAGTGAACCTATTCAAGACTCCTTCCCTGATGAACAATTGTTGACCATTTCTCAAAGGAGACCTCCATGGTTTGCTGATATTGTTAACTATTTGGCCGTAGGATTAATTCCTGATGGCTGGTCCAAACAAGAAAAAGATCGATTTCTCTCTCAGATAAAATATCACTTTTGGGAGGACCCAGAACTTTTTCGAATATGTGCTGATAATGTCATAAGAAGGTGCGTCCCAGAAAATGAACATCAAAGCATTCTTACCTTCTGTCATACTCTTTCATGTGGGGGGCATTTTTCTGGGAAGAAAACTGCGGCAAAAATCCTACAAAGTGGTTTCTATTGGCCCACTCTCTTCAAGGATGCCCACACATTCAGTCAATCTTGTCCCAAGTGTCAAACCATGGGCAACATTTCTAAGAGAGACATGATGCCATTAAACCCCATCCTTGTGGTGGAAATCTTTGATGTCTGGGGGATTGATTTCATGGGTCCATTCCCATCATCTTTTGGACATGAGTACATACTGGTAGCTGTTGATTATGTCTCCAAATGGATTGAGGCAGTGGCTACTAGAACCAATGATCACAAAGTGGTTCTAAAGTTTATTCAGAAAAATATCTTTTCAAGGTTTGGGTTCCCAAGAGCAATAATTAGTGATGGGGGTAGTCATTTCACCAACTCCCAGTTCAAAACCTTGTTAAGAAAATATGGGATCACCCACAAGGTAGCCACACCTTACCATCCTCAAACAAGTGGACAAGTGGAAGTCTCTAATAGAGAAATCAAGAACATTCTACAGAAAACAGTCCGACCTGATAGGAAGGACTGGTCAGAGAGACTGGATGATGCTCTGTGGACTTATAGGACAGCCTACAAGACCCCCATTGGAATGTCACCTTTTAGGTTGATCTACGGGAAAGCATGTCACCTTCCGGTGGAATTGGAACACAAAGCATACTGGGCTATAAAGCAATTTAATTTGGACTTGGCCCAAGCAGGAGAAAATTGAGCACTACAATTGAGTGAGTTGGATGAGTTACGAATGGAATCTTATGAAAATTCGAGGATTTATAAGGCCAAAATGAAAGCTTTTCATGACAAGCACATCTCTCGAAAAACTTTTGAGCCTAACCAACGAGTTTGGTTGTTCAACTCTAGGCTCAAACTTTTTCCTGGAAAGCTTAGATCTAGGTGGGAGGGTCCTTTCATAGTGCATTCGGTGTCCCCACACGGTACAGTTGAAATTCTTGATTCTAAGAGTGGGACTATTTTTAAAGTTAATGGCCAACGACTCAAACCCTATATTGAGGGAGTTTCAGTTGACTTGCACATTGATGAGGTGCACTTCACAAACTCACTATGAGTTACATTGCGTCTGGCTGAAGACGTTAAACAAAGCGCTTCCTGGGAGGCAACCCATGATTTTTGTGATTTGATGTTTTGTTTTAGTGTGTTTCTTTTACAGTTCTCAGGCCACAACGCAATGAAGCCTTCATCACTTCGCCCGACCCATCAGGTTGTATCCTTCCATCCCAACTATATTATCTCTTTACATGTCCTCTGATCTTTCTACTGTTTATGCCATTGAGGACAATGTCATTTAAGTTGGGGGGGAGATAAATGTCAAAAATTACAAAAAAATAAAAATTTCAAAAATTTCTACAAATTTCAACAAATTTTTTTTTTTTTTTTTACTTTCTTGAATTGTCATGTTAAACAACAGTTTTCCCCGAGTTGAATTTCTTGATTCATGTCGCATGAAAAGTGATTCTAGAATGGAAATGACTAGAGAATCGGATGATGGATAATTTATTTACTCTAGCTATGGAAAACTGATTTAAAGAATCTCTTTAAAGTTCAGATGCACTTTCAAAAAAATAAAATCACGATGCACGCTAATGAAACAAAAAGGACAAGCCTTCTGCTATTTTAGATATACTGTCTGATATTCTGCACTTTTGAAAAAGAGATTTGTTATAAGCTTTCTGCCATAGAAAAGTATGAGAAAAAAAAATAAAGCACCATGAAAAATGCTCCGATTCTGAGTAACCGGGCCTACTTCACCTAAGACGTGTTGAGGTTCGCGTCAAAAGGAAAAGGGAACTTGGATCTGTAGAACCGGGCCTACTTCACCTAAGACGTGTTGATGTTCGCGTAAAACAGTGAAGGGTAGTGCAGCATCATGTGTGTAAAGAAAAAAAAAGGAAAGAGAAAAAAAAAGAAAAGGAAAAAATATATATATAGTGATCCCAAAAAGGGACATATCAATAAGGCAGACAAAAAGCTAGTGTGCATTGAACGCTCTAAGTAAGAAGTGCAGAATTGAAAGACATTTGTTCAGAATAACAAGTGGAGGATGCAATTGTCTTCACTGTGGACTTAGCATTAGACATACACAAGTGCTACTGAATTTTGATTAGATTCTTGATCATGTACCTGAATTTCCGACATAAGGCTAATCTGTGATAATTACTCCAGATTCCTGATCTTTAGTTGACTCTATGAAAGATGAACTGGAAATGAGGCCTGAATATCTTTAAACTCTTGTTAGTCCTAAATTTTTCATTATGTGCATTGCTAAGGGACTAACAATGAGTAAGTTGGGGGGTGTGATAAGTGTGTATTTTTACATCTTAATTCATGATTATACACATTTTTATGAGCTTAAATAATTATAAATATACACTTCTCACACTTATTGTTGAGTTTGAATCAATTTTTTATTTTTCTAAAATTAAATAAATTTTAATTACATTTTTATGTATTTATGCAGGCACGTAGTACGAGAAAAGCTCCACGAAAAAGAAAATAAAGAAAATAAAAATATTATGTTGAATGGGCCAAAAGCCCAAGGATTTGTTCAAAAAGAAAAGAAAAAAAAATTAGAAAAAAATAAAATTATCTGATATTTTTTAGAATTTTTCTAACAATATATATACTAGATATCTATATATATATAGATATATATATTATATATATAATAAAAAAAATAAAAAAAATGTTTGAACCCCTCCCCCCCGTCCCCCTTCCCGCCTTCGCCGCCCGTGCCATTGGCACGGGTGACGAGGCGAGGCGTGGAGGCGGGGGAGGGGGGTTCGCGAAGGCGGAGGGGGGACGTGGCCGGCGACGCGTGGCCACGCGCCGAGTAGCGGAGGGGGGTCGTGGCGAGCGGAGGGCGACGCATGCGGGGTCGGCGCACGCGCCGCCGTGCGACACGCGGCGGCAGGCGGAAGGCGGGCGCACAGCGGGCCCACGGCGCCGGCCGCCTAACCCGGTCGGCCGGTCGGCGCGTTGAGAGAAATAGAGAAAGAGAGAAGAAAGAAGGCCAAAAAAATGTCAGAAAAATCTGAAAAAATCAGAAAAAAATGACAAAAGGTGCAGCACATTCCAGCCTACCAAGTTGGGTCAAAATTAGGTGCACTTGATTGTTTCATATGGGCAAGAAGAGTTTGTAACCCTATATAAGGGCTTCATGTGTAATGGAATGGGAGTTAGTTGTTAGTGAAGGTTGAGGAGGGAGAGAGAGCTAGCTATGGATCATGTTTAATGTAAGTTTGTTCTTTATTTTTCTGAAGTTGTTGATTGTTAGAGTTGTATTTTACAAGCTTTTGAAGTCAAAGTTGTAAGTTGAAGTTCTTTCAATAAAAGTTTCATTTTTGAATTCAGCCTTTTCCTAACCTTATTTCGCATGATTGTAATCTTCATTTCAATTTGTGTTCTTCATAAAAGGTGTTTGTTTTCAAGTGCTCTTCAACTTCTCTGTTGATCATTTCTTCAAATTCTTCCTACTTCATAGAGTTCTGGTCCATTTTCTTAAGTGCTGTTTTATGTATTTACTGTTCATCCGTGGTGAGACATTCTAGTTTTCTTATGTTTTAAAGCCTTTCTAGACCTCTTTTCAATCTGAGTTCTTCCTCAACTTTGTTCCTCTCTTATAGATCTCCATTTCATTCTTCTACCACTTTGTCTAATTCTGTGTATTTTAGAGTTAGAATTAATTTTTCAAGGTGCTGTTTTTCTGTCAGTTACTATTCACCAGCAGGGATAGATCTTGATTTTTCAGTGCCTTCCTCTTATTTTCTGTGTCTGTGTTCCTCATCAAAGTTCTTCTCTTTCAATTCTCTACAACGTTCATGTTTTACACTTCTTCTAATTCCGTCTATATTTGAAGTTATGCTTTTTCTTCCAATCCCTATTTTCACTTGAATTCTGTTATGTTTTCAAACTTAAGTTTTCAAACTTGTTATATGCAACCCTTGTCTTCTAAGAGCGGTAAGTCTTTTTAAAATCCTCTCACGGCGTCGATTTCCTAGGCGGAGCGATCTTCATCAAAGGCTCGACGTGGAAACGACGACATTCATTGGCTAAATTTCTTTTACTTATCTCTTGTCATTTAAAGTTGTAATTTTAATTTCTTTAGTGATAATCGCACTCCAAAATACAACATTTGATTTTCCAAACATAAGGATATGTCCAATTTGAATTAAAATCAAATATTCTCTCCCCGTGGGATCGACCCGTACTTACCATTGTACTCATATTTTCAAATCCATAAGTGAGTGAGTGCGGTTATAAATATTTAAAATTTGTGTGGCACGGCATATTTAACAACGACTGTCGAGCAGCAACAGGGATCCAAAAGACCGAAACTGTATATATGTCCTATCTCATATTATACATATGTATTAAGCTCCATTTACACTCCTTTCCAAAAGTAAATAAATGAAAATAATACATACATTTGTATAATAATAATCCCTCACCTAAGAATCCATTGTGTGTGATCCTCTAGGTCCATAGTCACTCTAGTTTAAGGCCCATTAACATCTAATTCTCAATTAGAAGTAAAATAAACGTATTCTTCGCTTCTACAAGAGCCGAATAATAGTTTAATTTATTCCGAACCTTCGATCGCGTTGGGTCAAGCAAATCCGTGTGATCCTAGAGGACGCCGGGTTTAAACCAGCATGTCTGGTACCTGTAAGTCCATAGTTACCGCATCGATATAATCCATCGCTCCTTCTATGAGTCTGGTACGATCGAGGGTATGGTTTCTGTCAAACCCCATGATCGTGCCATTTGACTATGACCTCCTTAAAGTGTATGACGTCCGTTCTAAACGAACTCACACGACCCTGGCCAGGGATTTAACGGAGCGTTAATGTCATGGCCCATTAACTGTCTGATATATACCCGATAGTGAGCGATCCCCTCTTGACCATTGATGATCTTCACACGTATCCTGGAGTGGTTAATGACTCGGCAACTCATGACTTATGGTTAAAGACACTTAGCCAAGTAATTAAACCATTCGAGTCCTCGTGTAAGATCCGATCAATGTCTCAGGTCAAAGGACCAACGATGTTACAAAGATAGTTGGATCTTCAGTTGACATTAGGTATAATCAACCATCTGAAGATCCAATAGCGGATCAGTTCAGTGTACATCCTCCAAGGACATACACCTACACATATATGTTGGTGCCCCGCACTAATGACCATGAGACTGGTCACTGACACATCATGTGTACTGGTTTAATAGGTAATCAAAGTCCCCGAGTGATTACCCTCCAACTAGGAACAGTTTAATGCATGTGTACATGTAAAGTCAATCTCATGTTCGAGATCCCATCTCGAGCTGACTTTAGAACCACATATCTTAGGGACAACGTAAAGTAACACAATCGCATATTTACACTCAAACACCACTTTATTAATAATGAACAAGATCGTACATTTATCGGGTCTACCCGACCCTAAATTGGCATGTAGCACACCAACACTAACAGAACCTACATGACTTATCATTCCCAAGCTGTGAGCAAATGTACATGAGAAAATGACATACATAACATGTAAACCAAAACAGTATGGTAGGGTCAAAACAACATACGCCAAGTGGGCAGCAATAATAGGGACGTTGAGGATTCTTGCTACTTTGAGAAATCTTGATAACACATTCTCCTATGCCACATTGACACTGAATAAGATCATATTTTGCCTCACCCATTAATTTTGAATCCTACTTGTTTTATCCTGAAAAAGAATTATGTTATAAACACTTAAAATTATAATGAAGCATCGGTCAAGGACTTGTATTTGATATGTCATGTTATTTGGCTCAGATGGATAATATTCAAAAATGACAGTCATTGGAAGACAAGTGCTGCAGTCACTTCCCATAGAACTCCTACAGTAGCACCATCCATCCTCATAGTGGGGGCTGCCATAAGACCATCCAACCCACTATCATTGGCGGGGCCTACAAATAGGGGAATGGAATACGATGCCTCCACAGTCCTCCTCATCACATCAATTCTCCTTCCCATCATCATAGCCCAACGTCCTATGCAAGGATAATATTCCTGTAAGTAGTAGAAAATGTTAGATACCACCAAAATAGTGAAACGTGAGCACAAAGATATAACATAAATCTAATAACAAATCCAAGCATGTGCAGTGTAGTACAAGACAGCAACTTATATTTGATATGTCATGTTATTTGGCTCAGATGGACAATATTCAAAAATGACAGTCATTGGAAGACAAGTGCTGCAGTCACTTCCCATAGAACCCCTACAGTAGCACCATCCAGCCTCATAGTGGGGGCTAATGATCATAAAAGCCATCCAACCCACTGTCATCAGCGGGGCCTACAAATAGGGGAATGGAATGCGATGCCCCCACAGTCCTCCTCATCACATCAATGCTCCTTCCCATCATCATAGCCCAACGTCCTATACAAGGATAATATTCCTGTAAGTGTACACACACACACACACACACACACACACACACACACACACACACACACACACACACACACACACACACACACACACACCAAAATAGCGAATATGAGCACAGGGATATAACATCTAGTAACAAAACCAAGCATGTAAAATTGTAGCATCGACCATGCATGTTGTGCAGTGTAGCAGCCTGAAACCCATATGTTGTGGCAATTGAGCCAGGCTACTCCAAAAAAATTAAGTGAGTGTTCAAACGATCATATCCAAAATAGAGAGCAGATTGTAGAGTATAAATTTAGTTGTTTGAAGGTCACCCCCCCCCAAAAAAAAGAGAGCAGAAGTCATATCTGAGAAACTGTCAAGGAAATTATGTTATAGATGCACATTCCAAATCATAAACAACTAAACATAAAATAATTGACAGAGAATAAAAGTGTCCAAACACACAACATATATAATGTCCAATTACACAACATGTAAAATTGACTAATTAAAAATGACAATATCATCATGTCACTCATCATTTTGAGATTCCACCTGACGACGCCTGCAATAGACAAGTTATAGGTTACATGTAAACATAACTGTGAAAGATATAAAATATTACAAATTAGGTTAACAGTGCAATAAATACCCCCGTGAACTATGATGGGCCCAAAGACGAGTTGCCAAACGTTCCCAGAATCTTTCCCCTCTAGTAGCCTCTGTCCTACTGACATTATCCTCTTCATCGACCTCCTCATCACCAGGATTGTCCACGTCATCTTCGGCTTGTTGGAGAATTAAATCAACACCTTGATCCCTTCTAATGAAATTGTGGAGCACGCAACAAGCCATTACAATTCTAGCTTGTGTCTTAATTGGATAGTTACGACGTTTTACCAAAATTGTGAAACGTGATTTTAGGACACCAAAAGCACGCTCAACACAATTGCGTAGTTGTGCGTGCCTATGATTGAACAAATCATTTTTATCCCTGTGTGCAACCCTCCTCCTATTACCTCTGTACTCTGGCAGATGATATCTTGTGCCGCGGTACGGTCCTAAAAAGCGGGGGATGTTTGCGTATCCTGCATCCACCAACCAGAATTTTCCTATGACAACAAACGAGATGGAATTCTAATAAGTATGGGGAACGGAACATAGACAGCCCAATCAATTGAATAACATTTACCTTTTGGTACGTTAAATCCACCTTTTTCAAGTGCCCACCTGAGAACTTTCATATCTGCAGCTGATCCCTCCCAACCCACAATAACATAACTAAACATTAGATCAAAATTTACACATCCCATGACATTCTGGGATGTTTCACCCTTCCGATTTCGATAACGAGGCTGGTCAGCCACCGGAACCTTTGCAAGTGTATGTGTGCCATCAATTGCACCCAGTGCATTCTGCTGACGAAGCAGAAGCATAATTAATAACAATTAGTAAACATTCGAAGGAATCAATTAATGCATGTCTATTTGCTAATGATCATAAAGTTCATCACCTTGAAGAAGGGGAAAATTTTAGGATCATATCGAATTTTTGGATGTACTGGATCTTCAACCGACGGCTTCTTAATATAGTCACGCCGCAAGGATAACACTGCCATGAGTACATTGTTAAAATGCCGACTTATCGTCTCTCTTGAATGTTGGAACCATTCTCTGAGTAATCTATTGCCAACTCCATGTCCAAGCTCGAGGAGAAATATAGCTAATTGCTCACTGGCAGACATATTTTTGGTGTCATTAAGTACACCCCTTTCCATCAATTTGTCCCTTAACCTTAAGAATAAGTGAGGATGCACCCGAAAAGTAGAGTATGATCTACCAACATGACCGGCCATTAATTGTTTAACCCACTTATGACCTCGACCAACATCTGTGTGCATTGGGATCCTAGGGATGCATATGTCGGAGGACAACATTTGAATGAGAACTACATGTTCAACTTCGTCCCAATAGTTCTCCCCATCCATCATAAACTTCATGAGTGTGTCAAGTGATGGACCGGTGCCAATAGTTTCCAAGTCCATTGATAA
Organism: Amorphophallus konjac; assembly: GCA_022559845.1. Taxonomy (NCBI): domain Eukaryota; kingdom Viridiplantae; phylum Streptophyta; class Magnoliopsida; order Alismatales; family Araceae; genus Amorphophallus; species Amorphophallus konjac. The sequence goes on along the minus strand of JAHNEJ010001610.1, from coordinate 132,285 downwards.
GGGAAAATAAAATATCCTACAAAGCATAAACAAGCAGCATGTTATAAGTGTGCAATAGCATACGAAAAATCAATCCATGGAAATGAATCATCATTAAAGCTAAAGCTAATTTCATTAAATAAGTAACTGTGAATAAATAAAACTGCACATGTAATTGTGCATTTAAAAAGGATATCGATGAAGATTTCAATAGTATCCCAGACGGGTAAATATCCATCCCAATTTCAAATTTTCTAGAAGAGACGTAAAGATGGAACGATCCTCGGTAGACTTGATAAGCTCAATAGCTCTGTAAATATCTTGATGAGGAAGTCCAGGTAAGTTGACGAGCATATTAATTGCCTCATCCATTGGCGGTATAATTTTTTTCTGAAGTTGGAGCATCTCTCTTGCCAAGGTCAACCTTTCATGACCCAATTCTACTAACTTCTCAATTGAATCCTCATTACCCTAGGAACTCCGCTTCCTCTTCTTATTTATATTACTACATGAAGGAATGGTCTTGGCCGTAGAGGGAGTGGCCGCGAATGTCTCAACATTTGGAGGTTCCCTTTGCGATGGTTGCTGATTATTTTTCGGGGTATCAGTGTCATTCAAGAAAGTGTTAATATTAAAATCTAGGCTTGATTCTTGCTCCACAGTTTGCTGCTCCTCATCACCAGAGTCACTACGTGTGTCAAGGTAAGAGGAACCTTCATTACATACGGCGTCATCCCCTCTTGACATAGAATTTGAGTAAATCACCTCCATTTGATCGAAAAACAAGAAAGGTTTCCCTTGAATTGACTTGTACTCTTTATTGGTCTGAAAAATAAACATACATGTTGGTCATTTAAAGAAAGTTAAATTAAACAATTAACTGTACAATACGCATGTTACATACCGCTATGAGATCATCCCACGTTTCCTCTGTGCCTGGTGTTGGCATTTTCTTGTCATCATCCCATCCCCATCCTGACCTATTCTTTATAGTCACAATTAAATAGTATCTTTTCTTCAGATTTTTAAACCGATTTTTAAAATTCTCTAATGAGTATCCTAACTTGGTCAACTCATTAAATTTTTTTACGGTTTCCTTCTATGCCTCCTTTGTGAAATTTCCATTTGCGAAACTGTCTTTGCTCACCTTGTGTTCTATTAGGAGATCTACAAAAATCAAATCTGCTTCGTTGCTCCAATTCACCACTCTACTTTTCCCATCTTTAGATGCACTCATACTTATTTACATTGAAAACATAAAGTAATCATTAGGAAAAAAGAACTTAGGCGAATGTAAATAAAACACATGACTGAAATAAATTTCAGGCTAACACGACCACAGAGAAGGAGCCCACACACCACCGGGGAAGGACCAATGAAGGGGAAGCAGACGTCAACAGGAAGGAGCAGTCCGGAGTAGAAGACAATTAATCATAAGAACCCGAAAATGAGGCCAATGCAAATGAGCCCAAATGACTGTTAAATGAAGATAATATGAAGCACCCGAAGAGCTGAAAACTGCAGAAGATAATATCCCCTATCCAAAATTATTAGCATGGACTGAAGCATTCATGACAATAATATGAAGCAATCCAACATCATAATCTGAAGTATCTTATAACATGTCAACATCATAAGTTGGCAAAGGCCCACAGAAAATTACACAAGATTTGCAGGAGGGTGGAAGTTTCACCCTTATGGGCATACAGAAATGAAGGGCTAATAGATAATTAGTGTGAGAACCAAACCCTGAGGTACATTTTGGAGGCCAGAGAGAACTCATATCGCATGGACCCCCTTCTGGTCAGATCTTCTGACATATAAATATTGGGATGGACGATCACAAGGTCAAGTACTGAGTCTAAGCATGTTATACATCAAAATAGATTCATAAATGGCCTTCCAAAAGATCATGATACACATTCAATCAAGACATTCCCAGTGCAGTGGTATGACAAATACCTTATACGGGGAAGGAGCAAGCCCACAAATCGGAAGAGAAGGAGCATTGAAGGGGAAGGAGACGTCAACAAGAAGCACCAGTAGGCGACGTTGGGGGAAGGGGCAACCTGCAACCTCTTTTTACAAAATAGATAGTTAGCAGTAACACACATGCATAGACGACAATGGGAACATAGTGTGGGGGGGGGGGTCGTCTCCGACTAACAAAGATCGAAAGCCATCACCAGTAAGCGCAGTTAATCACAAGAGAGGGACATAGTTTAGAGAGAGGTCGACTAGGGTTTGCGGAGGGCGCGTAGTTAATCACAAGAGACGGAGATAGTTGTGAGAGAGAGGTCGATCCAGGGTCTAGGGTTTGCGGAGGACAAGCACAGTAAATCACAAGAGAGGGGAGGAGATGATCGAAAGACAACACCAGCCAAGGGGAGAGGTCCACCAGCGACGATCTGAGGAGGCGATGCACAGTAGAGGGAACACATCCACCGGGGAGCATGATTGCTACAGGGGAGACCGACCTCCCTCGCGGTAAGCACGAGCCGGAGCCGGTGGCGGGAGGAGCTAAAACGGCCGGGAAGAAGTCATCTGTAGTCGATTGACGGTGAGCTCGATCGATTGCGCCTGCAGAGCACGGAGGCGAGAGAGGGGAGGCAGAGAGAGCTCTCGCGAGAGACGACCCCGCCTGCAGAACACGGAGGCGAGAGAGGGGAGGTGAGAGAGCTCTCGGAGGGATGATGAACAGTGTCGGATCGCGAGAGCACGGCGCGAGGTCGATCGGGGGACAGGAACGGGGATGGGGAGGCGAGGATAACTCATTCCAAATTTTACTTGGAATGAGTTATCCTCACAAATAACCGGGTTTAAGCCTTAACCCGGGTTCTACTTAACCCAACATATCCCCACCGTTTTGAGCTCAACCAAACGGTGGACGGGGGATATGACTGTCATATCCCCATACCAAACAGCCCCAAGGGACAAAACACAAGAAAAAAGAGTGCAGAGATCACTTGGGCATGTGGCGGCTGTTCTTTGCTAATCCACATGAACGGTGAGACAACAGGCACCTGCAGATGCATGTCAGTCTTAACCCAATTTTAAAGCATCAGTACACTTGTACGAGTGCCACTGTCAGAGTCCAAATGACCCTCCTTGGGTTAATTAAAAACAGGGAGTAGATGGAAACTTTCGGATCATGCCCACTCTCACATGTCCAATTTTTTATACTATTCTAGATTTTTCATCCTGCCAGTTTCAAGTATACATACTAACGGGACAAGAACATGTTGAAAGCTGCACTGGCTCAGGACATTTGATTACTAAGTAAAAATAAGGTAGAGAATATGAGAAGTGTTGCATAACACTTAGCATTTTTTTATAGTTAGAGTCGAGCAAGAGAGTTTAAACAGTGACAAGTGGAGTTCTCAAGAGACGAGTCAAGTGTTGAGCAGAGCGTCAGACATTAGTCCTTGTTCTGGTGTAGGGAGACAGTGTACTAGTTGAAGGAATGAGAGGAAGAGATCCGAATGGTGATGTCAAATATCTATGTTGATCATTCTCATGTAAATAAAAAGTTCTTCCCTAAGATGAGTTATCACGAGAGAATTTTCCGATATTTAAATCATCAATTTATGGAGGATAATAAAAGTACTAGAGTAGAGAGAGCAGTTGTTAGATACTTTGTAATATTGATGTATTGTACCTTTTATAGATTCCAACGTTAAGTGAAGTGTGCCGGGGGTTTTGCCCTAATCATGATCGAGAACGGAACAAGAGAAGTGTCTTGAGCGGACTCCGATATAGTTATGAAAATTTAGAGAGTCTAAGTCAATTATAATGGTGAGTAAAATCTAGAGAAGTAAAATTCAGAATGGCAATGGAAGAAATGTTGCGTAAAATTTAATCATATGAGAATTCTGCACCCGTTGTCCAGTCAGGTTTAGGCCGCGTTTGAAACTCATTCGGGATGCAGTTTTCGAGATATGTCATCGGACAAGTATTAATTTTTCTCAAACGAGCAGAGGAAGGAGGTCTTGGTTTCCGTGAAAATAAAATGTGAATGAGGAAAGAGAATTAGGCACAAATGTGTCGAGATATTTTGTTCCGTCGAAGCTCACTGATAGTGGATTATCGGGATTATAAATGATGAGAAATCTGAATTTTCATTAAAAGCCACGAGCTCATCTCATCTTCAAACACCCCCTTAGACTTAATTTAGAGAAGTCAGGGGGAAACACCCAAGTCAAAAGGAATTGGCATTAGAACCAATAAGTAATACAACACCTGACGCCCATGTAAGAGATCACTCCATTTGCCTTCTTTTATCTTTCATCACTTTCTTTTATAATAAAGAAGGGATTGGTTGGGACTTTTTACATTTTAAATGCCAATTAACCAAATGACAGAGATGAAGAAAATTAATATTCAGATAACTAAGATTAAGAGGAGTTAATTACCTTCGCCAACTTTCTCCTTTCCTTCTCACTTCCGTTTTTATGTTACTCTTTTGCATGATCATCTAATAAACCCACCTTGGCACCCCAACCGCTAACGCTGACCATGGGGACGACGGCCCTTAGATTTCGATCCGATGATCCTCCTTGCCTCACGGCTTCACGTCCCTTCTCCCTCCACGCCGCTGCGCTCTGCCGAATCCGCTCCCCCTCCTCTCCCACCCCCATCACAAGGTCCAGGCACCGCCGCAACTCCGCCGCACTCCTGCAGCCCCTCCGCGCCCGCCTCCGCCCGCACCCCCGTCTCCCACGCCGCCTCCGCCAGCCTCGCATTGGTCGCCTGGTCCGTCCACTGCGGCAGCCCCACCGTGGGGACGCCGCACGTGAGCCTCTCCAGCATGGAGTTCCACCCGCACTGAGTGACGAAGTACCCCACCGCCGGGTGCGACAGCACCTCCAGCTGTGAGCACCACTCCACCACCATCCCCCGCCCCTCGCCGCCCCCCGCCACTCCCTCCCGGTTCCCTCTCGCCACCCACAGGTACGGCCGCCCGCTCTCCTCTAGCGCCCGGGAGATCTCCTCCTGTTGCAGCGCCGGCAGGATTGAGAAGCTCCCGAAGGAGACGTACACCACCGACCGATCCGGCTGCGCGTCCAGCCACGCTGTGTAGCGCTCCTTGGAGTCTGTCACGCGTAGGTCGCTGCCGAAGGAGGTGTCGTGCATGTCGATGCCGTCCGTGTAGGCCGAAGGTATTAGAAATATCTGATTAAAAAAAATTTATAGGCTGTCGTAACGTTCACAAGGTGAACGTTACAATGGTAATGTTTCTATTATGGAAACATTGCATGTGACACACAATATAATGTTAAAATGGGCCATCAATGGAGGAATGTTGAGGGTCTCTCTTGAGAGGTATAAACAGATCCCTTGGCCAACCCAAATGAAATACAACAACAAGAGCAACAACTTTAAAGTTCTCCCATATTTCTTCTCCTTTTGTTTCCTCCACAATTGCTATTTTCTTTGTGCTGAGTTCTTGAAAGTCGGGTTCAGATTCGTTAATATTCTCTTCGAGGACGTGCCGACGAGAGAGAGGGTGTCGCCTACCCGGGGTCGTCGTATCTCTAAGAGACCGTTGCCACGAGAACCGCACGTCGGCCGACAATAAGTTCTCTTAATTCAGCGACATCGCACTTCGACTAAAAGACTACGCTTTCTTAAACCTCTTAATTTATGTTTTAGATCTAATTAATTTGTTGTTAGTCTTTATTATTTTCAGCAATTTATTCCCAACAATCTAAGAGAACTTATTTTTATTGTTATACTATATTGCTGAAAAAAAAATCAAGACGTCGTCTCGTATCAATAATAACCCAACAAAATAACGTACAGTTATGTTATAATCTAATAACGTATTGTTTTGTTAAAATTTCAGATATTATTTTGTTATAACAGAATAATAACGTTATACTATTTTAGATATTATTTTGCTATAACATAATAACGTATTGTTTTGTTATTTCTGAAATTCAGATTTAGTGAAAATTTTGAAATCAGAATTAAGTTTTTAAAATTTTAGAAATAAGAAATTATGATATTATATTTATGAAATATAAATTCTCTTATTATTATATTTCTGAAATTGTATTTCATAATAAATAAAAAGTTTTTGTTTTCTTTTTTTCTGAAAACCTTCTATTTTGTAGTAAAGAAAATACAATTTTGTTTTTCAGAAAATATAATTCTGTATTACATAATTTTTATTTACAGAAAATCATTTCTGATTTTTCTTAAAATAATTTCTGCTTACAGATTATTTTTTGTGAAAAAGAAACATAGCTCTGTTTACAGAAAAATAAGTCATTCTAGCGAGTCTTAAAACAATTGCTGTTTACAGAAAATCACCTCTTATTTTTCTTAGTGTTTTCAGGAAATACAATTCTAAAAATATTAATTCTGGTTTAAATATTTTCTGTTTATAGAAAAATCACTTTTTATTTTTCTAAAAAAAAACTGTTAACGGAAATTGTAAATATTTCTGTTTATATATTTTAATAAAAAAATATATTTCTGTTTACAGAAAAAAATATAAAGTATTTCTGATTTTTTTGAAAATAGGAACATGAATTTTTAGAAATCCAAAAAATAGTTAAAATTATTTATACTTAATAAATAATTCCTATTTTTACATCAATAATTTCTATTTTCAGATAATTAGATTCTGAAAATTATTTCTGTGTAAATATATATATATATACTGATTTTTATTTTCAGAAAATAAAATTTTGAAAATTAATATTTTTGATTAGTTTACATGGATTAATTAATCTTAATTACTGAAAATAGTTTCTACTTGTCGGAAAAATATATCTCCATTATTTCCTGCTTTTAAATTTACGCTTGTGTTAGTTGCTATGTGATAATTTAAATCATTTGTTGACTTTATATATTTAAGTGTTTTGACAAAATCTCAACATACCACATCAACAGATTTTGTCGACCCTCAAATATTTTCTCAATGGCTAGTTTAACTACAAAAGAAACAATAAGTGTCAAACCAAACAAATTTGATGGAAAAAACTTTAAAATGTGGCAAAATCAAATAAAATTATGGCTGACCACACTAGGGCTGATATCAACCATTAGTGATAGCACAACTGAAAATCGGGGGTCGGGTTCCTCTCAAACTCAAAACACCCGTCGAATTCAAACTCGGTCAACCCGAACCCAAACTGAACCCGAATCCTCCTCCTCCATAGTCACACAGGAAGAGATTGACTATCACTGTCTCCACCGAACTCTAGGAGCTCTTTCTGATAATCTATATGATCTATATTATAACTCAAAAAGTGCTAGCGAACTTTGAGACACCTTAAAAGTCAAATATGGTCTAGATGATGTCGGTATTAAACGGTTCAAAGCATCCGACTTTAACAAATTTAAATTTGTGGATAATAAACCTATGAATGAACAAATCCATGAGTATGAAAATCTAGTTTACGAATTAAAAGCCAATGGATCACAACTTGATGAATCCTTCCAAATAGCATGTTTATTAGACAAGCTACCTCCCTCTTTGTCCAATTTTACTAGGACCCTTAGTCATACTCAAGGTGTTCTAACCTTAACCCAATTATTCACGTCAATAAGAATAGAAGAGCAACACAAGTTAAGGGAAACTGCTACTCAAGATAACAAGCCTAAAGCCAACATGGTGGAAAATAAAACACAAGAACATCATAAAAAGTCATTTCCTCCTAAACGTAAAAACTTTAAGAAAAATTATCGACCATTTAACAAAAATAATAACAAATCACATAATTCGAACAAACAAAAGAAAATGTCAAATGAGAATGCTGGGGAGCGTTGATGTTATGTATGCGGTCGGACCAACCATCTCGCCTACCAATGCTACTTTCGAAAGAAATCTACTCGAAAGGCGAAGGGAAATAGTCCTCCTCCAACCGGTCCTCAAGTCAACATGATGACTGATGGCACTGGTGCATCAGAGCTGGCATTTAGGTCAGTTCTCTCAAACCCCAAAGTAAACTCGACCAATTTGTCCATTGACTGGTGGATTGATACCGGAGCTAATATTCACGTTTGTGCTGTTCGCTCCTGGTTTTCCACTTATCAGGACTCAGGTACAGGAGCTGTGATGATGGGGAATAATGTGGAGGCGCAAGTGCCAGGGATAGGAAGAGTCGATCTGGAGTTGACTTCAAGAAAGACTTTGACCCTTCACGAAGTTCACCACGTTCCTGACATCAGGCGCAACATCATTAGTGGATCCCTTCTAGTACAACAAGGCTATAAACTTGTATTTGAGTCAAATAAAGTTGTAATAATCAAAGGCATATCTTTTGTTGGAAAAGGATTTATGTGTGATGGCCTTTTCAAATTAATGTGTGTACCTATTCCTTTAGTGAACAATCTACGGTGTTAAATGTTGAATCATCTTCCATTTGGCATTCAAGATTGGGTCATGTAAACTATAACTCAATTAAAAGACTAATGCGATTAAACCTAATTCCCAAAATGGGTATACAACACCATGAAAAATGTGAAATTTGTGTAGAAGCTAAAATGCCCAAACAACCATTTAAAACTGGGATAGAGATAGCGATATTCTAGAATTAATACTGAAGAGGCGTGATCTCGCGCTGGTCCTGAGCGGGTTGAGGATCACGAGATCGTGAACTGCAAGACATGGAAACGGATCAGAGGGCCCAGGGGGAATCCCTGGGGCAAATCCTCCGATGCTTAAGTCAGTGGAGCTATGGTGGGAGCAATAGTAGGGAGGAGAGAGCTTGTGAGCGAGATCCCTCTCCACCAGAAGGGTGAAGCGGTTCTTGCTCAGGATTTTTGGACGTATGATTACCTTTGTTGGCTTACCTTTAGCCGGAGGGTATCCCTAGTTTAAATAATACGTCGTCTCTTGGAGTCCTGCCAGTCGAGGGGTTTCAGGTGGGGGTTACGTCCTCATCGTGGGCTTTTATGGCCTTATCGTGGGAGCGTTATCATCGTGGGGAAGAAGAAGTCCCTTCCCTTCCTGAATTCCTACCTGCTGTGGACTCTTAACGGCTGCAAAGATAAGCATTCGTCGGTCGTTCCGAGCTCAGAGGGGCCAGCCCTATCCGGGCGATAGGCTTAGCTCGGTAAAAGGTGGGTCGGATAGGCTAGCCTACGCCTCCTTCTCCCGGGAGGAGAGATGGCCCGGGCACGGGCCTTTCTTGTGACCTGATCGATGCTCGGGCCCTCCGAGCCTTGAGGCCGCCTAGGAGGGTTGTTCCCTCGAGCGCTATTTATTGGGCTTTCTTCCCTAAGTGGGCCCTGTGGGCTGTCACTTGGGTGAGTTTGGCCTCATTGGACCCTGTCGGGCCTAGTTGGGCTGCTCTTTGAATGGACTGCAGAAATCTCCCTCTCCACTTGTCCCCCTCCTACTCCCGAGCCAAAGGAGACTCGGTTGAGTAGTTTATGAGGGCGTCGGATCGGCGTGGCTCAGGTGGGTGGAGATCTGACGGTGTTAAATAGCCACGTGCCGTGGTCACCTGGGCCCGTAATAATAATGATCCTGACGGATTTGAAATTAAGGGGCCCCCTTTTTCTCGGAGGTCGGAACGACGCGCCGCCTTCCGCAAGGGTTTATAGGCGTTGGGCGCTGTTTGTCATCCCAAACTCTCTAGGGTTTTTGGCTTTCCTTCACTCCTCTGCTTTTGGGGCTCCTTGATGTACCGTGAAGTCACGACGGAGGAGCATAACCTCGCGGCGGCGTTTGAGGAGTTGGCGCGCATAACCGCGGAGGCGGTCCTGCAGCTTCCTTCTCCCCCGGAGTCTTCGGGTTCTTGCGAGAGTTCTGCTTCCAGTTCCTCCTTGAGTTTCATGGCGGGCCAGCGTTCGAGCGAGGAGTTGGAGGTAAGGGCGTCGGTCCTGAATTGCAGCGAGCTGGGGGAAGTCGAGGTGAAGAAGCTGGAGCACTGGTTTCGCTTGCCTCTCAGATACAGCTTTGCTGCCGTCGCCCCGTACGAGACGAGCCTGGACGATCGCACGGGTCATATCTGCACTTTTGTTCTGCCGTGGAAGGGCGGGTGTCGTCTTCCTTTCGAGCCCTTTGTTCTCACGCTCCTAAATTTCTTCAAGTTGGCGCCCATCCAGTTGGTGGCCAACTCGTATCTTCTTCTCTCCGCTTTTCGAATCCTCTGCCGCCAGCATGGGATTCTTCCTTCCTTGGACCTCTTTCATTATTTCTTTGAGTTGAAAGCGCATCCGTCGGCGGGGAAGGGCTTTTACTTCATTAAGGCACGGAGGAACATGAGTTGTATTCCGCTGGCAGCGAAGGATTCTTCGCACAAAGGGTGGAAGACCCAATTCTTCTGGGTGAAGGCGGAGGCGGTGGACGAAACCTGGAGGTGCCAGGTGATGCCCAACTTTCATCCGAACATTCCTCCCCGGCAGGAGGAGTTCCCTCCTCACGTGGAGAAAAATGCCACTCGTCTGCTGAAGAATCGCCAGTCGACCGAGGAATTGGTGACGCCGGAGAATGTCGAACGATGCCTCCTTACGCGGCTAAAACCGTCAGATACCACCACTCGGATTTTTCTTCAGGGGTGGGAATCATCTCTCTTTTCCTGACCATGCCTTCTTCTCTGTTGTAGACATCAGGCGGGAGCCTCTGGAGGAGGCTGCTGAGGTTGTCGATCTCGGAGATGACTCGACGGCTGATGAGCCTGACGCTCCTGTGGGTCGCTCCCAAGTCCGGGATAAGGGCAAGGGGGCGGCATCCGAGGGAACTTCACGACCGGGCGGTGCAAAGTGCAAGGATCCCATGGAGGGAAGGTTGCGGGAAGCCGCGAAGGCCAAGAAGCGGGCCAAGAAGGCCGGCCTTCTCACCACTACTGGGGGCGACTCTAGCTCGGCGGCGCTCCCCTCTCAGGGGCAAGATGGGGCCGACCCTACCGGGCCGGCTCCCCCATCCACCGGGTGAGAGGGGGCCGAGGAGACCAGGGGCCCCTCAGAGGGTGGTGACGGTGGGTCGGCTCTCCCCTCGGTGGGAACAGAGGGGGGCGGAGCTGAAGCAGACGAGGCCGAGACTGGGGGGCCGGTCGAGGTTGGCGATGTCTCGGGCAGTGAAACGCGGGCCGAGACAGTTGAGGTTGGGGGTTCGCCTGCGAGGGTGTCGCAACCCCAAGTAGCTCAGTCCGGGCCTTCCGGCGCGATGCCAGGGGCGGAACGGGTGTCCATGCCGGAGGCCTTGGACAGGCACGGTATCTCGAGCAATCTGTACAAGCTCTGCCGCGAGGTGTCCGCGAGGATGAGAGGAGGGGATATGTGTAATATCCCGGACCTTTCGGATCCTTCTTCGTGGGTCCCGGATCTGGTTTTCGGAGCGTCCAGCTCTGTTGTGTCCGAAATTTCGTTTCGGACATCTTTCGTGTTCGGATTGGCGCGATCCGGAGTCGTTTCGGAGGCCCGGAGGCGTTCCGCGGCTTTTCCGCGTGTGTTTTCCGATTCCCGGTGTGTGTTTCGGCTTTTCCTTCGGACGCTCGCTGCGGGTTAACTGGGCCGTTCACCCGGGCACGAGTAGTACCGTTGCGATCGGTGCGTTCCGAGCATTCCAGAAATGTATTTTTCTATTTTTTGATATTTTTCCGAAAATTCGGATTTTCTATAAATCCTAATTCCTTTTTCTTTTTCTTTCCCTTTTCTCTTTCTTCTTCCTCCTCCTCTCTCTCGCGACCGTGAGCCCTCTCTCTCTCCCTCTCTCCCATTCGGACGCGGCGAGCCCCTCTCCGGCTACGGACGGCGGCGGGGCGACGGCGCGGACGCGTGGGCGACGGTGAGGCGATCTCGTGGGCGTGCGGCGAGCGTGGGAAGCGTGGGGAGTTCGTGAAGCTTCGAGCATTCTTCGTGATTCGTGATCAATCCGGCGGAGCATTCGCTCCATCAAGGTAGGGTGACGTTCCTTAGCCTCATGCCGTTCTTTTCCGTGATTTGTAGGCCGCGGGGAGGCCGAGAGGGGATCATTTGAGCGTTTTTGAGTTTTTCCATGATTTGGGGAGAGCTCGCCCGATCTATGGATTCAATGCATGGATTCGTGTTTTGAGGGCCTAGAATCATGCTAGGGGTCCCCAGGGGTCTTCCCCTTTGTTTTCCCCCTCTCCTATGGAGGTATGGGGGCGTGGTTAGAATTTTTGGGCGTTCTTACCGTTTTCGGCCGCGGACTGAGAACGCGCTATACTCCAGTAGCGCGTTCTTGGAGGTCGCGCTGCCCCGACCGAGCGCGTTCATCGGAGAAGATGAACAGTTTGGCGGTTCGTGTCGCGCTATGGGGCCCTAGCGCGATCATCATTGTCGCGCTAGGAGGACCTAGCGCGATGGTCCCTGTCGCGCTAGGAGGACCTAGCGCGATGGTCCGTGTCGCGCTATGGGGCTATAGCGCGACAACCCTTGTTGCGCTAGGGGACCCTAGCGCGACATGCCCTGTCGCGCTAGGTGGCCCTAGCGCGATTTTGGTTCGTTGTTGGGTGTTCCCCTTGGGCCGTGTGTGCGTCCCGGGCACCCCGTGGAGTTCCGTGACCGTGTTTTTGGTGTCCGGAAGTCCCGTTCGCCTCGGTCAGGCGTTTGACCGTGGGCAATGCGTCTGTTTCTTTTCCGACCATGGTCACCGTGCGACGGGGCTAGTGCGTGGGGTGATTCCCACACGTTGTCGGTTTCGGACGTTGTTTTCCGTTGACTCGAGAGTCTACTCCTTCAGTGACCCTCCACTAGTCGTAGCCCACCAGTACGAGGTGCTGGTCTCACCTGGGAGTGGTGTACGGGCACCCACCTTTCGAGACGGTTTGTGGACCGGTTACCGTAGGCCCCTCGTCGGTAGCCAGAGTCCGGCTACGGGGGAAAACCGGTCAGAGGACCAGACCTAGTGACGCAAGGTCTGTGTGTGCACACGTGGTTGGGGGCGGTTGGACCCATGTCGACGGGCGTGACCCCAGCTAGTTACTTGTTTGTGGTTACTTGTACGGTGTTTGCGCCTCTGGTAGGACCTACCACGTCAGGCGGTTCACCTGCGGTGCGGTGTAAGACGTCAGGGGACGCTACCGGCTGTGCTTCTAGTGGCTGGTACTCCTGTCGAGTACGGAGTGTTAGACTGTCAGTCGTGTGTTTCCGACCTTCGGGTTTTGACGGTTCGACCGTTGAGTTTCGGTCTTCTCGTACCGTGGCACGTGTGTCGGTTTGCGTGCCGTAGGGTCTAGTTCTGTAGAGTACAGGGCTTTCCTTTCCGAGGTACTTTTCTACCGCTAGAGTAGTGGTTTCTCGTTTTTGAGGTAGGGTTCGAGTGATCCCTACTGAGTCTTGTTCTGAGACTCATTCCCTGCGTGTTTTCACCGTGTTTCAGGTGAGGCGCCACCTTCGGGGAGCGCGTCAGGAGCGCAGCGTGGTGCGGGTGCCCAGAGGTAGTGCCAGAGGTCAGAGCCGGGGGATGCCCCGTGTAGCTGTACTTTTCTTTCTTGTCACTGTACTAGTCGTGGACTGCTGTTATTATTGTTCTTTATTGGGGACCATGTAAATTGTTAATTTATTTAACTGTTTAATTTCTGCAATTATCTGTGATGCTTATGTAGTTTCCACACCATCCTTTTAACCCTTCCGAGTCTTCGGACTCGTGGGTGGCGGTACGAGTCTCGGGTTATCGGGCCTTCCCGGTAATCGGATTCTCAGGTCGTTACAATATGCGCCATTCTCCTTCCGGGATCCTCGACGTCATCATGGAGGGCGGCTTGATCATGGCCCAGATGGGGGCCACCATGGCGGAGACCTACGCCCGGACGGAGTCAGAGCGGTCGAATCTCGCCTGGACTCTCGGAGGGTGCGAGAGGAAGCTAGCCTGACTCAATGAGGCGCACGAGGGGCTTCAATGGGAGTTCTCTGCGATCAGGGATTTGGCACGGTCGAGGCGGCTGGAAGCCAGAGCGTTGACTGAGCAGTTGGCCAAGGCTCGGGAGTCGCTCGAGAGGAAGAACAAACTCCTTGAGGAGGAGCGCCTTCACCATCTCGAGCTAGACGGCCATTGGGAGGCTGAGCGTGCTGAGTTGCTGGACCGGGCGGAGGCAGAGGAGCGCCGTCGTTCGGAGGCCGAGGCGGACCGAGCTGAGGCGGAGAAGCGATCGGTCGAGGCCGAACAGAAGTCGATCGAGCTCGAGGAGCGGGAGACCGAGGCCGAGCAGAAGTCGATCGAGCTCGAGGAGCGGGCGGCCGAGGCCGAGCGGAAGTCGATCGAGGCAGAGAGACGGATGGCGAAGGCAGAGGAGCGAGCGTCCGAGGCGGAGCGGAAGTCGGCCGAACTTGCTGAAAGGGTGGGGCAGGTCGGGGCGGAGGCGATCGAGCAGTACAGGGGCTCAGAGGCCTACTGAGCCGACCTTCAGGAAGCTACCCTTCCATACTATGAGATAGCGCTTCGCCGAGGCGCCCGCAAGGGGTTCAAGCAGGGTTATCGCCGGGTAGTGGATTACACTGACGAGCAAGACTCTGGGATCCATTTCCCCTCGGGCCAGTGCTATGACTCGGATGAGTCGGCTTCTAGCTCTTCTGTGACGGGCGGGGAAGATCCAGAGGGCTCTTCGCCTGAGGGGTCGCCAACTCCGACTGCCTCGGGAGGGCTCGCGGCCGAGGCAGTTCCCGCACAGGCGGGGTCATTGCCAGGGCCGGCCGTCACCGAGGGTGCCGGGGGCGAACCACCCGTGCCTTCCGTTCCCGAGCTTCAAAGTGGGCCGAGGCCTGATGTATCACTTTATTTTGCCTCTTTCTCTATTTGTCTCTTTTCCTTTTCTGAAAAAAAGAAAGATTTTCTTTTTGTGAGGCAATAAATGACTTACTTACTTCTTGCGTTCTTTGCCGTAATTTGATTAGCGTATCGGTAGTAGTTGGAAAGTGCCGATACGTCCTGCGTGGTTTTCGCATGCTGGTTGGGTGGATTCCTGACAGGGTGTCCTTCCGTTCTCTCACGCTTTGAATGTCAGGCCGCTTCGTGTATCCCGCAGAGGCGGAAAATGAGGGATTTGAGGTGACCGTTCAGAGGAGAAAAATCCTTTGGCGTGTTTTCGAGGGGGGAGTCATTTAGGGCAAGTAGCCTCCCTTAGCCTTATAAAAAGACCGAAGGGCGTCCCTTCCTCTCCACCGCTTAGGATTTTCACTAACAGTCTTTCCTCGCCCCTTCTCCACGTTGCGCTGTGCCGTTGCATTCGGAGCATGGAGGATCCTTCGGAAGACGACGATGCCGGTGATGGAGGAGCAGAGAGTTCTTGCTGCCTTGGGCTGTTGAGCAGGTCCGATGGTCGTCGTGCGGGGTGGAAACGGGTCCTATGGTTCGACGTGCGGAGTCACGCCGTTTACCCTTTATCAGTTCCCGTGAGGCTTCCCGGGGGGGGCCGAGATGGAGGACGGATGGGGGCATCCGGGACACCCGCCGCCACTCTCTCTCTGCTCGCTCCAGGGGAGGGGAGGAAGCAAATTAAGCTCCCTCTTTTCTGGGCCCTCCCTTGTCATTTCTTTCACTCTGCGGAGGCTGCTTGCTCTCTGTACGTTCCAAAGAATTGGCAGGTTGGAAAGGAGGAGGCCTTCATAGGCGTTCCTTCCCTCTTCCTCTTCCAAGTTCAAGTTGGAAGGTAGCCTTCCTTCTTTTTAATCCCTCTGTCACCTTTGTCACGGGCAACCCGAGCCAACTGGGTCGACCGCCCTTTGACCGAGCCAGTTTCTGCGCGAGGCAGAGTCAGTGGCTGGACGCAAGGAGATCAAGACCGAGTCGGCCGAGCGATGGCCTCCTGCAGTGGTGCTAGATGGATTTTTTACTTTTTGCTATGCAATGTACTGGCTTTTACCTTTCTGGTGTACCAACAATTGAATGAAAAGAAGAGAGTTTTATTTCCCTCAAATTGTTTGCACAACTTTAAAAGTAGAATTTACGTAGTGAGGCTGCGTTCCACGTCCGAGGGATGGGTTCCCCTTCCGTTGTAGCTAGCCTGTACGCACCTTTCCCGAGCGTCTCGACCACTCGGTAGGGGCCTTCCCAGTTAGGGGATAGCTTGCCCGCCGCCTCTAGTGGTCGAGAGGCTTCGGCTTTCCTGAGGACGAAGTCTCCCGGTTGAAAGTGCATGTCTCGGACTTTGGCGTTGTAGTACCGAGTGAGGCGGCGCTGGTATTCTGTTGCTCGGGTGCGGGCGATCTCTCGGAGCTCATCTGTTAGGTCGAGGTTTTGAGTAGCTTTTGTTCGTTTACCTCGGGCGAGAAGCGGATGACTCGGAGAGAAGGGTTGACAACCTCTAATGGAATAACGGCCTCAGTGCCATACACCAGCTGGAAAGGACTCTCACAGGTTGCCGTTCTGGGAGTCGTTCTGTGTGACCAAAGTACGCTAGGCAATTCCTCGAGCCAGCTACCCTTGGCCTTGTCGAGTCTGGTCTTTATGCCTTTTAAGATAGTCTTGTTGGCATTTTCGACCAGTCCGTTGGCCTGAGGGTGGGCGACTGAAGTGAAGTGGTTGTGAATGCCTAGGTCGGCACATCTGTCTCGGAAATAACGAGAATCGAATTGCCGACCGTTATCGCTCACTATCACCCGGGGGATGCCGAAGCGACAAATGATCGACTTCCATACGAAACTCCAGACGACTGTCTCGGTGATCCTTGCCGTGGCTTCTGCCTCGATCCACTTGGTGAAGTAGTCGATGGCGACGATGATGAACTTCTTCTGGGACTGAGCCGTAGGGAACGGCCCGAGAATGTCGATCCCTCACCGAGCAAAGGGATAGGGCTCGGTAAGGGTGATGAGCTCCGTAGCCGGCTGATGGACCAAGTGGTCGAATCGCTGGCATCGGTCGCACTGCTGTACGTGGGCTGTGCAGTCGTGCTGCAGGGTGGGCCACCAGTAGCCCTGCCATAGCAGGATCCTGGCGAGCGATCTTCCTCCTGAGTGCGCTCCGCACAGGCCTTCATGAGTCTCTTGGATGGCTCGGTTGGCTTCGTCGGGGCCGAGACACTTCAGGAGGGGACCGGAGAAGGACCTCCGGTAGAGAGTGTCGTCGAGGATGACGAAGCGCCAGGCTTGATACTTCATTCGGCGTGCTTCCCGAGGGTCGGAGGGCTCTCGGGAGTCCTGGAGCAAAGACAGGTAGCGGGAGCGCCAATCGCTTGGAAGGGCCGAGTCAACGGCCAGGAGCTCCAAGTCAATGCTCGGGCGCTCTAGCTCTTCAAGGAGAACTGATCGGGTACCCTCAGGGTTGAGAGAGGAGGCTAATCGAGAGAGGGCGTCCGCTCGGGAGTTTTCCTCCCGAGCTATTCGGACTACCTCGAATCCCTCGAACTGTTGGGCCAAACCTCTGACCAGCTGGAGGTATTTGATCATTGGTGCCTCTCGAGCTTCGTATTCGCCGTTGACTTGGCTAGCGACCAGCTGGGAGTCGGTGTGGATTTTGACTCGCTCAGCCCCCAACCGTCGAGCCGTGCGAGCTCCCGAGATAAGGGCCTCGTACTCGGAAACGTTGTTGGACGCCTGAAAGCTGAATTTCAAGGCGTACTGTACTTCTACTCCTTCGGGGGACCTCAGGAGGATCCCTGCACCGCTACCGACCTGTAAGGTTTCGCACAGCACCTACGGGCGACGCATCGGATAACAAAAATTTCATTTGCCCGATCCCGGTGTTATGTAAAGCTTAATATATGCTCTAATCGGTGTTTCTAATACCCTAATTACGGGTTGCGTGTTTCACCTTGCGCGGAACGACGCTGTCCGCTAAGTCCGATGCAGAAAAATTGAGCCGCACAACAGTACGGCCTCTAGAGACGATCCACACGGACCCTTACGCAGCGACGGTACCTCCCTGGCATGACTATCCCCGACTCTATCACCTTCTAGAGAGAGAGAGAGCAAGAGGGAGAAAGGGGGAGACTAATCCTCTCCCTTAAGCTTAATGCTTGGTTAGCTTAAGGGAAGGAAAGAAGAAGCTCGAATGAGCTTCACGTAGGATCTATATATAGAGTTTAGACTTTTTAGAAAAGGATTTCAAAAGACCGAAACTGTATATATGTCCTATCTATTATTATACATATGTATTAAGCTCCATTTACACTCCTTTTCAAAAGGAATTAAAAGGAATTAATACATACACTTGTATAACAATAATCCGTCACCCAAGAATCCATTGTGTGTGATCCTCTAGGTCCATAGTCACTCTAGTTTAAGGCCCATTAACTTCTAATTCCCAATTAGAAGTAAATTAAACATATTCTTCGCTTCTACAAGAGCCGAATAATAGTTTAATTTATTCCGAACCTTTCGATCACGTTAGGTCAAGTAAATCCGCGTGATCCTAGAGGACGCCGGGTTTAAACCAGCATGTCTGGTACCTGTAAGTTCACAGTTACCGCATTGATATAATCTCTCGCTCATTCTATGAGTCTGGTACGATCGAGGGTATGGTTTCTGTCAAACCCCATGATCGTGCCATTTGACTATGACCTCCTTAAAGTGTATGACGTTCGTCCTAAACGAACTCATGCGACTCTGGCCAGGGATTTAACGGAGCGTCAATGTCATGACCCATTAACTGTCTGATATATACCCGACAGTGAGCGATCCCTTCTTGACCATTGATGATCTTCACACATATCATGGAGTGGTTAATGACTCGGCAACTCATGACTTATGGTTAAAGTCACTTAACTAAGTAATTAAATCATTCTAGTCCTCGTGTAAGATCCGATCAATGTCTCAGGTTAAAGGATCAATGATGCTACTGTGACCGTTGGATCTTCAGTTGACATAAGGTATAATCAACCATCTGAAGATCCAATAGCGGATCAGTTCAGTGCACATCCTCCAAGGACATGCACCTACACATATGTGTTGGTGCCCCGCACCAATGACCATAAGACTGGTCACTGACACATCATGTGTACTGGTTTAATAGGTAATCAAAGTCCCCGAGTGATTACCCTCCAACCATGAATAGTTTAAGGTATGTGTTCATGTAAAGTAAGTCTCATGTTCGAGATCCAATCTCGAGCTGACTTTACAACCACATATCCTAAGGACAACGTAAAGTAACACAATCGCATATTTACGCTCAAACACCACTTTATTAATGAACAAGATCGTACAATTATTGGGCCTACCCGACCCGAAATTGGCCTGTAGCACACCAACACTAACAATCTCCCACTTGAACTACAGCCAATTACCCACAACTTTGAGGCCCATCTTATCCCGATGACGCTCAAATACAGTCGGTGTCAATGGTTTAGTCAGTGGATCTGCTATGTTGTCTTCTGACGGTACACGCTCTACCATCACATCTCCACGATCAACAATCTCCCGAATAAGGTGAAAGCGCCTGAGAATATACTTTGACCTTTGGTGAGATCTCGGTTCCTTCGCCTGGGCGATGGCCCCATTATTATCACAAAATAATGGGATGGGAGCTGATATCTCGGGAACTACGCTAAGTTCCAAGATGAATTTCTTCATCCAGACGGCTTCCTTAGCAGCTTCAGCTGCAACAATATATTCCGTCTCCGTCGTCGAGTCTGCAGTCGTGTCTTGCTTGGAGCTTCTCCAACTGACTGTCCCTCCATTCAACATGAATACAAATCCAGACATGGATTTACAGTCATCTGGATCTGACTGGAAAATAGAATCTGTGTAAGCTCTAAACTGTAGGTCCTCTCCTCCATAAAGCAGAAAAAGATCCTTAGCCCTTCGCAGGTACTTAAGGATGCCCTTTACTGCCTTCCAGTGCTCTTCGCCTGGATTTATCTGATATCTACTGACAATGCTCAAAGCATTGGTAACATCAGGCCGTGTACATAGCATTGCATACATGATTGACCCTATCGCCGAAGCATAGGGGACCTTATTCATGTGTGTCACCTCCTCAGAAGTTTTAGGACTCATCCCCTTGGATAGGCAAATTCCATGTCTCATGGGAATGAGACCTCTCTTGGAATTTTTCATCCTAAACCTTTTGAGGATAGTGTCTATGTACTTGGATTGGGATAATCCTAGCATCCTTTTAGATCTATCTCGATAGATCCTTATGCCCAGCACATAGGATGCTTCTCCCAAATTCTTCATGGAGAAAGTCTTGGACAACCAAGACTTAGTTGATGTCAACATCTCTACATCATTCCCAATGAGTAAGATGTCATCAACATAAAGGACCAAGAAGGTCACTGAGCTCCCACTGACCTTCTTGTAAACACAGGGTTCATCTTCATTCCGAATGAAGTTGAAAGATTTGACAGCCTCGTCAAATCTTAAGTTCCAGCTTCTAGATGCCTGCTTTAATCCATAAATGGACCTTTGAAGTTTACATACCTTATTAGGATGTGGCTTGGAAGTGAATCCCTCAGGTTGTACCATGTACACCTCTTCTGACAGGTTTCCATTAAGAAAAGCTGTCTTCACATCCATTTGCCAGATCTCGTAATCCAGGTATACAGCAATGGCAAGGAGGATTCTGATTGACTTAACCATGGCTACCGGTGAAAACGCCTCGTCATAGTCAATGCCTTGTCTTTGACGATATACTTTCGCCACTAGTCTAGCCTTGCATGTGTCAATCTGTCCATCTGCACCGATTTTCCTTTTGAAAATTCATTTGCAGCCGATAGGGACCTTCCCTTCGGGTACATCAACTAAGTTCCAAACTTTGTTGGTGTACATGGACTGTATCTCTGAATCCATTGCCTCTTGCCATTTCTCGGAATCTACACTACGGATCACCTCCTGGTACGACTGAGGATCATCATCCTCATCGATACATACCTTAGAGGACCCCTCTGAGACATGTCTAACATATCTCTCAGGTTCTCTCGGTAGTCTACCAGATCTCCATAGTGTCAGTGTTTCACCTTGAATAGGATCAACCGATACAGTCTCATCTAATGAGTTTGTGTCTATGGGTTGCGATTCTTGGACCTCGTCAAATTCTATCTGGCTCCCACTATTTTTCTGGAGTAGATATTCTCTTTCCAGAAATACAGCTCTCTTGGCCACTAAGTCCCTTTGCTCATAAGGGTGATATAAATAATATCCAAACGTCTCCTTTGGATATCCCACAAACCTACACTTATCGGTTCTTGACTCCAGCTTATCACTCTCGTTCTTCTTTACATGAGCAGGACACCCCCAAATTTTAATGTGATTAAAATTTAGTTTCCTGCCCTTCCATATCTCATATGGAATAGAATGAACTGATTTACTTGATATCATATTCAATAAATAAGCCGGAGTCTCTAACGCATAGCCCCAGAGAGATAAGGGTAGTCCTGACATAGACATCATGGATCGGACCATGTCTAATAAGGTCCTGTTTCTCCTCTCGGATACACCATTGTGCTGTGATGTATACGGTGGTGTCCACTGAGAAACTATTCCATGGTCTTTAAGATAAGAAGTGAATTCATGGCTTAAGTATTCACCTCCTCGATTCGATCGAAGAGCCATAATACTTTTGCCAGTCTGTTTCTCTACTTCATTCTTCTATTCCTTAAACTTCTCAAAGGCTTGTGATTTATGTCTCATTAAATACACATAGCCATATCTAGAGAAGTCATCAATAAAAGAAATGAAATAGAGATAACCTCCTTTTGCTTCTATGGACATGGGTCCACACACATCCGAGTGTATGAGCTCGAGAAGGTCAACAGCCCTCTCTCCATGTCCACCAAAGGGAGTCTTAGTCATTTTTCCCATGAGACACGACTCACAGGTATCAAATGACTTGTATTCGAATGAATTCAAATACCCATTTGAGTGTAAGTGAGAGACTCTTTTCTCACCTACATGACCAAGTCTGCAATGACATAGATATGCAGAATTCACTTCATCAGCATTGGAAATTTGCATAACATTAGAACGTGTATCTAATACATATAGACCATTGACTAATGAACCATTGGCTATAACCAAACCATTATTCATTATAGAGCATCCAGTGCTATTAAAAGCCAATGTATATCCAATGTTATACAAGCCAGAGATTGAAATCATGTTCTTAATAATATTAGGAACATAATAACAGTCATTCAGCTCCAGAATGACTCATGAAGGTAAACTGAGGCATGCAGTCCCGACAGCTTTGGCAGAAACCAAAGCTCCATTGCCCATCCTCAGTTCAATCTTTTTTTTGCCCAATCGCCTTCTATTTGCCAGCACCTGCACAGAATTGTAGATATGAGATGCACATCCAGTATCCAATACCCATGATGTGGATTCCATATATGACAAATTAAGGTCTATGACAAAAATACCTTCATTTAGAATTGCCTTGTAATTCCTTTTCCAATGCCCAGTTTCTCCGCATCGAAAATATTTGTCTTCCTTTTCATTGTTCTTGCCCTTCCCTTTGTCAACTTTGGCGAGTTGCTTACCCGTGACCTTTTTCTTTCCCTTCCCTTTGTTACTCGTGGCGGATATTTGAGAGGCCTTCCTTTTCTTGTTGGCCCGGCCAATAACCATTACAGACGAAGATGGTTTATCTTTCTGCATGGTTCCTTCAGCACTCTTTAACATATTGAGCAGCTCTGGGAGAGTTGCTTCAATCATGTTCATGTTAAAGTTCATGATGAAGGAAGAAAAAGAATCAGGCAATGACTGAAGTATAAGATCAATGCATAGTTCAAGATCCAACTTGAACCCCAATGCATTGAGTCTTTCAATCCACTCCATCATTTTCAGTACATGGGCCTGTACTGATGAACCCTCAGACATCCGTGTCCTGAAAAGCCTTTTGGAGATGTCATACCTCTCAATCCTACCCTGCTCCCCAAAGAGCTAGCGTAGATTGAGAAGTATACTTCTACAATCAGTCTTTTCAAATTGCCTATGTAGCATAGGAGCCATAGAGGCCAACATGTAACATTGGGCTAGGGAGGAGTTCTCAGACCACTTGGCATAAGCCAGTAACTCGTCCTCGTCGGCATCAGGAGCTGGCTCAGAATGAACCGTGTCCAACACGTACGCAATCTTTTCGGCGGTAAGGACTATGCGTAGATTACGCAGCCAATCCGAGTAATTCGGTCCAGTTAATCTATTTGCATCCAAGATGCCGCGGAGGGGGTTGGACGACGACATTGTAATCTGGATAAGAAATAAAAAACAACTTAGCATGTGTTGAAATTCTAACTTAGATGTGGTTTTCTATCTTAGTTAGTCCCACTATTTTTCGATCGGACTATATAACCCTCAGTATATAGAACGGGAGATCAGCGAGATCTACCTAGTGGGTCGGAATCCCAACGAGACTGATGTACGACCTTGTGGAAAGCACAACAAGCCATACACCATCTCAAGGGCAGTCAACAAGCACTTGCATCTAATGTAATATCCGATATTCGACTCCCGAGAAATCATCCCCTTGTGGAAAGCACAACAAAGGATAATCTCGGTTAGATCTAACCATCATTACTACATAGCAATGAGTTCATGACCTGACCCTTGTGGAAAGCACAACAAGGCCGAGTTCAATTCCTCACCCCATTGAGGCCGAGCCTTGGAGTTTAATCCCGCCCCCAAACTCAGGGACCTTGTGGAAAGCACAACAAATCCATGAAATGAAGACGTTCATTCACTCCATAATGATGGAGGGCCACGACGACTCCTAGAGCCACGCTTACCAGATCTAAAATTTAAACGCGAGGGAATTTAATTTTATCTTGATCTCACCCTAGGTGGTAATATAAATATATCCAATATATTTACCGTACCTAGTAGTTTGCACAAAATAAATGCATCCAATGCAAAAATAAACGCAAGTGATCATGGACTTTAGCCCTAATGTATCTAAGACATCCGGCCCGCTTCCGAAGCAGCTGGATCGTCCTCGTCGGGTCTGCTCCACGCTTTCAATCGTCGACGCCGCATTAATTACAACTTTTACACGACATGCAGGCCGGAAAAATTAAATTACATGTGACTCAAATTTCAGCAGCCCTTAGGGCGAGTACAACAATGGAGGAAGATAGAAGTACATTGGAATTTCAACAGAGAGAGAAAGGAGGTTCGCAGACTCCAATTAATTACATTAATCCAAGTCCATGATCACTTGCCAACCCATTCAAATAAAATCAATCAAGGGTTATTTTCTGAAAATAATCATTACTTTTGAATTTAATAATGGGATGTGCAAACAAAAACAGGCTAGCTTTGTTTAATTTTAAAGATCAAAGCATGATTAACTAAAATTAAACATACAAGCAGGCCAATACAAGGTAAATAAAGTAACGCACGTAAAGAACCATCATTTTCTACAGGGGCATCTAATTGAGATAATTAATTAAACTTAAATTTAAATTTAATTATCCAATAATCAAATTTAAATTCAAAATTTAAACATGCCAATAATTTAAATTTAAATTCAAACTAATTATCTAATAATTTTTGTTTGAAAATAAATTTAAAATAATGTAATTATCCTCAATTAGTAATTTTTTAAAATTCAAAATTTGAATTTAATAATTATCTAATAATTAAAATTTTAAATAATTGAAATTTTCACATTTAACTTCAATAAAATTTAAAATTTGAATTTTCTAATTATCTAATAATTAAAAATTCAAAAATTAGAATTTATCGAAGTAACTTCAATTATTACCATTTTATCCCAAGATAAATAGTAATTATCTCACCTCAGTAAATTCAACACGGTTAAATAAAATTTAACTTTTGACATTTACCATCGAGATAACACAATTAACCTACTAAATAAAATTCTATTTAATTTACTGAGCATTTTAATATATATATCTAATATATATATAATTTTACTGGAGCACAGTAAATTAAACAGGTTAAAATAATTTTTTTTAAAAAAAAACCTTTTTTTTAATAACGCCGGGTCAACCCCGCGCGTCCGGGCGCCGCACGCACGCGCGGGCGTTGACCCGCGCTGCGGGCGTTGACCCGCGCTGCGGGCGCTCGCAACGCGGGCGACCCAGAGGCGCATGGCACACGGCGGGAAGCCCAAAAAAAAAATTTTTTTTAATTTTTTTTTAAAAAATTGCTGTTTAGATGTCCAGCATCCAGGAAGAACAGAGATATCTAAATCTCTTTCTACAAATTATAATTGAAGATTTTCAATGCCCCTAAAATATGGTTCTAAACGGCGATAAAAATACCGACCAGAGCGCGAACCTGGCTTTGATACCACTGTAAGGTTTCGCACAGCACCTACGGACGACGCAGCGGAGAACAAAAATTTCATTTGCCCGATCCCGGTGTTATGGAAAGTTTAATCTATGCTCTAATCGGTGTTTCTAATACCCTAATTACGGGTTGCGTGTTTCACCTTGCGCGGAACGACGCCGTCTGCTAAGTCCGATGCAGAAAAACTGAGCCGCACAACAGTACGGCCTCTAGAGACGATCCACACGGACCCTTGCGCAGCGACGGTACCTCCCCGGCACGATTATCCCCGACTCTATCACCTTCTAGAGAGAGAGAGAGAGCAAGAGGGAGAAAGGGGGAGATTAATCCTCTCCCTTAAGCTTAATGCTTGGTTAGCTTAAGGGAAGGAAAGAAGAAGCTCGAATGAGCTTCACGTAGGATCTATATATAAAGTTTAGGCTTTTTAGAAAAGGATTCCAAATGACCGAAACTGTATATATGTCCTATCTATTATTATACATATGTATTAAGCTCCATTTACACTCCTTTCCAAAAGGAATTAAAAGGAATTAATACATATACTTGTATAACAATAATCCGTCACCCAAGAATTCATTGTGTGTGATCCTCTAGGCCCATAGTCACTCTAGTTTAAGGCCCATTAACTTCTAATTCTCAATTAGAAGTAAATTAAACATATTCTTCGCTTCTACAAGAGCCGAATAATAGTTTAATTTATTCCGAACCTTTCGATCACGTTGGGTCAAGCAAATCCGCGTGATCCTAGAGGACGCCGGGTTTAAACCAGCCTGTCTGGTACCTGTAAGTCCATAGTTACCGCATCGATATAATCCCTCGCTCATTCTATGAGTCTGGTACGATCGAGGGTATGGTTTCTGTCAAACCCCATGACCGTGCCATTTAACTATGACCTCCTTAAAGTGTATGACGTCCGTCCTAAACGAACTCATACGACCCTGGCCAGGGATTTAACGGAGCGTCAATGTCATGACCCATTAACTGTCTGATATATATCCGACAGTGAGCGATCCCTTCTTGACCATTGATGATCTTCACACGTATCCTGGAGTGGTTAATGACTCGGCAACTCGTGACTTATAGTTAAAGTCACTTAGCTAAGTAATTAAACCATTCTAGTCCTCGTGTAAGATTCGATCAATGTCTCAGGTCAAAGGACCAATGATGCTACTGTGACCGTTGGATCTTCAGTTGACATAAGGTATAATCAACTATCTGAAGATCCAATAGCGGATCAGTTCAGTGCACATCCTCCAAGGACCTGCACCTACACATATGTGTTGGTGCCCCGCACCAATGACCATGAGACTGGTCACTGACACATCATGTGTACTGGTTTAATAGGTAATCAAAGTCCCCGAGTGATTACCCTCCAACCATGAACAGTTTAAGGTATGTGTTCATGTAAAGTAAGTCTCATGTTCGAGATCCAATCTCGAGCTGACTTTACAACCACATATCCTAGGGACAACGTAAAGTAAAACAATCGCATATTTACGCTCAAACACCACTTTATTAATGAACAAGATCGTACAATTATTGGGCCTATCCGACCCGAAATTGGCCTGTAGCACACCAACACTGACACAACCGAGTTGGAAGATCCGTCGACGAACAGTTCCCAGGTCGGTCCGGGCGCGGACGAAGATCTCTCTTCAGTCTGGATGGTGCTCTCGGCGATGAAGTGGGCGAGCGCTTGGCCTTTCATAGCCGAGCGCGGGCGGTACGAGATATCGTAGGCCCCAAGCATGATTGCCCATTTGACGAGTCGCCCTGAAGCTTCGGGGTGGGCTAGAATCTTCTTCAATGGTTCCTCGGTTAGCACGGTGATGGGGTGCCCTTGGAAATAGGGTCGGAGGCGTTTGGCGGAGGTAACCAACGCTAGCGCGAGTTTCTCGGTTGCGAGATACCTCTTCTCTGCCTCGTTGAGCACCTCGCTGGTGTAGTAGACCGGCCTCTCGATTCCCGAGTCATTTTTGACCAGGACAGAGCTGACTGTGGATGGTGTTGCTGAGAGATAGAGCAGCAAGACTTCGCCCGGAATGGGCTTAGAGAGTACCGGGGGCAAGGCCAGGAACTCCTTGAGCTCGACGAACGCTCTCTGGCATTCCTCATCCCATGCGAACATAGCAGATGCCAATTTGGGCCCCCTCAAAAATTTGAAGAAGGGCAAGCATCATTCAGCCGCACGGGATAGGAAGCGGCTGAGAGCGGTGACACGCCCAGTTAGGCGCTGGACGTCCTTGACGCAAGTGGGCGGGCGCATGTCCAGGATGGCCTGGACCTTATCGGGGTTGGCCTCGATCCCCCGTTGAGTGACCAAGAAACCCAGGAACTTCCCAGATCTTACTCCGAAGGCGCACTTGGCAGGATTGAGCTTCATATTGTACTTCAGGAGGGTGCCGAAGGTTTCGGCGAGGTCGGTGAAGTGATCTTGGGCCTTGGGGGTCTTGATGAGCATGTCGTCAATGTAAGCCTCGACGTTCCGACCTAACTGCTCCTCGAACATGTGATTGACCAGCCTTTGATACGTAGCTCCAGCGTTCTTCAACCCGAAAGACATCCGGGTGTAGCAGTATACGCCGTAGTCGGTGATGAAGGCGGTCTTCTCGATATCTTCTGGATCCATTCTGATCTGATGATAACCTGAATAGGCGTCTAGGAAGCTGAGTATCTCGTTGCCCGAGGTTGAGTCAACCAATTGGTCGATGCTCGGTAACGGATAGCAATCCTTAGGAGTGGCCTTATTCAAATCGGTGAAGTCCACGCACATCCGCCATTTGCCCGAAGCTTTAGGTACCAGGACGACGTTGGCTAGCCACGTCGGGTACAGGATCGGTCTAAAAAGGCCAGTCTCTTGTCCCTTGGTGACCTGCGCCTTGATGATCGTCTGTTTCTCTGGTGCATGCTTCCTTCTGCGCTGCTGTACGGGCTTCACGGCGGGGTCGAGGTTGAGCTTGTGCATCATGGTCTCCTCTGGTATTCCAGACAGTTGATCATCGGACCAAGGAAAGACTCGGATGTACTCAGAAAGATATTCATTATATTGATGCTGAACCTTGGGCGGTAGGTCGGCTCCGATCCTTACTCCTAGGGTCGGGTCATCGTTTAGGAAAACCGTCAGTAATTCGCCACCAGGCTCGGTGGTTGCGGCTTTATCCTCGACTCCCCGGGGACCCTTATCTTTCCCGTCCGGCCTTGTGGCTTCCACCGAGATATTGTAGCACCTTCTGGCCGTGGCCTGGTTACCTCGGACTTCCCCCAACCCATTTTTGGTGGGGAACTTCATTTTTTGGTGATAGGTAGACGGTATGGCCTTTATTCGGCTGAGGATTCCCCGGCCGAAGATGGCGTTGTACGCTATCATACCCTTGATCACTATGAAGTCCACCATGATCGTAACGGTTCTGGGTGGGGTGCCGAGGGTAACCGGCAGGCATAGGGCTCCCTCAGGATAGGTGGCCAGGCCATTAAACCCGCAGAGGGGGGTTCGGACCGGGCGGAGTTTGGATGGATCCTCCGCCATCTTAAGGAAACAGTCATAGGACAACACATCAGGGGCACTCCCATTGTCAACTAGGATCCTATCTACGTTACAATGGTTTATTGTGGCCGAGATTACGAGGGCGTCGTCATGCGGGGTGCTCAGCACTTCCAGATCTCGGTCGGAGAAGAGTATGACCTGGGGCTCACTCGGCGGGGCCTTGGGGGGCTCTATGGCTCGACTCGCCCGCTCGGCATGACGCTTCCTTCCTCGGCTGCTGTCGCCTCCGAATGTTGTCCCTCCGGAGATGACGTTGATGTGGACCCCTCAGGGGGCGTTGTCGATCTCCTCTGCGGCGCCTCGGTCTTCTTTGCGCTCAACTGTGAACCGAGCCAGGTGTCCCGGACGGATGAGGCGCTCGATCTCATCCTGGAGCTGGTGGCAGTTACCGGTGTGGTGCCCGTGGTCGCTGTGGAACAAGCAATGCTTGTCGCGATTACGGTTCTTCGACCTCATCGGCTCGGGCTGGCGGAGGAGTCCCGAGTCTTTGATGTCTTCATAAATCTCATACACCGGGGTAGCTAGTGGGGTGTAACACTCGTACTTCCACTTGCGCTCCCCATCACGGTCTCCCTCTTTCCCCGGGCCTGAGTTTGGCTCGGGAGCCCGCTTCTTGTCCCCCTCCCGACCCGAGCCGGTTGCGTCTCGGCAAGCGCTGAGCACTTCTTCGCACTCGGTGTGGCGCAGTGCCAGAGTCACTAGCTCGACAAGGGTCGAGGGAGGGTGGAGGACAAGTTCACGACGGAGATTCTCGTCCCGGGTGCCCCCAGTCAGTGCGGTTGTGGCTGAGGCCACGTCCAAGCGGGAAATTCTCAGGGCTTCCGATTTGAATCGGTGAATATAAGCCCGGAGTCTTTCCCCTTGCGTCTGTTTGAGGGACAGGAGCCCCGCTACCGACCTTGGGGGGGCACTCACGGCGAAACTCTGTTTGAAGACTCGCCCAAATTGCCTGAAGTCTCGGATGGACCCGGGGGCGAGGGTCCGGAACCATGCTTGAGCGCCTTGGACCAGGGTGGTCACGAAGGCTCGGCACTTGATGGCGTCGGACACTCCGTGCAGAGTCATCAGAGCGTCGAAGTTGTCGTAATGATCGGCCGAGTCGCCCTGGCCGTCGTAGGGCTTGAAGGTCGGAATGGAGGTTCTGGGATATACCTCTGCCTTCAAGACGTACTCGGAGAAAGGGGATTTCTCCTCGTCCTCCGGGAAAGAGGTCTTCTGCAGGGTGCGGAGGGCGCGCTCCTGTTCTGCGAAGCGTCTCTAGAAATCCCGCAGCTGGAGGGATAGTTCCAGTTGCTGTCGTGCCGTGGGGCTGGGGGGAGCATCTTGGCGTTCTCCGGGGACGTCAGCTTCCGGGTTCGGACGCCGTGCCCCCAGTTTTCCCCTTCTTGGCGTAGAGGAAGCCTCTTGCTCCGGAGGTGGAGCCTGCGAGGGTCCTCCAATCCTGTTGCGGATGAGCTGCTGGCCGCGGAGGGTGAAGCGACCTCCGGCCGTGTGCTGGGACGTGTTTCCGCGGGGAGGGCTCCCTGACGGAGCACGGGACCTTCCATCCCTAGCCGCCTGGGCCCTCATGAGTTCCACAAGGGCATCCAGTTTCGCGTTGAGGGCTTGGAAGGCTTCGGCGCCACCGTCGGGGGGTAGCCCTACCGCCGCAGGAGGGGGTGGCGGTCCGACGGCGGGGACATTGGCGTTGGAGGGAGGGTTCTGTGAGGCCCTAGAAGGGCCATCCCCCACCGCTATCACGGCCTTACCCCTGTCGCCCTTGCTCAGGAGTTTTGGGCGTATGATTGCCTTTCTTGGCTTACCTTTAGCCGGAGGGTATCCTTGGTTTAAATAGTACACCGTCTCTTGGAGTCCTGCCAGCCGAGGGGTTTCAGGTGGGGGTTATGTCCTCATCGTGGACTTTTATGGCCTTATCGTGGGAGCGTTATCATCGTGGGGAAGAAGAAGTCCCTTGCCTTCCTGAATTCCTGCCTGCTGTGCACTCTTAACGGCTGCAAAGATAAGCATTCGTCGGTCGTTCCGAGCTCAGAGGGGCCAGCCCTATCTGGGCGATAGGCTTAGCTCGGTAAAAGGTGGGTCAGATCGGCTAGCCTACGCCTCCTTCTCCCGGGCGGAGAGATGGCTCGGGCGCGGGCCTTTCTTGTGACCTGACCGATGTTCGGGCCCTCCGAGCCTTGAGGCCGCCTAGGAGGGTTGCTCCCTCGAGCGCTATTTATTGGGCTTTCTTCCCTAAGTGGGCCCTGTGGGCTGTCACTTGGGTGAGTTTGACCTCATTGGGCCCTGCCGGTCCTAGTTGGGCTGCTCTTTGAATGGGCTACAGAAATCCCCCTCTCCAAATACATAGTGACGTATGTGGCTCTGGGCGGGTATCTAGGGGAGGTAACAAATACTTTGTAACCTTCATTGATGATCTGTCAAAATATTGTTATCTTTATCTAATTAAAACAAAAGATGAAGTTTTAACAAAATTTCAAATTTATAAGGCTAAAGTTGAAAACCAACAAGAAAATAAAATTAAAATACTTAGGTCTGATAGAGGAGGAGAATACACTTCTCTTGCACTCGCAGAATTTTGTCAAGAACATGGAATCATACATGAAGTAACTGCCCCCTACTCACCTCAATCTAATGGTGTAGCCGAGAGGAAAAATAGAACATTAATGGACATAGTTAACTCAATATTAATAAGCTCAGGCGCACCCGAGAACTTGTGGGGGGAGGCACTCTTAACGGCCTGTTATGTCTTAAACAGAATACCATTCAAACAGAATGATACTACACCCTATGAAATTTGGAAGAAGAGAAGACCTAATTTAAATTATCTCAAAGTGTGGGGGTGTTTAGTCAAAGTAAAAATACCAGAAAATAAAAGAAAGAAAATTGGACCTAAAACTATAGATACTATCTTTATAGGTTATACAATAAATAACAATGCAGATAAGTTTACTAGAAATACTAACCGATTCTTAGTAATTAAATCCGAAAGTAATGATATATCAAACAACACAATAATTGAGGCAAGAGATGCAGTATATTATGAAAATATATTTCCTTTTAAAACTAGGATTGAAACTAACATACAAAATAATCGAGCTGGCGCTAGCATTACTAGACTTAGAGAAGAAGAAACTCCTATAGAACCAAGAAGAAGTAAAAGAGCAAGAACGAAAAAAGTCTTTGATGATTTTTATGCTCTTCTAGTTGAAGATTCTCCATCCACTTATGCTGAAGCTATGAAATCTATAGATTCACCTTTTTGGAAGGAAGCCATAGATAATGAAATGAACTCTATAATTCAAAACAACACATGGGTCTTAACTGATTTACCTCATGGATGTAAAATAATTGGATGCAAATGGGTGTTTAGAAAGAAACTTAAACCAGATGGAACCATAGATAAGTTTAAGACCCGATTAGTAGTCAAAGAGTTTACCCAAAAGGAAAATATGGATTACTTTGATGTATATTCTCCTGTGGCTATGATCACTACTATTAGGATCCTAATAGCCTTAGCCTCGATACATAAATTAGTCATTCACCAAATGGACGTAAAAACTGCGTTCTTAAATGGTGAATTAGAAGAAGAAATCTATATGGATCAACCTGAGGGCTTTATAGTCTCAGGACAAGAAAAGAAAGTTTGTAAATTAATCAGGTCCTTATATGGCTTAAAACAAGCACCCAAACAATGGCATCTAAAATTTGATGAGACTATAATATCCTATGGATTTAAAATCAACCAAACTGATACATGCGTATATCATAAACAATTTGGGAGTTACATTGTTATATTATGTTTATATGTGGATGACATTTTAATCTTTGGGTCTAATATGAATGTAGTAAAAGAAGTTAAAGAATTTCTTTCGAAAAGTTTCGACATGAAAGATTCAGGTGAAGCAAATTTAATTCTTAACACGAAAATCATAAAAGATTCATCCGGGATAACTTTATCACAATCTCACTACATAGAAAAAATTCTTAAAAAGTTCTACTACTTAGATTGCTAACCTGTATCTACTCCCTATGACCCTAGTATCCATTTAAAGAAAAATTTAGGACATCCAACACTACAAAGTGAATATGCACAAATTATAGGGTCACTTGGATTCTTAACAAATTACACAAGGCCGGATATTGCATATGCAGTTAACAGGCTTAGTAGATACACCACAAACCCTCACGAGAGTCATTAGAAAGCGTTAGAAAGAGTACTTAGGTATTTAAAAGGGACTATACCCTATGGATTATATTACACTGGTTATCCTTCTGTCTTAGAAGGATATAGTGATGCAAATTGGATTAGTGATTCTTTAGATGTAAAATCTACATCAGGATTTATTTTTCTCCTGGGAGGAGGTGCAGTATCTTGGAAATCAACTAAACAAATAGTGTTAGCTAGGAGCACTATAGAATCTGAAATGATTGCACTAGACACCACCTGCACGGAGGCAGAATGGTTGAGAGATCTTCTAATTGATATTCCCTTAATAACTAATCCACTACCTCCCATATCTATACTATGTGATTGTAAATCTGCCATTGATAATTACATGCAAGTTAATGTAGATGTAAGATGAACAGACACTTAAAGTGAGACATAAATCAATAAGAGATAAAATGAAGCAACAATTGATTGTTTTAAACTTTGTGAAATCAGAAAGAAACTTGACAGATGTCTTTACAAAAGGCTTATCTAGAATCATGATTCTAGAGGCGTCGAGGGGGATGGGATTGAGCCCATAAAAGAAAAAAAAAGTTACTACGGCAGTAACCCAACCTCACAGAGGTTCAATAGGTAGAAACAAGCTTGATAGGTAACTTAGGAGAGTACTAATAAATTATGTTCTCATCCCTATGGCGTTAGTGCTCATTTAAAAGCAAGTGGTAAGGATGAGTGCTATACTCTTAATGAATCCGAGACCCAAGTGGCAGGATGGTTACTTTGCTTCCACCCTTTGTAGGATTCACCGACATATGTGGAGTCGTGAGGCCGCGACTATAAAAATGTGGGCTATTTTCTAAAACACATATGAGATACCTGCGCAAGGCCATTAAATAGCACAACCTGCATAGAATCTCGATTCAGCTATACTATGTGTGAATTTAGGAAAGTCTGAACCATGGGACCTGGTTTAAGGCATAGTCCACCAAGCGTTCCCACAGGTAATCTCAAATATCACTAAGTGAAAATTCAAACCGAAAGATATTTTCACCCAATACATAATATAAAGGACTCAGCAACCTTTTATTTATTTATTTATTTATTTTTAATTTTTTTTTTTTAAAATCATGTGGGGGATTATTAGAAATATATGATTAAAAAAATTTTATAGGATGTCGTAACGTTCACAAAGTGAACGTTACAACAACATTATCTTGTAACGTTCACCTTGTGAACGTTACAATGGCAATGTTTCCATCATGTGACACACAATATAATGTTAAAATGGGCCATCAATGGAGGAATGTTGAGGGTCTCTCTTGAGGCCTATAAATAGACCCCTTGGCCATCCCAAATGAAATACAACTACAAGAGCAACAACTTTAAAGTTCTCCCATATTTATTCTCCTTTTGTTTCCTCCACAATTATTATTTTCTTTGTGCTGAGTTCTTGAAAGTCGGGTTGAGATTCGTTAATACTCTCTTCGAGGACGTGCCGACGAGAGAGAGGGTGTCGCCTACCCGAGGTCGTCGTATCTCTAGGAGACCGTTGCCACGAGAACCGCACGTCGGACGACAATAAGTTCTCTTAGTTCAGTGATATCGCACTTCGACCAAAAGACTACGCTTTCTTAAACCTCTTAATTTATATTTTAGATCTAATTATTTTGATTATTATATCTTATTTCTTATTATCTTAGGTTTTAGAATCGGGTCGGACCATATATCAATATTATAATAACATCACGGTTCAAACCAGTTCAATTGAACGGTCAAACCGGTTCAAACTGAACCAGCACATTAATTGTCCGATTCAGGCACCGGTCCAGTTCTGATAACATTGCTTCTTCTTATATTTCATAAGTGATTATCTAATTCTAAGGTACAGTTAGATATACATTTTTTTTGTTAACGGCAAATCTAATTGAGTGATAATTACTAGAGCACCCGAGTTCGAGTCATATCCCTACGCATTTTGTCATCCCTTTTTATACCACCGTCATAAAACCCCGTACTCATATCCCTTAATCTGTGCACAGTTATAGCTCATTGGTCCTCCATTGGCCCTCACATTGTTAACAACTTTTATCCCTCCCCATGCAGACCAAATTTTAAGGGACCAAACTCAATAAAAAAGAGTACAGAGATCACTTGGGCATGTGTCAGGTGTTCTTTGCTAACCCACATGAATGATGGGACAACAGGCACCAGCAGATGCATGTCAGTCTTAACCCGGCTTTAAATCATAAGCACACTTTACACTGAGTGCCATTGTCAGAGTCCAAATGACCCTCCTTGGGTTAATTAAAAACAAGGAGCAGATGGAAAATTTCGGATAATGCCCACTCTCACATGTCCAAGTTTTTTACAATGTTAGATTTTTCATCCTGCTAGTTTCAAAGTATACATCCAAACGGGACAAGAATATGTTGAAAGTTGCACTGGCTCAGGAAAGTTAATTACTAAGTAAAGATAACTTAGGTAGAGAATATGAGAAGTGTTGCATAACACTTAGTATTTTTTATAATTAAGGTTAAGCAAGAGAGCTTAAACAGTGACGAGTGAAGTTCTCAAGAGATAAAGAGATAAGTCGTTGAGCGGAGCGTCAGACACTGGTCCTTATTGTGATGTAGGGAGACATTGTACTAGTTGAAGGAATGACACGAAGGAATTCAAATGGCGATGCCAAATATTGAAGTTGATTGTATTTCGGTAAAGAAAAAATATTTTCTCAAGATGAAGTGTCTGGGAGAACCTTCCAACATTTAAATCAATAATTTATGGAGAATAATAGAAATACTAGAGTAGAGCGAGGAGTTATTGGATACCTTGTAATGCTGATATATTGAACCTGTGGAGGGTAAATCTGATTCGACCCATAACTAGTCCATCTCCAACGAGTCCAACTCGACTCGAGACCTGCCAACGCGCTTAAGGGTGTGCAACAGCTACAGCCCATGAAACATGACTCAATACGACTCGACAGCGCTAAGGAGGCCACGGCCTAGGCGCAATAACCATCGGAGGACCCTCCGACGATCGACCGTTATCTCTCAAGACGCTGGTTCCTATCCCATAAGAGACGAGACGCACCACGAGCGTCGTAATACTCACGCAGGGATCGGCCGTCTCCGAAGTACTCGCCTCTCAACGGAAAACTCCCGCCATAATCGCGGTAAACGTTACTCCACTATTTACGTCCTTCCTATTAAAGGATAGGCCTCCGACTCTATGATGTAATGCCATGGATCCTTGGTAGGTCTTGCTGGATCTTCATTGGATCTTTTGGATTGGTTTCGGTGAGTTTCGGTTCGCTTTGGTGGCTTCCGAGTTGAGCTTTACGAGCCGTGTGGGTTTTTCTCTCGTACTAGTTACGGAACCCTACGGTGAGTTTGTTTGTCAGTTCATCAGCTCACGGATGCTACAGCGACGATATACTCTTCGAGTCGGTCGTTTCGACTATTTTCACATATTTTTCTGAATTTATGCATTTTCGGCGCATTTTTGAAATTTTCAAAAATTAAGAAAATTTCTTAATTTCTTTTCTTTTTCTTTTCCTTTCCTCTTTCTCTTTCCTCATTCGCACGTTCGCCTCTCTCTCTCCCGTTCTCTCTCGTTCTCCCACCCTCTCGCCTCCGGCTGCAGACGGAGGGGTCCGTTGGTGAGGTGGCGACGTTGGGAAGCTGTTGAGGTGCATGATGGAGCGAGGATCGGAATGGTTTTGGCGCGATCCCGAACAGTGGATTCAAAGCCGACGTTTGAGCTCGCGACGTGATTTTCGGCGCGATTTAGTCCCTTCGGGGTATGGTTTCTTCGGTGGAGGCAGGGTGATGGTTCCTCACTTCTTCCTCTCCGTTTTCCCTGTCATTGCACGTCGTTTGGCGCGGAAACGGCCGAGTTTGGGCTTGTTTAGCCTAAACCGTAATTTTTGAGTTTTGTAGGGTTCGCCGGAAAACGGCAACCATTTGTAGCTCGGTTAGTGTTGAACTGACCGTTGGGATGTTAGGATCCTATCTATGCTAGTTTTGTGTTGATCGGTGGTCATTCGAGGCCGGTAGGAGCCTGGAAACCTCGTTGACCCATTTAGGGTTGACTCGTTGGAATCGCCCCGATCTTGTGTTTTTGTGCTTGCATGTGGGCTTTTTAGCCTTCTTATGTTATTTTTCATCGTCGAGGGTTGTTTCCCATGCGCTTCGGCGTGAATGGGGCGTGGAACGGGCCGATTTGGCCAACCCTCCATTTTCCCGCCGTAACTGGTGTGGCGGTCGCTCCAGGGACCGTCACATGCCTTGACGGCCCCTCGACTGACCGTTACAGCGTCTGGGTTGATTTGAGTTCTTCGGGGTTTTGAGAATGTGATGGCCCAGGAGAGGCGCGTCACATCTCTCTGACGCATCCCGTGAGACGCGTTACACCTATTTTGTCATTTTTTGTTTGGATTAAGTCGGTTCCTCTGACGCGCTTGCCCCTGTGCGTCAGGTGAGTGTAACGCGCCTGCCCCAGGCCGTTACATTATGGTTGACTGACGTTGACCTTTTGAGGCGGTTCCCCTGGCACGCCTGCCCTAGCGTGTCAGGTGTGCGTAACGCGCCTGCCCCAGGCCGTTACGTTCTCTTTGACCGTGTTTGACCAAGTGAGTCAGTTCGCCTAACGGCCGTGCTCCCGTGCGTTAGGTGTGTGTAACGCGCCTGCTCCAGGCATTTACATGATGTTTTGGCTGAGTTGGGGTGGTTGAGTCGTTGTCTCTAACGGCCTCATCCCCGTGCGTTAGGTGATTGTAACACGTCCGGTCGGGACCGTTACATGCCTCTCAGCCAGTTGTTGTTCTTGGGTTTCGTTGGCCCTGACGCGCTTGCCCTAGCGCATTAGGTGGCCGTAACGCGCCTGGTCTAGCGCGTTACATGGTCCGAGTGTATTTTGAGTTGAGGGTTGTTGGCCCAGACGGCCCCGGTCGGGCGCGTTAGGCTGGTGTAACGCGCCCGGTGCTGGCCGTTACAGGTCTTTGCGTTTCTAGAAGTTGGTTAGGGCGGTGAGTGTGACGGCTTCTCCCCCAACCGTCACGTGGGGTGTAACGGCCTAGACTTAGACCTTCAGGTTCATGTAGCGGTCTAAGGGTGGCGCGTTACATGCCTTGTGCTCCGATTTCCGTTCCTACGGTTTCTGCTTGTCTTGGCTTGGCCTTGTGGTCTGCCCGTTGTCCCGTAGATGTCTCCTGACGTCCTATGAGGGCTAGGACTATATTGTAAGGTAGCCAAGAGTCTTCTTGCTTGTGGTAGGATTCTCTATCCTACTCTTGTGTGTCTTTGGTTGGGTTCCGGTCAACCCGGGGTGACCCAGCGGTTGACGGGCGACCTTGCGTGTGGGTGTCTTGGCGGTTTTGTCCAGCCTGAGACACTGGTTCTGGATACCTCGAGGTATCGTCTTACCTTGGTTTGCGTGTCCAGGTGTGTCTGAGGGTCTTCGGTGTTCCCTCAGGTCTCCGTGACTCGTTTCCTGCGGAGTGTCGTTTCTTGTGGCTTAGGATTAGACCGATTGGCGGCTTGTTCCGCTGTCTGTGACTATCTTGCCTTCGAGTCGTTCGACTCGGGATCGTTACGTGGTAGGTCTAGTTGCCTGGTCCTGAGTCGGTTGGCAGTGGTTGTACTACCAGTGGTGCTTCGTAGTACGTGTGACAGGACTTTCGTAGACAGTCTGTACTCTAGCACTTGTGTTTTGGAGTCCGTGCCTTGTGAACCTCCACTAGTCGTAGCCTGTGACGTGGACTTTTTTTAGTACGTCATCCACCGGGAGTGGTGGACGGGCAATTCCCGTTACACGATTTTTAAGCTAGTTCCGTGGGCCCCGGCCAACGGTAGCGTCCTACCGAGGGGAATACTAGCTAGAGGCCTGACCTAGGTAGTGGTCGGTGTGTGCACACGTGGTCAGGGACTGAGGACTTGCGTCGACGGGTGTGACCCTGGCTAGTCACTCGCAGCGTGGTACTGCGGTCTTGTGTCCGTGAGGTGCCGTTTTTTCTTAGAACGGCGTTGTTCCTTGGACCTGGTTCTTGGTGTGTCTAGTCTCCTCCGTGCTGCACACGGTCTAGTAGACGTGACACTTGAGGCGCAGTGTAAGACGTCAGTGGATGCATCTGACTGTTCTTCTAGTGTGAGGGTACTCCTATCACTTGACCGGCGACTCTGAAATTTCTCAGAGCCAGTGTTCTCCTTTCCGTGTCGGCTAGTCTTGGCCTTGCCCAAGATTTACTTCCCTGTCTGTGTGGTCTGTTCTTGGCTGTGTCCAAGATGAGCCTGGGGTTGCGTACACGATGCTCCAATCGTGTAGGCCGTTGTGGTTGTTTTATCCGTCCTTGCAGGTCTTCGTTTTGGACCTAGTGTCGGATCGGCAGATCGGTAACTTCTGACTTTGTTAGATCAGAGTCGCCCTTCTGTCGTTGTTTGGAGTAGCTTCGGGTGCCGAGATTAGTTCGGCCGCCGCTTGTCTAGCGCGGGTTCTCCCCCTTTCTTGCTTCTTCCCTACTCCTACTTCCCGTCTGCTTACTACTGCATGTAACGTAGTTTTACAGCTTTGTAGTGTAACTTTTCCTGCTTTGCTACACCTGCTATTTTTGTCATTGTTGTTCCGTGTTACTGCGTATTTTTCAGTGGGGATCCGCGTGACCCCTACTGAGCCAGTGACACGTGACTCACCCCTGCTTTTCAGGTGGGGTGGCATTGTTCGTTCTGCTTCCGCGTGGTTCCTCGGGTGCGCGTGCTCGTTGCGTGCCGTTGCTGCCAGCTGGTACATGTGTCGGACTTCTCCCGACCTTTTGGTACGTCTTTCCTTTCTGTCGACTGTACTGTGCTAGACTTGTTGTCTTTAACTTTGGACTGACTCTGGGATATAATTGTTAATTTGAACAGTTAATTAAAAAATAATTTTATTTCTGCTACTTTAACAACCTATCTAATGAAATTTAATTACTTCTGTTATATCTATGTGGTTTCAATGTACTCTACACGTGCCCTTATCCCTTCGGAGCTTTTCAGCTCTTGAGAGGCCTTGCGAATTCCATGCGGTATCACGTGTATCCGGTAGTCCTACCGGGTATGCCGGGTATCTAGAATCCGGGTCGCTACAGATGATAACTCTTATAAAAGGGACCTATACAGAGGAGAGAGAAATAAGTGAAATTTATGTCAAAAATCTCACACATAGAATAGAGCCACTAATCTTGTTACTGGGATAGAGAGGTCACGCATATCCACGTTTTCTGAAATAAAAATCTCCTCCTGCGACAGAAATATTGCATAAAATTTAATCCAGTGAAAATTCTGCACCCGTGTTTAGACTTAATTAGAGAAGTCAGCTGGAAACCCCCAAGTCAAAAGGAAGCACTTGAGTCAAAAGGAATTGGCTTTTCAAGAACCAATAAGTAATACACCACCTGACGCCTATGTCAAAGATCACTACCTTAGCCTTCTTTTACCTTTCATCATTTTCTTTTATAATAAAGAAGGGATTGGTTGGGACTTTTTGCATTTTAAATGACGATTAACCAAATGTCAGAGATGAAGAAAATTATTATTCAGATAACTAAGATTAAGAGGAGTTAATTACCTTCGCCAACTTTCTCCTTTCCTTCTCACTTCCATTTTTATGTCACTCTTTTGCATGATCATCTAATAAACTCACCTTGTCACCCGAACCGCTAACGCTGACCATGGGGACGACGGCCCTCAGATTTCGATCCGACGATCCTCCTTGCCTCACGGCTTCACGCCCCTTCTCCCTCCACGCTGCTACGCTCCGTCGAATCCGCTCCCCCTCCTCTCCCTCCCCCATCACCAGGTCCAGGCACCGCCGCAACTCCGCCGCCTCCAGCAGGACCTCAGCGCCCGCCTCCGCCCGCACCCCCGTCCCCCACGCCGCCTCCGCCAGCCTCGCGTTGGTCGCCTGGTCCGTCCACTGCGGCAGCCCCACCGTGGGGACGCCGCACGTCAGGCTCTCCAGCATGGAGTTCCACCCGCAGTGAGTGACGAAGCACCCCACCGCCCGGTGCGACAGCACCTCCAGCTGCGAGCACCACTCCACCACCATCCCCCGCCCCTCGCCGCCCTCCGCCACTCCCTCCCGGTTCCCTCTCGCCACCCACATGTACGGCCGCCCGCTCTCCTCTAGCGCCCGGGAGATCTCCTCCTGCTGCAGTGCCGGCAGGATCGAGAAGCTCCCGAAGGAGACGTACACCACAGAGCGATCCGGCTGCGCGTCCAGCCACGCTGTGTAGCGCTCCTTGGAGACTTGTATGCGCAGGTCGCTGCCGAAGGAGGTGTCGTGCATGTCGACGCCGTCCGTGTAGGCCGAAGGGAGGGCGGGCCCCACCGGGACGAGCTCGATCAGGCCTGCCGCCAGGAGTTGGCCGCGCTCCAAATCCTCGAAGGTGTTGACCAGGACCCTCAGCTTGGACGCCTTCCCTTCGCGGGTCTGGCAGTCAAGGGACCGGAAGAGCTCCTCCACCTCGAGGAAGAAGACGTCATCGTCCGGGGATTTGGAGAGGAGGAAGGAAGGGAGGTCGCGGACGCGGAGGGGCGGCAGTCCCGGCAGTTCCACCTGGAAGAAGGGCTCCTCGCGGTGGGAGGCGACGAGGTCGGCGTACCCGTGGAAGTAGTGGTAGTAGACGCCGAAGACGGCGGCGGGCTGGATCCAGTAGAGCATCGAGGGGACGCCGAGGTCGCGCGCCACGTCGGCAGCCCAGGGGACCAGGAAGTTGTAGACGACGCATGTGACGGGGAAACCCTCGGCAGCGAGGCCGCGGGCGAGCTCGGTGACGGTCCGGCTGCCGATGGTCTTCAGCTGGTCCATGAAGTGGTGGTGATCAATGGTGGCCCAGGCGTCGTCGTCGTCGTACTCGTACTCGCCAATGGAGTAGGGCGAGTGGCGCAGGAGGGGCGGCGCCTCGGAGTTGGATTGGGGAGCAGAAGGTGGGGGAGGGGAGACGTGCATGCGGCGGTGGGCGGAGACGGCGGTGGAGAAGGTGACGCGGGCGCCGAGGCGGGTGAGGCGCTTGGCCAGCTGTCGGGTGGGGTTGAGGTGGCCCTGCGCCGGGTAGGACACCACTAGGAAGTGAGGGGAGTCCTGCTGCGGCTGGCCCTCCATTGGCGGGTGCAGAGAACGGTGTTGTGTCGTTGGATTCGCTTTGACGACGCCGCGCTGCGGATCGGGTAGTGACGTCGCCGGCACCTTAGCCAACTGTACACAATTAATAGAGAGTGGGGAAGTGGGGTGGTAGGCGGGGGAGCTGGTGGCGTTTGTCACCTTTTCCCACGTGGTAAATATTTAGTTGAGATTAATATATATATATATATATATATATATATATTCGTGTAAAATTTAATTTTATCAAATATATCTCTCATCTAAATATATTATTACAAAAATTCTTAATTTAGAGAGAAATATTATGATTTTATCCCTATAATTTATTACGGTCGACGAAGGCGAATATTCGATAGAATATGCCATCTACTATTAAGAAATTTCTCTGTCGCTGCCAACGTTCCCTTCCCCCTTCCTCTTACGGTCGACACCTCCACCACATATATATATATATATATATATATATATATATATATATATATATATATATATATATATATATATATATATATATATATATATATGTAAAAGTCCTTGATTTTTTGCATGATATTTACAAATATCCATTATTTCTCTCTAAGGAAGAAGTTTTTTCACACAAAAATGTTAATTTCATCTTATTCGCCGAACTTGTGAGTTTAATTAAGTCGCACACAATAGTAGCGGAATTATTGAACTCATGACCCCTCATCGTGAGGGAGATGTAAACATCGTTGATCGATAACTCTTTAGTGAA
Source organism: Amorphophallus konjac (assembly GCA_022559845.1). Classification (NCBI taxonomy): domain Eukaryota; kingdom Viridiplantae; phylum Streptophyta; class Magnoliopsida; order Alismatales; family Araceae; genus Amorphophallus; species Amorphophallus konjac. Next base: position 89,622 of record JAHNEJ010001610.1, on the reverse strand, counting down.
ACAAGTAATACTCGAACAAATAATACTTGGCATTTCACGTGTCGATGTTATTGAATCGATAAACACCTGTGAGATGAATCTCGGTGACTTCAAGAGATATTATCCTCAGAATAAAGATAAGAATTTATCTTTGTAAAATAACTCTCTTATGTTAAGAGATGAAGATCAGTCTTATAATCACTTGATTGATTAAATTCCAAAATATAAAATTAACAGTTGATTCCTGAAGTGAGATGGCAAACAATGAAAATGGACAAGGGTTAACTAAAGCTATCACCCACCAGACAACCCACCAATTGAGTGTTCACTCCAAGCTTGTCTTGAAGTAAATGGAGGCTTCTCCAGATGCCCATGCAATAATATAGATGAGGCTGTACAGTGATGGTATTTGTGGTGAGTCAGATTTTTCTCTTGCCTAGTTCTTTTTATGTCTTCTTCTTATATTTCTGTCAGTGCTTATCTAATTCCAAGGTACAGTTAGATATACATTTTAATAAATATGTGCACAGTATATACATATTAATATGTGCACTTACCTCATTGGTCATCCATTGGCGCTCACATTGTTAACAACTTTTTACCCTTCCCCATGCATAACAAATTTTAAGGGACCAAACTCAAAAAAAAAAGGGTGCAGAGATCACTTGGGCATGTGGCAGGTGTTCTTTGCTAACCCACATGAATGGTGGAACAACAGGCACCAGCAGGTGCATGTCTGTCTTAACCCGGTTTTAAAGCATAAGCACACTTCATACTGAGTGCCATTGTCAGAGTCCAAATGGCCCTCCTTGTGTTAATTAAAAACAGGGAGCAGATGGAAACTTTCGGATGATGCCCACTCTCACATGTCCAATTTTTTTACTATTTTAGATTTTTATGTCCTGCAACTTTCAAAGTGTACATGCAAACGGGACAAAAACATGTCTAAACCTGCACTGGCTTAGGACATTTGATTACTAAGTAATAATAAGGTAGAGAATATGAGAATAGTTGCATTAACACTTGGTAGTTTTTTATAGGTAGGGCCGAGCAAGAGAACTTAAATAGTGGCAAGTGGAGTTCTTAAGAGATGAGTCGAGCGTTGAGCGGAGCGTCGGATGTTGATCCTTATTCTGGTGTAGGGAGACGGTGTACTTGTTGATGGAATGAGAGGAAGAGATCCGAATGGTGACGCCAGATATTGAAGCAGATCGTTCTACCGTAAATAAAAGTTCTTGCCCGAGATGAGTTGTTCCAAAAACACCTTCCAATATTTAAGTTAGTAATCGATGAGGTAAAATAGAAGTAGTATAATAGAGAGAGCGACGTTGATTTACTGTACTTTTTATAGACTCCAACATCTAAAGAAGCGCGTTTGAGAGTTTTACCATGGTCATGATTGTGGACGGAATAAGGGACGTGTCATGAGCGGACTCCAATGTAATTATAAAAATTTAGAGAGTCCGAGTCAGTTACAGAGGTGAGCAAAATTTAGAATGAGTACAGAATGGCAACAGATGAATGAATGTTACATTAGATTTTAGTCCTGTGGGGATTCTGCGCCCGTTATTCAACCTGGTTCAGAGTTAATTATTATTCAGACTTAACATGATCGAGGTTAATGTGTTGTTAACCGCGCTTTCACTCCTTTGGCACGGGCAACAATGCTCTCCAATTTGAAATTCGCCACGACACACACTCCATCGCGTCACATAGGATTAACCAATAAAAAAAATTTCCATGACACGCCCATCCTTTTACGTACCGTGGAATTTTTTTAAACTCTCAGACGACGTAACAGAGTGTTGGTTATTCTTTTTTATCTCTTTTTTCTCTTAATTTTAAAAAAAAAGTAATAGATGCTCTTTACCGTTTGATTTTACTTTCTTAAATTTTAGGGAGATAATCTACTCACGTTATAACCTATTTCAAAATAAAAATAACTCACTACTATTTTTTTTAACCGTTCTCTCCTATCTATCGTTCTCACCCTCCCTGACGCGACCCCCCTCCCCCCTTGCGACTCCCCTCTCCCGCGGAGGCCCCCCCCCTCCCCTCCCCTCCTCCGGCGGCTCCCCCTCCCCCTGCGGCCCCCTCCTCCGACTGCTCCCCCCTCCCCTCCCCCTGCGGCCCCCTCCCCCGCAGCCCCCTCCTCCGGCGGCTCCCCCCTCCCCTCCCCCTGGGGCCCGCAGCCCCCTCCTCTGGCGATTGGCGAGCTTCCATGAAACCGCGACTGGCGAGCTTCGCCGCTCATGGTGTTCACGGCAGCAGATGGCGGTTCTCATGCCTCAAGATCCCTGCGCTCATGTCCACCATCGCGGTAGGGTGCGACAACACCTCCACTTGTCGGCACCACGGCAGCACCAGCCCCTGCCCACGGGCCACCTCAGCGAACCTTGCCGGCAACGGGACGGGGTCGTTGGTGCTGACGGCGTCCGAGCGGCGGGCCCCGACGAAGCTGAATAAAAATTGAATTTGAATGGTTCATGTGACTTAATAAAAGAAAAAATTTTATATGTCAAATAGATATATATAAATTTTAAAAATTATGTAATTTTTACCAAACGAGTGTGAACTGTTTACATCATTTTTAAAAATTGAGTAAAAAATTGACATGACATAAATTTTAAGAGAAAAATAATTTTAAAGAAAAAATTACTTCCAAACACCTTGTAAAAATCTAAAAAGTGGACCCTTAAATTAAACACATGATTCATGGTGCGGATCCTCGAATGCGTACACCCGAATGTCGACTCAAGAAGTAAGGAGCTGTCACTTTAAGACCAAAGACCGTGGCGTCGATTTGCGTGAACTACAGGAAGGTCGACCCATTACGCAAGGAAGTGAGAAGACGAGTTGGTCACACGTGACAGGTTGAAGCCAAGGCGTACGTCTATTAGCTGGTCAGAAAGTTCAACAAGATAAAAATTTATCTTTTCTCTCTTTTTAAAGATTACTTTAATGACAGAACAATAATCAAATAAGATTAGTTATTCCATTTATTAGTCCTTAACCGAGTTAACAGTAGAGTTTAGTTATCTAAAATTGGTTAAGAATAAAATCTTTATTTTAAGAATAACTCGTTCTATCATTTCATATGAAATAAGTTAATCCTAAAAAATAAATTATCGAATTCACAAAAAAAACTCAAAGAATAATTCACTCGGACTCATCTATGATAATTTATCTTAACCTGTTATCAAAGTGACCCTAAGTGTGTAACCTATTAACTTATATTTTTTAATATAATTATATATTTAAAAAAATTAGCATAAAAATTATTATGAAATAAAAAATTTAAAAAAATTATTCTTAAAAATATATTATCAAATATATCATCGTATAAATCTGAATCATATATAAATAATATTTTTATTTACATATATATCAGTTTTATCAAAAAATTATAACAAATTATGTTTAAATGATATTTATGTATTGTTTGAATTAACGAAATGATATGCATGTTAATATATTTTTAAGAATATTTTTTTATAAATTCACTTCTAACCTTAATTATAATATAAAAAATTTTATATTAAAACACCCACGTATCATTGTCAAATGATATTTTAATTAACTATCATATATTTTGTCTTCCTCCTCTAAGATTCCCCCCTCAACCCATGCATTTCCCCGTGCGCCTCCATCGCCTTCTCCAAGCTCATGCAAAATCCCAGCAGTCCTTCCGTCTCCTACTCCAATACCCATTAGAAAGGACCAGGCACGTCTTCATCTTCCTCCGAGTTTTCTGAGGGTCTCTTTCTTTTCTCTCTCGAACAAGTTTAGGTTATTCAAAAATATTATTTCCAAATAGAGATTTTTTATTATATTTAATATAAAAATAAAAATATCAAACGATCCAGAATAACAAACTCAGATATAGAAGTGCATAGTTATCTTCTTTTGAGTAGTTCCGTCACTATTTCGGTACAGATCAATTTCACGATAAAATTTCTTCTAAAATACGACGACGCATATCGATGGCGACGTGAATATTCACTCTAACTCGTATTGTCGAGAGCGAACACTATTATGACAGAAGACACTTACTGGTGGGGACACCGGGCCCACTATCGGACCCAATGCTCGGAGCCGACGCCGCATCGCCCCGACTGCACCGAGCTTATGGCTTGAAGACTCGATTGAAGACCCGGCATCCTGAATACGTATTTATACGTATTTATGTATCTGTGTGTATGGTGGTATTTGTATTATTAAACCACCCTATCTTATTTTATTTTTACCAAGTCAAAGAATTGTATTTTATTAGGGTCTAAGTCAAATATTGGTTGGTGGGCTTTATTTTATTAGGCCAGGATAGATATGCAAATAAGGGAAATAAGGAAGGTATGTGTGTAATGGGCCTTCCCTATAAGTAGGGGGCAATGGTGTGTTACGAGATATGATATGAATGAAAGAAGTGATTTGTCTTGTGGTATTCTCTTCCCTCTTCTCTCCATTTGTGAGGTTTGAGTGTGTCACCCGGTGTGAGACCGTCCGACGTGAGGCCGAGCTGCGTGAGGTAGCAACCTATCCGTTCCCGTCCTGTTCGTGTCCCGGAGTTGCCGTCGATCCATTTTCACGTCGCGGTCGCGTCAGATTTGGTATCAGAGCCCAACAACGGCGTCTCCGACGTCCCCGACGTCCCCGACGTCCCCGACGTCTCTCTCTTTCTCTCTCTAGGTTGATAGAGTGAAAAAAATGAGAAGAATAGCAGAAAAGATATTGGTGGAGAGGAGTTTTGGAAAAAAAATAGAGGAAATTTTTTTTTAGTTGAGCTCGGTTGATAAAAGTATTGGAGAAAAAAAATAATAGAAAAAAAAGGATCGGCAGAGAAAAAAAATAGAGAAAAAAAAATTTTATCAACCCCCTCCCGTTCTCTCTCCCTCTGTCTGCTTTCTCTCTCCCTCGTTCTCTCTCTCCCCGTTAATCTCTCTTTCTCTCTCCCTTAATTAATCTCTCTCTCCCCTGTTAATCTCTCTCTCTCTCTCCCTTAATCTCTCTCTCTCTCTCTCTCCCGCTCTTTCTCTCTCAGTCCCGACGCCCCCCCCCCGACAGACGCCTCTGCGAGGCCGACGCCTCCGCGTCCGACTGCCGCCACCCAAGGCCGACGCAAAGGCCTCCGCGAGGGCCGCCTCCCCTCCACTCCCCGCAGCCACCGTGCGCCCGGGCCTGCCCCTGTGCGACCGGCTCTGCGCGCCCGGCCACCGCGAGACCCCGCCCACATCCGGCGACCGTCGCCGGCCTCCCCTCTGCAACCGCCACCGACGTCGTCCCCACCTCCGGCCGCCGCTCCACCGGCCACAGCCCGCCGGCCCCGAAGGCGGCCGGACGCCCTGCGCAGCGCCGCGCCCGGCCACCCACGACCACCGCGGCCCGCCGTGGCCACTGCGGCCCGGCTACCCCGCCGTCGCGCGCCTCCGTGCGTCCCGGCCCCTCGCGCCCTCGGCGCCCGCGCCCACCCGCGGCGCACGCGCCCGCCGCCAGTCAACACCGGCCGCACCCCTCCTGGTTGGCCGCCGCACAGTAGGGTTGGCCAGCCACCACCATGGTCTGAGAAGTCAAAAAAAGGGGATTTGAAAGAAGAAAAAAAAAGGTTGAAGTTTGAAAAAAAATAGGGGTTTGAAACAAAACGTGAGGAAAAAAAAGTCAAAAAAAAGAGTAGGTGGAGATTTGAAAAAGAAAAAAGAGGAAAAGTTTGAAAACATAGAGGGTTGAAAAAAAAGTGTTAAATATATATAATATATATGTGGAATATATATTGTTATATATATCTATATATATTATTTGATTAAAAAGGGAGCTAAATATATATAATATATATATATTTGAGAGATATATATAATCTTATATATATTATAATTTATCAATTGTGGCACCCCAGTCCACAATCGGCGGCCTGCCAGGTGCCCGAGTCACCCGGTCACCGACACACAGTCCGTAATTCACGGAGTGTGAGTGTCCGTAAGTCTCCCTGCGCAGAGAAATTGGACTAATTTGTTCCCCTGCGTGGGAAAATTTTAAGTCACATGGTTTTTGTAATAATTGCGACCTCCCTGCGAGGAGAGAATTCTTTGTAACCGGTGAAGCTTCTTCGACGCCGTGCGGGCACGCACGTCCCCGCTCGCCTTCGTCTCCCGTCGGAGCTTGACTTCTCAGTCAGCTAGGTACGATCTCCGAATCACTTGCTTATTTAGTATCCTTATCATTTGTCGCGCGACGAGGTGAGCGAGAGCCCGATCCATGCAGCCAGTCTCCTGAGTGCATCGCTGTGGACGGAAAGCGAGAGCTTGTATGTACCCATCCTTAGGCCCTAAACTGTCGCATTAGGGTACCCTAATTGTCAGGAGGTAGTTCCACAACTACTTCGCCTTCGGGCAAGCAACTCTCCCTGACCGGTCCCTTCAAATTGGTCCTTTGCCAATTAGCCAACAAAATTCGGGTCTATAGCTTGCTAATTATCGGTCCCAGGACTGCACCATTTAAGTCCGAGGTCGTGCATGTCACGTTGGTCTAGGAATTCATCCGGCCGTCTAGAGCGCCCCTCAACGCTACCCATGGATCAAGAGAGCGTGACTGCTATGCTAGTCCAGCTCGAGCACAATCTCGTGGCCCACTTTGAAGAATCCATAGGCCAACTACGGGCGGAACTCGATAAGAGGATGCGAGCCTTAGAGGATCGACTGAAGGGAGAGGATGGAAGAGTGAATGGCCACGGAAATCCCGTAGCCAATCTTAGAGAGGAAAGGGAGCAAGTCTGCCAAAATCAGACTCCCCAAGGTAGAGAACAAGAGGCCCGTGTGCCTCGGGAGAGAGACCACGATGATGAGGATATCATCCTACGGAACGTCAAGATTGACGCTCCGAGTTTTGATGGGTCCCTCAACCCCGCTACATATCTTGATTGGGAGACCAAGATGGACCAATATTTTGATTGGCATCGCCGCATGACCCCTGCTACAAGGGTAAGGTTTGCCAAAATGAAACTCCTAGGTCAAGCCAAAACCTACTGGTGTAATGTTGAGAATCTCCTAGCAAGGAGACGAGAGGAGCCTATGTAACGATCTGAGAATCTGATTACCGGGAAGGCCCGATAACCCGAGACTCGCACCGCCACCCACGAGCCCGAAGACTCGGAAGGGTTAGAAGGATGGTGTGGAAACTACACAAGTATCACAAGTAATTGCAGAAATTAAACAGTTTATATAATTTAGCAGAAAATAAATTTACAATTTACATGGTCCACAAGATAACAATAAAATAACAACAGTAGTAGTAGTCCACAACTAGCATAGAGACAAGAAAGAAAAGAAAGTACAGCTACACGGGGCATACCCCGGCTCTGACCTCTGGCACTAACGCTGGGCACCAGAACCGTGCTGAGCTTTAGACGAACACCCCTGAAGCCTCGCCTCACCTGAAACACGGTGAAAACACGCAGGGAATGAGTCTCGAAACAAGACTCAGTAGGGGTCACTCAAACCCTACCTCACAAACGGAGAAACCGCTACGCTAGTAGTAAGCGAGTACCTCGGAAAGGAAGCCCTGCCGCTACAAAACATCGGTCTCACGGCACACAAGCCGACACACGCACCACGGCGAAACGACCGAAACCCAACGGTCAACACGACGAAAAACCCGAAGGTCGAAGTCGTAACGACTGACAGTCTAACACTCCCGACTCGACAGGAGTACCTCTCACTAGAAACACAGCCGGTAGCGTCCCCTGACGACTTACACCGCATCGCAGGTGAACTGCCTGACGTGGTAGCGCCTACCCAAGGCACGGACACCGAACAAGAACCACAATGAGTGACTAGCTGGGGTCACGCTCGTCAGCGTGGGTCCAACCGCCCCCAACCACGTGTGCACACACAGACCATGCGTCCTAGGTCTGGCCCTCTGACCGGTTTTCCCCCGTAGCCGGACTCTGGCTAACGACGAGGGGCCCAACGGAAACCAATCCACAAACCGTCTCTAAGGGTAGCCTCTCCACCACTCCCTAGTGGGACCACACGCGTGTAAGCAGGCTACGACTAGTGGAGGGTCACTGAAGGAGTAGACTCTCAAGTCAACGGAAAACCACGTCCGCATCCGACGACGTACGGGAACCGCCCCACGTACCGGCACCGTCGCACGGCGACCACGGTCGGTCAAGAAAATAGGACTGTTAACCGCTCGGGGCAGTCCAAGCCTGACGGTCTACCCCAGACGCGTCACAGGCACCTGACGGTCTAGGCAGGACTTGTAGACACGCCATTTTTGACGTTACGATGAGTAAATCCCATATTATACCGTGATGTCCCAAAGCGGCTTACGCTTTCCATTTATTTGAGTGATTTTCAAAATTCTGGGTTATAAAAAGGAGAGAGAGAAATTAAAAAAATATATATTAAAAGAGGAAAATAAATTTCAAAAAAATATGTATAGTTGTGTTTATGTAAAAATAATTGATTTTGTTTAATAAATTTATTTTCACAAATATATATATATATAAGTGATTACTATATATATAAAATCAATAAAAATATATTTACTAAAAAGTAAAAATTGAATAACCATAAAAAATGAACAAAAATAAAAAAGGTAAAAAGATAAAATACAAAACAAACAAAACAAATACAAAAATATAAAAATATATAATATAATAATAATAATATCCTCTGTACGTCTATTTCTTTCTCCCTATTCCCTTCCCCCCTTCTCACGTAACTCACCACCCCCACTTCCCTGTTCTCACCCCACTCATCAGGGCATCTTTCATTCTCTCCGGTCGAACTCCACACAGCCACTTTTTCTCTTCTCACCACCTAGCCAGCTCCCCATCGCCTTCCTCTCCCTTCCATGCCACTGCCACCATCTTGACTACCGCCGTGAAGCCCTCGCTAGCCCACACTCCTCTTCCACAAGCCAACTCTCCGGCCATCTCCCCCGCGAGACCCCCTACGCATGCACCTCTCGCCGCGAACCAGCCGCCTCCCTCCGGCTTCACTCCCTCTCTCTCCCAGCCACCTCAGCAGCCTCACCACCACGTTGCTTCACCGACCGCCATAGTCCCACGTCCGTTCGGCCACTCTGCATGCAAGGCCATTGTAATGTCCCGGATCTTTCGGATCCTTCGTTATGGGTCCCGGATCTGGTTTGTCAGGGTGTTCGACCCTGTTGTGTCTGAAATTTCATTTCGGACATCTTTCGTGTTCGGATCGGCGCGATCCGGAGTCGTTTCGGAGGCCCGGAGTGTTTTTCGATTTCCGCACGTGTTTTTCGATTTCCGCATACGGGTTTCGGCGAATCCTTCGGAACCCTGTAGCGGGTGAACCGAGTCGTTCACCAGCCCGCGAGTGGTACCGTTGTGATCAGCACGTCGAGACGGTCGTGGAGGTGTATTTTTCTATTTTTTGGGATTTTTCCGATTTTTCAGATTATATATATATATATATCAATTCTTTTTCTTTTCCTTTTACCTTTTTCTTTTCTTCTTCTTCCTCCTTCCTTCAACCGTGAGAGCTCCCCCCTCCCCCGCGGCCGATCTTCTCCTCCCCGGGCGACCGAGACGCGGCCCCTCTCACTCCGGCAACGGCGTGGCAGCGGCGGCGGCGGCGAGGCGGTCCCGGTGGCGTGCTTTTCGCGGTGAGAGGTGGGGAGTTCGTGGGAGTGAAAGCTTCATCCTTGATTTCGGCGGTGATTCGGTGGATTTTGAGCTTCCTTGAGGTAGGGGGACGAATCCTTACCTTCTTTCTAGTATTCCCCGTGATTTCTAGGCCGTGGAGAGGCCGAGAGGGACTAGATTCATGCCGGGAGGGTTATTTCCATGTTTGGGGTTTGAGCACCGGATCCGTCGATTCGTGAGGTTTTTGATCGATTTGGGGGTCCTAGATGCATGCTAGGGTGTTGTGGGGTGATTCCCCATTGTTTTCCCTTCACCAGGAGTGGTGAATGGGCGTGGATCTACGTTTTTGGGCGTGTTTCGCGAAACCGGGCTCGGCCCGTTGTCGCGCTATAGTCCAGTGGCGCGTTCTTGATGAACGCGCCATGTCGTCCGAGCGTGTCCGTCTGAGAAGAAGAACAGTAAGGCGGTGGGGAACGCGCCTGGTTCGGGTAGCGCGATGTCCAGATCGCGCCACCCAAAACTAGCGCGTTCAGGTGTGAACGCGCTGGCTTTGGGCAGCGTGACATGGAAGATCGCGCTAGCCTTAGCTAGCGCGTTCTTCGGTGTCGCGCTAGGGATACCTAGCGCGACCATCCCCTCCCCCGAACCGTGTTTTTGCGGGTAGCGTGACCTCCGGTTGGGTGAGTTGCGGACCCGGTTGTGGCGTGTGGCCCTAGGGATGCCGTGGGCACCCAGTGAGAGCCACAGGGGCGCCCGGGGTTCCCCGGAGAGTCAGTTACCTCGGTAGGGGTGCCGCGTGACTTGAGGGACGGTTGGACCTCATGCGTGTCCCCGGCATCTATGCCTATCGTATGATCATCGTGAGTCGGTGCTAGTGCTTGGTCGGTGGTTCCCGTGGATTAGTCCTTACTTCCAGTGACCTGTCCACTAGTCGTAGCTTTCTGCGCACGCGTATGCTGACCCACCTGGGAGTGGTGGAGAGCGAGACCCAGTGTGACGCGGTTTTTAGGCTAGTTACCGTAGGGCCCCTTGCCTTTGCCACCAGAGTCCGGTGGGGGGGAAAACCAGCTAGAGGACCCGACCTAGAGCAGATGGTCTGTGTGTGCACACGTAGTTGGGGGCTTAGGGCACGCACTGACGAGTGTGACCTCAGCTAGTCCTTGTTGTGGTACTTGTTGCGTGTCTGAGTCTCACGCCCGGGGCGTTGTAGCTAGACACTTGTGACGCGGTGTAAGACGTCAGGGGACGCATCCGGTCGTTCTTCTTGTGGATGGTGCTCCTGTTCACTGGCAGGTGTGGACTCGTGTTTTGTTGGACCGAGGTTCCGTACTACGGTACCGTTAGAGTAGACGACTTTTCCGTTTATTTACTTTAGCTTGTCGGTTCTACCGTACTCTCGCTTGGTAGGGTTGTCTTCTTCTTCCTCGTTTTCCGTGCGAGGTGGGGATTCGCGGGATCCCTACTGGCCAATGAGATGAGGCTCACCCCTGCTCTTCAGGTGAGGCGGGGTCGGCGGGAGGCGCGGCCGAGTTTCAGCGTGGGTCTTCCAGCCAGGGTTAGTTGCCAGTCTGCCAGAGCCGGGGGATGCCCCGCGTAGTTGTACTCCGGGGGATGCCCCGTGTTGTTGTACGCCGGGGGATGCCCCGTGTAGTTGTACTTTTTCCTATTGACTGTACTTTCTTTGGACATGAGACACTGTGGACCTTGTAGTAGTTTGATTTATTTATTATTATGTGCATTTCCTTTTGATTATTGTGCTATCTCTGTGGACGTTGCAGCTTCTCTTATACCCCACACCACTCCTTTCTACCCTTCCGAGTCTTCGGGCTCGTGGGTTGGCGGGCCGAGATTCGAGACGCGCCGGTTCCTTTCCGGTACTCGGATCCTCGGGCCGTCACAGCTGGTATCAAAGTGAGGTTGTGGAGGTATATCGGAACTTAGAACGAATTGCAGTGGTCCATAAGGTCCATGAATGTCCTGTACAGTCGGCGACTGGCTTAGGGTCGTGTGTTTTATTGATTTCCGGTGCTTTTCTTGATGCCAGGTGTGTTATGGCGCCACGGAGGAGGACTCGTGCCCAGCAGGGAGAGTCTAGTGGTGGTCCAGAGGAGCAGAGCAGGGCTTCGATTTCTGAGGGTGTATCTAGAGATGCGAGAGCTCCAGGGATGGACGATTTCTTCCGAGGCATGTTTGAGTATGTGTTTCAGCAGCGGCAGGGAGGTCAGCAGCAGGGAGGTCATCAGCAGCAGGGTGGCGAAGCTGGTGAGGATCTGGCTCGAGGTGGTCGCGGTCGTGTGCTGAAGGAGTTTTTGCTGTATCAGCCTCCTTCTTTTGGTGGGCAGTCGGATCCTGAGGTGGCCAGAGAGTGGCTGGATGATGTGCAGTGGATTTTCAGTGCGATGGAGTGCCCCGAGGAGGAGCAGGTGGCGCTGGCCACTCATCGTCTTCAGGGATCGGCCCGTACTTGGTGGACGTCGGAGTGGGGTTCAGTGTTCTGATCTCGTCCTCTTCGGCAGATTGCGTGGCAGGAGTTCGTCACGGCTTTCGAGCGAGCCTTCTGTCCGTCCTTTGTCAGGTCGCAGAGGTTGCGAGAATTCATGGAGCTGACTCAAGGTGACATGACGGTGATGGAGTACCGTGCCAGGTTTATCGAGTTGGGCCGTTATGCTCCTCATATCATGGCGGACGAGGAGGTGAAGACCGATCAGTTTGTTAGTGGTCTGAGGCTAGAGTTGAGGCATCATCTTCTTGCGTCGGGTTTGACCAGTTTGGATGCGGCATGTAAGGCAGCAGCGGCGCTGGAGAGAGATTTGCAGAAGGTTCGAGGGTAGAGCAGTGCTAGTCAGGTGCAGGCAGATTTCAGCCAGCCGACAGGGATGCAGCAGTAGAGTACCGCCCAGCTCTCAGCAGGTGGATCAGTGGCGACACAGACTGCGGCTCCGGCGCCAGGTTCATCTTTCAAGTCGAAGCTTAAGAAGTTGCTTAAGGAAGCTGGTTTTAGCAAGAGGCGTCAGGATCGTAAGGAGTCGGGGCAGGAGTCATTGGGCAGTGTTCAGCAGCCGGCGGCTTTTCAGCGTCAGGGTTCGATGACTGGTTTTCGAGATGGCTGTCCCAGGTGCGGTGGTTCTCATCCAGGCAGACCGTGTTCGGCGCCCGTGGTTTGCTTCAGGTGCGACCAGCCAGGGCACATGGCACGTGACTGTCCGCAGAGACCGCGCCAGCCGCACGAGTTCCAGCAGCAGCAGCAGTTTCGGCCCCAGCAGTCGTCAGCACAGCCGCAGCAGGGACAGTTCCCTCAGTTGGCACGGTCAGCTACTATGGGTGGGCAGAGATCCCGAGGTAGAGTGACTCATCTGACCAGGGCGGTGGCTGAGGCATCACATTTGGTGGAAGGTACTCTCTCGATTTTGGGTTGTGCGGCTCGTGTTTTGTTCGATTCAGGTGCTTCTCATTCGTTCATCTCGGAGGTTTTCGCTCAGAGCGTGGAGGACCCGGTGACCGAGGTGTCCTGTGACTTGGCGGTAGAGTTGCCTACCGGTGACTTCATGATCACCCCGTACTGCTTTGAGAAGGTACCTGTGTGGGTGGAAGGGCGGAACTTGCCGGTTAGACTCTACGTGTTACCGCTTCAGGACTTCGATGTGATTTTGGGCATGGATTGGCTCGAGGCTCATCATGCCTTGGTGGATTGTGGCTCGAAGAAGATCTACTTCCGACAGCCCCGTGGACCCACCTTCTATTTTCAAGGTATTCGGTCTTCCTCTTCCCGCTTGCTTATTTCGGCTTTCCGTGCGCATCGTTTGCTTGATGCAGGTTGTCAGGGTTTCCTCGCATCCGTGGTTTTGGTCGAGCGGCAGGGTCCTGAGGTAGAGGATGTTCCTGTCGTGTGCGAGTTCCCCGATGTCTTTCCTGAGGAGCTATCAGGGTTGCCACCGCACCGAGAGATTGATTTCGTGATTGAGGTGGTGCCGGGTACGGCGCCTATGTCGAAGGCCCCTTATCGGATGGCGCCTGCTGAGTTGCGAGAGCTGAAGGCGCAGTTGCAGGAGTTGCTGGCCAAGGGGTATATTCGTCCTAGTTATTCCCCGTGGGGTGCGCCGGTATTGTTTGTGAAGAAGAAGGATGGTAGTTTGAGGCTGTGTATCGACTACCGTCAGTTAAACCAGGTGACTGTCAAGAACAGGTATCCGTTGCCGCGGATTGATGACTTGTTCGATCAGCTTCAGTCGGCCCAGGTGTTTTCGAGGATCGATTTGAGATCGAGCTACTATCAGCTGTGGATCCGAGAGTCAGACGTGGAGAAGACGGCGTTCCGATCGAGGTATGGGCATTATGAGTTCTTGGTGATGCCGTTCGGGCTCACCAATGCCCCCGCAGCGTTTATGGATTTAATGCATAGGGTGTTTCGTCCGTACTTGGACCAGTTTGTGGTCGTGTTCGTGGACGATATCCTTGTGTATTCGCGGTCTGCTGAGGAGCATGTGCATCACTTGAGGGTGGTGTTGCAGGCCCTGCGCAGTCACCAGTTGTATGCGAAGCTCAGCAAGTGCGAGTTCTGGCTTCGTGAGGTACACTTTTTGGGGCACGTGATTTCTGGTGAGGGTGTTTCCGTGGACCCGACTAAGGTCGAGGCTGTGGTTCAGTGGCCGAGGCCGAGTTCTGTCACGGAGATTCGGAGCTTCTTGGGGCTTGCGGGCTATTATCGGAGGTTTATTCAGGATTTTTCCCGTATTGCGGCCCCGATGACCAGGCTTACGCGGAAAGAGGTGCAGTTTGGCTGGACGGAGGAGTGTGAACGGAGCTTCACGGAGCTGAAGAGATTGCTTACCACTGCTCCAGTTTTGGTGTTGCCGTCCAGCTCGGGTGGTTTTGTGGTATGTACAGATGCTTCCGGGGTAGGTCTCGGTGCTGTGTTGATGCAGCATGGGAGAGTTGTGGCGTATGCGTCGCGGCAGTTGAAGCCACATGAGGCGAACTACCCTACTCATGATCTTGAGTTGGCAGCGGTGATCTTCGCTCTGAAGATTTGGAGGTATTATTTGTACGGCGAGCGGTTTGAGCTCTTCACTGATCACCAGAGTTTGAGGTATGTGTTCACATAGAAGGACCTTAACCTCAGACAGAGGAGATGGATGGAGTACATGAAGGATTATAATGTTACTCTGTCTTATCAGCCTGGCCGGATGAACGTCGTGGCTGATGCTCTGAGCAGGAGGGTAACGGTCAGTCAGATGTTGTTGAGGAAGTGGAAGCTTTGGGAGCAGGTCCCGGCCATGACTTTTAGGCTCAAGGTCCCGCAGGACCAGAGTTCGGCTGTCCTTGCGAGTCTGACTGTCACGCCCGCGGTGCGTCGACAGGTGACTGAGGCCCAGCGAGCGGACCCCGAGCTACCCCGTATTCTGTCGATGGCCGAGGTGGAGTTTGGCGACGATGGAGCTGTGAGGTTCAGAGGTAGATTGTATGTGCCAGCTGAGGGGCAGGTATGACGTACGGTTTTGCGTGAGGCTCATGGGAGTCGGTATGTCATGCACCCCGGATCGGCTAAGATGTACCAGAACCTGAAGAGGCAGTTTTGGTGGCCTGGCATGAAGAGAGATGTTGCGGAATTTGTGGCCAGGTGTATGACCTGTCAGCAGGTGAAGGCTGAGCACCAGCGACCAGGAGGCACACTTCAGCCCTTGGATGTTCCTGCTTGGAAGTGGGACCATGTGACCACTGATTTTGTGGTTGGACTACCGAGGACGTCCAGTGGGGAGGATAGTATCTGGTTGCTAGTGGATAGACTGACGAAGACGGCGCGATTGCTGCCGGTCAAAGTCAGTTGGAGCGTGCAGCGTTTGGCTCGGTTGTATGTGGAGCGGATCATCCCGTTGCATGGAGTTCCTATCTCTATCGTGTCCGATCGTGACCCCCGTTTCACTTCTGGATTCTGGAGGAGCTTCCAGAAGGCTCTAGGCACTGAGTTGGCATTCAGCTCGGCCTATCATCCTCAGTCGGACGGTCAGTCTGAGCGGACCATTCAGACTTTGGAGGACATGCTGCGAGCGTGTTGCTTGGAGTGGCAGGGGAGTTGGACCCACCATCTGCCATTAGTGGAGTTTGCCTACAACAACAGCTATCATTCGAGCATCGGTATGGCTCCCTATGAGGCGTTGTATGGACGACCTTGTCGGACTCCGCTTGATTGGTTCGAGGTGGGCGGGCGTGCTTTGACCGGGCCAGAGTTGGTGCAGCAGTGTGTTGAGGTGGTGCATCTCGTTCGGCAGAAGAGTTATGCCGATTGGAGGAGGTGACCCCTCAGCTTTGCTGTGGGAGATCGAGTTTTCTTGAGAGTGTCTCCCATGAAGGGCGTGATGCGCTTCGGTAGGCGTGGGAAGCTGAGTCCCCGCTACATTGGTCCCTTTCCCATCGTTGAGCGCGTTGGGGAAGTTGCTTACCGGTTACAATTACCTTCGGAGCTTTCCACGGTGCATGATGTGTTCCATGTATCGATGCTTCGGAAGTATATGCCCGATGACTCTCATGTTCTCGAGGATGCCGTTTGGCCTGATGTGACCCCAGTTCTGTCCCTTCCGGAGTTTCCTGTTCGCATTGAGGATCGGCGAGAGCAGCGCCTGCGGAACAAGGTTATTCCTCTGGTTAAGGTGGTCTGGCAGCGTCATTCTGGCGGCGAGACATCTTGGGAGCGCGAGGATGAGATGCGGGAGTCGTATCCTTATTTGTTTGTGTGAGTCTTTCCCCCGTCCTTATGCCTTGTCCTTGAATTTCGAGGACGAAATTCGTTTAAGGGGGGAGGGCTGTAATGTCCAGGATCTTTCGGATCCTTCGTTATGGGTCCCGGATCTGGTTTGTCAGGGTGTTTGACCCTGTTGTGTCCGAAATTTCATTTCGGACATCTTTCGTGATCGGATCGGCGTGATCCGGAGTCGTTTCGGAGGCCCGGAGTGTGTCCGCGGCTTTTCCGTACGTGTTTTCCGATTTCCGCATACGGGTTTCGGCGAATCCTTCGGAACCCTGTAGCGGGTGAACCGAGTCGTTCACCAGCCCGCGAGTGGTACCGTTGTGATCAGCGCGTCGAGACGGTCGTGGAGGTGTATTTTTGTATTTTTCGGAATTTTTTTGATTTTCCGGATTATATATATATATATATATCAATTCTTTTTCTTTTCCTTTTACCTTTTTCTTTTCTTCTTCTTCCTCCTTCCTTCAACCGTGAGAGCTCCCCCCTCCCCCGCGGCCGATCTTCTCCTCCCCGGGCGACCGAGACGCGGCCCCTCTCACTCCGGCAACGGCGTGGCAGCGGCGGCGGCGGCGAGGCGGTCCCGGTGGCGTGCTTTTCGCGGCGAGAGGCGGGGCGTTCGTGGGAGTGAAAGCTTCATCCTTGATTTCGGCGGTGATTCGGTGGATTTCGAGCTTCCTTGAGGTAGGGGGACGAATCCTTACCCTCTTTCTAGCATTCCCCGTGATTTCTAGGCCGTAGAGAGGCCGAGAGGGGCTAGATTCATGCCGGGAGGGTTATTTCCATGTTTGGGGTTTGAGCGCCGGATCCGTCGATTCGTGAGGTTTTTGATCGATTTGGGGGTCCTAGATGCATGCTAGGGTGTTGTGGGGTGATTCCCCATTGTTTTCCCTTCACCAAGAGTGGTGAATGGGCGTGGATCTACGTTTTTGGGCGTGTTTCACGAAACCGGGCTCGGCCCGTTGTCGCGCTATAGTCCAGTGGCGCGTTCTTGATGAACGCGCCATGTCGTCCGAGCGTGTCCGTCTGAGAAGACGAACAGTAAGGCGGTGGGGAACGCGCCTAGTTCGGGTAGCGCGATGTCCAGATCGCGCCACCCAAAACTAGCGCGTTCAGGTGTGAACACGCTGGCTTTGGGCAGCGCGACATGGAAGATCGCGCTAGCCTTAGCTAGTGCGTTCTTCGGTGTCGCGCTAGGGATACCTAGCGCGACCATCCCCTCCCCCGAACCGTGTTTTTGCGGGTAGCGTGACCTCCGGTTGGGTGAGTTGCGGACCCGGTTGTGGCGTGTGGCCCTAGGGATGCCGTGGGCACCCAGTGAGAGCCACAGGGGCGCCCGGGGTTCCCCGGAGAGTCAGTTACCTCGGTAGGGGTGCCGCGTGACTTGAGGGACGGTTGGACCTCATGCGTGTCCCCGGCATCTATGCCTATCGTATGATCATCGTGAGTCGGTGCTAGTGCTTGGTCGGTGGTTCCCGTGGATTAGTCCTTACTTCCAGTGACCTGTCCACTAGTCGTAGCTTTCTGCGCACGCGTGTGCGGACCCACCTGGGAGTGGTAGAGAGCGAGACCCAGTGTGACGCAGTTTTTAGGCTAGTTACCGTAGGGCCCCTTACCTTTGCCACCAGAGTTCGGTGGGGGGGAAAACCAGCTAGAGGACCCGACCTAGAGCAGATGGTCTGTGTGTGCACACGTAGTTGGGGGCTTAGGGCACGCACTGACGAGTGCGACCCCAGCTAGTCCTTGTTGTGGTACTTGTTGCGTGTTTGAGTCTCACGCCCGGGGCGTTGTAGCTAGACACATGTGACGCGGTGTAAGACGTCAGGGGACGCATCCAGTCGTTCTTCTTGTGGATGGTGCTCCTGTTCACTGGCAGGCGTGGACTCGTGTTTTGTTGGACCGAGGTTCCGTACTACGGTACCGTTAGAGTAGACGACTTTTCCGTTTATTTACTTTAGCTTGTCGGTTCTACCGTACTCTCGCTTGGTAGGGTTATCTTCTTTTTCCTCGTTTTCCGTGCGAGGTGGGGATTCGCGGGATCCCTACTGGGCCAATGAGATGAGGCTCACCCCTGCTCTTCAGGGGAGGCGGGGTCGGCGGGAGGCGCGGCCGAGTTTCAGCGTGGGTCTTCCAGCCAGGGTTAGTTGCCAGTCTGCCAGAGCCGGGGGATGCCCCGCGTAGTTGTACTCCGGGGGATGCCCCGTGTTGTTGTACGCCGGGGGATGCCCCGTGTAGTTGTACTTTTTCCTGTTGACTGTACTTTCTTTGGACATGAGACACTGTGGACCTTGTAGCAGTTTGATTTATTTATTATTATGTGCATTTCCTTTTGATTATTGTGCTATCTCTGTGGACGTTGCAGCTTCTCTTATACCCCACACCACTCCTTTCTACCCTTCCGAGTCTTCGGGCTCGTGGGTTGGCGGGCTGAGATTCGAGACGCGCCGGTTCCTTTCCGGTACTCGGATCCTCGGGCCGTCACACCCATCGTCCATCCGCGCCCCCATCTCACATCGCCAGCCTCCCTACACCGCTCGCCGCCAGTCTCCAGCTCTCACTGCATGCGCCCGTGAACCACCGCGAAGCCGCAGCCGAACGCCCCACCGCGGCCGCCGTCTACCTCGCCACCGTCGCCCACGACAGCCCTGACCTCGCCATCGGCCGCACAACCACGCCACCACCACAACCAGCTGCCGCCAGTGTCGCCGCAGCCGCCTGCCAAGCCACCTTCCATGCCGTCGAAGCCGTCCTCCCACCTGCACCGGCCACCTCGTGAAGCCGCCCCAACACCGCCGGCCACCTGCACCTCCACCGTGAGCACGCCTCCACCTCGCTCGGCCACGTCCTCAGCGCCCACGCCGTCACCCCCCCGGCCATGTCCGCAGCGCCCCCGCCTCCACCTCGCTCGGCCACGTCTGCAACGCCCCCGCCGGCCACCTGCACCTCGCCCACCCACGACCGCCGTCGCCCTCGTCGCTGCACCCTTATCGGACGCCGCATGCGAGCTCCCCGGCTGCTGCAAGCCGCCCCCGGGCTCCCTCTCTCTCTCTCCCGCATCTCTCTCTCTCCCTCTCTCTCTCTCTCTCTCTCTCTCTCTCTCACCTTCTCTCACTCCCTCTCTCTCTCCTCTCCCGTTTCCTCTCTCTCCCTCTCCCTCTTCCCGTCTTCTTTCCCCCCCCCCCCCGTCGTAACCGTCGCGGTCGCGGCTCCCCCCCTCTCTCTTTCGCTCCCTCTCTCTCTCTCTTTCGCTCCCTCTCTCTCTTCTCTCGCCGGATCTCTCTCTCTCCCTCCGTTTTGTCTCTCTCATTCTCTCTCCCTCCGTCTCCCGTTTCCTCTCTCTCCCTCTCTCTCTCTCTCGCGGCAACCTGTCGTGATCTCTCTCTCCTCTCACCGTTCCTCTCTCTTCTCTCTCTCTTCCCCCTATCCCGATCGCGATCTCTCACTTCTTCCCCTCTCTCCGTCTCGCGCTCTCTCTCTCTCTCTCTTTTAATTTTTTTATTTTACTCTCTCTCTCATCCCGCGGTCTCTCTCTCTCTCTCGCCTTCTCTCTCCTCCTCCCCCCTCTGGCCGCGTCTCTCTCTCACCCCTCTCTCTTTTCATTTTTTTTATTTGTTTATCCCTCTCTCTCTTTCTCTCGCCATTTCTCTCCCATTCCCTCTCTCCCCCTCTCGGTTCTCTCTCTCTCTCCCTTTCCCTCCTCTCTCACCCTCTGCCTCTTTCTCTCCCCCCTTCTCTCTCTGTCTTTAGCCGCCCCCCTTTCTTCACCCTTTTTTTATTCTTCCCTCTCATCCCCTCTCTCCCTCTCTCTCTTTCTTTCTTTCCCCTATATATATATATACATATATATATATAATATATATATACATAATACATATATATATAGATATCATATATATATATCACATATGTATATATATCGCATCCCTTTTCTTCTAAAAACAAAGTCTTAAAAATAAATAATAAAAAAGGTTTTTCTCTCTTCCTTTCTCACCTTCTCTCTCAAATTCTTGTTCTTTTATTTTGACCAGTTCACGTATATGTTTATACACGTTTGTATTTATGAATATGTTAAATATCTTTAAGACGTATAAGTACATGTTTATATAAATATACTTATCATTCATATGTAGATGCTCGTGTGTGTGTGCTCTTATGTCCGGCTTAACCCATATCTGAAGTCCGCTCTGAAGCTCTTTGGTCGCGCTGTGCTTGTGATATTGAAGCCCTTCTCAAAGCCCGTCGCCGGTCTTCCCCGATAAGCTTTTCTCCCCCTTATTTTTATTCAGTCAGTCAATTATATTGCATGCATCATTTAGCATATATCCCATGCCTTTCTCTTCGAGAGGACCTCCCTTGTGAATGTCTTTGTGTTTACGCATTTCATCATGTCATTCTCCTACCCTTTTAATTCTAAAGGGGTTTTAAACACACCAACCAGGTACGTGTTCGTTTATGTTATTTACAGTTTCATTACCTAAGGATTGGTACTATACCACCGTCGTTCTCACCAACCAGTTTTCCTCTGTTTGTTCTTTGTGTAAGGGTAACCAGTTAAAGGCCCTCTTCTTCCGGCCTGTCGAAAGAAGAGGAAGAAGGAACCCACGCAATTCCCGCGTCAAAGGCAAAAGCGATCAATCCACTCGGGACCCTCGGTCACTGGCGATCACAACACTCTTAACGCGCGCTCCATTTTGATCATCTTTGTTTTAATAACACCCGCGGAGAGTTACTTCCCGCAGCGGTTATCTTCTTCTGTCTCTGACCTCACCCGCGCGGAGGATTATTCCCCGCGGCGGTTTCTGTGATTTACTTTCTGTATATCTAACTCCTAACTGGTGCGGTGGGTCACCTCCCGCGACCGTTTCCATTTCAGCATTTTATTTTCTGCACTTTACTTTCTAACTCCTAACTATTTAATTTCAGCATTCCCCTATCATCGCTTTAAAATCCCGTGGAGATCAACATCTCGCGGCGGTTTATTTGATCCCTTTTCCTTTCCTGTCACATATACTTATATTATAGTAAAGACCCCTCAGAGGCCACAGTCTCGTGTTGGTTTATATATATATATATATATTATTTATATTATTTATGTCGCATTAAAGACCCCTCAGAGGCCACAGTCTCGTGGTGGTTTATATATATTTATATATATATATATATTTATTATTTATATTATTTATATCGCATTAAAGACCCCTCAGAGGCCACAGTCTCGTGGTGGTTTATATTTATATATATATATATATATATTATTTATATTATTTATGTCGCATTAAAGACCCCTCAGAGGCCGTAGTCTCGTGGTGGTTTATATTTATATATATACTTATATATATATATATTTATTATTTATATTATTTATGTCACATTAAAGACCCCTCAGAGGCCAAAGCCTTGTGGTGGTTTCTATATATACATATATATATATATTATTTATATTATTTATGTCGCATTAAAAACCCCGCAGAGGTCACAATCTCGTGGTGGTTTATATATATATATATATATACTTATACTTATTATTTATGTCACAATAAAAACCCGCAGAGGCCACAGTCTCGTGGTGGTTTATATATTTATATACTTATATTTATTATCTATGTTATAGTAAAAACCCCGCAGAGGCCAATGTCTCGTGGTGGTGTGTATATATATTTATATTTATTATTTATAATGCATTAAAAATCCCGCAGAGGCCAATGTCTCGTGGTGGTATATATATATACTTTTATTATTATTTATATTGCTTTAAAAAATCCGTAAGGCCAATGTCTCGCGGTGGTTTCTAGATGTACATATATTAATTACTGCTCATATTGCAATATTGCTGTTAAAACTCCGCAAATACCAATGTCCTGCGGTGGTGTGCTTTTATTCATTTTGTTTTTGTAACTGTTCGAGGAGTGATATATCGTTGCAATTTCCGAGTCCACGTGTCTTCCCGTCTGTCAAATTCTATTTCGTAGAGTCCCAGGACTCGAATTCGGTATTTGAAAAGCTGCTCTCGGAACGGTGGGTTACGCCTACCGGGAAGGGGTTCAGTTTGTGCGAGAGGGTCTTCGGACCCCTATCTCCGCCATGTACCGGAGTTCGGTCAGTCTAAATTCTTTCTGTCTCCATTAGAGTGTCATCTGTAGGTGTACTTGTCCACCGTTCTTTCATATCCCCTATAGCGCGCGTTTCATTATTTTATCTTCATTTCTTTCACCCTTTATTACTCAGAGAGGGAGAAATCCCATCTCTCTCTCTTAGTCCACCACGTGACGCGTTCACATCTCTGGCGATCACGGTGGGACATCCTTTTTACTTTTCTGGTTACCCACAAGCTTTCTGCACCCACGTGTGCCCCTCCTTTTGACATCCACGTGTGTCCCTCTTTTCGGCACCCATGTGTGCCCTTCCCTATTGCGCCCACGTGCGCCCACTCCCCTCGTGCACTTCGTGCACTTCCCCGGTCCTTTGTGGTTACTTGAGAGGTTAACGTTGTCTCGTGCACCACGTGCATTTCTCCTCTATTCGGCACCCACGTGTGCCCCTTCTCCTCTATTCGGCACCCACGTGTGCCCTCCACTATTCGGCACCCACGCGTGCCCTCCACTATTCGGCACCCACGTGTGCCCTCCCTACCATTCGGCACCCACGTGTGCCCCACCATTCGGCACCCACGTGTGCCCCTTCTCCTCCATTCGGCACCCTCGTGTGCCCCGCCTCCTTGTTCCCCTCTATTTGACATCCTCGTGCCCCGCCTCCTTATTGCGCCCACGTGCGCTACGTCATTCCCCTCGTGCACTACGTGCACCCTTAGAGCCCCTTTCTCTTTTTCCAAGTGATCTACGTGTCTCAGAAGGAGGAACGGTTGTATCCTACTCCATCTGTTTATTACTTGTATATCCTTGTTATATTATTGTGATTATCTCTGTTCTATTTGTGTGTTTATCTCTGGTATTTGTGCGTTATACATCTTTTATTCAGCACTGCATTTCATGCATTTACCTCTTTTCTTTTCTTTCTTTTACTTATTTAAGGATTAACCCCTCTCGGTGAAGGAAGGACTCTCCGTCGGGAATTCCTCTCGACGGACTAGGATCTCCTCCATTGAGACCTCCGTAAGTCCCCGACAGCGAAGGATTCCCTCTTCGTTCACTGGGCTGGTTGTACCACTGAAGTACCCCGGAGTTAGTTACCTATTCGTGGTGAGACGAGTGCCCCTAGCTGACACGGCGGTAAAACAAAGTGCAATTAGGGTCCCTCCTACTAAGTGTGAATTTTATATTTGTTAAAATCAAAAAAAAAGAAAAATAAAAATAAAAAAAATTAAGTAAATCAAAACACAAAAAAAAGGTTAAAACAAAAACAAAAAAAATGGCGTAAGATCATCCACTTGTCTGTTAATCTCTGATACTTGTTTGCTAGTGTATGCATTTACGCTCTGGTAAAATTACAGGAATGGCTCACGACTCTTCCGAAGAGAATCAATTAGGTCGTGGTCAGTCAGCTGACCCACGGGTCCACGCAATGGACTCAGGCCCCTCCCGCGAGACCTCACAAGAGGTCCCCGTTGTTCCACGGGAGGTAGCTCCACCCCAGGATATCTTCTCCCTTTTGGGTGCCCTCGCTAGTACACAGCTCAGCCCTGAGCAACTTCTGGCCTTTCAGGCCATTTTAAAGGGGAAGTCTGTTTCTCCCCCTCCTCAGGAGTCAACTCCGGCTCCCACATCCTACCAACAGCCGCTCCAGGCTACTACATCTCCATCACATGTATATGTCGCTCCTTCTTCTTCACTTCAAGGACAGGCGAGCCAACAGCCCGCCTCTCACCAATTCCCCCCTCTACAGTCTCAAACCCCTGCCATCCCTCATACGGTACCCCAAGCGGGTCCGTCCACTGGTGGGCCACCATACCCTTCTGGTTCAGGGCTCCCTTCTCAGGCCCCTGTGAGGCCTTCTCAGTCTCAGTGGCAGGCCCCGCCTCCACCCGCCGAGGAGCTCACCCAGTCACTCCTCAACAAATACAATGAGATGGACCAGCAAGTTCGGCACTTAAAGAAAGTGGTGGATGGGAGGTCTGCCCCTGAGATTTCCCTGCCAATCCTTCCCACATTTCATCTCCCTCCCTCCGAAATGCCTACATACCGTAGGTATAACGGCACGGGTAACCCTTCTATTCACATCAAGGATTTTATGTATGAATCCTCCTTCTGGCAGAATGAGCCAAAATCCCTGGCTTACCTTTTTCGGAGGTCATTGGATGGTCCTGCCTTAGAATGGTTCTATTCTCTAGAGCCAAGTGAGGCTGAGGATTTTGACATTGTCAAAGCTAAATTCATACAAAAGTACCAGGATAGGGTCGGCCCCTCTCTTTCTATCACCGACCTAGTTGCTGAGAAAATGAGGTCGGACGAAGATTTTGTCCAGTATGCTGATAGATGGAGGTCCTGGCCGATAAGATAAAAGATACCCTTTCAGAACCCGAGCAAGTCAAGATGATTGTGTCTAATGCAACCCCGCAGTTTAGACACATTTTAGCCATGAATAAGCTTACCACGATGGAGGAACTTTATGAGAGGGCTCGGTATATCCAGACCCAATTAAAAGATTCCCCCATCATGCATATGTTTGAACCCTCAAAGCCTAGGGTGTTTAAGAAAACAGGTACCGGTGTTCAAGGAGGAACAACTGAGGGAGTCGTCATAAATGAGCAAGTGAGTGTGCTTGGCAGCCCCAACCAACCAGTTAACCCAAGGCCTCCTCAGGTTTCACGACCTCCCTTTCAACAAGGTCCACCTCTTTATCGTCCTCCACCCCAAAATAACCCCCTTCAAAACAACATGCCTCAACCCTTTCATCCCCAACAACAACAACAACCACAACCTCAGTATCACCAAGTTCCACCCCCGGGAAATTACGGCCCACCACAACAACGGATGAGGCCCATTGGACCCAAAAGAGCCCATTATCCACCATTGCCCGAGGCATTGCCGGACATTTTTAATGCCCTCATGGCTGCCAACCTACTTACTTTGCCCAAAGAAAAGTTTGCATGGCCCCCAAATGCTGATACCTCCAGGTACTGTGTCTATCACAGACAGCCGGGTCATACGGTGGAGAATTGTTTCAACTTCAAAGATTACATTTACGACATGAATGATCTCGGTGAAATCGATTGGGATGAAATGAGGCGATGCATCGCCACCCTAAAGGCCAGGAGACCTCCGCCTAGGCCACAGTTACCACAACAACCACATCAACAACAACAGCCTCAGCAGGCCCCACAACAGCAGCCTAATATGGGCATCATCCATAACCCGCTTCCGGAGCACCAACAGCCCAACTACCAGGTTAATCCGATTTCCTCCTTCTCGGAAGTTGGAAGAGAGCAAACCTGTCATTTAGAAAGCACCTCTGTCCTTGCTACCAGTCATACCACCAATCAACCTCCTCGTCTCCTTCGAACAGCATCTTCTTACCATTCAACCCCCTCACAACCCCTATTTGGTCCTTCTCCCGTTCCACAGCCATCACGCCCTCTTATTCGTACCCCTATCGTCAATTCACCGTTAGTCCATCACCAAAGGCCATCTCACACTCCTTTTTCACCCCTAAGTCCCTGATCACTTCTTATTCCTCTAATTTACCATCTACCTCTATCGCACCTTTACCCCCGCCTTCTAATCTTTTTACCGCCCATTATCCGTATGACACACCATCCACCTCTACCCCCATTGAACCTCCTCCTCCACCATTTAAACCTCTTATCAGTCACCATTCATTTGAGGTCCCTCTACTTCCACTATACCCCCTCCATCATATAAACCCCTTATCGTCCATCATCCACCCCAAGTCACCTCCGTTTCTAATCTACCTCAACCATCTAAACCCCTTATCATCCGTGATTCACCCGAGACTCCTTCTACCTCTACTATACCTCCACCAAGCAAACCCCTAATCAAAACCCCTACACCCATCATAACCCCTATCCCACCAACCATTCCTCCATTATTACCCCTTAAACCCTTGTTAAAATCCACACCCAATACCATAGAGGTGCAACAAGACCCACAAGCAATGGTGCTCCGGAGTGGAAGGATGTTCCACCGGGTGTTTCCCCAGAATAGTCAGGCCCCTGAACAATCTCGGCCCGAGAAAGATAAGGAAGAGCAGTCAGAAGAGTCCATCCCTGGGACCCAGTATGACTTGTTGAAACATCTGGATAAGACGCCTGCCCGTATCTCCATCCTCGAGTTGATCAAAAGATCCACATCTCACCAAGAAGCTTTAAGGAATATCTCAAAAAGTCATGGTGAACGAGGATCTCCCTGTGGAGAAAATCTCGACAGTCCTGACGCCCACTGATACACAACCGCCTATCATGTTCCATAATCACGAGCTTGCCCCCAAGGAAGCTCGAAAATATGCGTTGTGTATTGCGGTGAAAATCAATGGCGTATCAGTGGATCCGTGCCTGGTAGACACGGGCGCGTCTATAAATGTGATTTCCCCGAGTACTCTTCAAGCATGTGGGGTTGATGAAGAACAACTCATGCCCTCCTCAATCACAGTCACGGCCTATGACAATAGTAAAAGACCGCCAATGGGGATGATTACCCTCAATGTAGAACTAGGCCCTGTATCAGTCTTCACGGAATTCCATATCCTTGATATGGATCCCACTTTCAAGGCTATACTAGGCCGTACCTACATTGAAGCCATGAATGCTGTACCATCCACCAATCATCAGTGCTTGAAATTTCCATACAAAGGATGGGTTATTAAGGTAATGAGCATGCCTCTCTGTTCTACGGTGGATGCCATCAACACCTCTTTGCCTTCGGTCTGGCCGACTCATCGGCCCATACTATCCTTGTTGGATGTGTATGACCCCTGTCGTGCTCCCTTCACACAACAAAAGCCATTCCCTATGTTAAACTCACGTCTCCCCTTCCGCTCCAAAGGATGGGAGATTATGAGAAATATTGGCTACCAAGATGGCAAAGGTTTAGGGGCACAACTGCAAGGAAGGCTGAGACCACTCCAAAAGATAAAGCCAATCCATAGAGCTGGCTTGGGTTTTAAGGGGCCATTCGAATCAGACGGCAAACCCCTCACTTGGACTTTGTCCTCACATTTCAAAAAGGGGCCCATCGTCCAGATGGGAGATCCTCCACCAGAATCACATGGGGGGTTACAGAATGTATTCTTGGCTGAAGGATGTTCAAGGATCCCTAAAAAGGAAAGATTGTCCACCTGGATTGTGAATGGTATAAATGGTTTGACATACCAGATATATCCATTGCACTGGAAAGAATGTTCTCGCCTCACATCTAGAAGGGCCACTTTTGATCTCCGAAATGCCAGGGGACACCACTACTATGCCAGAATGTCAAACCCTCCTCGCAAGAGGATGTTGTCATCGACGGATCATCATCCGTCACAATATTGTCACCGACGGCTCATTAGCCGTCATTTTCTCTACCCACCTATCACAGCCTCTGTTGCTGTCTCCTTCCTGGGCCAGACAGTTGTCTGATGATCTTCCCAGGTCTCCTTCTTTACTCATTTACCTGCGTGAGTTTCTCAACTCGCGCAAGGTTTTCAATCATGATTTGCTCTACGAGCTACACAACCCTCTAGCTGTAGTCCCATTTTTATCTCCTCTAAGTCCTTTCCATTGTTTTGTCATTAAACATGAAAATGAAAATGAAAAAAAAACGCCAATTCCACAACTCCTCAACAGCGCATTGTCTTTGAGGAAACCTCCTATATCTCCCACGAGTGTGCCCGACTCACGGGCCACTCATTCAAGGTCCCCTGAGTGACCTTCTTTTCCCCTCGTCTGAGGGGTCTTTCCCTGTACATTCTTCACCATCCTCTTCAGTTTCTTTTTCTTCTTCTGTAAATGTCAGTCTAGCTAGCAATAGTAAGTCAAGGGTAGTGCCTAAGAAGAAATCCAAGGGTAGGCAGATTCCCCGTCGATTCCTTTTGGATCTAGCCACCAGGTGTCAAGCCCTTCTAGCCATTCCCCAATTGCTAGAAAATCCCGTCCAACTGCCAGAAATAGAATGTGAGAATGATTGCATGATTGATGAAGGGTATGGGGTCTATGAACTCACTGACGAGGAATACCCCATTGAAGAAGAGGATGAAGAATATGAGGACGCGGCTGACACCTATGCTAGTGGAATGAGCAGATTTGACGAGCCGTCAGCCGCTGTAGAAGAGTCTACCAAAGAGATCAATCTGGGAACTGAGGAAGACCCTAGGATTGTCCTCATAAGTGATAATTTACCATCATCTGAAGAAGAGGCACTAGTTAAGGTTCTTAAGGATTATAAGGACACGTTTGCATGGAGCTATGAGGATATGCCAGGATTGGATTCTACTCTGGTTGAGCATCGTCTCACCTCAAACCAGGGTCCATCTCGGTAAAGCAACGGTTAAGACGTTTCCGCCCACAAATGGCTTTAAAAATGAAGGAAGAGGTCGACAAGCTCCACAAAGCTAGGTTCATAAGAGTCGTCCTTTATCCTCAGTGGGTCGCAAACATCGTCCCGATCATGAAGAAAGATGGAAAGGTGAGAATTTGTATTGACTTCCGGGACCTTAACCGTGCGTGTCCGAAGGATGATTTCCCTTTGCCTCATATTGATGTGTTGATTGATAACACGGCAGGATATGAAACCCTTTCATTCATGGATGGATTTTCTGGATATAATCAAATCCGTCTGGCAGAAGAAGATCAGGAGAAAACCTCATTCACTACTCCCTGGGGAACTTATTGTTATGTGGTCATGCCATTTGGACTGAAGAATGCTGGAGCCACTTATCAAAGGGCTATAATGGTAATATTTCATGACATGATGCACATATATTTGGAGTGTATGTGGATGATTTGTTGGTAAAATCCAAAACTAGGGCAGAACATCCCGAGGTCCTTGCAAAGGTGTTGCAAAGATCACGTGAATTCAATTTGAAAATGAATCCAAAAAAGTGCGTGTTTGGTGTATCATCGGGCAAGTTACTTGGCTTCATTGTGAGCAAAAGGGGTATTGAGATAGATCCCAACAAGGCTAAGGCGATTAGGGATATGCCACCCCCGAAGAATCTGAGAGAAGTTCGAGGATTAATCGGGAGGTTGCAGTTCATCCGCCGCTTTGTGTCTCAACACTCGCAAAGGTGTAGACCTTTTTATGAGTTGACCAAAGCAGGGACCAAATTCTGTTGGGATTCTAAGTGCCAGAATGCTTTCGACGGATTAAAAGAATATCTGGCCAACCCGCCTGTTCTCACTCCACCTATTCCAGATAAGCCTTTGGTCCTATATATCTCAGTCCTAGACGACTCTGTGGGAGCCGTTCTGGCACAAATCAATGAAGAAGGCAAGGAACGGGCAACCTATTACTTGTCTAAACTTCTCAACCCCTGTGAGCGAAAGTATACAGCCATGGAGAAGACATGTGCCGCCCTTGTGTGGGTAGTGCAGAAATTAAAACATTACTTTCTTGCTCATGAAGTCCATTTAATTGCTCGCATGAATCCTATCAAATTTCTCTTGGAAAAGTTTATCCTTACTGATAGGCTAGCACGTTGGCAAAGCTTTCTATCTCAATTCGACATCATCTATATCCAGCAAAAGGCGATTAAAGGCTATGCTATAGCTGAGCATCTTGCTCACCACCCTCTCCCCAAATTTGATCCTGTTCAATCAGAGTTTCCAGATGAGGAACTAATGTCCATTACCCAGTCTGATGATCCGATGTGGACATTATATTTTGATGGAGCTTTGAATTCCCAGGGGAGAGGTATTGGCATTGTCCTTTTGTCACCTGAAGGTGTCGCTATCCCGAAGGCATTCCAGCTCTCATTTCCAGTCACCAACAACGTGGCTGAATACGAGCTCTTCTGGCAGGTCTGAACCTTGCCTATTCCTTCTGGGTCACCGAATTACGAGTCATAGGTGATAGTCAACTTATCCTTCGCCAAGTGCTCACCAAATATCGCACTCGCGATCCCAAGCTCAAGCCATATCAAGAGCTTACTGTTGCTTTCGCTAAACTGTTCACTAAGTTAGTCTTTGTCATGTTCCTCGCAATCAGAACATTCTGGCCGACGCTCTTGCTTCGTTGGCATCATCATTAAGGTTTCCTCTGGGCAGAAGGGCTCTGTCCGTTTCTATCCACAAGCTTATCCTCCCTGCTATTCACAACCCTTCCTATTTAAGGGTTCAGGAGGAAATGTCAAAGATGGCTCAGGATAGAGAAGTTGTTGAAAAGAGGGAGATTATGTTGGTTGAATTGGAGGAAGAACTGGCTGATGAGGAGAAGCCATGGTTCTATGAGATTATCAAATATTGCAAAGACCAGTCTTACCCTACAGAAGCAACAGCAGAAGATAAGAGGGCTATAAGGAGAGTAGCCCAGAGATACACATTGGTTGGAGGATTGCTATACAAAAGAAGCCTCACTGGTGTTCTCCTAAGGTGTCTTGATGATGACGAGTCCTGGAAGTGTGTGGAGGAAGCACACTCAGGTGTGTGTGGTGGCCATGTGAATAGCCAGATGCTTGCCAAGAAGATCCTTCGGCAAGGCTTTTACTGGCCCACCATGGAGGAAGACTGTGCTGTCTATGTCCGTAGGTGTGTCAAGTGTCAACTTCACGCCGATAAGATCCATTCCCCATCTTCCTCTCTCCATCCAGTGTCCTCCCCATGGCCTTTCTCCATGTGGGCATTCGACATCATTGGTCCTCTCGGTGATCCTAACTCCCTTACTAAACAAAAATCCTTCATCCTCACTGCAACGGAGTATTTCACCAAATGGGCTGAAGCCGAAGCTTATGCGGAAATCAAGGCATCAACTGTTTGCAAGTTCATCATGAAGAATATCATTGCCAGATTCGGCATTCCAAGAACTATCATCACCGACAATGGGCCACAATTCATCTCTCAGGATCTTCAGGACCTCTGCCAAAGGTATAAAGTTGCATTGCATCATTCGTCACCATATTATCCACAAGGTAATGGCCAAGCAGAGGTCACGAATAAAACACTGATCAAAATCATAAAGAAAACTTGTGAGTCTAGCAGATTCTCGGATTGGCCAGAGAAGCTTATCGAAGCTCTATGGGCTTATCGCACTTCAACCCGAACTCCTACTGGGCAAACTCCGTTCGCCCTCACTTACGGGATGGAGGCGGTAGTTCCATATGAGATTCTGATTCCCTCTCTGAGAGTACAATTGGACAAGGACCTTTCCCTCGATGAACGTCGCGATTCTCTCCTTGCCCAGTTGGAACTCTTAGACGAGAAACGTCTGGTTGCTGCCGAGCATGCTCGCGTCTACCAAAATAGACTCGCACGTTTTTACCAGAAGAAGGTTATTGAGAGAAAGTTCAAAGTTGGTGAAATGGTAGTGAAAAGAATTTTTGTAAAACCTGGCGGGCCGCGTTCTAAGCTCCAACCCAATTGGGAAGGACCATACGTGGTTCAGGCTGTGCATCCTGGTAACGCCTACAGGCTAGTCAATGCTGAGGGAGTTGAGTTATCCCACCCTTGGAATGGGCTTTATCTTAAGAAGTACTACCCTTAGATAGGTGTACATACTGTCAAAAATGAAAAGAAAAAAAAAGGAAAAGAAAAACAACAAAAAAATGAAAAAATAATAAAAAATGAAAATAACAAAAATATGTACATAAAACAAAAAAGAAAAGACCAAAAAAAATAGAAAATTCAAAATGCTGATGTTTGGAGACCACCATGGAATCAAGTTATTGCATCTAATCTCCATGTTAGGAAAGGGCCCATTAAGACTTGGTAGGTCTCAAGTCTTGGTTTGCCAGAACCGTGGAGACCCCTGTCCGGCCAGTTCGGCCTATGCCCCCTCAAAAGAAGACAACATGTATACACATCTGTGTTATAAAAAATTGATAGCATCGCTTATGGTAGGGCATCACTCAAAAGGTCTCCAAGAAAGCTCAAATCTTTATTCTCTTCTTCTCGACCGAATGAGACAGTCGGCGCCCTTAAAACGCTGAGCATGGGAAACATGAACACAACCCCTAGGGTGAGAGTAGGATCCAATTCTTCGAGCATGAATCAGAGCACGAGAAGAGGGCAGTGTCCCCGCAGGCATCCAAGAGGGATTCCATAATGTCAAAATACTATGTCCCTCGCAAAAAAATCCATCAAAAGAATCAGAAAAAGAAAAGTAGGAAATCAAAGTCAAAAGAAAGGCCTGGCCGTGACCGTGCCTGATTCCACTAAATGAAACCCCTTTGACTGAAAGTCAAATTCTACACAAAAGGGGTCATGAGATGTAAATGCTCGAGAGTTAGTCCGAAGTTGCCCGAAATGGGAGAGTTAAATGGACCTTTATTGGCTCGCCGGGTTAACGGTTTTTGCCGGTCCTCTCACGAGGTTTACCCCCAATACTCTTCCTTCTTCCCCGGAAGATAAAGGCTCAATGGAGTTCCCGAAGGGTGAAACTCACCAAAGCTTGCAAACATATGGTTGTCCATTTTGAAAGCAGAAGTCATTGTCGTGAAGGAGTCTCCGTGTTTCTGGCTGGTCAAGACCTTTATCTACTACCTTAATGTCTGCTTAGTATAACCTCGGGCTTAGACCAATGCAAGCGCGTCACCTATAGGTGCGACGGCGTCTGATTCCGGGTCAGCGTCGCGCGGTTGGTCATTTGGGTTCCAAGGTGTTCCATTACATACCATCTAGAGTTGTGAGGAAATAGACCCGGGTCGGGCAAATCATTTACCTCGAACATTTTTTGGGTGAATCCCTGTGGTCGGAAGCAACTGGGAGCCTAAGCATGGCATGACGGCATTGTCATCAGGATAAGTCTTAGCCGGCGGATTATCATTCGAGGAGTCTAGAGGCCCAAATCAACCTAGATGTGCACTTAGGATACCTGGGAGGTTAGCAAGAAACCCTTGTTCTCGTGCAACTTACATGTTATATGGGTTGGTCATCATGCATTAGTAAAAAACAAAAAAATAATAAATAAGCCAAAAGTGACAAAATCAAAAATCCAAAAAAAGGGGTAGAAAAATGTATATGCATAAAAAAAATGGAAATGTAAAAGACCAAAAAAAATAAACAAACAACAAAACATAAAAAAAATGAATGAAAACTCCAAAACAAAGATCACATCATGATCGCATTTGTATGCAGCATTCATTTTAAATTATCGTTTGCATCCGTGTGCTTGTCTGTCGCATTCATCATTATCTTTTATCAGTGCCTTTGTTAATAAAGGCTTGCCCCTTGACTCGTTATCAAGGATAGTTCAAAACTTCGTTTGCTTGTTGAGCAAGGGGCAAGTCAGAGCAGAAATACTGACTTGTTTGCTTAGGTGTGTGCAGGAATTCGAGAGCTCAGGAAGAAGCAGAGAATCAAACACAAAACACTTTATTTCACTTCTATTCAAAATAAAAATAAACAACAAAGAGATTACATCAGGTTTCACCTTCTCTCTCCACATTACTTGTCCCGCCACCCTCCGGACGAGACACTCTTGAGGGGGCTATCCAATCATGGAATGCGGTCCTTCTACCGCTTTGTGGGCCTCTTTCTATCTCTACTCCCCGGCGCCGATCTGCGGGGGCACCAAAGAAGCTGCTGACACGAAAGCCACGCTCTCGTGCTCTTCGGTAGCGTTCCTCACCGTCCTTTAGCCACTGCTCGGCGAGGCCGAGACTGGTCTTCAATTCAAATAATTGGGCCTCCAGGGCCCTCTTCTCCTCTTTCTCGGCCGACCTCTTGGCCTTCTCTCTTTCCTTGGCCTTTTCCCTCTCAGCACGTTCTCTCGCTCTGTCTTCCCTCTCCAGCTGAAGGGTGATCCTCAGCTCTATAGCGTCCCTAGAAAAGTCATCACCTGGACGACGCTGCAGTTCCTCTTCCAGCTCGGCTATTCTAGCTTCCTTCTGGGCGGCATGCGCGAGTGCCTCCTCCGTTTCTTTCTCCTGCCAGACGTTTCATCTCAGGCTTCTGGTAACGCTTGAACAAGGGATATTAAATGGTGAGGCTCTCACCTGTACAGAAAGCATCCCTTCTGCTTCCGCAGCCCGCTGTGTGGCATGAGCAAGTTGCTCGTGTAGTGAATCTAACTCTGAAGTGGGAATCCATAGACTGGAAGAAACGCCGTCTGCCCCCATTGCCGATGAAACTACATCGAGCTGGGCACGCTGCGTACACATATGAGAGGTGACAGTTAAATGGTTAACGCCATGAATTTCAAATCATGCCAGGAGTATGTATATATACACTTACTGATGAACCCAGAGCCGCTCGGGTATCAGTTAACTCTTGCTCCGTGTCCGCCAAACGAGCTCGTAAGTTCGTTATTATGGTGTCACGGGCATCCTACAGCCATGGCTCTTGAGTTCACAAATAAAAATAAAAAAAATGGAAATTATAAAAGACAAAAAAATGGTGTTTTACTTTACCTCTATAAGCCCTCCAAGCTGGAGCCTCTCCGCATACATTGCCCTATAGAGCCGTAGGTAATCTTCACTGTCTTGCGCTTGTGATTCCAGGAGCGTGCCACCCCGCTGCCAGTCTTCATACTGTTCGGGGAAGCGCACCCTCCAATCAACGCAGGTTGCCGGCCCACGCGTCTTCTTCCCGACGCTGGGTGAGGAGGTTATATCCACCCATTCCTGGGCAAGCCCGAGGGTTCTCATGACTAATCGTAGCCTTAGTGGCTCAATTTCATTCAAGCAATGGAGCCAGAGATCCCGTCCGAATCGGGCACGGCTTCCAATTACCCATGGCTGGTCGACATCGACCATATTCAAGTAAGGCCTCCAGTTCACCTATGTTGGGTTGTACATATCTTCTTAGTTACTCAAAAATACAAAAAAAATAATAAATAATAATAAAAAAACATATAAAAAAGAGAAAAAAGTATCCTACCATCGCTGCAGGGAACTCTTGCAGCTCCCGTCTCGATACCATCAGCTGGTAGGATAATGGTGCTGTACTCATGATGGGTTGCCACCGCCTAGCCAACGGGATCGTCACTGGCCGACAGTGTCGAGCTCTCCCCATTGGAATATAATAGTAGCTCCACAGCTACACCATCATGTGTCATTGGCATCAACAAATACAAGAAAAAAGCATAAAACGAAAACCACAAAAAATAATTTTTTACCTGGATGAAGGGCGTAAACCCATTTATTGTCACCTCTCGGCCTGTCCTTTGCGACAGACCTGTAAATAGATGTGCCAGCACGGCAGCTCCCCAGGCGTACTGTCCTACTCTCTCCAAATCTACGAGCAGCTCCAGGAAGCGGCAGTGTATGTTGTCTCCCTTGGAGCCCAGTAGCAGCCTACCCAGCAGAAAGAGGAGGAACCTCCTCAGGTCCATGTTGGTCCTCTCCCAGTTGCTGGCATCCGCACAGTATACAGCACGGGCACCTCTTTCTGCCCTTTCCATGAATTCCTCCAGGGACTCGTCATCCCGTGGACGAATGTCAGTAAGCCCTAACACCTCCAGGATCGATGTCTTGGCTACTGACCTGTTCTTCCGTCCATCGAGTT
Organism: Amorphophallus konjac; assembly: GCA_022559845.1. NCBI lineage: Eukaryota > Viridiplantae > Streptophyta > Magnoliopsida > Alismatales > Araceae > Amorphophallus > Amorphophallus konjac. The sequence goes on along the minus strand of JAHNEJ010001610.1, from coordinate 53,742 downwards.
CCAGTCCTAACAGTTTCTGGGCACCTTCTCGGTAATCCGCATAAGTGACGCCGGTCACTGCCTCTCCATCCACTTTGAGGCCCGTAATGCGGACCATATCTTCCAAACTGGGCACCATGTGCCCCCAAGGCATCAGGAATGCCCGACTCGCCGGATCCCATCTTTCATGTAATGCTTGGATCAGGGCAAGGTCGAGCTTTATCGGCTCGATTCGGAGGAAGGCACCGAACCCCATCACGTCTAGCCTGGCCTTTTGGAAGTCCGGGAGACCTCGATATGCTGCCACTACCAGCTCCCACGAGATGTGCGAGCGCATCATGCTCTGCACATATACAAGAGGTGAAAAGGGGAACATTGCTAAGCAAGAAAGGAGAAGAAAAGGATGAAGGAAGGAAACCAAAGAAGCCACTTACAAGCTGTGATCGGGTCCTCTCACTCAGTTGTCCTTCGACTTCTGAGAGTCTCCTGGAACTGCTACCTGATCTGCTCCTCTTCGAGGAGCGGGAAGACTCACCTTCTGCTCTAAAGCTAGATTCACCCTCCATCCTGAAAAAGTGAGCAACACTCGCAACCTCCCTTCCTTACAAATTTGCACTCCTCAAGTCTGCTCTCAGGACTTCGGTGTTTCCAAGTCGAGCGAAAGGGGAGGTATTTATAGGATTGGAAAGAAGGTGATCTGGATCTATCACCATCACCCCAGCAACATCCTTTACGACAAGTCACCCTCTCTTTACTCTCGCATGTCACTCTGCCATCTGGAGTGATCAATTCGGAGGCGTGATTTGTTGACTTGTCCTCCCCATGCGGTCTAAAGATTCCCTGTGTTTATTGTCCCGTTGCGACTACTGCTAGCGCAAAGAAGAAAGTGGGGGACATTTATACGGGAAAATAGGACCAGGGACCGACGTTGTTGAAATTGGTGGTAGATTCCTTTGAAAGTCATGGCCACGGCACACTCGCGTGCCACTTTGCCATGTGAAGTAAATGGAGCAGAGCTGTGATTTGTTGAACCGCCACTCCTATTCGGTCCAAAGATTCCGCGTGTCCCTTGTCCTATTGCGACTACTTTTAGCGCAAACAAGAAATGAGGGACATTCACGTGGGAAAAGAGCACCACGGGCCGATATTGTTGAAATCCGTGGATGATCCCCTTTGAAAATCATGGCTATGGTGAGTCACCGCCCCGTGTTTTAAGGAGACATCTCGCCGAGCATACTGCGCGAGAACCCATGTGGTAGAGAAGAGCTGTAGAGCAGAAGGAACATATCCAGGGCGAACCAGCCGTGTTCAAACCAACCTATTTCACTCGCACATATATATAAGGGTTTGTGCCCGTCATGAGAAGGGAGTGAGTGAACAAGTCACTCACTAACCCTCATCACCCTCCTGGTTACTTCTCTTCTCTCTCCCAAGGTAAGAAGTCCCTTGGAGGCCTTCTATAGTTCCGTGACGCAGCAATCGCTTTGTCGCGTCATGCGTTCCCACCTGCTCTTCGGCAGTGCTCCTCGCCGTCCTCCTGTCTCTCTCGCGACCCTGATGGCCGCGAAGCTCTTGAAGTCGAGGCCGCTAGTTGAGCTGCCCTATGCTCTGCCGATGAAGATGCTACCAACTCCAGGAGCTCCTCTGTTGCGAGCTCTAATCCCCTTCAATCTGCAGAGCGAGCCATGTCTGGATGCTCTTTCTCTCAGAGCTCCATCTCCTGCGCCTCTTGTGCTGCTCTATTTTTGCCTTTTCTCTCTCTACTATCTCTTGCTTTATCTCTCTCTTAGCCATTCGGAGAGAAATCTTTAGCTCCCGGGCATCTCAGGGCAACTCCTCATGCTAGTTGCCTTGAGTTTTTGGCTCTTGTCCGGAATGGTTGGCTACCACCTAGCACTGGCTATTGCAGATGTTTGTGCCAAAAACAAAAAAAAGAGAAAAAAGGAATAAAAAAGAAAAAAAACAGAAGAGAGTTAGGATCTAAATAGGCATTAAAGTTTCCATATTCATTCCAAGATAAGATACATTAGGGTTTGGGCATCTCAGGCCTCAATTTCCCCAACTCAATTACATAAGCTTTCAGCAGTTCTTCGTCCTCACTCACAGACTCTGTTGCCCTCAGTGTAATGCTGGCCTTCCATGACGCTTTGATTGTTTTCACATTTCTTGCGTCACCCCCTGTGCCCAGCTCCCTTTCCTTGATTAAAGGAAGCTCGGATAGTAGTGGGAATGAATGGCGAGGGAGGCCCATCTGAGTATGACACCGGTGCGTGTTGTAAAGGATGAATTCAGACGCGCCAACAAGCTGGAGCTCCATGTTAAGAGAAGACCTCGTGAGAAGCTCATATGGGAGTAAGCATGTCGGTGCACGAGTGAACATATACTCTTCAAAGGTACTGAAGTGAGCCCGCCAGTCTTCTCGTTTCTTCAGCCAGGGAACGCGATTTGCTATACTACCACTAGAGCCTAACACATTGACCATATGGTGAAGCGGGCTTTGTTGGAAGAGTCTTGAAGTAGACGACATTCCCTCACGATGGTTAAATTTGAAATGCAAGTCAGTCCAGCAATTCAAAAGGAGTGCGCAACCAAAAGGAGGCTTACCCATACTGGAAGCCGTGAGTCCGCTATAGAGATAAGCAAGGATAGCAGGTCCCACTCTCTTTCCTTCCCAAATTCCACAGATGGCACTTAGCTGATCTTCCTCCACTATGTTGTCAGTATAAGGGAATAGGAGAGCACCCGCTAAGCAGATGGTGAATCCCTTCATAAGCCCTTCAATGCGATCATCATCACTTGTCAACCTTTCAAGAGCATTTATGACCCAATCTGCAAGTTTTTGCAGATGGATTCCCTTCTGAGTCTGGACGCCCTTGATGGCTTCGGACGGCATGAAGCTTCTGAGCACCTCCTCGGAAGTCACCCTTCTTAGCATGCGCATAACCTTTACCTTGCCATTTCTCTGGAATTTCTTCACGCCAAGTAGAAGTTCTGCTTCTTCGAGAAGAATAGTTGCCTCGAAAGTGGGGAAAATGAATGTATGGGTTTGAGGGTGCCAAAGCTCTACCAGTGCACCCATAGCCGCCCAATCCATGTGAATCTCGTTATAATGTTTGGCATGAGTTACGAGCTTTTGGAGATGCCACTTTCTGATGATGGCCCTCATGCTGATCGAGATGTTCGAAGTGAGTCTCGACAGCCATGGCAACCTTGAAAACTTCCTCGGGCCAGGAAAGAGAGGATACGGCTGGAAATAGAAAAGTGGAGAAGGCGAAAATGAGCGTAAGAAGGTCTTGCAGAAACACAAAAAAGAAATGGTAACTCACCATTCGAGACTGAATTCTCCCGCTAAGATGCCCTTCGAAGTCAGTAAGCCGCTTGCACTCGTTGCTGGGCTTGCTTTTCTTTACGGGACGGGAAGACTCCCCTTCCATCTCGAACTCTGATCTCCTCCTAAGCTTCAACTTTCTTAACTCGCCCTTGAATGCATTTTCTTAAGGCCAAAGGGGCGATACTTATAGTGAGGAAAGGAATCTAGGAACAGTGTTGGCAGTTTCGTTTTGTTGTGTGTGATAATTTGCTTGCATAGTTGTGATCTTGTTTTGTTATGTTAATTATCGAGTGGGGTACCACTGTCCCACCGATGTCCCACCTTGTCCCGCCTTGTCCCCTAATCATTCAATCATTGTGGTCTTCCCTTATATTGTATGATATTTACGCTACTAGAGCATGCCAAGGACCTTACGCCTTGGACAAATCCGGGATTTGAGTTCCCCTTCAACAAAAACAGTGATGATCCCGGAGGAGTTCAGGACGTACGGATAGGCCGTTAAGTTGTGATAGAATGGGGACGATGGTTCCGTTCGATGAGTCGGTACGTGGATAAACGGGCCCCGGCTCAGTATCAGCTCATTGATCGGTATCCTGACCCACTCTCCACAGCTTAGCAATATTATCCTTGGCTAGTTTCTATTTTAGTTTGTTTTATTTTTCTTTTAAACCCAGCATGCATTCATGTAGGACTTTGAGTTCATTGTGGAAAATCATTCACTTACTTTGATTGTGTGAGCTACTGTGCTTAATTGCTTAAATATGGGATATTCCATTCCGAGTCGAGTACTGAGTTTTCCGAGGTTACCTTGGATGTTTCTCTGGATGAAACCATTGTTTGGATTTGTCTCCAATCATCTGTTTATTTCCCTCGGACCCACCTTGGCTGCAGCACTTCCACAATGGCTGGTAACCGCTCCCCAATGGTGAAACCTGAGGTTTACGACCCAGGTACTTCCGCGCCGTGAAGTTGGTCCTTTTAGTTTGTTTGTGCCCCAGTGCACACAATGTCCTTCCTGTTGTTTACCATCCAAACAATCGTGGATTTCGGAGAACCTTCCTCAAGGTTGCTTCGTGAAACTCGGAAAGATTCCCATCGCGTGATGTTAGAAGCGTGTCTCATCACACCTTGGCATCGACTTTTCAGTCCACTCCATTTCATTCAATACACTTCGTTTCATTCCATTACACGCCCTTCCCCTACAAAGTGGATGCCAAGGCGGGGCAGCTGTAGACACGCCATTTCTGACGTTACGATGAGTAAATCCCATATTGTACCGTAATGCCCTGAAGTGGCTTACATTTTCTTTTATTTGAGTGATTTTCAAAATTTTGGGTTATAAAAAGGAGAGAGAGAAATTAAAAAAATATATATTAAAAGAGGAAAATAAATTTCAACAAAATATGTATAGTTGTGTTTATGTAAAAATAATTGATTTTCTTTAATAAATTTATTTTCACAAATATATATATATATATAAGTGATTACTATATATATAAAATCAATAAAAATATATTTACTAAAAAGTAAAAATTGAATAACCATAAAAAATGAACAAAAATAAAAAAGGTAAAAAGATAAAAAACAAAACAAACAAAACAAATACAAAAATACAAAAAAATAAAATATAATAATAATAATATCCTCTGTACGTCTATTTCTTTCTCCCTTCCCCCCTTCTCACGTAACTCACCACCCCCACTTCCCTGTTCTCACCCCACTCATCAGGGCATCTTTCATTCTCTCCGGTCGAACTCCACACAGCCTCTCTTTCTCTTCTCACCACCTAGCCAGCTCCCCATCGCCTTCCTCTCCCTTCCATGCCACTGCCACCATCTTGACTACCACCGTGAAGCCCTCGCTAGCCCACACTCCTCTTCCACAAGCCAACTCCCCCCCCGGCCATCTCCCCCGCGAGACCCCCTGCGCATGCACCTCTCACCGCGAACCAGCCGCCTCCCTCCGGCTTCACTCCCTCTCTCTCCCAGCCACCTCAGCAGCCTCACCACCACGTTGCTTCACCGACCGCCATAGCCCCACGTCCGTTCGGCCACTCTGCATGCAAGCCCATCGTCCGTCCGCGCCCGCATCTCACATCGCCTGCCTCCCTACACCGCTCGCCGCCAGTCTCCAGCTCTCACTGCATGCGCCCGTGAACCACCGCGAAGCCGCAGCCGGACGCCCCACCACGGCCGCCGTCTACCTCGCCACCGTCGCCCACGGCAGCCCCGACCTCGCCATCGGCCGCACAACCACGCCACCACCACAACCAGCTGCCGCCAGTGTCGCCGCAGCCGCCTGCCAAGCCACCTTCCACGCCGTCGAAGCCGTCCTCCCACCTGCACCGGCCACCTCGTGAAGCCGCCCCAACACCGCCGCGAAGCCCACCTCCACCTGCACCGGCCACCTCGTGAAGCCGCCCCAACACCGCCGGCCACCTGCACCTCCACCGTCAGCACTCCTCCACCTCGCTCGGCCACGTCCTCAGTGCCCACGCCGTCACCCCCCCGGCCACGTCCGCAGCGCCCCCGCCTCCACCTCGCTCGGCCACGTCCTCAGCGCCCCCGCCGGCCACCTGCACCTCGCCCACCCACGACTGCCGTCGCCCTCGCCGCTGCACCCTTACCGGACGCCGCCTACGAGCTCCCCGGCTGCTGCATGCCGCCCCCGGGCTCCCTCTCTCTCTCTCCCGCATCTCTCGCTCTCCCTCTCTCTCTCTCTCTCTCTCGCCTTCTCTCACTCCCTCTCTCTCTCCTCTCCCGTTTCCTCTCTCTCCCTCTCCCTCTTCCCGTCTTCTTCCCCCCCCATCGTGACCGCCGAGGTCGCGGCTCCCCCTCTCTCTCTTTCGCTCCCTCTCTCTCTCTTTCGCTCCCTCTCTCTCTTCTCTCGCCGGATCTCTCTCTCTCTCCCTCCGTTTTCTCTCTCTCATTCTCTCTCCCTCCGTCTCCCGTTTCCTCTCTCTCCCTCTCTCTCTCTCTCGGCAACCTGTCGCGATCTCTCTCTCCTCTCACCGTTCCTCTCTCTTCTCTCTCTCTTCCCCCTCTCCCGATCGTGATCTCTCTCTTCTTCCCCTCTCTCCGTCTCGCTCTCTCTCTCTCTCTCTCTCTCTCTCTCTCTCTCTTTTAATTTTATTATTTTACTCTCTCTCTCATCCAGCGGTCTCTCTCTCTCTCTCCCCTTCTCTCTCCTCCTCCCCCCTCTGGCCGCGTCTCTCTCTCACCCCCTCTCTCTTTTCATTTTTTTTATTTGTTTATCCCTCTCTCTCTTTCTCTCGCCATTTCTCTCCCATTCCCTCTCTCCCCCTCTCGGTTCTCTCTCTCTCTCCCTTTCCCTCCTCTCTCACCCTCTGCCTCTTTCTCTCCCCCCTTCTCTCTCTGTCTTTAGCCGCCCCCCTTTCTTCACCCTTTTTTATTCCTGCCTCTCATCCCCTCTCTCCCTCTCTCTCTTTCTTTCTCTCTCCTATATATATATATATATCATATATACATTATATATACACATAATACATATATATCATAGATATATATATATCATAGATATATATATATATATATCTCATATATATATATATATATATATATATCATATATATATATCATCCTTTTCTTCTGAAAACAAAGTCTTAAAACATAAATAATAAAAAGAGTTTTCTCTCTCCCTTTCTCGCCTTCTTTCTCAAATTTTCGTTCTTTTATTCCGACCAGTTTACATATATGTTTATATAGGTTTGTATTTACGTATGTGTTAAATATCTTTAATATGTCTAAGTACATGTTTATATAAATATACTTATCATTCATATGTAGATGCTCGTGTGTGTGTGCTCTTATGTCCGGCTTAACCCATATCTGAAGTCCGCTCTGAAGCTCTTTGGTCGCGCTGTGCTCGTGATATTGAAGCCCTTCTCAAAGCCCGTCGCCAGTCTTCCCCGATAAGCTTTTCTCCCCCTTATTTTTATTCAGTCAGTTAATTATATTGCATGCATCATTTAGCATATGTCCCATGCCTTTCTCTTCGAGAGGGCCTCCCTTGTGAGTGTCTTTGTGTTTGCGCATTTGATCATGTCATTCTCCTACCCTTTTAATTCTAAAGGGGTTTTAAACACACCAACCAGGTACGTGTTCGTTTATGTTATTTACAGTTTCATTACCTAAGGATTGGTACTATACCACCGTCGTTCTCACCAACCAGTTTTCCTCTGTTTGTTCTTTGTGTAAGGGTAACCAGTTAAAGGCCCTCTTCTTCGGCCTGTCGAAAGAAGAGGAAGAAGGAACCCACGCAATTCCCGCGTCAAAGGCAAAAGCGATCAATCCACTCGGGACTCTCGGTCCCTGCGATCACAACACTCTTAACGCGCGCTCCATTTTGATCATCTTTGTTTTAATAACACCCGCGGAGAGTTGCTTCCCGCAGCGGTTATCTTCTTCTGTCTCTGACCTCACCCGCGCGGAGGATTATTCCCCGCGACGGTTTCTGTGATTTACTTTCTATATATCTAATTCTTTAACTGGTGCGGTGGGTCACCTCCCGCGACCGTTTCCATTTCAACATTTTATTTTCTGCACTTTACTTTCTAATTCCTAACTATTTAATTTCAGCATTCCCCTATCATCGCTTTAAAACCCCGTGGAGATCAACATCTCGTGGCGGTTTATTTGATCCCTTTTCATTTCCTGTCACATATACTTATATTATAGTAAAGACCCCTCAGAGGCCACAGTCTCGTGGTGGTTTATATATATATATATATATTATTTATATTATTTATGTCGCATTAAAGACCCCTCAGAGGCCACAGTCTCGTGGTGGTTTATATTTATATTTATATATATACATATATATATATTTATTATTTATATTATTTATGTCGTATTAAAGACCCCTCAGAGGCTGCAGTCTCGTGGTGGTTTATATTTATATATATATATATATATATATTATTTATATTATTTATGTCACATTAAAGACCCCTCAGAGGCCAAAGTCTCGTGGTGGTTTCTATATATACATATATATATATATATATATATATATATATATATATATATTATTTATATTATTTATGTCGCATTAAAAACCCCGCAGAGGCCACAGTCTCGTGGTGGTTTCTATATATATATATATATATATACTTATACTTATTATTTATGTCACAATAAAAATCCCGCAGAGGCCACAGTCTCGTGGTGGTTTATATATTTATATACTTATATTTATTATCTATGTTATAGTAAAAATCCCGCAGAGGCCAATGTCTCGTGGTGGTGTGTATATATATTTATATTTATTATTTATAAAGCATTAAAAACCCCGCAGAGGCCAATGTCTCATGGTGGTATATATATATACTTTTATTTATTATTTATATTGCTTTAAAAAATCCCGTAAGGCCAATGTCTCGCGGTGGTTTCTAGATGTACATATATTAATTACTGCTCATATTACAACATTGCTGTTAAAACCCCGCAAAGACCAATGTCCTGCGGTGGTGTGCTTTTATTCATTTTATTTTTGTAACTGTTTGGGCAGTGATATATCGTTGCAATTTCCGAGTCCACGTGTCTTCCCGTCTGTCAAATTATATTACGTAGAGTCCCAGGAGTCGAATTCGGTATCTAAAAAGCTGCTCTCGGAACGGTGGGTTACGCCTACCGGGAAGGGGTTCAGTTTGTGCGAGAGGGTCTTCGGACCCCTATCTCCGCCATGTACCGGAGTTCGGTCAGTCTAAATTCTTTCTGTCTCCATTAGAGTGTCGTCTGTAGGTGTACTTGTCCACCGTTCTTTCATATCCCCTATAGCGCGCGTTTCATTGTTTTGTCCTCATTTCTTTCACCCTTTATTACTCAGAGAGGGAGAAATCCCATCTCTCTCTCTCAGTCCACCACGTGACGCGTTCACAGGACTGTCACAGGAAGCCTGACGGTCCAGGCTGGACCGTCACAGCACCCTGACGGTCTAACCAAAGGCCATCACACTCCAAGCACGAAACAGGGTGTAACGCACCTACCCTGGCGCGTTACAGGCTGTGACGCCCCTACGCAGGCGCGTCACAGGGTGTAACGGTACGTCCACACCCAGAGCGTCACACCGCCTGGGGGTTCAAACGCTCAAAAACGCTCTGACGCACCCACCCTGGGCGGTCACAAGGATGTGACGCGCCAGGCCTGGTGCGTCACATACCTTGACCCCCAACGGTCAAAACAACGGTCACATGCCAACGGTCGGAAGCCTATGACGGCCCAACCCAGGCGCGTCACACGCCTGTGGCGGTCTATCGTGGGACCGTCACAGTCCCAGACCCCAGTTGGCAACACAAAGGGGCTGTGACGCACCACCCTGGGCGCGTCACATAGTGTGACGGTCCCTGGTAGGACCGTCACACCCGCCCGACGGCGGAAACGACGGGAAAAAGCCCAAAAACTGAACCACGCCCCCGTGCCTCCACCGGAGAGGGGGAAATCAAAGGGGAAGACCCCTACGGACCCCTAGCATGATACTACACCATCAAAATGCAAAATTGCGGGTTAAAACCATAGATCGGGCGAGCTCTCCCCAAATCATGGAAAATCCCAAACCCGCTCAAACACGCCCCTCTCGGCCTCCCCTCGGCCTATAAATCACGGAAATGAACAGCGGGGAGCTAGGGAACGTCACCCTACCTCAATGGAGCAAATGCTCCGCCGGATCGTTCGTGAACCGCGAAGAACGCTTTAGAAAACCTCGCCTCTTCACGTTTCCCACGCTCGCCGCACGCCCACGAGATCACCTCGCCACCACACACGTTGTCGCGCCGTCGCCCCGCCGCCGTCTGCAGCTGGAAGGGAGCTCGCCGCGCTCGAACGGGAGGAAGAGAGGGAGAGAGGGGGCCGCGGTGGGTAGAAACGGAGGAGGAAGAAGAAGAGGAAAGAGAAGGTGGGGGAGAGAGAAAATAGGGGGGGGTATTTATAGAAAAATCCGGAAATTCTGGAAAATACCAAAAAATTAAAAATTACATTTCCAGGATCCTCGGAACGCACCGATCGCAACGGTACCACTCGTGCCCAGGTGAACGACCAGGTTCACCCGCAGCGAAGTTTCGAAGGAATTATCGAAACACACTCCGGTAATCGGAAAACACGCGTGGAAAAGCCGCGGAACGCTTTCGGGCCTCCGAAACAACTCCGGATCGCGCCGATCCGAACACGAAAGATGCCCGAAACAGAATTTCAGACCCAACGGAACCAGACACTCCGAGAAAACAGATCTGAGACCCACGAAAAGGGATCCGAAAGGTCCGAGATATTAGAGCCTATTAGCACGTGGGAAGAAATGAAGGAGAAATTGAGGGAGAAGTATCTACCACCTTCCTACCATCGCTTGCGTCGCCTGCAGGTGGGGGACATTTGTGGACACTAAAAATTTCTCACCCCATGTTCACGTACAGGGGAATAAAGAAGGGTGTTGTGCCCCTTGTGCTTTGATGATAATGTGGTGTTTTAATGATAGCAACATGAATGAGTCACCATATTATTTTGCTCACATGATTGCATATGTATGATCTGTTCTGTGGATAATGCATGAGTATGCTAGGTCATGCAATGTTCTATACTCAATGCACAAGTCTATACATTGCATATGTTTACGCACACTCAAGTCTATACAATGCATGCTCGTTCATTTAAAGTCTGCACATCACATTCGTTGCTGCATAGTCTGCATCACTACTTTGTTAAGTCCATACACTTGTTGCTGGCTAGTCTATACATCACTGCATCATTCGTTTGAAGTCTGTACATTCTTTAGGTGCATCATCTCAGCAAGTCTATACATTGGACTTGAGCATATAGAAAGTCTGTACATCGTTCTGCATGTGATCAAGTCTATACATTGTGCATCTCGCTGACAAGTCTGCACATTCATGAAGTTTGTACATCGTTCTGCATGTGAGCAAGTCTATACATTCTTCCATCTCACTTAGAGTCTGTACAGTGCGGCATATTCATCAAGTCTATACATTGCAGCATGCATTCATCTCAAGTATGTACATCCACCAGCTAAACTGAGTAAAGTCTATACATCCGATAGTTCAGCTCGTGGCTAAGTCTGTACAGCCAGTGCATATGTTAAAGTCTGTACATCGCATCTTTACCTACGTTCTGAACTGAGCAAGTCTATACACTCCATCGTCTCACTCAGCGTCTCTGTGCATGCCTTAAGGTTAAGTCAGTACAGCATGCATCGTCTCTCTAAGTCTGTACATCGCACGTCTCATGCATTGTCTCAATCAAAGTCTATACATTGCAGCCAGTTCGTGTTCTAGCTTTCAAAGTGTAGACATTGTCTGCCCTGTAGTACACTAAGTCCATACATTAGCACTGTAGCATGCACGAACTCTAAGTCTGCACATTCGTTGCGTCTTGTGCATGCATCACTCAAAGTCTGTACAGCCTGTGTTCACAACACAAAGTCTGTACATCGTTCTGCTCGCACAAACGCCAAGTCTATACATTGGCTTTGCTTGCACGAGCTGAAGTCTATACACTGTCCACTTGCAGCATTAGCACAAGTCTGTACAGCCTGTGTGCTTCATTCACAGAGTCTGTACATTGCTTCATGCATTGCACGCAGAGTCCACACACTCGTTTGGCATGCCTGAGCATTCATCGTCAATGTACATACTTCACCATATGCATACTGCAGCACAGTCTATACACGCATAACTCTAGCCAGTGCATTCTGTGCTTCAAGCATGCACAAGTCTGTACATGCTTTAGCTTTGCATTCACAACGTGAAGTTTGTACATGCTTTGCCTTCGCATCTCGCTGACAAGTCTACACACTGCATTGCCTTCACAAAGTCTGTACAAGCCGTTAGACTTAAACTGATATTCCTTTCGTCTGTCTGACAGGTACTGTTCGTGAAGCTTAAGAATGGCACGTGATCCGAGGCTGGAAGTGCTGACAGGATGATGACACGTGGCCAAAACAATTCGGCGGGAACTGTGGAAGACACGCGCCCAGTGCTGCTCCTGCTGGAACTGCTGTATAAGGAAGACTCCTTTGTCTGAAGAAGACTGATCGAATATGCAGAAGTCCTAAAGAAGAAGTAGAGAGAGTCTGCACGATCCAGAGTGAAGAGAAGAAGAAGAAGAAGAGAAAGAAAAAAAGAGAAGAGAAGATGAGATAAAGGAAAGAATAAGAGGAAAACACACCTTCAACTGCCTTCCAACGACACAACCCCAAACAGCCCCAGCAGCACACTTCCAAAGTGTCCCAGCGGCACGGGCCTGACGCCCTTCAGCGGCACGGCCTCAAGCCCCAGCGGCACGGGCCTGAAGCCCTTCATCGGCACGGCCTCAAGACCATCAGCGGCACGACCCTTCTGCCCTCCAGCGGCACGGTCTCAAGCTCCCAGCGGTACGGGCGTCCTGCCCTCAACGCCCAGCACCCTTTCCCCAGCGGCACAGCGCTGAAAGCCTCCAGACGGCACGCACCGGCAGAAGATACAACGGTCAATAGGCAGACCCATTGGCGTGTAGTCCAGCCACTTCAAAGCCAGCTAGCGCCTGTCTCCGTGTCACCTTCTGGCTGGAGGAGGGGAGATCTTCGCCTGACGAGGAAGATACCGAAGTCAACCTCGGATGGCAGTGCCATCATGAGTTCGACCTCGTCAACGGCCCGCGTATAAAAAGCCTCAGAGAAGAAAGAAAAAAAGACAGAAAAAGAGGAGAAGACGCCCGTTCGAAGAGAGCTCCATAAGAAGAGAAGAAGGAGAGGAAAAAAGAGAGTGTATGCTGTAAGGTGGAGAGGGAAGGGTGGCGGTGAAGGGAACGACCACCCTTCCTCATCCTGTCCCACTCCCCCCGAGTCTTTTTCTTTCTTTCTCCTGATGTTTTCTTGTTTGCTTAGATGTACTGGGCTACATTTGGTCTTCCGGCCATGGCCTTTGCCATTTTGAGTTTCTCATGAATAAAACACCGTTTGATCTTGCCTTCGTATGGTATATTTGTAGTTTTCTTCTTCTTGCTAGTTTATGAGTTTGGCGTCCGTCTCCGATTCCCCAGCTCCTTGCTTGATCTCCCCTCCCATGGTAGGGGTCTATGTGATTGAGAGGTTTAGCCCTTGGCTTGACGAGGCAAGGCTAACCTCTCCCTCTTCTTGGTGACACTCTGCAACGCAGTCCCTTTCTCTCTACCCTCGTTTGCAGCCCGTCGAAGTTTTGTGGACCTCTACTTGGTGTATTGCCCACCCACTTGCTAGAAGACTCCTCAGCCTTTCTTTCAAGGTCCATAGCCCCTGCACCCATTCCTGTCTCCCAGTTGTCCCACCACTCAGGCCCCCAGTGGTACGCCTCTCCCATCCGGCCGTTTGGCGGTACAGCCTTCCTTGAGTTTGCCTGGCGGCACACTCTCCTTAAGGCCATTCAGCGTTGCACCCTCTCTCTCCTTGTCAGCGGTACACCTCCCTTCCTTGGCCGCCCAGCGACACACCCTTGGACTGTCAGCCTGGCACTCCTTGGCCATCACCCCCCCGGTGTACTCATAGTTTGCATCAGTCTACTGGTTCCTCGTTCGATGTTTTCTCCGAGTTTTTCAAAGTTTCCCTAAAGGCGGCTGCTCGGGCACCCCCCTCAGCTGTTGGTTCATGCCACCCCCGTGGGCATGTTCCCTGTTATTCCTTTACCTTCCGGGTCAAGGGGAGGTACTGCCGAATTTTTGTTAGGAATAACAGTAAACTTAAAAGATGAAAAGAAGCAGCAAACTGATGGACTAAGCAACAATAAAAACACTCTAATCAGCTAAAAGAACTATGCAAGGCTTCAAGAGTTGAACTGAACGAGACTCCAAGGACTGTACTATTGAATACAACTTGAGACTCAATCTCATGACAGGAAACTGAACGCTTGACCATATAAGATGCTTCATCATGAATTGAGCAGGCTCCCTCTCTCCCCCTTGAAACTCTGTCTCACCCAGCTAAGCTACGCCCTGACCACTTTGACCCTTCACACTCTCCATAATCTTGCAGCGGTACACTCTCCTCTGCCCTCCCCACACACATGCCGAATGCAACAAGCAATAACAATAATAACGGACTCATAAAAGGGGGGGATAAATAATAGTAATAATGATAAAATTATAATAATAAAAAAGGAAATAAGTAATAATAATTACCGATTCAATAAAAAGAATATAATAAATAAATAAATAGATAATAATAATAAAAAAATCAATAATAAATGAACAATAATAACAAACTCACTAGAAAAGAATATAAAGAAATAACAAATAGTAATGATAGAAATTTAAATAATAATAATAAATGATGAGCTCCGTTCCACAACCTCATTCTCCTCAAGACCCGGTATAAAGGGAACATTGACGCCGCCCCTCCAAGTCGGATTCGGACCTTGGGAGCCATCCCAATACGGTCGTAATCCAATATTGCTTTGGGCCTATAGTCTATCAAACCTGATGCTTTCCCGTTGGGATTCGTTCCCGCTCTTTCATTGAGATTGCCATAAACTCGGCATACATTTGTACGGGTTTCGCACCTTCAATATGGATCTTTATCCGAATATAGAGTGGTCCATGAACGACCAACACAATCTGGATGGAACGAGACGGCTCTCGTCATCCTCGAACCCTACGCGTGGGAATATCAATAAGACTTTCGTGAGTCATGCTTAGACCACGGGTTCGCCCTAGTCATGGTCATTGCCTGACCCACATCTTAGGCCTATAGCCAGCCATCTCGGTATGCGTCTTTATTTTGGAATCTAGTCCCGGGACACTTTCCCGCTGCCCTTCGGCATCGAAAATATTAACAATGCCCACGCAAGCCCCGTCTGGACTGTGGGAGGCGCCCTCCCGGTATGGTCCCGACTCGATCTCGCACGGCGCCAATAAATTCGCTAGTTTCCTGCTACACTAACCGAGATTTAACCAAATGTTTTCAGCGTCTCGGAATAATATATTTGCTGTAGCACGGCATACATAGGTTCCAGGTTCTCCTGCGAGGATTATGATATTCTCAAGCCGAACACCCGTCCGAATGTTAAACGGTCTCCCGAATGACCGACACGTTTCGAACTTCCGCTTTCCTAGACACAGGACTTTTCAGCCGATTCAAGGGATATTCCCTCATTGCCCCTTGGCACCGAAAATATTAATGACGCTCAGGCAAGTCTTGTTTCGACCGCGGGGGGCCCACCGCAGTATTGTCGTAGCTTGCTCTTGCAACGGGCCGACAGATTTACTGATTTTTTGACCGCTACAACCGAGGCTCAGCTGAACGTTTTCCGCTCTTCCGAACAATAAATTTCCCGTACCTCGACATACATGCGTTCCGGTTTTCCCGCAACAACCGCGATTTTCTCGAGCCGGGCATTCGTCCGTACATTAAATGGTCGGTACATGACTGACATGACCGCGAATGGTCTTCTTCTCGCCCTCGCGCGAGGATTTCAATACCTCGTAATAGACCTTCCATGCAATTGATTTCCTGGCCATGAGGCCCTGAATCTCGGTGATTAATCAAGGGTGTTCCCTCGTATGGGGGATGTAAATGACGTCGTGACCTTTATGGCGCGGCGGATTTTGGTCCCGACACGAATCACACAATCGTCTGACAAAGTCAGGTCGAGCGCACTATGGGCTCTTTGGAGTCCGAATAAATTGTCACATTGTGACTGGCACGCCCACGCACTTAATAGACGAATCGACCATCTTAATAGACGAATCACCTGAATAAGCGAATTTAAGTGCGTCCACAAGTCTGGCACGCCCGGTGGGACCGAAACCACCCTTCATCTCTTCGCCGGGATTCAGGGCCTCATGGCCTCCTAATAAACGTTGTTTGCCTGTTTTGATGAATTGCAGGTACTCTCTTCCCCAGCCCTATGGGGAGAAAAGCCGGACTAAGCAAATTTATCTTTGTTGCCTCGAAGATGCTATTCCGAGGCACCTACAGCTTCCAGGACTTCCAGGAATCATGAAGGCCGCTGAGAAGAAGAGAGGGGAAATCAAACCCCCTTTCCTTAAGAAGAAAAGAAAGAAGCAAAAAAAAGGAAAGAAAGAAGCAGAAAAGGAAGAGAAAGAATTTGCGAGAGAGGGTTGTACGGCCATATCCGTCGACACCCGTGCTGAATAATGATTACCACTGTGGGATTAATGCGGTGGAGCGAATCACTAATCCCCTCCCTGAGGGGGTGAGCGCTCTCCTGCACACCCACCTTGGTCTATCATACCAAAAAAGGGGAAGAAAAGAAAGGACAAAAAAGGAAGGTTGGCCAGCATCGCCGATGAAGAGAACAAGAAGGAGGCCGATATCCCGCCCGACTCTAGGAGGGTCCAAATCCATGGTGCAATGTCACGCTCTCACAGCTTTGATCAGACTTCTCCTGAGGAAGAGGGTTCATATATATAGCAGCAGCTAGGGCGTGTGTCCTCCACATTTCTCGCCCAAAGGCCTCAGTCCACGTGGCAGCATTTCAACACAGTGGCTCCACGTGTCACGATCAGGGCCATCTTCTATTCTTGGATCACGTGCATCATTAACCTCCTCGAGCAGCATCTCTGTAATAACCGACATTATGCATAAGTATATACATTCAGAGTGAATGCACATCTAGAGCATAGCAACACACAATGTGCAGACTTCGTGCAATGCATGAAGCAATGTATAGACTTTGTGTGTGCGTGCATACTACAAGGCAGTGTATGGACTTTGAACGCGTGCAACAACAGTGACGATGTACATACTTGCCACCCGAAGTGTGTACAGACTTCACCTAAGAGTATTCAGACATTAAGGGATGTAATGTAGACTGCATTTAACAAAGTGTGTACATTGAAGATGAATGCATCAAGCAAAGTATGTACATTAGAAATGGATGCACGGACTTAATGATGCAACTATGCACAGACTGCAACGAATGTATAGACTTCATGGAAGTGCTTGCACTAAGACACTGTATGGACTTTGAACTGATGAGACGCTGAGTGAGACACAACATGCACATTGAATGAGACATTCAAAGAATGTATAGACTTGAACGCACAGAGACGCTAAATGAGACGCAGCTTAACAAGCATTGACTTGATGCTCACACGGCTGTACATACTTTGAGAGACGATGTAATGTACAGACTTGAGCGCTATGCGAGACACACCGTGAGACGCAACATGAGATGGAAGGTTGTACAGACTTTGAGTGAATGTGCCAGGTAATGTATGGACTTTAAATGCTCAAGTGAGACGCAACATGAGACGCAGAAATGCAAAGAGTGTATAGACTTGTGTGTGCAGACAGAGGATGTATAGACTTAGCATGAGACGCTAAATGAGACGGTGCATGTATAGACTTGGCGTTATAAAGCACACATGCTGTACAGACTTTGAATAAACGGATGCACGATGTACAGACTTCAAATGCGTGCAGCAAGACACTGTGTAAACTTCAGCGCATGCAAGCACAAACGATGTACAGACTTGCTGTGCCTAATGTTTATGCCTAAGTGCATCATGTATAGACTTATGTGTTATGCAACAGACAATGTATAGACTTTGCATATGCAACATGTGTGAGCATGTACAGACTTTGTGAATGCAAAGCTATGATCATTACAAATGGATGCACTGACATGCCAAATGAATGTGCATACTCAATTGCATGAAGCACATGATGCAATGTACAGACTTGCCGCCAGATATCAGCTAATGGATGTATAGACTTTGCAGACTTGCTATCATGTGAGTGTATAGACTTAAGCAGACTGGATATCATGCGAGTGTATAGCCTTGTGCAGACTGACGAATGCACCGATGCAGTGTATAGACTATATGACGTGCAACTGATGAATGCACCGATGCATCGATGTATAGACTTGATGAACTGGCTCAGTTCAGCTAGTGAATGAAATGCAAGATCATATGCAGTAACTAGCAATAATGCACCTGTAATGTATGTACACTTAACACAATGACTGACTCACTGTGATACTCTCACTGTGTTGCTATCATCAAAACAAAATAGCATATGGTTGTGCCTAAGGGGCACAACACTTACCCCGTCACGGGGGGCATGGAGGCCATGAAGAACTCACCCCGACTTAGGGGCACTTGAATAAGAAGCACCCCGATCTGGGGGCATGAGAAGAAAGACTATACCCTGCCTGGGGCATACAAAGAGAGAAGCACACCCTGACTTGGGGACACGAAGAGCAAAAGAAACCTGCCCGCCATGGGGGCATATGGGAAAAGGATACATTCCGCTACGGGGGACACAGGAAGCAGAATAATTCACCCCGCCATGGGGGCACATGGAGAGAAGTACACGCTTCGCCCGGAGAAAAGTAAATACACCCCGCCAAGGGGGCATGAGAAGTAAAGAGGAAGAACCCACCCCGGCCTGGGGGCGTCAAAAGCAAGAAGAACTATACCCCACTCTGGGGGCATAAGAAGCATAAGACACACCCCGGCTTAGGGGCATGTGAAGGGAAGCGTACCCCGCTCTGGGGCATAAGAAACAACAGGATCCACCCCGCCATGGGGATATAAGAAGCAGCATACATTCCACCTCGGGGGGGGCATAAGAAGCAACATATTTTCACCCCGATCTAGGGGCATAAAAAGCAAAAGAACACACCCCGGCTTGGGGGCATCTGAAGAGAAGCATACCCCGCTCTGGGACATAAGAAGCAGAACACACACCCCGGCTTAGGGGTATTCGAGGAAGAAATATACCCCGATATGGGGGGCACATGAAGTATGTATCCACCTCATCATGAGGGCATAAGAAGCAAAGACCATACCCCGCCATGGGGAGTAAGAAACAAGAATTCACCCCGGCCCAGGGGCACACAAAGAAAGAAGCAAACCCTGACTTAGGGACATCAGAAGAAGAAACATATCCTGCATGGGGACATAGAAGCCGTAAAGAACACGCCTCGGCTCAGGGGCACTCGAAGAAGCACATCCTGTCTTGGGAGCATAAGAAGAAAAGAGGCCACCCCATCTTAGGGGTATTTGAAGAAGAAACATACCCCACCTAGGGACATAGAGGTCATAAAGAATACGCCCCGGCTTAGGGGTATTTGAAGAAGAAAGACACCCCGACCTGGGGACACTCGAAGAAAGAACCACACCCCGCTCCCGGGAGCACATAAAGAGAGTACGCCCCGCCATGGGGGTACATGAAGAGAATCCACCACGGCTCGGGGGTACATGAAGCAATAGAGAATACACCTCGCCTTAAGGGAATCTGAAGAAGAAGCATACACCCCGCCAACGGGGGCACATGAGCCATCGAGAACACATCCCACTTTGGGTGCACAAGAGGCAAACATTCCCCAGCGTGTCGGGGCAGAAGAAGAAGAACCCCCCCCCTCGGGGGCATGAAAAAAAAGCAAAGATACAGCCGGTGCCCGGGGCACATGAAGAGAAATACACCTCCCTTTGGGGGCACAACGGGCAACAAAGATACACCCCCGTGCCCGGGGCATATGAAGAGAATACACTCCATCCCGGGGGCATAAGAAGCGGAAGGCGCACTCCACCCTGGGGGCACATGAAGCGAAAAGAATGTACCCTGGCTTATGTGAATACAAAGAGAAGTATATCCCACTCTGGGACAGAGGAAGCAGAAGAATACACCCCGCCTTGAGGGCATATGAAGTCAAGAATCCCACCCCCGTCTTAGGGGTATTTGAAGAAGAAGCATACCTCGCCTTGAGGGCCTAGAAGCTATAAAGAACACGCCCTGATTCAGGGGCATATGAAGAGAAGTCCACCCCGGCCTAGGGGTATTTGAAGAAGAAATATACCCCGCCCGGGAGCATAGAAGCTGGAGAGGGAGATTTCTGCAGCCCATTCAAAGAGCAGCCCAACTAGGCCCGGCAGGGCCCAATGAGGCCAAGCTCACCCAAGTGACAGCCCACAGGGCCCACTTAGGAAAGAAAGCCCAATAAACAGCGCTCGAGGAAACAACCCTCCTAGGCGGCCTCAAGGCTCGGATGGCTCGAGCATCGGTCAGGTCATGAGAAAGGCCCGCGCCCGAGCCATCTCTCCGCCCGGGAGAGGGAGGCGTAGGCTGGCCTATCCGACCCATCTTTTACCGAGCTAAGCTTATCGCCCGGATAGGGCTGGCCCCTCTGAGCTCGAAACGACCGATGAGTGCTTATCTTTGCAGCCGTTAAGAGTCCGCAGCAGGCAGGAATTCAGGAAGGCAAGGGACTTCTTCTTCCCCACGATGATAACACTCCCACAATAAGGCCATAAAAGCCCACGATGAGGACGTAACCCCCACCTGAAACCCCTCGGCTGGCAGGACTCCAAGAGACGGCGTACTATTTAAACCAGGGATACCCTCCTACTAAAGGTAAGCCAAGAAAGGCAATCATACGCCCAAAACTCCTGAGCAAGAACTGCTTCACCCTTCTAGTGGAGAGGGATCTTGCGCACAAGCTCTCTCCTCCCTACTATTGCTCCCACCATAGCTCCACTGACTTAAGCATCGGAGGGTTTGCCCCAGGGATTCCCCCTGGGCCCTCTGATCCGTTTCCCTGTCTTGCAGTTCACGATCTGGTGATCCTCAGCCCGCTCAGGACCAGCGCGAGATCACACCTCTTCATCTGGCGCCGTCTGTGGGAAACGCACGAAAAGCCAATATGGTGCGAAGGAGCTTAGGGAGGAGGTCCGCCGGCGACAAGGGTAAGGCCGTGGTAGCGGCGGGGGATGGCCCTTCTAGGCCCTCAGAGAACCCTCCCTCCAACGCCAGCGTCCCCGCCGACGGACTGCCACCCCTCCTGCGGCGGTAGGGCTACCCCCCAAAGGTGGCGCCAAAGCCTTCCAAGCCCTCAACGCGAAACTGGATATCCTTTTGGAACTCATGAAGAACCAAGCGACTAGGGATGGACGGTCCCGCGCTCCGTCAGGGAGCCCTCCCCGCGAAAATACGTCCCAGCACACCGCCGGAGGTCGCTTCACTCTCCGCGGCCAGCAGCTCATCCGCAACAGCATTGGAGGACCCTCGCAAGCTCCGCCTCAGGAGCAAGAGGCTTCCTCCACGCCAAGAAGGGGAAAACTTGGGGCGCAGCGTCCAAACCCGAAAGCTGACGTTCCCGGAGATCGCCAAGACGCTCCCCCCAGCCCCACGGCACGACAGCAACCGGAACTATCCCTCCGGCTGTGAGATTTCGAGAGACGCTTCATAGAATAGGAGCGCGCCCTCCGCGCCCTGCAGAAGACCTTTTTCCCGGAGGACGAGGAGAAATCCCCGTTCTCCGAGTACATCTTGAAGGCAGAGGTATCTCCCAGAACCTCCATTCCGACCTTCAAGCTCTACGACGGCCAGGGCGACCCGGCCGATCATTATGACAGCTTCGATGCTCTGATGACCCTGCACGGAGTGTCCGACGCCATCAAGTGCCGAGCCTTCGTGACCACCCTGGTCCAAGGCGCTCAAGCATGGTTCCGGGCCCTCGCCCCCGGGTCCATCCGAGACTTCAAGCAATTTGGGCGAGTCTTCAAAGAGAGTTTCGCCGGAAGTGCCCCCCCAAGGTCGGTAGCGGGACTCCTGGCCCTCAAACAGGCGCAAGGGGAAAGACTCCGGGCTTATATTCACCGATTCAAATCGGAAGCCCTGAGAATCCCCCGCTTGGACGTGGCCTCAGCCACAACCACATTGAGTGGGGGCACCCGGGACGAGAATCTCCGTCGCGAACTTGTCCTCCACCCTCCCTCGACCCTTGCCGAGCTAGTGACTCTGGCACTGTGCCACGTCGAGTGCGAAGAAGTTCTCAGCGCTTGCCGAGACGCAACCGGCTCGGGTCGGGAGGGGGACAAGAAGCGGGCTTCCGAGCCAAATTCAAGCTCGGGAAAGAAGCGACACCGTGATGGGGAGCGTAAGCGGAAGTACGAGCGTTACACCCCACTAGCTACCCCGGTCTATGAGATTTATGAAGACATCAAAGACTCGGGACTCCTCCGCCAGCCCGAGCCGATGAGGTCGAAGAACCGCAATCGCGACATGCATTGCTTGTTCCACAGCGATCACGGGCACCACACCGGTGACTGCCGCCAGCTCCAGGATGAGATCGAGCGCCTCATCCGTCAGGGGCACCTGGCTCGGTTCACAGCCGAGCGCAAAGAAGATCGAGGAGCCGTAGAGGAGATCGACAACGCCCCCCGAGGGGTCCACATCAACGTCATCTCCGGAGGGACAGCATCAAGAGGCGACAGCAGTCGAGGAAGGAAGCGTCATGCCGAGCGGGCGAGCCGAGCCATAGAGCCCCCCAAGGCCCCGTCGAGTGAGCCCCAGGTCATAGTCTTCTCCGACCGAGATCTGGAAGGGCTGAGCACCCCGCATGACGACGCCCTCGTAATCTCGGCCACAATAAACCATTGTAACGTAGATAGGATTCTAGTTGACAATGGGAGTGCCCCTGATGTGTTGTCTTATGAGTGTTTCCTTAAGATGAGGGAAGATCCATCCAAGCTCCGCCCGGTCTGAACCCCCCTGCGGGTTTAATGGCCTGGCCACTTACCCCGAGGGAGCCCTAAGCCTGCCAGTTACCCTCAGCACCCCACCTAGAACCGTTACGGTCATGGTGGACTTCATAGTGATTAAAGGTATGATAGCGTACAACGCCATCTTCGGCCGGAGAATCCTCAGCCGAATAAAGGCCGTACCGTCTACCTATCACCAAAAAATGAAGTTCCCCACCAAAAACGGGTTGGGGGAAGTCCGAGGTAACCAAGCCGCCGCCAGAAGGTGCTACAATATCTTGGTGGAAGCCACAAGGCCGGACGGGAAAGATAAGGGTCCCCGGGGAGTCGAGGATAAAACCGCAACCACCGAGCCTGGTGGCGAATTACTGACGGTTTTCCTAAACGATGACCTGTGGACGCCAAAAAAATGACGATGATGATCATGGCGACATTCGCGTCTACACATTAGAGCGCGAGTCGAAGACAGAAATGCCGAATAAACCTAATGCCTCACCCGATCAGGACGAGAACTCGCTTGGTGGTCCGCTACCCGCTCAGGAAGCCCCCTAAGCAGAAGATACAACTACAACACTCCGACCGGCCATGCCGAGAGCTGAATCAGAGAAAAATCGGGAACTCCGGCACAGTCTCGGCACACACCGAGAGTCACGCAAAGTCTGGGACCGAGTCCCGGAGGCTGCGAACAGAATATTACGGAGGCCATACATTGCAACCAGAACATGTCGGGAATGCCAACATTCATACAAACGGCCTCAACCTTGAAAAGAATCCGTTCGGCGCTTAAACCGGCGCGATATGCACTTAAAACGGCGCCACTAAGACCGGCGCGCCCCTTTCCTCTATTCCTTGCATTTTGGGTTAAACCGGCATGGCCTTCATCTAAACCGGCGCGCCCCTTTTGCCCTTCAATACCTTAAAACGGCGCCACCCTTTATATGCTATTACGGCATGGCCATTTTGAAGGCCAAAAACTTAATACGGCATGGCCATTTTGAAGGCCAAAAACTTAATACGGCATGCCAATTACACTTGGGTTTAAACCGGCGTGGTCACTATTCCCCCGCGCCATTTTAACCCCTCATTCTGTTCTCTGAAGCATTTCTACGGCGCGCTACTTTTGGACAAGCCATCACCATATGCTCTTCTTAAAACGGCGCGTCGAATGAAAATGAGTTTAACCTCATCCTGTCCCGTCTACCGACCGATACTCTGTTCTGCATAAATGAGATGCACAGAGAACATTCAATGCCCCTGGTTCTGTCTCAGCCTCCGTTCGACAGCACATAAGCAGCAACAGCTAGGCAAGCTCTGACAAATCTCTGAGCGTCCCATCCTCGGACGAGCAGCAGTGTACGAGACGAATCAACGGTGTCCAGCACAGCCAATCAGCTCTGAGCTTCATCGCGGACGAGGTGGAGGTGGCAGGAACCTCCCCAGGCTGGCCAATATATAAAATGGGGGCTACATTGCAAGAAAGAGGAAGAACAAGAACAAGAGGAACGAGAGAAGAGGGAGGTCAATAGAAGGGAACAGAAGAAGAGGGAAGAGGAAGGTCAATAGAAGGGAATAGAAGAAAAGAGAAGAGGAAGGTTGAAGAAGGAGAGGAGAGAGGTCTTCTCGAGAGCTCTCCAGCCTCCGAAGAGAAGAAGCTACAGCCATCCGTTCACGCCTGCAAGGTGAAGAAAGAGAGGGAGAGGGTGAGAGCAAGAGAGGGGAGAGAAGAGAGGGAGAGCTTGTGCTCTGTTCCTTCTTCTCCCCCGCCGATGTATCTTCTTCCCCCACCTCAACATTTAGCTTTTCTTTTATCTTCTCCGTTGTATTCTTCCTTCCCTTTCCCTTGAGGATGAATAAAAGAATGACTTTGTGAGCATGCGCAGTATTCTATGGCTCTGATCCTTTCCCCCCTTTTTCTTCCATTTTATTTCTCTGGTTCTCTGAATCACCTGGGGTCCTCGGGAGCTTGCCCTTCTGTGGCATGAACTCTGAGGGAACCCGTTCGAAGGGTGAACAGTCATGGCCACCTGCGGCCTACATCTGTCCCGTTCCACGAAGTCATCGCCCGTGAGTTGTGAGAGCTCTTGAAGGCTAGTCCTCGAGCTCTCCAGCATTCACATCTGGGTTATTGGACCGCCATGAGGTCTAGATTCGAGGTGCACCCCGGAGTTATCCGTTTGGTGTTCCTTATTATTCTCTGGCAACCCCCAGTCCACGGGAGGTGCTGCCCAAATCTCGCCAGGATGAGAACACTCAAGAACAGACGAACAGGATGAGTTCTCTGAGCATAAGAACAGCTGAACAAGCCAAGGCCTCTGGGAGTAAGAACAGCATATGTCTGA
This sequence comes from Amorphophallus konjac, assembly GCA_022559845.1. NCBI lineage: Eukaryota > Viridiplantae > Streptophyta > Magnoliopsida > Alismatales > Araceae > Amorphophallus > Amorphophallus konjac. Next base: position 28,606 of record JAHNEJ010001610.1, on the reverse strand, counting down.
AGCCGTCTCTGAATCAAACTGAACAAGTTCCTGCATAATCCCTCTTAATAAGATATTCAATCCGCATGCTCGTTCGTCTTAACAAACGATCAGAAAGCTTTAACCACCTTCTCTATCAACTTAATCCATCAACTAAGTGAATAAACCAACCAAAATATCAATCTGCAAGTTGAAGAAACGAGAAACAGAGCAAAAGAATCAAACAGAGCAAAAATAAAACCTCGAAGATGCTTAATCCGGCGCCCCCCTAATCCGGCGTGGGTTAATCCGACGCGCTACCCCCCCCCCCCCCCCGCGCCGGTTTAACCCCACACTCAAAACCTATTTCATTTCCTTTGCCACTAACCGGCGCGCTATACTGTTCATTGCCCTATTCCGGCGCGCCCGTGGAACCTTTTCCTTCTTGCCATTAACCGGCGCGCTCCCCCTTGGCATCCATATTCCGGCGCGCCCCAACTTGCCACCTTAGCCGGCGCGCTTCCCCCTTGTGCTCCCTTATCCGGCGCCCTCCTTCGAAGCTCTTATCCGGCGTGCCTCCCCTCTTGCCCACTTCAAGCTCGGCGTGCCTCCTTTATATGAAAAAGGGGGGGGGGGATAATAAAAAAAATAAAAGGAGAGAAATGCTCAAATAAAAAGAAGAATGCAAAGATCAATAACAACATGAAAGGAACTCTATTACCCGCGCTTCAATTAAAAATTTTGTTCCTGGGGCGCTGCCCCCGAAAACCCCCGCAAGGTCTATTACCCGAAAAACCCTGCGACCTGACCGCACAGGTCGATCCGCGTGTGAGGGCGCACGTTATTGAGCTCGGACTACGCATTTAACAATTCACTCCCTCGGACTGGGTGCAAAGAGAAAATCAATGATGCCTTATGGTATCAGACGTGGTTTACGGAACTTCCGACATGGCCATAATCCGAAATCATCTCCGGCCAACAGTCTATCAACTTGACCCATCCCTACCGGGATCCAATCCCGCATTCTCATTAAACTTGCCTTGTTCATGGCAAACATTCGCACGGTTTTGCTACCGTCTTTCATACTACAAACACGGACCTTCATCCGAACATGAAGTGGCCCATGAGTGGCCGACATAGTCTTAGCATTCACGTCCCGATACGGGTTTCTAGCATAGTTCATCTTTCACTATCCTCCTGCATTATTAATATTCTCTATAGGCCGTAGGGCCCTTATTCTCGACAATCAATCAAGGGTGTTCCCCCGTATGGGGGATGTAAATAACGTCGTGGCCTTTACGGCACGGCGGGTTTCGGTCCCGACACGAACTACACAATCGTCTGATTAGTCAGATCGAGCGCACCATGGGCTTCCATGAAGCCCGAATAAATCGTCACTTTGTGACTGGCACGCCCTCGCACTAAATAGAAGAATTAACCCCGACCAACAAACGAACGGATCCCCCCTCCGAATTTTAGTGCGTCGACATGACCCGACCCTAGGAGTAAGGATCGGAGCCGACCTATCGCTCAAGGTTCAGCATCAATATAAAGAATTCCTTTCTGAGTACATCAGAGTCTTTGCTTGGTCCGATGATCAACTGCCTGGAATATTAGAGGAGAGCATGATGTACAAGCTCAACCTCGACCCCGCCGTGAAGCCCGTACAACAACGCAGAAGGAAGCATGCACCAGAGAAACAGACGATCATCAAGGTGCAGGTCACCAAGGGACAAGAGACTGGCCTTTTTAGACCGGTCCTGTACCCGACGTGGCTAGCCAACGTCATCCTGGTACCTAAAGCTTCGGGCAAATGGCGGATGTGCGTAGACTTCACCGATCTGAATAAGGCCACTCCTAAGGACTGTTATCCGTTACCGAGCATCGACCAATTGGTTGACTCAACCTCGGACAACGAGATACTCAGCTTCCTAGACGCCTATTCAGGTTATCATCATATCAGAATGGATCCAGAAGATATCGAGAAGACCGCCTTCATCACCAACTACGGCGTATACTGCTACACCCGGATGCCTTTCGGGTTGAAGAACGTTGGAGCTAGGTATCAAAGGCTGGTCAATCACATGTTCGAGGAACAGTTAGGTCGGAACGTCGAGGCTTACATTGACGACATGCTCGTCAAGACCCCCACGGCCCAAGATCACTTCACCGACCTCGCCGAAACCTTCGGCACCCTCCTGAAGTACAACATGAAGCTCAATCCTGCCAAGTGCGCCTTCGGAGTAAGATCTGGGAAGTTCCTAGGTTTCCTGGTCACTCAACGCGGGATCGAAGCCAACCCCGACAAGGTCCAGGCCATCCTGGACATGCGCCCGCCCACTTGCGTCAAGGAAGTCCAGCGCCTAACTGGGCGTGTCGCCGCTCTCAGCCGCTTCCTGTCCCGTGCGGCCGAACGATGCTTGCCCTTCTTCAAACTTTTGAGGGGGCCCAAGCTAGCATCTGCTACGTTCGCATGGGATGAGGAATGCCAGACAGCATTTGCCGAGCTTAAGAAGTTCCTGGGTTCGCCACCGGTGCTCTCCAAGCCCGTCCCAGGCGAAGTCTTGCTGCTCTACCTCTCGGCGACGCCATCCACGGTCAGCTCGGTCCTAGTCAGAAATGACTCAGGAATCGAGAGGCCGGTCTACTACACCAGCAAGGTGCTCAACAAGGCTGAAAGGAGGTACCCCGCAACCGAGAAACTAGTGCTAGCGTTGGTTACCTCAGCCAAGCGCCTCCGACCCTATTTCCAAGGACACCCCATCACCGTGCTAACCGGTGAACCATTGAAGAAGATTCTAGCCCCCCCCAAAGCTTCAGGGCGACTTGTCAAATGGGCAATCATGCTTGGGGCCTACGATATCTCGTACCGCCCGCGCTCGGCTATGAAAGGCCATGTGATATCCCGGATTTTTTGGATCCTTGTTCGTGTGTCCCGGATCTGGTTTCTCGCAGTGTCAGACTCCGTTGTGTCCGAAATTTTATTTCGGACATCTTTCATGTTCGGATCGGCGCGATTCGGAGTTGTTTCGGAGGCCCGGAGGCGTTCCGCGCTTTTCCGCGTGTGTTTTCCGATTCCCGGTGTGTGTTTCGGTAATTCCTTCGGAACCTCGTTACAGGTGAACCGGGCCGTTCACCAGGGCGCGAGTGGTACCGTTACGATCGGCGCGTTCCGAGGATCGCGGAAACGTGGTTTTCTATTTTTCAGTATTTTTGGAGAATTTCTGGATTTTCTATATTAACCTCCTTTTCTCTATCCCCATCTCTCATTTCTCTCTTCCCTCCCTCTCTCTTCTCTCACGTTCTCTCCTCTCCCCCTCTCACTCCGGGCCGCCGACGGAGGCGGCGAGGGCGGGGCGGCGTGGCTCGTGGGATGTGGAGCGACGGGCACGGGACGAGGATCACGATGGTGGAGGTGGTTCGTGGGATCGTGAACCGGCGAGGGTTTAAATGGCGTTTCTTCGTGGATCGGCATCCACGGTGCGTCGAATCTTCGGTAGAGGTAGGGAGAAGGACCCTCAACCCGCGTACTTCATTTTTCGCGAGTTTTGTAGGTCGTGGCAAACCGAGCGGGCTAAATGGGGGTGATTTGGGGAAAATGCATGTTTTGGGGTGTGTGAGCCGGATCTTCCGTTTTACGGTGTTTTTGGCTGTTCCAGGGGTTTAGATGCATGCCTAGGGGCTTGGGGATGGTTTCCCCTTTTGTTTCCCCTTCACCTGGGGGGTGGATGGGGTGTGGAATGGGTTTTTCTGTCGTTTCCGTTATTTTCGGGCGCGGACTGAGAACGCGCTAGGCTCCAGTAGCGCGTTCTTGAGGGTCGCGCCACCCCGATGGGCGCGTTCATCAGGGAAGATGAACAATTTGGCGGTTCCCGTCGCGCTATAGGGCCCTAGTGCTTTCAGGGTTGTCGCGCTATAAGATCATAGCGCGACCTGGTCTGGTCGCGCTATGGACCTGTAGCGCGTTCATGTCGAACGCGCTATGGACCTATAGCGCGTTCTTGGAGGTGACCAGCCGGGCTGCCCGGGGCGGGCGGTCTGTGGCTGATTGTGCTCCCCTTGGGCCGTGTGTGTCCCGGACACCCCGTGGAGTTCCGTGACCGTGTCTTGGGTGTTCAGAGGTTCCGTGTTACCTCGATTAGCGTGCCCATCGGTTTAAGGGTCCGGGTGACCTTCTAGCATTCCGATTGTATTGTGTTGGTCTCCGGTCGACCCGGTTGTGACCTACTGGTCGACCTTTGGCCTCGTGAGTGTCCCAGACACCCCGTGGGTTTCGTTACCGTGTTTAGGGGTGTCTGGAGGTACCGTGTTACCTCGATAAGCGTGCTCGTGGGCTTGGTGGGTCCGGGTGACCCCAGGTGTTCCGGGCTTCCGTGTTCTTGCTAGATCGAGTCGCAGTGTGTCGGTGTGAGTGCGGTGAGGTTTCCCCGCAAGTCGTTGCTTCTCCGGAAGGTGGCTTCCGAGTGGGCCAAGCGTGTGGCCTTGGACGGCGAGTCCAGTCGCCCAGCCTGGGGCTGGAGGTTTCTTAAGTTCCCTCCCCGAGGGATGGGTCTCGACAGTTGTGAACTGCCTCGTGAGTTATCGAGTTGTGGTTTTGGACCTAGGGATTAGGCTAGATTGACGGCTTAGTGCTGTCATGTGCAACGGTCTCGACTCCGAGTCTTGTGACTCAAAGGCCGTTGGGTTTTGTAGGTCTAGTGGACCATCTAGAGTCTGGTGGCGTCGTGCCACCTGTTACTCCGTGTTACTCGCAATGAGTGCGTGCGTGGTTTTCGGTGTCCACGTTCTGTGACACCTGCACTAGTCGTAGCCTTCTTACGGTACGCGTGTGCTGACCCACCTAGGAGTGGTGGAGCGGCTGACCCGAGAGAGACGGTGAGTAGGCTGGTTACCGTAGGGCCCCCACGTACAGCCGAGTCCGGGCTTAGGGGGAATTACCAGCTAGAGGATAGGCCTAGGGCGTATGGTCTGAGTGTGCACACGAGGTTGGGGGCGTCGGACGGCGCCGGCAGGTGCGACCCCAACTAGTCCTTGTTCTGTGGTACTGGTTACTGTGTGTATCTGAGTCTCCGCCTGGGGCATTGCAGCTAGACACTTGTGACGCGGTGTAAGACATCAGGGGACGCATCTGGTCATTCTTCTAGTGGGTGGTGCTTCTGTCACGTGACGTGAGTTGTCGTGTACCGAGTTCTGTTTCCATCCGCGAGACGGGACTTCGTGAGTGGTTTCGGGAGTGTTCCTGGAGTCGAGGTCTGGGGTTTTCGGTGAGCGGCATCGAGGGTCTTTCCCCAGACAACGTTGTGTTCACGACGGTGAGGTCATGACCCTATTTCCTGACCGTGTGGTTTTGGCTCGGGCCCTTTTGGTGAGGGTAGGCCTCCGCTACGGAGGTATCGTGGCATTTTCCTAGTAGCGTGGCTAGGGTGGTTCGTGTCTGGTGATCCCCGATCGTGGAATCGGGTGGTCGGGTGCGTGGCTTGGTTGTCCCCCGACGGGAGACTAGGTCGTGTTTTCTGGTACAGTAGGAGTAGCTGCAGAGCCGAGGTTTTGCCGGCCACCGTAGTTACTTTCCTGCTTTCGTAGTTGCTGCTTCAGTGCCGCCTTTGTTTCTCAGTTGGGGTTCCGCAGGATCCCTACTGGGCCAGTGACAGGAGGCTCACCCCTGCGATTTAGGTGCGGCGGTTCTTCCTTGTGGTTCGAGGGTGCTGTGCGGAGGTTCTTAGTTGCCGGCTTGCCGGGCCGAGTGTTCACTTGGCATGTGGTACGTTTTACTGCTTTGGACTGTACTTTCTGTTGGACTTGACTCTGTTGTAGTTGTTCATTTATTTTTATTAATTGTTGAATTATCCTGCCTTATTTCCTATTTCCTTGTACCTCCACACTCCTTTTTAGCCCTTCCGAGCCCTCCCGGCTCGTGGGCGGCGGTTCGAGTCTCGGGTTATCGGGCCTTCCCGGTAACCGGATCCTCGGGTCGTCACAGTTGGTATCAGAGCGGGGTTGTGGATGTACATGGGAATTCGAGATATTGCAGTTATCAGAGTCCGTAGGGTCCAGTACAGTCAGCCGTTGGCATAGGGTTTCGTGCATGTTTTCTGCTTTGTTTCTCGCTTGAGAGTTTGAGTGCGCTGTGCGGCGCGGTGAGGGTGGTTGCTGTTCGCTGCTTTCGTGCTGGCATGGGGTCTGCGGATCGAGGTCGAGAGCTTTCTCCCTTGGGTGGTGGCCCTGGTCGTGTTGCGTTGGGCAGAGATTGCCGGCAGGTGTGTAGCTGTGGTGCTGCGTTCGGGGAATTGCAGCGATGGTGCATCGAGAGATGTTGTGATCATGGTCCGACGTGACACTTGCTGAGTGTGTCGGAGGCGCTGACCTGACATGGTGATGGTTTTCTTGGTGCTGGAAGGTGCTGTTCCCAGCATGCGCGAGGCTCGAGGTCAGGTCGAGTGTGGAGTTTTCCTTCCGTTGGTCAGATGTGTGATTGGGTTCTCCTTTGGTTGGAGAGAATCGTGTTTGGCTAAGGTTCGTCGTCTTGCATTGCGTGTCCGGATTGGTTGGCCTCGGTGTGCCATGAAGTCCGTGCGAGACGTGTTCCGTGTTTTGGCAAGGTGGTTGCCTATGAGAAGCGTTGCCCGTTCCCTGATGTGTAAGGGTGTTGGCGCTGTTCCGGAAGGACGAGTGCCGGTTGGGCGGTATTTTTGAGATTTACGGTTGGTGTTGCAATTTCCGAGGTGCGGAGAATTGGAGTATGCGGGGTTGCAGATGGTTGTCGGGTTGGTGGATCCCGAGTTATTGTTGTGGTGGTTGTGCGTGTGGATCAGAGTGCATGGATCGTAGCGTTGGTTGTTGCGGGTGGATTTCTGAGGAAGTGCAGAGCAGCGGAGGATTGGTTCATCGATGTGCGTTGTCTCCAGTTGTGTGAGATGTGTTGTTGCCGTGCCGTTGCTTGAGATCTTGTCGTTCATGGCACTGGCAGGTGGAGAGTTGGGGAAATGTGCTGGCGAGGTTGCCGCATGAGTACCCTATTCTTGCGTTGGAGGTTGCGTTCGCGGATGAGATCGTGTTATGGAGAAGTGTGTCGTAGATCGTAAGAGGTTGTGTGTCCCGTGGCTCTATGATAAGAGCGGGAGTCGGGATTCGCAGGCGTCCTCTTGGATTAATTGAGATGGAGGTTTTGATGAGATAGGATTCGATGAGACAGGACGGTGGTTGATGCCTGTGTGTCGAGGTCTCTGATGAGACGTTGGCGTTGGGTATTGATCCTCAGTCTGTGGCCAGCAAGGGAGGATTCCCCGTAAGTCTGAGTCGAGTAACGTGAGGACCGAGGGGAGATGGTGTCATTGGGTCTCGCCGTGCTCCCCTGAGAGGGTAGAGTTGGCGTGAGGTTCGAGATTGGAGGTGGTGGCGGTCTGTGCGAGTGTCAGCGGAAGGCCTGTCGTGTGTTGGATCGTGCCTGCTGGGCCGGTGGCGGTTTCCCGTTGGCGAATGTCTGGTGACCAGTGGATGGTCTTTCACAGACAGAAGATGCTGGTGGTTGTGCATCGAGAACGGCGAGAGCCGTGTGCATATGAGGTCGTTGGTGACCGTTTCTGAGATGTGCTTTTCCGGATGTGATCTGGGCTCTGTCGAAGTTGGTCGTTTGGCAAAGTTAGCCCCGTGCTGTTGTTGGCGTTTGGCTTGCCTGGGGTGAGCTGGTGGAAGCTCAGTGATTGGTTGCCCCTGGTGCAGGGTGTGAGATCGGTCAGCGGGTTGAGAAGCTGGCGTTTGGTTGGTCCGCCGAGCATGGGCGTTGACCGGTGGATTGGTTCTTGTGGTGCGGATTGCGTTCCCTCGGTGAGCGAGAGGGTGGCAGCGGTGCCGTGAGTGGTTTCCGTTGTGTCTGAGGTGATACCAGACTTGTGCCCTTGTGTTATGCCTGCTCTGGTGGCCGGTGTGTGCGCGGTGCGCAGAGCGTGGCGTCGTTCGTGATTATGGTCTGGCCGTATCCCTCATGATCGTGGTTTTGTGAGAATCGAGATTTTTCTTGTGCTGGGGCCCTGGCAGCGTTGCCAGTTGGCCGAAGCGTTCTTCCCCTGTGGCTCGGTGCTAGTCCCAAATTTCAAGGATGAAATTTCTTTAACGGGGGAGGGCTGTGATACCCCGGATTTTTTGGATCCTTGTTCGTGGGTCCCGGATCTGGTTTCTCGGAGTGTCTAACTCCGTTGTGTCCGAAATTTTATTTCGGACATCTTTCATGTTCGGATCGGCGCGATCCGGAGTTGTTTCGGAGGCCCGGAGGCGTTCCGCGTTTTTCCGAGTGTGTTTTTCGATTCCCGGTGTGTGTTTCGGTAATTCCTTCGGAACCTCGTTGCAGGTGAACCGGGCCGTTCACCAGGGCGCGAGTGGTACCGTTGCGATCGGCGCGTTCCGAGGATCGCGGAAATGTGGTTTTCTATTTTTCGGTATTTTTGGAGAATTTCTGGATTTTCTATATTAACCTCCTTTTCTCTCTCCCCATCTCTCATTTCTCTCTTCCCTCCCTCTCTCTTCTCTCACGTTCTCTCCTCTCCCCCTCTCACTTCGGGCGACCAACGGAGGCGGCGAGGGCGGAGCGGCGTGGCTCGTGGGATGTGGAGCGACGGGCACGGGACGTGGATCGCGATGGTGGAGGCGGTTCGTGGGATCGTGAACCGGCGAGGGTTTAAATGGCGTTTCTTCGTGGATCGGCATCCACGGTGCGTCGAATCTTCGGTGGAGGTAGGGAGAAGGACCCTCAACCCGCGTACTTCATTTCCCGCGAGTTTTGTAGGCCGTGGAGAGCCGAGCGGGCTAAATGGGGCGATTTGGGGAAAATGCATGTTTTGGGGTGTGTGAGCCGGATCTTCCGTTTTACGGTGTTTTTGGCCGTTCCAGGGGTTTAGATGCATGCCTAGGGGCTTGGGGATGGTTTCCCCTTTTGTTTCCCCTTCACCTGGGGGGTGGATGGGGTGTGGAATGGGTTTTTCTGTCGTTTTCGTCATTTTCGGGCGCGGACTGAGAACGCGCTAGGCTCCAGTAGCGCGTTCTTGAGGGTCGCGCCGCCCCGATGGGGCGCGTTCATCAGGGAAGATGAACAATTTGGCGGTTCCCGTCGCGCTATAGGGCCCTAGTGCTTTCAGGGTTGTCGCGCTATAGGATCATAGCGCGACCTGGTCTGGTCGCGCTATGGACCTGTAGCGCGTTCATGTCGAACGCGCTATGGTCCTGTAGCGCGTTCTGTTTGAACGCGCTATGGACCTATAGCGCGTTCTTGGAGGTGACCAGCCGGGCTGCCCGGGGCGGGCGGTCTGTGGCTGATTGTGCTCCCCTTGGGCCGTGTGTGTCCCGGACACCCCGTGGAGTTCCGTGACCGTGTCTTGGGTGTTCAGAGGTTCCGTGTTACCTCAATTAGCGTGCCCATCGGTTTAAGGGTCCGGGTGACCTTCTAGCATTCCGATTGTATTGTGTTGGTCTCCGATCGACCCGGTTGTGACCTACTGGTCGACCTTTGGCCTCGTGAGTGTCCCGGACACCCCGTGGGTTTCGTTACCGTTTTTAAGGGTGTCTGGAGGTACCATGTTACCTCGATAAGCGTGCTCGTGGGCTTGGTGGGTCCGGGTGACCCCAGGTGTTCCGGGCTTCCATGTTCTTGCTAGATCGAGTCGCAGTGTGTCGGTGTGAGTGCGGTGAGGTTTCCCCGCAAGTCGTTGCTTCTCCGGAAGGTGGCTTCAGAGTGGGCCAAGCGTGTGGCCTTGGGCGGCGAGTCCAGTCGCCCAGCCTGGGGCTGGAGGTTTCTTAAGTTCCCTCCCCGAGGGATGGGTCTCGGCAGTTGTGAACTGCCTCGTGAGTTATCGAGTTGTGGTTTTGGACCTAGGGATTAGGCTAGATTGACGGCTTAGTGCTGTCATGTGCAACGGTCTCGACTCCGAGTCTTGTGACTCAAAGGCCGTTGGGTTTTGTAGGTCTAGTGGACCATCTAGAGTCTGGTGGCGTCGTGCCACCTGTTACTCCGTGTTACTCGCAATGAGTGCGTGCGTGGTTTTCGGTGTCCACGTTCTGTGACACGTCCACTAGTCGTAGCCTTCTTACGGCACGCGTGTGCTGACCCACCTGGGAGTGGTGGAGCGGCTGACCCGAGAGAGATGGTGAGTAGGCTGGTTACCGTAGGGCCCCCTCGTACAGCCGAGTACGGGCTTAGGGGGAATTACCAGCTAGAGGACAGGCCTAGGGCGTATGGTCTGAGTGTGCACACGAGGTTGGGGGCGTCGAACGGCGCCGACGGGTGCGACCCCAACTAGTCCTTGTTATGTGGTACTGGTTACTGTGTGTGTCTGAGTCTCCGCCTGGGGCGTTGTAGCTAGACACTTGTGACGTGGTGTAAGACATTAGGGGACGCATCCGGTCATTCTTCTAGTGGGTGGTGCTTCTGTCACGTGACGTGAGTTGTCGTGTACCGGGTTCTGTTTTCGTCCACGAGACGGGACTTCGTGAGTGGTTTCGGGAGTGTTCCTGGAGTTGAGGTCTGGGGTTTTCGGTGAGCGGCATCGAGGGTCTTTCCCCAGACAACATTGTGTTCACGACGGTGAGGTCATGACCGTGTTTCCTGACCGTGTGGTTTTGGCTCGGGCCCTTTTGGTGAGGGCAGGCCTCCGCTACGGAGGTATCGTGGCGTTTTCCTAGTAGCGTGGCTAGGGTGGTTCGTGTCTGGTGGTCCCCGATCGTGGAATCGGGTGGTCGGGTGCGTGGCTTGGTTGTCCCCCGACGGGAGACTTGGTCGTGTTTTCTGGTACAGTAGGAGTAGCTGTAGAGCCGAGGTTTTGCCGGTCACCGTAGTTACTTTCCTGCTTTCGTAGTTGCTGCTTCCGTGCCGCCGTTGTTTCTCAGTTGGGGTTCCGCGGGATCCCTACTGGGCCAGTGACAGGAGGCTTACCCCTGCGTTTCAGGTGCGGCGGTTCTTCCTCGTGGTTCGAGGGTGCTGTGCGGAGGTTCTTAGTTGCCGGCTTGTCGGTCCGAGTGTTCACTTGGCATGTGGTACGTTTTACTGCTTTGGACTGTACTTTCTGTTGGACTGGACTCTGTTGTAGTTGTTCATTTATTTCTATTAATTGTTGAATTATCCTGCCTTATTTCCTATTTCCTTGTACCTCCACACTCCTTTTTAGCCCTTCCGAGCCCTCCCGGCTCGTGGGCGGCGGTTCGAGTCTCGGGTTATCGGGCCTTCCTGGTAACCGGATCCTCGGGTCGTCACAGGCCAAGCGCTCGCCGACTTCATCGCCGAGACCACCATCCCGACTGAAGAGAGATCTCCGTCCACGCCCAGGCCGACCTAGGAACTGTTCGTCGACGGATCTTCCAACTCGGTCGGTAGTGGTGCAGGGATCCTCCTGAGGTCCCCCGAAGGAGTAGAACTACAGTACGCCTTGAAATTCAGCTTTCAGGCGTCCAACAACGCTTCCGAGTACGAGGCCCTTATCTCGGGAGCTCGCATGGCTCGACGGTTGGGGGCTGAGCGAGTCAAAATCCACACCGACTCCCAGCTGGTCGCTAGCCAAGTCAACGGTGAATACGAAGCTCGAGAGGCCCCAATGGTCAAATACCTCCAGCTGTCAGAGACCTGGCCCAACAGTTCGAGGGATTCAAGGTAGTCCGAATAGCTCGGGAGGAAAACTCCCGAGTGGACGCCCACTCTCGACTAGCCTCCTCTCTCGCCCCTGAAGGTACCCGATCAGTCCTCCTTGAAGAGCTAGAGCGCCCGAGCATTAACTCGGAGCTCTAGGCCGTTGACTCGGCCCTTCAAAGGGATTGGCGCTCCCCCTACTTGTCTTGGCTCCAGGACTCCCGAGAGCCCTCCGACCCTCGGGAGGCACGCCGAATGAAGTATCAAGCCCGGCGCTTCGTCATCCTCGATGACACTTTCTACCGGAGGTCTTTCTCTGGTCCCCTCCTGAAGTGTCTCGGCCCCGACAAGGCCAACCGAGCCATCCGAGAGACTCATGAAGGCCTGTGCGGAGTGCATTTAGGAGGAAGGTCTCTAGCCAGGATCCTGCTACGGCAGGGGTACTGGTGGCCAACCTTGCAGCGCGACTGCACGGCCCACGTACAATAGTGCGACCGGTGCCAGTGATTCGACCACTTGGTCCATCAGCCGGCTACGGAGCTCATCACCCTTACGGAGCCCTATCCCTTCGCTCGGTGGGGGATCGACATTCTCGAGCCGTTCCCTACGGCTCAGTCCCAGAAGAAGTTCATCATCGTCGCCATAGACTACTTCACCAAATGGATCGAGGCCGAAGCCACGGCGAGGATCACCGAGACAGTCGTCTGGAGTTTCGTATGGAAGTCGATCTTTTGTCGCTTCGGCATCCCCCGGGTGATAGTGAGCGACAACGGTCGGCAATTTGATTCTCGTTATTTCCGAGACAGATGCGCCGACCTAAACATTCGCAACCACTTCACTTTGGTCGCCCACCCTCAGGCCAACGGGCTGGTCAAAAATGCCAATAAGACTATCTTAAAAGGCATAAAGACCAGACTAGCTGGCTCGAGGAACTGCCCAGCGTACTTTGGTCACACCGAACGATTCCCAGAACGGCAACAGGTGAAAGTCCTTTCCAGCTGGTGTATGGCACTGAGGCCGTCATTCCGTTAGAGGTTGCCAACCCGTCTCTCCGAGTCATCCGCTACTCGCCCGAGGCAAACGAGCAAAAGTTACTCGAGAACCTCGACCTGGCTGATGAACTCCGAGAGATCGCCAGCATCCGAGCTACGGAGTACCAACGTCCCCTCACGCGATACGACAACGCCAAAGTCCGAAACAGACACTTTCAACCGGGAGACTTCGTCCTCAGGAAAGCCGAAGCCTCTCGACCACTAGAGGCGGTGGGCAAGCTATCCCCTAACTGGGAAGGCCCCTACCGAGTGGTCAAGACGCTCGGGAAAGGTGCGTACAGGCTAGCTACAGCGGAAGGGGAACCCATCCCTCGGACGTGGAACACAGCCGCACTACCCAAATTCTACTTTTAAAGTCGTGCAAACAATTTGAGGGAAATAAAACTCTTTTCTTTTCATTCAATTGTTGGTACATCAGAAAGGCGAAAGCCAGTACATTGCATAGCAAAAAGTAAAAAAAAATCCATCTAGCACCACTGCAAGAGGCCATCACTCGGCCGACTCGGTCTTGATCTCCTTGTGTCCTGCCACTGACTCTGCCTCTCGTAGAAACTGGCTCGGTCAAAGGGCGATCGACCCAGTTGGCTCGGGTGGCCCGTGACAAAGGTGACAGAGGGATTAAAAAGAAGGAAGGCTACCTTCCAAGTTGAACTTGGAAGGGGAAGAGGGAAGGAACGCCTATGAAGGCCTCCTCCTTTCCAACCTGCCAATTCTTTGGAACGTACAGAGAGCAAGCACCCTCCGAGAGTCCAGGCGAGATTCGACCGCTCTGACTCCGTCCGGGCGTAGGTCTCCGCCATGGTGGCCCCCATCTGGGCCATGATCAAACTGCCCTCCAGGATGATGTCGAGGACCCCGGAAGGAGAATGACACCTATCTCCTCCTCTCATCCTCGCGGACACCTCGCGGCAGAGCTTGTACAGATTGCTCGAGATGCCGAGCCTCTCCAAGGCCTCCGGCATGGACACCCGATCCGCCCCCGGCCCCGCGCCGGAAGGCCCGGACTGAGCTACTGAAACGGCCTCCCCGCGCACTACGGTCGGTTGGGGTTGCGACGCCTCCGTAGGCGAACCCCCAACTGTAGACACGCCAAAATTGACACTTTGTTGATTAAATCTCATGTCACTATGTTGACGCCCTAAAGAGAACTTCAATATTCCCATAATATAAAGTTTTTTCTATTTTTGTGAGTTTTCCGTTGCATTTTGTTGCATTTTTGTGATTCACGACCTTAAGTAGGGCGCGTTTTAAATAACGACCTTACCTAGGGCGTTTTTAAAGAAAGGATGACCAATGATTAGGGCGTCAATTCCTGGTATTATCCTTTTTCAAAATAAAACAAAATAAAATACATTTTTATGAATAACGTCCTTCCTCAGGGCGTGTTTTTAAGAAACGCCTCTTTTTCAGGCGGCTTTTAATTTTTTCAAATAAAGGAAGGTTTTATTGCCAAAATTGAATCCAGGAAGAAACGCCCTGGCTTGGGTCGTGTTTTATGAAACGCCGTATGGGTAGGTCGTCAAATCAAGAATTGACGCCCTGTTGAAGGGCGTGTTTCACCTCCGGTGTCCTACCTTCTTCCATCTTTCCTTCACAGAGTCCTGCCTTGTTTGATGTTCTTGCTCGATTGGGCTCTTTCTTTTGATAAACATTACCATTGCTATCTCCCGTCCATGTTTATCCTTTGATCTGAACCTTATTTAATGGAGTCCTAATCGACCCTTTGAAAGGTTACGAAGGTCACGAAGGTACCGAGGCTGAGATTATCTCCTGCTGCTTCCTCTTCTTCCTATCTCGGTTCCCCTTTTACTGTCATCAAGGGACAGCGGGGCTTTATTGTTGTTTTTATTCTGTTTCTATTGCTTTGCATTTTTTTCATCACATCCCGTCCCGTCTACTATTATTTCCATCCCTTTTGCATCAGTTGCATATTTTTCATCATATTTCCTCTCCTAGTCTCTCTAGGGGTTTTAAAAAAAAAACAAAAAAATAAAAGGTGCGCATGTTGATTTCTTTTCATCATCATATGTTTTATTTGGATTGATACTACTGCACGTTGGCTGATCCCATCTTTTGCTTTGTTTCTTTGTCTTTTTTTTACAAGGTAATCAAAAAAATAACCCTTCTCATCGGCCGGCCGATTGAAGAAGGAGGAAGGAACTTCACATCATCCCGCGTTCCAATCTTCACCAGGTATTCGCGATCTCTTTTTTTATTATTATTGAGGTAACCCCTCTGGCGATCACATCTCCATAATTGCACCACGTGCAAGCTTTTCTTCCCCTTATTTATGCATTAATCATCATTATTCTCCCTGTTTTCACATAATTATTCTCTTGTGATTGTGTGGGATTTATGCCCATCCACAAATTGGCGATCACGGTGGGACTTCCACTGTTTTCTTTTTGATTACCATCTCCATTGGCACCCTCGCGTGCCCTTTCCCCTTTGGCACCCACGCGTGCCCTTTCCCCTTGGTACCCTCGGTACCCTTTCCTTTGTGTCCCTCGGGCACCCTCCACTGTGCACACTGCACACTCCGGGATCAGCCAGCTTGCGTTTGCGTATTTCCCTGAATTAACGCCTTCCACGAGGGCACTTTTAGATTTAACGCCCTTCACAGGGGCGTGTTGTATTTTATTAATGCCTCTTTCCAGGGCGTCTTCTAGCATATCTGCTGCTTTGTTTTTTGCTCATTATACTATCTGAGAATTAATGCCCCCCTCCAGGGCGTGTTATTTATTTTTAGCGCCTTTAATCAGGGCGTGTCTATTTGATTTGACGCCCTCCATTGGAGGCGTCCTTTCCTTATAGCGCCTTACACTAAGGCGTGTTGTTTCACTGCCTGTGAGCCCCTCACAGAGATTCACGACAGCCACGTTGCCGTCTCATGATTTGGTAGCGACCTTTCCCAGGTTGTGTCTTTCCTGCTTTTTCACAGACACTCCTCTCTGTGCTCATTTCTGATTCATTGGTTGGCATATTGATTATTTGGATATATTACTGTGGTTTGTTCATATCTGCTTTGCACTTGGTGGCTTTTGGTTGAGAGACCTCCTCTCTCTACATTAGGATTCCACACACCCTTCTTGGAATCGGGACGACCCTCCATTGAGTATTTCGTCTCTTTGGATCGGAAATCCCTTTTCCAAGACCTCCATAAGTCCCCGCACCCGTGGATTCCCTCACGGACGCCGGGCTGGTTGTACCCTCGAAGTACCGGAGTTCTAGAGAACCTATTTGTTGGTGAAGAGAGAGAAAAACCTAGTTGACCCGGAGGTCACACTTGGATCAAACTAGGTTTCATTTGGCAAAAGGAGTGAACTATTCACAAATAATCCACTCTAATCTCAAACATCAAACATTAAAATTCTGCGGTGCTTTCCAACATTGTTTGCATAAACTTAGTTGGGTCGATTTAATTGTGTTGTTTGGATTAAGTGCTTTGTGTGATAATTCCTTCATTAAGCTCTCTCTCCCTTAAGCATGAAACTCCGTTCAGGTATGATCATCAACATGGCAAACTATGGGTACACTTACGATGATGTGGATGAAAATGTTTTTAGTCAATCTTATGAGGACCACCACCAAGACTCCATCTATTATGAGGAAAGCTATCCCCCTCCTCACCCTCATTATTCACAAGTTCATGTGGTCGATACCACCTCTCAAGGGGTTGAGCCTTCCTCTCAGGCTCTACCTTCCAATACTTCGGGGAACTCTTCCCCATCCATCAATGTTACAGATTTAATCCAAGCTCTCTCTCAATTGGATGACTCCCAGCGGCAAGCTATTCAGGCCGCTTTGAAGGGGAAGTCAGTTCCCTCTTCTTCTTCCACCCCCCCTCCGGCCACCAGATTATCAATGACCAGGCGGTCTTGCATAAACCCCCCTCTCGTCCACCAACGCCTGTCACGGCCATACCGGCCCAGCAGGCGAGCTATTCTGCAGTTAGGCACCAATTCCCCCAACCTCCTCAGATTCTACGGTCGCCTATACCACATTCTTTTGTTCAGGCCCCAGTTAAGTCCGACTCTAATGCTCTGCTACTTCAGAAGATGGCCCACATGGAAGAACAGCTTAAGAAAGTCACTGCGGCCAAGAATGCACCAGAAATCTCGCTCCCCACTCTGCCAGTTTTCCATCTTCCTCCGTCTGAGATGCCGAACTTTCGACGGTACAATGGAACTGGCAATCCGTTCATTCATTTGAAGGATTTTATGTACGAGACCTCCTTCTGGCAAGGCAACAAGGCTTCTCTGGCCTATTTATTCAGAAGATCTCTGGAGGGGCCAGCCCTCGAATGGTTTTATTCCTTGGAGTCAGCTGATGCCAGTGACTTCGATGTTGTCCAAAGGAAATTCTTACAAAAGTATAGAGACCGTGTTGGACCCTCTCTGTCCGTTACAGATTTAGTTGCGGAGAAAATGAAGACTGAGGAGGACTTCATCATATTTGTTGACAGATGGCGGTCGATGGCCGAGAAGCTGAAAGACACATTGTCGGAACAGGAGCAAGTAAAGATGATTATTTCTAATGCAACTCCTCAATTCCGCCATATTTTGGCCATGAACCGGTTGACTACTATGGAAGAGCTCTATGAGAGGGCTCGTTACATCCAGACACAGATGAAGGATTCGCCCATTATGGGCATGTTTGAGCCGAAGCCTCGGCTGTTTAAGAAAACCACCAATGTTAACAGCGGGCCCACAACTGAGGGCACCGTCACAAATGAGCAAGTCGACGCAGTTGGCAACCCCCACCATCAAGCTAACCCACGTCCACCACCGCCTCCACGACAGAACTCTCATTTTAACCCTACTCCACAACCCCAATTCGCACCTCAACACTCTTTCGCTCCACCGCAAAACCAAGCCCCCCCCGTAGACCCTCCAGCTCCACCACAATACCATCAAATGCCCCCACCTGCCAACTACGGCCAACAACAACAACGGAGACCACCACTTGGCCCCAAAAGGGACCACTATCCTCCACTTCCCGAAAGTCTCCCCGATATTTTTAATGCCCTGATGGCCGCCAACTTGCTCGCCTTGCCAAGGGAAAGAACTGTGTGGCCCGCTAATGTTGACACATCCTGTTATTGTGCTTTTCATCGTGGCCCTGGTCACAACCTTGATCGTTGCTTCCACTTCAGAGATTATATCTACGATCTAAATGACCAGGGTGACATCAATTGGGATGAGATGAGACAATTCATAGCCGCTATGAAAGAAAGAAGGGCTTCTCGGCAACAGCAAAATCAACAACCTCAGCAACCCGCTCCACAACAAGTTCAACCACAGCAAGCTCCAGCACCCCAGCAGGATATGGGAATTGTCCGTAATCCATTACCGGAGCACGCCCCTAATCAGCATGTGAACCCTGTCATGTCCCTCTACGAAGTGCAGAGAGGACAGGGATGGCACGAAGAAAACGCCTCTGTCGGGGCATTTCATCATGATCCGAATCAAAATCAACCTCCGCGCCTGTTGCGCACCCTTCCTTCTTCTTCTACTCTCCAATCGGGACGTCCTCTTCTACGCCCCGTCAACCCATCTACCTCCACCAGTTCTACGGCCTTGCCGGACCGCACGCTTCTTACCCATTTGCCACCTCCACAACCTACCGCACGACAAACCCCACCTTCCACCACCAACTCTATACCTCCGCCGTCCAGGCCACTCCTACTTCGCTCACTGCTAGCACCCGCTACACCCTCTACCACTCCTACACCGGCAAGGGTTCCTCCGCCATCAGTTCACCCACCTCTCATACCCAGATCTCTTCTTGTTAGACCACCTGCCAATGCTCCTCGCATTCGGGTATCCCTTTCTACTTCCACGCCCCCTGAGGGGGCATCTTCGTCAAATCACTCTCCTACGCCTCCCACGGGGGCATCTTTGCTAAACATTACTCCCACGCCTCCTACGGGGGCACCCCTATTGTTGAACACTGCCACTGGCATTCCCTCTTCTTCTTCTTCTTCTAATTCTTCTACCATACTGGCCCCAACAGAGGCACGTCAAGGCGTGGCGCCGCTCCGTAGTGGACGGATGTTCAACCGTATTTTTCCACAAAGAGAGCTAGAGCCCGTGCAGGGGCCGCAAGAGCAAGAACAAGAACAAGGGTCTGTACTGGGCACTGAATATGATTTGTTAAAGCATTTGGACCGGACTCCGGCAAGAATTTCGATCCTGGAATTGATCAAACGATCCACCACTCATCAGCTGGCTCTAAAGGAATATCTGCAGAAGGTAATGGTTAATGAAGACATTCCAGTTGAGCAGATAGTCACAGTGTTAACACCTGCTAGCAGTCAGCCGGCAATTACTTTTTATGAGCATGAACTGGCACCAATCTCAGCAAAAAAATATGCCTTATGCATCACAGTCGACATCAATAAGGTGGATGTTAAGCAATGTCTGGTGGATACTGGGGCATCCATCAATGTTTTGCCACCGAGCACCTTGAAGTTATGTGGCATACCAGAAAGCCAGATTCGGCCGTCCACCATAACGGCCACTGCATATGACAACACAAAGAAGCCTCCTCTAGGCATGATCACATTGAAAGTTAGCTTGGGTCCTGCCACCATCACAGCAGATTTTCACATCTTGGACATGGATCCAACATTTAATGGCATTCTTGGCCGCCCGTACATCCAGCAACTTGATGCGGTGCCCTCTACAAATCACCAGTGTCTCAAATTCCCACACAAGGGTCGCATTATCAAGGTGACCAGTATGCCGATTTTGCCAGAGGAAGATATTCATACAGCATCATCAGTTCCTTCTATTTGGCCAGCTAACAAGCCACTTTTATCTGTGCTGGACGTCCCTCGTCCGCAGCCGATGCCGTCTGAGACCGTTACCACGGTTGCTATGACACCCCTGCCTTCTAAGGGGAAGAAGAAAAAAAACATGATTAACACCCCTGGCTGGAACATTCTGTTAAAAATGGGGTATCAAGATGGCAAAGGCCTGGGTGCCAACTGTCAGGGCAGGATTAGGCCCATTAAGCCGCAAAAATTGCTTGTACGAGGCGGTTTAGGCTATAAAGGGCCGAGCAAAAATGAAGAAGAGCCATGGGCATTTATGACTTCTACTTTGAAGACTGATCGCCAGCCACTCTCCTGGACACTGAAGACACATTTTGTTACTGGTGGCGTTCAGAATAATGAGCAGACTACCATAATTACTTCATTGCTTGACTATCAAGATGTTCACGCCAGACAGTTTGCTCGTCACATTGCCCCACTAGCTACCTACAGAGCCCTGGAGTCTTTAAGGCCGGACAAAAGAAGGAAAATGGGTGATCCAGAATGTGACTGGTACAAGTGGTTCGACATGAATGACATTACTATTTCTTTGAGCCGCCTCTTCATGCTGACAGATCCGGAATGGCCGCCGCTCATACAGGAATTGATTGAAATGCCAGCAGTGATCACAGACAAGAGGCAGCTGCTGAGTGACTATACGGATACTGGGGAGCCAGATGTTCCCTTTGAAGAAGGTTTCACTGTGGATAGGCTGTGGGCCGGCCTCTTTTCTCTCACTTCGCTACATCCATCTGTGCTTGCTTCTCTACATTCTCATTGGTTTGATCGTGTGCCAAGACCGCCTCCGATTACAATCAGTTTTGCTCCAAGTTCAATCCAAGTTTCTCTCCCGATTCCTCCATTGCTCCTCGAGTAATTTTCTGAACTCTCCATCATGCCCCCGCGCGGGCCATCATTGATTCAATCCTTCTCCAACCTTGCAATTTCCACTCATCTCGCTACTTTCCCTTCACACTGCTTCCTTCTTGAAAAAGAAAATAAAAATGAAGAAAAAGATAAAAATGAAAAAAAAACGTCAAATTTCCAACTTTCCAACCCTCCATCTCCGTTGAGGAGACTTCTTATCTCTTTCTCGAGTGTGTCCCGACCCAGGGGCCGCTCATTCCAGATTCATTATTAGATCTATTCTCCCCCTCCGGTGAGGGGCCCTCATCTGTATCACCTCATGTATCCGCTTTTTCATCTCCCCCCTCTAATCAAGCTAGTTGCTCCTCCTCTTCTTCTAATAAAATTCATGGGGTAGATTCACATAAGAAATCCAAGGGTAAGCAGATTCCTCGTAGGTTTCTGTTGGAGTTAGCTATCAGATGCCAGGCTTGTTTAGCCCTTCCTGAATTTATAGAGAATCCAATCATCCTGCCAGAACTGGAATATGAGGATGCTGTTGTTTCTTATGAGGGTTTGGGTGTCTATGAAATTATGAGTGACGAAGACCCTATTGAAGAGGGGGAAGAAAGTTATGAAGAATATGAGGACGAGACTGATGCTTTTGCTAGTGGCATAAGACGATTTGACGAACCATCAGCCTCTGTAGAAGAGCCTACCAAAGAAATTAATTTGGGTACCGAGGAAGACCCTAGGATTGTCCTCATAAGCAAGAATTTGCCGCCCTCCGAAGAGGAGGCGCTCATTTTGGTTCTTCAAGAATACAAGGACATGTTTGCGTGGAGTTATGAAGATATGCCTGTATTAGATCCTGCGCTCGTTGAACACCGCCTAACACTTAAGCTAGGGTCTGTCCCGGTCAAACAACGGTTGAGGCGTTTCCACCCTAATATGGCTTTAAAGATGAAAGAAGAGGTCGATAAGCTTCATAAGGCTAGATTTGTTAGAGTTGTCCTCTACCCCAATTGGGTGGCTAACATTGTCCCGGTTATGAAGAAAGATGGAAAAGTTCGGATTTGCATAGACTTCCGGGACCTCAACCGGGCGTGTCTTAAAGATGACTTCCCTCTCCCTCATATTGATGTTCTGATTGATAACACGGTAGGATTTGAGACTCTTTCTTTTATGGATGGCTTCTCAGGTTACAATCAAATTCGTCTGGCTGAGGAAGATCAAGAGAAGACCTCGTTCACTACGCCATGGGGTACTTATTGCTATGTGGTCATGCCTTTCGGACTTAAGAATGCTGGAGCCACCTATCAGAGGGCTATGATGGCGATTTTTCATGACATGATTCACATTTATATCGAGGTGTATGTGGATGACCTGGTAGTGAAATCAAGGACAAGGATTGAGCATCCTGGGGTTCTAGCTAAGGTCTTGCAAAGATCACGAGAGTATCAGTTGAAGATGAACCCCAAAAAGTGCGTATTTGGCGTCTCTTCAGGGAAATTGCTTGGATTTATTGTCAGCAAGAGGGGAATTGAAGTTGATCCCAATAAGGCAAGGGCCATTAGAGATATGCCTCCTCCCAAGAATTTGAAGGAAGTTCGAGGATTAATCGGGAGGTTGCAATTTATTCGCCGCTTTGTCTCCCAGCATTCACAAAGATGTAGGCCGTTTTACGAGCTTACTAAATCGGGAGTCAAGTTTAATTGGGATGACAAGTGTCAGGCAGCCTTTGACGTATTGAAGGATTATTTGGCCAACCCTCCTGTCCTGAGGCCGCCAATTCCTGGCAAACCACTTATTCTCTATGTTTCGGTCCTGGATGACTCCGTAGGTGCTGTCTTAGCTCAAGTAGGCGAAGAAGGTAAGGAGAGGGCAGCATACTACTTGTCTAAGCTTCTTAACCCCTGTGAACAGAGGTACTCAGCCATGGAGAAGACGTGTGCAGCTTTGGTTTGGGTAGTTCAGAAGTTAAAATATTATTTCCTAGCTCATGAGGTTCACCTCATTGCTCGCATGAATCCGATTAAATTCCTCTTTGAAAAATCTATCTTCACCGATCGATTAGCACGCTGGCAAAGCTTCCTCTCTCAATTTGACATCACTTACATTCAACAAAAAGCTATCAAAGGTTACGCCATTGCCGAACACCTTGCTCATCACCCTCTACCTTGTTTTGATCCTGTCAATTCGGAGTTTCCAGATGAAGAACTGATGTCCATTAATCAACCCTATGATCCTATGTGGACATTACATTTTGATGGTGCTCTAAATTCCCAAGGAAGAGGGATCGGCATGGTTCTTTTGACACCAGAAGGGGTCACCATCCCATTTGCTGCTCGGCTCACTTTCCCCGTCACCAATAACATAGCTGGGTATGAAGCTCTTTTGGCCGGTCTTCAAACCGCTCATCGATATGGCGTCACTCATTTGCGGATTGTGGGTGACAGTCAGCTCATTTTGCGCCAGGTGTTGGTCAAGTGCTGCACTATCAATCCTAAGCTCAAACCTTACCAGGAACTTGCTTCAGCTTATGCCAAACTCTTCACTAAATTAATCTTTGTTCATGTCCTGCGTAGCCAGAATATCTTGGCCGACGCCCTTGCCTCTTTGGCCTCTGCTCTAGTCTTCCCTCCTGAGCGTGATTTCCATGTTCCTCTGATTCATCAGCGCGACACGCCAGTGTGAGCGACGTCACGTGGTTCGGAGTAGAGCTGGATGCGGGGAAGAGGAAGAGGCGGAGAGCGCGCGGGCTCCTTCTTTTTTGTTTGTTTTGTTTGCTGCAACACAGAAATGAGAGGAAAGAGAGAAGGGGCCACCACGGGAGATTGCTCCAGCGGGGCGAGCGGGACAAGTATGATATAGCAAAATATGGGGATTAAACGGCCATAGCGGGAAGTGACTCGCCGCGACCTCGGGGGGACGGGAATGATGCAAAAATTAAATAACAAGAATTGAAACGGCCATTGGGGAAGTTACTCGCCGCGGCCTCGAGAATATGAACAGAATATAACAGAATATAGAGAAAATATGAGAACAGAAATTTAAACGGCCATTGGGGAAGTGACTCGCCGCGGCCTCGAATGATATGAGCAGAATATAACAGAATATAAAGAGAATATAAGAACGGAAATTTAAACGGCCATTGGGGATGTGACTCGCCGCGGCCTCGATGATATAAGCAGAATATAACAAAGCATAAAGAGATCGTAGGAATAGAAAATTAAACGGCCATTGGGGAAGTGACTCGCCGCGGCCTCGATGATATAAGCAGAATATATAACAAAATATAAAGAGAATATAGGAAACAGAAATTTAAACGGCCATTGGGGAAGTGACTCGCCGCGGCCTCGATGATAAGATGTGATCGCCAGGGGCCAAAAGACCCCAAAATAAGAAGGTGATCGCGCCTACCTCAAGAGCGGGAGATGGCGGGTTGCTTCTTCCTCTCCTTCCGGCCGGCCGACGGAGAGGGCTTTCCTCGGGTACCCTTGCAAGACAACGACAAATAAATGACAAGTGGATTAGAAAGATGGAGGTGTAGTATTCGAATCCTTGCGATAAAAATAACGAAATGATGGCAAGACACACACCTGGTTGGTGTTATCTTTTAAACCCCTCTCGGACTCGAGTAGGAGGAAAATGAGATGATGGATGTAAGAAGTATAAGAGAAGAGGCCCCCTTGTGAAGGGGGATAGATGATGCAATATGATGAATGTAAAGGACTATGGAGAAAAAGGGGAAGAAAAGGCTTATTGGATGAGCCGAGGGTGAAATCCGGCGGAGCTCCGGCAGCGTGGGGACGACGTGGAAGCGCGGTGGATGAAGACGACCTTCCTCTCGCGAGCGTGAGCACCCGAGAAGCCGGCAGAACCTCCACCTACAAAAGAACCCACGGGTTAGAAAAATGACTCCGTAGCCTCTGGGCTGCGGCAGCCTATCGGATCACTGCTTAGCTCTCCTAGAACTGAGGGGGTGGGCCTCTATTTATAGAGTTCCGGAAGGTGGAGGCGTCCAGGACTCTGGACACCTCCATCAGGGCCGAAATAATATTTTATTCTATTTTTATTGATTTTTTTAGAATACTTTTATGAGGGCGTCCAGGGTCCCGGACGCCTCTAACAGGTCCACCGAAAACCGACGACGGCCGCACGCGGTTTGGCACAACGCGTGATTTTGTGAGCGGCGCCTCGTGATTCAGAAATGGGCGCGTCCAGTCAGCTGGACGTCTCTAAATTTGGCTTTTTTCACACACGACAAACCGTCGTTCGGTGGCCGGCGCCCGTGAGGGAGTTGATGGAGGCGTCCATAGGCCTGGACGCCTCCAAAAATATATTATTTTATTATCTTTCTTGTCTTTTTATGATAGGGCTGGCATTATATATTTTTTTATATGTTTTTATGGAGGCGTCCAGTGGCCTGGACGCCTCCATTAATATGTATTTTTTATTTATTTATTTTTTTTTTTATGCCAACTGGCATTTTATTAATATTTATTATTATTAGTTTTTATGGAGGCGTCCAGGGTCCTGGACGCCTCCATTAAAATATATATTTTTTTATTTATTTTTGGGCCCTGAGAAAATAAATTAAAATAATAAAAGAAATTAAAAAGATGAGGCGTCCAGGGGCCTGGACGCCCCCATTAAGACCCACCCGGGTCCTCAAATCAGGCGTCGGCGGCCGCCCGGTAGACCCCCTTCTTGATTCCGGAACCTCCTGATGCGTCCGACTGGTGTTGATGCCGTCTGAATGCCGTGACGAGACGATTCCGGATGCCGAAAAAGGCAGAAGAAGACCCGAGAAAAGGAAGCACTCGAGTGATTCAGAATGTGTAAGCCGTTGCGGGGCGTTGTATAGTAATATGAGACTTTCTCAGGAGGCGTCAAGAATGGCGTGTCTACAGCTGCCCCGCCTTGGCGTCTGCTTTGCAAGGGAGCGACACGTAGTGGAATGGTATCGAAGTGGAGTGGAGTGAAGTGGGAGCGGACTGATAAGTTGATGCCAAGGTGTGATGAGACACGCTTTTGACGTTACTGTTTGGAATCTTTCCTGAAGTTTCAATGAGGCGACCTTGAAGGAGGTCTTTCAAATATTGACGATCGCTTGGACGGAGATCAAATAAGGGAGGGTGAGATGTGCACTCAGGCACGAAACAAAAGAAGACCAACTTCTCGGTGTGGAAGTACCTGGGTCATAAACCGGAGGTTTCACCTTTGGGGAGCGGTTACCAGCCAATGTGGAAGTGCTGCGGCCAAGGTGGGTCAAAAATGTAAAGGAATATCTGAGGGTCTGTCCAAACAAGGGTCTCCTTTGGAAGAGCAGCGTAGGGCTGTCTCAAAGAAACTCAGTATTTCATTCAGAGTGGAATATCTCATATTTGTAGGAATTGAAACACAACGGCTTTCACAATCGAATCGCTTGAATGATCTTCCGCAATAAATCAAAGTCCTATATGAATGCATGCTGGGTTTAAAGAAAAATTTAAAACAAACAAAAATAGAAAATAGCCAAGGATAATATTGTCAACTTGTGAAGAACGGGTCAGGATACCGACCCGGTGAGCTGATACTGGGCTGGGGCCCGTTTATCCGCGCACCAACTCACTGAATGGAACCGTCGTCCCCATTCTATCACAGATTGACGGCCTATCCGTACAACCCAAACTCTTCCGGGATCATCACCGTTTTTGTTGAAGGGGAACTCAAATCCCAGATTCGTTCGGGCCGCAAGGTCCTTGACATGCTCTAGTAGCGTAGGTATCGTATACTATGATGCATGACATGGTGGGACCAACCAATGAAAGGTGGGACAGGAGATAGGACAAAGACGTCCGTTAGTAAAACCTGCACAGGCCAGCAAAGGTTAGCAACATCAAAAGGTAGCAGAATCGCACCACAGTTCGAAGGAGATCCAGACAAAATCTTGACAATGACCACTGATGTGACATGTTTTGTCCTGTAGCACCCTTCCCTTCCTATAAGAACTCCCCTTAGGCTAGTTCATTCAAATGCACCAAGGTGGGTTTTGGAAGCTCAGGAGAGGAAGGAGAGGAGAATCTAGAGATCTTCAGGATGGAAGGAGAGTCTTCCCGCGTTATGAAGAGGAGCAAGCCTAGCAGCGAGATTAGGCGACTTTCCGACCTCGAGGGTCATCTGAGTGGGACGATCATGTCGCATATGGTAAGCCGACTCTTTTCAAATTTCTGTACGTGAACCTTCTTCTTACTTCCTTCATTTCTTCGTCTTTCCAGCCATATCCACTCTTTCCAGGCCCGAGGAAGTTTTCCAAGCTGCCATGGCTTTCAAAGCTGACTTCCAATATCTCCATTGGCATGAGGGCCGTACTCTCGAAGTGGCATCTGCAAGGGCTCCTTATTCACGCCAAGCATTACGAGAAGATTCGTATGGACTGGGCGGCTATGGGCGCGCTAGTGGAGGTCTGGCATCCCCAGACCCACACTTTTGTCTTCCCGACCTTCGAGGTGACCATCCTCCTCGAGGAGGTGGAACTTCTGCTTGGTTTGAAGAAATTCAAGAGCGACGGGAAGGTGAAGGCTATGCGGATGCTGACACGGGGTACTTCTGAAAGCGTCCTTGGAAGCTTCATGCCGCCCGATGCAGCTAGAAAGGTCCGTACTCAGAAGGGGATCGATCTCCAAAAGCTTGCGGAGTGGGTCATGAACGCCCTGAGAGGGTCACCAGACGATGACTATTTGGAGGGAATCATGAAGGGGTTCACCATTTGTCTGGCGGGTGCTCTCTTGTTCCCTTATACCGACAACATGGTGGAGGAAGACCAACTGGGTGCTATCTGCGGGATCTGGCGTGGAAAGAGGGTGGGACCCGCCGTCCTCGCCTATCTTTACAGCGGTCTTACTGCCTCGAGCCTGGGTAAGCCTCCATTTGGTTGTGCACTTGTCTTAAATTGCTGGCTGGATTTGCATTTCAAATTCGACCACCGCGAGGGAATGCCAACCGCTTCGAAGCTCTTCCAACAAAGCCCGCTTCACCATATAGCCGACGTGTTAGGCTTTGGTGGTACTGTAGTGAACCGCGTTCCGTGGCTGAAGAAACGTGAAGACTGGCGGTCTCACTTCCGCACCGTGACACAAGGCTTCTTCACTTGCGCACCGACATGTTTGCTTTCGCTTGATCTCCTCATGAGGCCTTCTCCCGAAGTTGATCTTCAACTGATCGGCGCGACCGAGTTTGTTCTTTACAACGCGCATCGGTGCTGCCTCCAGATTGGCATCCCACGCCATTCGTTCCCGCCACCGACTGACATTGTTCCTTTGAAGAAAAGGGAGTTGGGCACTGAAGCGGACGCGAAGGAAGCGAAGGCCATTAAAGCTCCCTGGAAGACAAGTGTTGCGGGAAAGGCCTTAGCGCACGTGGTGGAGGAATACGAGCCGTGGAGGGCTTATGTAACCGAACTGGGGAAGTTAAGGCCTAAAGCGCCCAAGCCCCTGATGTAGTTCACTCTGTTTTTTCTGATGGAATAAAATCTGGCATGGATGTTTCGGAACCCCGTCCCCTTAATTATTATCTTTTTTATGGTTTTCCTTTTTCTTTGTATATATATATATATTTTTTTTTATTTTGTTTGGATTATATACATATTCTTATATAAATATATTATATTTTTTTTTGTTTGAAAATTTTTTATTATGGGGGCGTCCAGGGGCCTGGACGCCCCTAATTTTTATTTTATTTTTATTTTATTTTTTGTTTTGGGGGCGTCCAGGGTCCTGGACGCCCCAACTTTTATTTTTATTTTTTTTGATTTTTTTTTGTTTTGGGGGCGTCCAGGCGCCTGGACGCCCCACAATTTTTTAAATTTTGAAATAAATAAAAATTAAGGGGGCGTCCAGGCGCCAGGACGCCCCAAAGAAGCTAATTCCTATTTAAGGGTTGCCCCCCCCCCCTTTTGCTCATTTACTGTTCAATCTGACGACCCAGTCACCCAGACGACCTATTCTTAGTCCCCATGGAGCGAGGAGGATCGAGCCAGTTTCCAGGGAAGCGAAAACGACTTGCTCGTCGTGCGAGGAGGTTGAGGGATGATGCCGAGGAGGCTGCAGCAGAGGAGATTGCTGCGGAGGAGGGGATGGAGGTGCCTCTCCTGGCCGCGGAGGCTGCTGCGGATGCTGGTGACGCGGGAGAGGATGATCACGACCCGGTAAGTACCTCGGAATCCTCACTCTGTGGTCCAATAGGCTAAAACGGGTGTACGAGAGGTTGTGAGAGAGAGGCGGGTAGTGAGAGAAGGAGGCGTCCAGGGACCTGGACGCCTCCATGTTTTCTTTTTCTTTTTTT